>JADAXU010000134.1:610000-1220000 GCA_018340775.1 Taxus wallichiana var. yunnanensis
AAACCATTTCTTATTCCATGTGCAAACCTTTGCTTTCTCTAGTTTCAACTTAAACCCTTCATTCCAAAACTACTCAAATTGTTCGCACACACCTTGTTACCCCATGCACTTTTATTCAAGAACCTTCTTCATGTACTTCCTTTTGCACGCATTGATCCTATGTTACGGTACTTAACCATTTTTTTGGGCTCTACATTACCCCACACTAAACGTGTTGTCCATCCTCAGAAACACTTTGCTCTTCCAACAAATAATAAAGAATAGGAGAATGAACAAAATAATTTTTCTACTATTGTATGAGGATTGAGAAGTCTTTATTCAAGGATTATTCAATATTATTCCAAGCATCCACTTCCTTCTGTGCATGTGTAAAAAAACCCCTATTAGCGCTTTGACCTCATTAAATGTCAACTCTTCACCCTTAGCCTTCAATGTATCTAAAATATCTTCCATTTTATTGCTAAGGTCACTCAATGCATCCATCCTTTATGTAACCTGGGGATATAATTATTTTACCTTATTTTTAATTAAGGCCCTTAAACCTTCAATTTCCTTGGATTTATTTTCAACCTCTATCAAGATCTTGTCACATTCTACCCATTTTCCTCTATTCTTGGCTTGGAACTCCTTTAGATCTTCCTCGTGCGTAGCATCCAACACACTTGCCACTCTATCTCCGCCTTCACAGTTTTTGTAGACAACCTCAGCCATGTACATTGTGATATTTTGAAGAAAGGAGTTTAGAGTAATGAGTTATGGTTTCCTCAGTCTTTGATTTCTCCTATTTCATCTATCGAGCAATAACTTCCTCTGTTTAATCTAGTGCAAGTGGTTTGCTCTCCATCGTGATTAAGCACATCAAATCCTCCGGTACCAATGGAAGGATGACTCATATTTCCATTCAAGGGGGATAAATTTGGGATCTTCAAAATAATGGATTCTAAGATAGTCTCTACTTTCTTGTAGGCTTTGCGCACCCTCCCCTTTTCTTCTCTCAACTCATCCTTCGGTTGCACAACCATCAACTCCTCCTTGATCTCCTTGTCTCTCTCTATGATCTCCCTATTATTTTCATCCAATTCTTTTTCTAATGCCCTAATCTTGTTATTCCTCCCAAATAACCTTGCTTTGACCTCCACCACCACCTTGTTTAGCATGTTACACGCTTGCTCATTAGTTATTTGTTGTAAATCCACAATAGGATTTATCTCATCGGGTTTCTCGTGTTACCAATTTTCCGACATGGACCTCAAATTCTGGTTCATCAAAATGGGACTCAAAATTCCATGAAAACATCTTCTTTGTGTATGTGTATGCACTATCTTTATCAACGAGGACCAATAGAAGAGTTTTTACGTAGGAATTGTCTTTGTTAAAATAAGCTTGCGGGACCTTGTTTTGATCATTGACATAATTTAGCATGGGTCCTTGTGTTTTCATTACACCCTTTCCACTTGTGCACGCTCCTGTTGGGAAATTGACTGGTAAACTAGGATCTCCACCCATGATTCCATAATATTTCCCTACTTATTCTACACTGCACTCCACCTCATGCCCTACCAAGTCCTTGATGATACCTACCACTTTATTCTCCACCATGTTGTCAAACTTTTCACCAGACAAGTATGGGGTCCTATGCACATTCATCCCCACTTCCTCTTCAGTTAATTCTTTCTCTCAAACACCCTCCTAAAAACTCATCCCTCTCTTCATTAGATTCATGTATATCGAACACAAGGGGGTCATTTTCTTTCTCACACTCCTCACCCTCTCCTCTAGTCTCATCACCTTTTTCACTTTCCATTTTCTCGAGTTTGAAATATGTGCTACCTTTCACATTTTCTTCATCGTAGACTCCACTACTAGGGACTTATCATTTCTTGGGAATTCTTTCTATGAGAATGAATACTCATTCCCATACTCAACTCTTGTGCCCCTATAGTTTGAACTCTCTACACACTCGGTGCCTTTCTTGCTAGAGTTTCCTCTCTCTCTCTCTCTCTCTCTCTCTCTCTCTCTCTTCTTCTTTAGTACAACCTTCTTCCTTCGGATAGGTATTGAGGATGGATACATCATCCTCAATGTACATGCCCTTTTCAAACTTAGGCCTTAGGTGTATGTACACCCTTGTCACCGTGCTTCCTGTAAGTGGTAATGTTACGGGCCTTAGAATATGTATGTCATGAGATATATACTTCTCTACATATGTACGTTTCTTAGGATATACAAATGTCTTGCATAGCGTGCGATGCTCTTGATCTACTTCACTTAGATCAAACCTCAACTTCTTAGCCTCCTTGAATCCTTTAACCATGCTTTGAAAATACTACACTATGAAGGAAAAGGTAGTTTGCACCATGTCATTTTAATGCCATCGGTTAAAATGAACTGCCAATGCAGAAGTTATGGTATACTACAAATTTAGCCTCATCCCCTACCAAGGATGGAATTTTTCAAGAATTATCCATTCTGATCCAAATGCATCATGCATCTTCTTGTACCATTTATCCAAGTGTGACTTGTATGCAGATGTTATTGTCTCACAAGTATATGCCTCAAACATCTTGGTGGGAGGTTTTCCTCCAGGTACTCCCAAATGTTGTTATTCAGCCCATCGGGCACCCCAATCTCATAAAACACAATGGTAAGGAGAATATTACCAAATATAATTTTATCTACGATGTGCATGGCATAAATGATATCCTATGCAATGAAGGCCGAGAGTTTGCATATTGTACCTTATGAAACCTTCTTTGCAAATATTCATCATGTTGGTGCTCAATTGTAATCTCGCCCTTTTTTGTTTAAAAATTTTCAATCTTCTTGGCTTGATGTAAATTTTTTTCTTCTTGTGTGGATGTGCGTAAATGTTTTCCTTCACTAAGGTGTTATTTTCAGTCATTTCCTTGGGTCTTGGATCTGCTTGAGTCTTGGTATTATTTATAATTTTCTATCTGTCATGAAACATTTGTAGTTGGGAGTGTTCCACGATCATGTCTCCTTTCTGTGGCTTTGTTTTGAAAAGGGAGTAAAGTTGTAGCAGTAAGCCACTACCTCACCGACACCGGGCGTAAATCCATTTGTTGAGACAACATCAAAAGTGGATGTACAAATTTCTCGACTTAGACACGTGGAGGGCCTATGCTTGTTTGGGGACCCGCCCTTGAATTTTACCTTTGAAGTTGTACTGAAGAGACATGTGGAGGCTTCTGCTGGATCTTCCCATGCTTAGAATTTTTAACGACCGGTGCAACTTTCTTAGACTTTAGAAACATGGAAATATTGTGCTCATTTTGGAGTATTTATTTTAATCTTCATACCAAAAGTGTGCCAAAGAGACACGTGGAGGATTTCATCTGGCATTTTTATACTTATCCGATTCGGGCCTCGAATGATAAAATAAAAATCAGAAGGGATTGTTTTAGATGACCTACTAAAAGTGAAGACTGGATCTCCCGATCGAGGAAACATATGAAATATATTGAAAGGACTCACGTTTCATACACCTAACCATAAGGTATGATGTTCTTAAATATCATGGGATAAAGCACATGATTAGTAGTTGGGAAGAGAGTGGAGGGAAAATAGCAAAGGGACAAGTTGGTTTTAGACCCAAACACTCAACCATTGATCATTGTGTCACACTCAGACATCTAGTGGAAAATGGGTGGGATTGAAAGAAGGATGCTTATTGTTGTTTTGTGGACTTCAAAAAAGCTTTTGACATGGTTCCAAGGAACAAAATGTGGAATAGAATGGAGGAGTTAGGGGTTCCAACACATTACAAGGATATCATTCATAGACTATATGAGCAAGTGAAAGCTAAAATCAAAACACATGTAGGGTTATCTAAAGGGTTTGGGAGTGATATAGGGGTTAAGCAAGGTGGCTCTCTCTCTCTCTCTCTCCAACCTTATTTGGACTATACATAGAAAAATTGGAAGAGTGGATAAAAAAATTGGAAGTAATGGAGTGCCCCTAGCTAAGTATGTGGTGAAACTCATGTTATATACATATGATCTAATTATAATGGCAGAAATAATCCAAGATCTAAGGATCCACCTTCGCTCTTTAGAGATTTTCTGCAAAGAAGTAGGAATGCAGGATGAAATGAATACAAGGTGGATGTAAATCCCTCTTTGCACTCCAAAATAGGTGTAGAAACATTGAATTATGGGATTGGAAGACCACTAAGGTTCTATTTGGGTTGCTTGTCATTCCAGTTTTGTTGTATGGCTGCGAGGTATGGGCTAGTGGAATGACAAATATAAATTGGAGACAACTAGAGAGAACTTGTGTACATAGTAGTACAAGGAGATGAATAAAAAAGCACACTTTATTCTCCAAAAGTTCTAAGATCACTAGTATTCAATTCAAATATGAAGAAATCCTAGCCAGTGGGTCCATGGTGGAACTATTTGAGGAAAACAAGATAAAGAGCTTGGGGTAAATGTTTTCATAGATCAATCGGCATAGGGTAGCTTCCTTAAAGAGTTCAAAAGGCACACGTGTTGAGCTAGCATCAAAAGCGGATGGGTGGACTAAAGTGTATAAAATTACATATCCCAAGCCCACTTTAGTTAAAATTTGTTCTATGTGGAGGGTTTGTACTCGTTTTGGGACCCACCTCTAGATTTTACCTTTGAAGTTGCACCGAAGAGACATGTGGAGGCTTCATTTGGCCTTTTTATACCTAGCCAATTTGGGCCTCAAATGAACAAATAAGTGATTTAGCTTTGAGGGGGATGCTTGGAGTGACAAGAGGGATGCTTGGAGCGACAAGGGTGGTGCTTGGAATGATAGGATGGATAGATGCAACATGTTGGTGATAGGATGAAATGTGGAAGTGGTATCTGATGCTCGAGCCTGAATAGATGAAAGTACACCATCTAAAATATAGAGAAAATATGACTAAGCTTGATAAGTCTTCTTACAAGTGCAACCAAAATAGTTTAGGTTATCAAAGGTCTAGTGTAGGCTTTAGGATCAATAATATCAAATAGCATTTTCACGAATGCTTCATCTGGACCCAAAAAAATGAAGATAAAATACAAATCCTTAGTGGGAATATCTTTCAAATTAGCTGCCAATAGTGTTCCTACCAAAATGAAGATGAATTTACTCAAAACACCTACATTCAAAAATAAAATATGAATTGGTGAAGTGAAATCGTGTGATTTATAGGAAATTTGAGGCATACCAGTCGATCTGGGTGTAATCATGGTGAAATAGCCTCTAAGATTTAAATGAGATATCTACACAGGAGAAATACGTGTGAGATAAATTGGCATTATGGAGAAAGATGATGATTGGCTTGATATGACCAAAACCATGTGGGAATGATCAGTCTAGAAAGGCATGAAAACAAATATGTTTTCTCCTAGAAGGATTCTCAAAAAGGCAGATGTGATTACCTATAAAATCAAACCATCTAGAGGTGCTCTAAAACCATGAAAAAATGGCCATTTATGCACCAAATAAAAGAATGATTAAAAATACTGTCAAAAGTTATGACATGGCATCCCAGTCATAGCTAAGAAAGTAAAACACATGATCGGTTCTCAATTTATCCACCTAGCAACATAAAATAAGATGTTTTCAAGAGAATAAACATGATTAAGTGGAATATTGTAAAAAGAATATTCTCTTGAAGATTTAGGCTTTCGGGGGATTTAGAAAGAGTGAATAGGGTAAAATTGTATAAATGTGATGGGAATACTCTCATAGAAGAAGGGGTTATTTTTCTGAAATTTAGTCAAAGAGAAAAAAGGATAGAAGAGTCGAGAGAAGCCCTTTTTCTAGGTAATTTTTTGAGAAACTAGTTACTTCTTGTGTTCCTTTCAAAATTGATCATGTCAAGTTGGTTGCAGATGTATAGCCATTGACAGAACTTTGAGATTGCAGACAAAATTTTCCTTGTTGATCAAATTTGAGAAACCTTGAGTAATTCATGTAGATCGTGTGAACCGTGTTATGTCCATTTTCATCTTGAGATATTTTAGAATTGTTATCTATGTACCTGTTGTAGTCTTACACTAGAAATCCTTTGAAATCACACAAAATATCATCCTCATGACAAGTATTGTGGCATTTGCAATTACATTATGAAGAGAGATTTCATTTCATAATGTGATAAGTGATTTAAATTCACTTTACTATCATTTCAGTGATACAAATTGTTTTTCAGTTCATGAGTGTATCATGAGCATGATATAGTAGGGGTTTTGTAAAGTTTAATTGAGCCTTTAACATGATTTCTTGTGTTAAAACATTGAAGAATGTGTGAATCTATGTCTTTGAGCTTTCATAGATGCACAATTTTCTAGTTGAAGGTTCATCTTTACTATTTGAATCTATTCCTCTTTTTGGCTTATGGATATGTTAACATTTGTTTAAAAGTTCTCAGATATTTGGTATAATAAACTTTATCCTTCTTAACTTCCCCACCAAAAATACATATATAGAAAATGAACCATACATGAACTACCCACCTTGCACTACCTATTCATAAACGCGAGGGAATTCATTTATTTACCCATCCCTTACCTCAATATGTAAGAACAATCCATTTTTACCACTAACATTAGTAACTTTGGACCTTGTTCGAAGGTTTATTCGTCCTCTAAAGTGATAACTCGTGAGAGTTAGATTACACTATATTGACCACGCCTTACGAATATTTAATATCAATTTTTGAAAGGAAATAAAATATTATAAATCTACATACATTATCCACCAATATGGGTTACAAAATGGGTCCTCTCACCCTAGTTGAAGGCACAACCTAAAGTAGTTAGGGTAGGTCAAACCCTGTTCATGGTGCTATCCATTTCTTCCATGCTGAGTGAATGAAGAGTCAACTAAATCTTTCCCGACTCTACAAAATGACTCACACTCGATTTATTTGTCTCTAAGCATCTTGTTCAAACTACGGTGCTTCTCAGTCACAAGGGGAGAATCAATTTGGTTACCAACACCGATCTGGTGTCACTAATAGGGACTATTTCTACAAATGCATACACATACTGACCCTTGTAATGTTTCTTACATGATTTAAGTACAATTATGTTGTTTAAACATCATCATTTTCTAAGATTTGTAATATTTATGCAAGATCATAAGTTCATTGTGCAATATTTCTATTTTCTAATGGTTATTGTACTAAATTTTCATGAATAGTGATAAATATGGGTAAAGGAAGGTCATATCTTCTAAGATTTATAGAAATTAACTATTGATAGACATTTGACAAACTACTTATAGTGAATTTTCACATCTAAGGTGAGATTCCTTGGTGGCGACTATGAATTGGTTTAAAATTTTGATGATTACCTATGTTAAGTGAAATCTGTCATTAATATTTGTAAATTTGGAGTGAAGAAGGTCTTTCTTCACTAGGGATCCTACTAGAAAGTTATTTCCAAAACTAGGAAAAGTAAATTCAGAAGGAAAAAAAAGTCTAGAAAGTGGTTGGAAAACAAGAATCAAGATAAGAGATATCAGTTTTGAAAGGTGATCAATCGTGGTTGAAGACTACCATACGTCTTCAAGTGATTCGAACTAAGTATTCCTCGTGTAAATTTAATTCCCCCTACTAGAGAGGGGTCATCATTTGTGTCTGCGAAAATCATGCATCTCACTTTTTCCTTGCTTCTTCCAAGGTTGATAGGGTTTTCCAAGAAACTAATTCATTAGAGGATATTTACTTTAAGAGTTATACTGTTGTGCCCTAAAGACCCCTCATCCCTTATCATTTTGATTCTCGTACAAGGTCACCTCCTCAAGGCAATATGGCTTAGCTTCCACTAAGACCTCCTTTTTTTTCAATACTTATGGACCAATAAATTTCAGAGGTATGGTTGGATATCCTAATATGGTGCCACAAGATGTCAAAAATAGGTTTCCAAAGTTTCAAGGAATAATGACATCATTGGTGACCAACATTTAAGACCTTTTGTCAATATGATGGAAGATTTTGAAATTGAGTTTAAAGATGTGTATATAAATTTGTTCATTTATACTCTTAAAGAGGATGCACGTGATTGGTACAAGGTTTTACTAGGTAATTCAATAGATTCATGGACCAAGATGAAAAATTCCTTTAGATCGCAATATGGGGATAAGGCTGATCCCGGGTTCCTTTTATTTGAGTTTGAAAATATAAATAAGAACCCAAATGAATTTGTCCAGGATTTTAATACTGGGTTCAACAAGACCTTGAATAGATTACCTATAATCCTAAGACCAAATGATGATTCATGTTTGATAAAAATTCGATGCTTTTGATAAGAAGGTTGCTTATTACTTGAGAGATAAGAACCGGGAACATTGAGGAGGATTTCACCATAGCCTTACAAATAGAAAATAACATAAAAGTAGTTAGAAAGCCTCCTAAGAGAGAGGGTGTCAAGTTGATCAATCTTGAGAGCCTCGGTCAAACAAAGATGTGGATATGGAAGAGGTTATGAAGATTTTTTTGGATTGGTTAAAGAGATATCCTACAAACCGGCCGAGCAGTAAAGGGATAAGATAGAGTTCCCTGTGGTCAGCACAAGCCACATGGTTGGGAGAGATTTTGAAATCATCCAGAGGTGATCATAGAACAAATGATAGAGGGAAGGTTCCATGGGATCAGAAAATAAAACACCTCAACCCGGGGATAATAAAGCTGGTTCTTGACCCTTTGACTACTAGGATTGCTACCATAGAAGAGGCCAATGTTATTGAGTGGTGTGATAGGTGTTTCTTACCACATTACCCATGTGATGTAGATCGGGAAGTGGAGGAAACAAATCATGATGAGGCATATGGTGACGTGTGTATGATGGAATTCCTGGGGAACTCACAACAAGGGGCAACATCAACCGAATTGATAAGTGCCGAGCTGTTGAAAATTTTTGGGATTGTGCTCACCGGGTATTACCTCTTCCTCCTATTAATAATTTTTAAATTTATATGGTGCAAGCATTTGAACTACCTAATCATGATTTTGAATAATTAAGGGCCTTGATGATAAAAATTATGATGGAAGAATCCTTCTACGAAGAGGATAAACAACTATGTATGAATGAAGTAGTTTCTCGGGAGAAAGAATGTAACGCTAGAAGTAAGGTTATCAAAGGGGGAGGGCCATAAACCAATCCAAAAATTCCATTTCTTACCAATATTCTAAAGGAAACCCCTAAGAAAGATACATCCGGAAAAGGCCTAATTACCCCAAATAAAACATATGCACCTACCCATGCCTAGACTCTAAAAATTCCTATATTATCAAATGAAATTATGAATCTTCCTTCTAATAATGTCTGCCAAAATATGTTCCTTATGACATAGCCCAAATCTTGAGTCGATCAATGTTACTATTACCATTTTTGAATTACTTGGGATCCTAAGCATAGGAAAAGGGCATTCGAATATTTGGGATTTAAGGAAGAAAATATTACTCGGGAAAAGTGGAAACAATGTAGAGATTCCTCCTATTATTATAGAATTAGAAGTACCACAAGCATTATAGGAACTAGGTGAATCACTTGAGATGTATTTTAGCACATCTCTCATTGAATCTCAACTTGATTTGGATCCATTTTATACCACTATGATCACTAAGGATATTAATAGGCTGGTGCATAATTGTATGTTTGATTAAGGAGCCTCTATGATGTAATGCCTCTTGAGGTGATGAACGAGTTAAATAGCAAAGTACAAATTTTGGCAATTGTACTTATATGGAATCAAGAGAAGTTCCGTAATTGGATATGTCAAAGGAATTGTAGTGCAACTAGCAACTTATCGAGGAAAATTCCTAACAATGAATGTAGTTATTTTGGTACATCTGCTAAGTGGGGAATTTTGTTGTCTAGAAAATGAGCGGCTAGTATAGGTGGAAGTGTAACATCCACCTTTTTCACTTAGTTTCGGATTATTTTTCAAAACATTATGCAGCTGATTTAAATACCCATATATTTAAATCTAAATAAACCTTAATGAAATCCATTTTTGATAACTGTCATGAACCATGTGCAGCTGTATGAGAGAATGATGAACCTACTCATTCTCCCTCAATGCTCTATACGAGCCTTACATAAAATGTACCCCTTGGGTTCTCCTTCAACAGGATATGATATATAAGTGAAAACCCCCAAAGTGTGTACCTAGGTTCCACCTATGAAATCCTCAGGCATCTCACATCTTAGATAATGGTGTAAATCGAAGTTTAATCAACATTACACCACTTTGCACAAATTTTTTGAGTCATGTATGCCATGCTCGATTATATGACATCACACTCACCATTGGAATCTTGTCATCTAACCTCATTCACTTGTTCTATTATATGGATGCACAAATGTTAATATTGTAAACAACTACAAGCATTGAATGAGGTACAAACCAGTTTAACCTACACGAAGATGTACCTCTATGTCATCCTGTGATGCCTATGGGAAGAAAGTGTTCTCGTAAAAATTCACCTTGTTACTTGCCCACATATCTATCCATAGCCATCATAGGTTGATATAGGGGTGTGTACCTAGGAGGTCCAACATGTCTTGTAACTCTATCAAGGTTTATACTTAGGACAACACCATACTACAATCTAGTTTCTTGGTGAGACAACTATTATAGATGCTCAAATGGAAATATCTAATGGTGAAAATCACCACCATAGGGATACAAATGTGTAGTATATAAAGTTCATTCACCCACCTATAATTCTATATTGGTGCATGGTGTTTATTGTCTTCGAGGTAATCATTATAGAATAGCCTAGGGCTTATAACACCTTCTCCATGAATGGGTCATACCTAAGGTCAAGATTGAGTTGATCCTAGGATCCCCAATCTCTATAACATTTTAATTACCTTTCAATATCTCGTACCCATGTTAACCATTGATAAATAATACAATCAATGTCAATGACTATTCTTACGGTTTCAAAACTATCTCATGGCTTTAACATTTAGGCTCATGTTCCTTATTTCATATTCTAAGGATATGTACTTATATAAAGCTAAGTAATTAGGTATGATTCATTCCTTGTATTAAGTACCATAGGCTATCAAAGCCAATCCTCTTTTAGTTTAAGCACATCACTTTTCTTTATTGCAGCTTAGTAAATAGTATTCATTTATTTTACTATCTCCAACAAGTAAGATATATCTGGGGTGTCCAACATGATAGGTTTAATGAACAACCAGCCCATTTACCTTTCCCTGTCATAGCCTTTTAAAAGACCACTCTCTAATTCTTTTTAGAGATAATTATAGTATTGACTAGGGATGAGATTCAAATGCTTGTTCTTTTTAACTTAGTACACATGTTCCTTTCTTACTTCCATTATATCCACATGCTTATGTGCCCATAATTATGCATCATGGAACACCCCCTAAATAAAAATAATTCATCTCTTTGAGCATAAAATTTCATAACACAATTTATCAATTATGTCAATTCCCAAAAAGTGAAACCATATCAAATATATTTTCATGTTAGATTACCATAAGCCCTTCCTCTTTTTGTAGCTCAGGAGTGACATCCTTAATAGGACTTAATGTTGATTTCACTTAGAGATCAATAATAAATTCTTATATCTTTGAAAATGAGTTAGCATAACGTGTGTTTTAAAACAACCATAGCTCATATGTATCTCGATTATCATAACCTTACCATGGTTCATGATAATCAAGCTACCTTCTTATCAAACTACCATTAAGATTAGACAATCATACTTCTAGATATCTTTTCTTGTTAAGTACACCCTATACAAAACCTTAGAGAACTGTAATACAACTTTTCAAGTAGGTTGATAAATTGCATTTTATAATGAGCGAGTTATCCATTAACAACCTAACTATTTCCAAGTATGCTTAACATATGGTTGCTTAGATCATGATATTCTTAGGAAACATTCACTCATAGTTCCTTATATGTTCCCTATAATTCACACAAATTTTGTGTATAGTACTTATTACTATGTATTTATTACTTAATAGTAGTGAAAAAGATACTAATCACCTATCTTGATAATTTTTTTCTTAACTCATCATTTGAAAATCAATCACTTATAAGAAAATATACATATAACAACATAAAATATTTGACTTAATTTCATTTTATGAGATAAATTTAATTCATGTCTATAAGCATGACCAAAATATTTCATTTTAATGAATAAAGACATCAAATAACAAGGCCTTTCCCATTCTAAGAAGAAGTACTTCATTATAAGAACATTCAAGTTAGTCATATCTTTAATTTTCCTTGATCTAAATAATATAAAAACTAAATACTTCACTCTTTCTCCATGGCATTTATCTGCAAAATTGTTAGCATGAGTTAGTTCACAAGAACTGAGCATGATAAGCCTCAACTCATCATAACAACATACTCTACTTAATTATTTCATAAAAAGAACTCATATTATTTTTATGAATCAATATTGTAGAACTTAAGAAGATAACAATTCTTTCTATAACATGTCAAGAGCAAGCACTTTCATGAGCCAAGAAAGAAATCAATTTCAAACTTACATTTCAATACAACTATTTCAGTCACTTAGAATAACCACCTAAATTATAAGGTACTTGATAATCATAAGTGATCAAAAGACTACTCATAAGAGTATCAAGATTCCACTCATGCAATCCCATACTTGCATGCCTAGAATCATTTTTACTCATTAATTAAGTAACCATAAATATAACAAGAATCACATTCAAAAATCTCTCAAATATTCTTAACAGATCCAACAAGGATTTCATACACCCATAAGGTCTACTAAGGTCCATGTAATAATACTAAGACATCAAGCGTATTTAGTTAAAATTACGATATTAGATTAACTTTAAGGATGAGAGAAGAGCATTCACGGCATCCTGCCATTTAGCAAACAGGTAAAATTCAAGTAATAGGTTACATAACCAATACTTTCCTCAACTTAAGCATTTATTAAACATTCCAAGACTAGGAAAGAGAACATAATTTCTTTTCCTCAACCTGGTTATCAACATATCAATACCGATTAATTGCCAAAGTATTTCAAGATGTTTTAATGAAAGGGAGTCATGATAACATGATTGAAAGTTTAACTATTAGCCCAAATTGGGCATTCATAAATGCATGAGTTTTTCTCATCACAAAATTCAAAAGAAAGGTTTTTATTACTCCTCACTAAGTCAAGGACTCTATTAGAACAATAAAAAAATTTCTACTAATCCATTCCACTGGAGAAAATTTTTGGAGCATAAAAATTATTCATGAAAAACCCAAAAGAAAATGATAAGGGACTTTTTAGATGTCATGAGAACTCCATAATCTGAAGGAAGAACGAAATACAGCTAGACTCCTGAAACTATTCCAAATTGTTTCCCAAACCTTCTAGTAATTGTTAACGGTAGGTCATTACTAGTGACAAATAACCAACAACATTTACTACAGATTTTTGAATCCAAGAAGAAGGTTATCAATAAACTGCTAGGTAAGCATGGCCTAGAGCATAAAGATCCCAAATTAAAACAACTACCAATACCAAACCTGCTTGTTTAGATATCATGTTCCCGATAAAAAGAATTGTTCAACTCTTTTGACCTCAAGATCTAATGAAAAAGCTTCTAGAAGGTCAACTTAACTATAAGGATTATTTCCTTAAAACAATAGTAGACTGCAAGTCTTTCGATAGGATGGAGGTTCCTAGTCGAGATCAACTTTACTTTCAACCTCAACTTTGTGTTGGAAGGGTAGCCCAACTAAGAAGTTCATAATAATAACATTAAATAGAAAAATAGCTCACAATATATCCTATGGGGTTTCTAAGGAGCATATCTATTTCTATTAATAAGGATGGAATGAAAACAAGAATGACTACATCATACAAGATGGTCTTAATCTTCTCAATACCCAATTTTTTAAAAACATAACATTACCACAACCCATATAGAATCCCAAAGGTGTTGAATATATTGAGTCATAAAGGAGATCAGTATGAGTTATAGTAACCAAACATATCAACTCGATGTTGTTTTCACCTTGCAACATTAATGCTGACGATTTGATGATAGGGAAAAACTAGAAATCTAGTCGAGCACTCATACGTAGCTCAAAGATTAAGTCATTACCATTATTCAGAATGCCCATCCAAGGGTCAAGGAGGTAGATTTAATATTTTACTATAGCTACCCACATTATCCCCAAATAGATGTTATTATTAAATACAATTGATTTACCCTCAACACCACTACTTGTTAGTATTAAAATCAAATCTACTAGGCATAGATGATACCTCCAACAAAACCAATATGATTTCATGGGAATAGATTTCTTTAAAAATAATCAAACCCAATTCCATAAATATAACGATTACTAGAACAAGGGAATTCATTAACAAAAACCCTCTCAAACATCAACTTCTAGTATTTCACATTATCTTGCTAATTTTATATAATCAAGGAGAAATGGGTAACCATTAAAACAAGGTTTTCTATAGTTTAATTCCTTATTCAATCACAACATTGAAATAAGAAATAAAACACACAGGAAATGTCAAGCCAAAACTTAATGATGAATACAACTGCAACCTTTATTCATCCCATGAAATACATTGTCTCATCACAATAATAAATCACATTGAAATCGGAAACCATTACTTTGTTTCCAAACAACATTCATCACACTCAAAGATCAAACAAATTCAACAAAAGTAAGGATTAAATTGATTTCACATCACCAAGGATTAAGAATACAAATTTCAATCTAGGTAAAGTTCTATTTGTGAAATGACTAAATAGAGCAAGAGATTATGATGAGTTCAGAATGTATCATGCCTATTACTCTAGTATTTCTTTCCTTGCAATGTTCTCACGATTCTTCAGAAATCCCCAATCCTTTGAAATGAATTCCTTCATCCAACAGATTACAATGATTCCTCGCTATTTATTGAGTTTGGGAACTTGTTGTATAATCAACTCACTTGATTCTTTCCTCATGCAAACTCAATAACTTTAGTTCAATTTTTGCATGCATAAGCTTCATGAGTTTCTAGCCATGGAATGAATTGATACCCAAAACCACCTTACTTTCCCCAATCCTTCCTCACATGGCCCAAGAAAGGTGAGATTTTATTACATATTAAATGCCATTAATGCAGTGGTTGAAGGAGCTTGCCACCAATTTTACAAACCAACTATTCTTAGCTTTTCTTTAAATTTAGCAAAGTCACACTTCATGCCATACGCAAGGCTATTTAAATTTAGTTAACCCATATTATTTCCCTCAACTTTTTTTCAAGGATCAATAAATAAATAATAAAGAATTTAGTACAATATATTGGCGGTGGGATGTCCAACTCACCACTTAATTTAATTTGAAACTTTAGATTGTATATAGTTTTTAAAAACCAATTAAAAACTTATTCAAATAGCAATTTCAGATGCCCATTTCTTTTTGTGTATAAGGACTCAATCAAATAATTATATTTATACATCCTTTCCAAATAGCCAGAGTTACATCAAATCTAAATTCGCAAGTAATAATTTCTCATATTAGGTTAAGAACCATGCTATAAGGTTAGATTGTCCCTTCCTTGATTACATAAAGTTAATAAATCTCCCAAAGTAGTTTATTTTCTACTCAGACTTTTTGTAATCTATAGTATATATATATATTTATAATCTATATATATGTTAGCATACATCACATAAGTTGTTTATGAAATCGTTATGGAAATTGATTCCCTTAATTCAAATAATTAAGTTATTGACTAATGACGGTAGTCATTCACCCAAGAAAATTTGACCATGTTAGTATTAGCCATCAGGTGACGTAAACTACTGAATGGTTGGCTCAAAATCAATTCTAATTTGAAATAAAATCTTATTTGAGTTCAAATTTTGGTCTCTAAGAAAACTATCCAGCTGTAAAAGCCTTAACATACATAGTAAAAAAACTATTATGCTCGCAATTTACTAGAGATAAACGGTAACATTGTAAATCACTTTCAAGGCTTATATTTACACCAAGTATTTTATGAAATACTACATTACAACGTTGTAATGTCACCTTAGTGAAAATATTTTATCATTAAGATAGACCCAGATTAGTTGGGTTTACATCAAGTTTCCATCTAATTTTTGATACACAAAGGTGCCAACAACAAAGGATAAAACCATTTGTCCTATCATTACTTTGAAACATAGAAATGAAAGCACGAGGTGTTACATACCTCCCTCTTAAAAGCATCATCGTCCCGATGATGTGGTCCTTGCTAAATGAAATCAAACAATTCCACATAGGATAAAAGATTAATTCTTGCAGAATAGTTACTATTTCCCCAGAATTTTATGGTTTTTAGATTCAAAACTTTAAATTCAGTAGCTGCATCAGCTTATCAGACTGTAAATAGTCACGTAGTCTGAATTATTTCATGATTACTTCACTAAAGTAAATCATTTTTGTAATATATATATATTTGATATACAGAGGATATAGTTAAAACAAGCTTACCTGGTACCCTTTAAGGAAAACTATTCCTTTTTGTTGGAATTACAACGTATGGATATGTGGTAGTTCATTTAGATAGATCACTTTCCTCATCTCTGTTAAGAACTTTTGATTTGAGGTTCCAAAACTCTACAACATTAGGTCAAAAAGATAAGGTACCAACATTCGTTCGTTCAACTGGACTTGAATATTTCTTATTTTAGTTATCAACTAACTCAACCTATTTTACACTTTTTATCTCTTATAACTGGTCCAAACAAAGAATGTTGTCAACGTGGTTATCCAAGCTTATGGATCTACCAAATTTGTTTATTTAATTTTCCTTTTTAACAAATATTAACTCATGACTGAGTACTAACAACATATTTTCTTGTCCCCACACAAGAGGTCTTCAAGTTATAAATGTTTGATAAAACCGGCTTGCCAAAAACCTCTCAAGGTATTAAGTAACAAAGTCACCTTATTAGATATAGACTTTGATTTCCACAACATTTTTTTATATATTCCACTGTTAAACCTCCTCAGTGGATTCACAACATTGATATTGATCCTAATATTACCAAGATCATGCAAAATTTCCTCTTGGTTTGCATGAGGGTTTCAAAATAAGTAGTGTATTGTTTGTAAAATCTTTTACTTTAATACAAAGAAGTATGTAAACAACTTACTTATGTTATTTAACGACTTACAAAATTCTCTTGGAATCTCTAATAGTCCTTCGACTTACAAGTCATCGTATCTTTCTCCCAACATATTATAAAGCATATGAGTTAAGCCTGAAACTCTAAGGGCTTGAAGACGCCATGCAGAGTTACATAGGAACTGTCACAAGAGAGGGATTTCACAATACATCCCTTGATCCTAAACCCACACATTTCTATAGTAGGGTTCATATTAGTGAAGTATGAATTCCCTTATCTGGGTTCAACTAAAAATACTAGAATCGACCCCAAAAACCCATGAAAGTTCACAGTAATTCTTAAACTAGAATTTCCACATAGTCACAACACGTCACGATAGGTGAGCAGAAGGGAATCATGTCATGATAGGTAATATAAAAGAAATCTTGTCTTGTGAGATACAAGATATTACCAGAAGCTAAATATAACCTCATATGATCTATGCTTTTAGATGAGTCAACCCAAAATGAGCCATCACCAAACCTAAGATCCTCCTTTCAATGTGGTGATACCCCAAAACTTTGGGTACTTGAGTAATATAACCTAGAAGTAACCAAAATAAACATATATATTACAACCACTATTAAAGGTCAACAGACCGATTATAATATTTTTAGTTCCTTGGAGTTGGAATATTAATTATGTAAATCAAGTATTTGACAGAATATAGAACAATCACTCAGATCAATGCTACCTAACCAGACATAAGCTGAAAATTTGAGCATTTTTATTCCATATTACCAGAAAGAGTTAGGCTTCACATTTGTTGACCATTTTTCATTGAGTACAACTAACCCATATCTTCTTTCTTTTAGTATTGAAGAATACTAATCTCATGGATCTCTTCACAATTTTCTCCATCTCCTGCTAGGGATACATGTTCCTTTCCTTTGTTAACTGTCCTTGCAACATGCTTCATCATTCATGACTTGTCCATCTTCTTTAAAGGACATTGGTTGGCATAATTCCCATTGCCACATGTGAAACATCCACCAACAGGTCTTGATTTACCACCTTTAACTTTTCCATTTGCAATAGTATTATGCTTTTTCCTATAGGTTATCACTACAAGTTTTTGTGTAAATTTACTTTTGGCAGAACACATTTTCTTGCTATGCTTTTTCCACCAAATTTTCTTAGCATTCGAGATGAAGAAGAATTATCATTCTTATGACCCTTTTCATTTTTATGAGTGGGAATATCTAGCAGATTTGGTTTTAGCCCACTGGCCTTTCCAAATTTCATCTTGTCGGAAGAAGATCCAAGTTTATCCAATGTTTCACCCAATTTTAGGTTCAGTTCGTCTTTGGATTGGTAAGTCCAAAACTTTCCACAAATGATCAGTTCATCATTTAAACAACTCTCTTGTTTTTCATTAGTAACAAACTTAAGTTGTCCTTTATCCAACTTATCACTTTCACCCATCACCAGCTGCTCCAAGGCATCTATCCGATTTCGGGTATATTGAAGGATTGCCAGAATTTTGTCTAACTTTTGCACTGCTAAAACCACAGAAAAATCAGACCCGGTTCTTTCTTCTTGGTGCATCCTTCCCATTTCCATTTTATTCTAAAAACAAAATAAAAGTTTTAATTAGCGTAAGGACCTAATAAGTCCAAGAGTTGTAACCTTCAACTCTGATACCAAAATGTAACATCCAATTTTCATCACTTCATCTCTAGAATTTTTTAAAAAAACTTTATGTAGCTGATTTAAATACCCATATATTTAAATCTACATAAACCTTAATGTTATCCATTTCAATAACTATCATGAACCTTGTGCAGTTGTATGAGAGAATGTTGAACCTACTCATTCTCCCTCAATGCTCTATGTGAGCCATACATAAAATGTAACCCTTGGTTCCCCTTTAATAGGATATGATATATAAGTGAAAACCCTAAGTGTGTACCTGGGTTCCACCTATGAAATCCTCAGGCATCTCACATCTTAGATAATGGTGAAATCTCGACAGTGTAATCAGCAACTTACACCACTTTTGCACAAATTTTTTTGAGTCATGTATGCCATGCTCGATTCTATGACAGCACACTCACCATTGGAATCTTGTCATCTCACCTTATTCACTTGTTTAGTTATATGGATTCACAAATGTTAATGTTGTAAACAGCTACAAGCCTTGAATGAGGTACAAACTAGTTTAACCTACACAAAGACGTACCTCTATGTCATCATGTGATGCCTATGGGAAGAAAGTGTTCTCGTAACAATTCACCTTGTTACTCACCCACATATCTACCCGTAGCCATCATAGGTTGATATAGGGTGTGTACCAGGAGGTCCAACATGTCTTGTAACTCTATCAAGGTTTGTACTTAGGACAACACCATACTACAATCCAGTCTCTTGGTGAGACAACTCATTACAGATGCTAAATGGTAGTATCCTAATGGTGACAATCGTCACCATAGGGATATGACTATGTAGTATATGCAGTGAGTTCACCCACCTAGAATTCTATATTGGTGCATGGTGTTTAATGTTTTTGAGGTAATCATTATAGAACAGCCTAGGGATTACAACACCTTCTCCATGAATGGGTCATACCTAAGGTCAGGATTGAGTTGATCCCAAGATCCCCAATCTCTATAACATTTTAATTACCTTTCAATATCTCATACCCATGTTAACCATTGATGGAAATAATACAATCAATGTCAATGACTATTATTATAGTTTCAAAAATCGTCCCAGCTTTAACATTTAGGCTCATGTTCCTTATTTCATATTCTAAGGATATGTACTTATATAAAGCTAAGTAATTAGGTATGATTCATTCCTTGTATTAAGTACCATAGGCTATCAATGCCAATCCTCTTTTGGTTTAAGCACATCACTTTTCTTAATTGCAGCTCAGTAATGAGCGTTCATTTATTTTACTATCTCCAATAAGTAAGATATATCTGGGGTATCCTATATGATAGATTTTTATGATCCACTTGCCCATTTATCTTTCCTTGTCATATCTTTTTAAAAGACCACTCTCTAATTCTTTTTAGAGATAATTATAGTATTGACTAGGGATGAGATTTAAATGCTTGTTCTTTTTAACTTAGTACAGCATGTTCCTTTCTTACTTCCATTGTATCCACATGCTTATGTGCTCATAATGATGCATCATGGGACACCCCTAAATAAAAACATTTCATCTCCTTGATCAAAATATTTCATAACACAATTTATCACAATTATGCAATTCCCGAAAAAGTGAACCATACTCAATATATTTTCATATTAGATTACCATAAGCCCTTCCTCTTGTTTAGCTTATGTGACATCCTTAATAGGACTTAATTTGATTTCACTTAGAGATCAATATTACATTCTTATATCTTTGTTATGAGTTAGCATAACCTAAGTTTTAAAAAGCCATAGCTCAAAAGTATGTGATTATCATAACCTTTCATGGTTTCATGATAATCCATCTTACTTACTTAAGAGGTACCATTAAGATTAGACAATCATATTTCTAGATATCTTTGATGGTTAGTACATTCTATACAAAACCTTAATGAACTTATACAACTTTACAAGTAGGTTGATAAATTGCATTTTATAATGAGGCAGTTATCCATTAGCAACCTTAACTATTTCCAAGTATGCTTAACGTATGGTTCGTTAGATCATGATATTCTTAGGAAACAATCCACTCATAGTTCCTTATATGTTCCCTAGCATTCACACATATGTTGTGTGCTAGTAATTACTATGTATTTAAGACTAACACTTAATACAATAGTGACAAAGATACTAATAACCTATCTTGATGATAATTTCTGGTTCTTAACTCATCATTTAAAAAATCAATCACTTATAAGACATTATATATATGCAACAAAAAAATTTCTTAATTTCATTCAAGAGATAAGTACAATTCATGTCTATAAGCATGACCAAAGTCTTTCATTTTAATGAATAATACAGAGACATTAAATAACAAGGCCTTTCCAATTCTAAGGAGAAGTACTTCATATAAGAACATTCCAGTCATTCATATCTTTAACTTTCCTTGATCAGAATAATATACAAAACTAAATACTTCACTCTTTCTCCATGACATTTATCTACAAAATTGTTAGCATGAGTCAGTTCACAAGAACTGAGCATGATAAGCCTCAACTCATCATAACAACATACTCTACTTAATTATTTCATAAAAAGAACTCATATTATTTTTATGAATCAATATTGCAGAACTTAAGAAGATAACAATTCTTTCTATAATATGTCAAGAGCAAGCACTTTCATGAGCTAAGAAAGAAATCAGTTTCAAACTTATGTTTCAATACAACTATTTTAGTCACTCAGAATAGCCACCTAAATTATAAGGTACTTGATAATCATAAGTGATCAAAAGACTACTCATAAGAGTATCAAGATTCCACTCATGCAATCCCATACTTGCATGCCTGGAATCATTTTTACTCATTGATTAAGTAACCATAAATATAACAAGAATCACATTCAAGCAATCTCTCAAATATTCTTAACAGATCCAACAAGGATTTCATACACCCATAAGGTCTACTAAGGTCCATGCAATAATACTAAGACATCAAGCGTATTTAATTAAAATTATGATATTAGATTAACTTTAAGGATGAGAGAGAGCATTCACGACATCCTTCCATTTAGCAAGCAAGAACAGTAAAATTCAAGTAATAGGTTACATAACCAATACTTTCCTCAACTTAAGTATTTATTAAACATTCCAAGACTAGGAAAAAGAACATAATTTATTTTCCTTAGCTTGGTTATCAACATAACAATACCGATTAATTACCAAAGCATTTCAAGATGTTTTAACGAAAGGGAGTCATGATAACATGACTGAAATTTAACCTATTAGCCCAAATTGGGCATTCATAAACACATGAGTTTTCTCATCACAAAATTCAAAAGAAAGGTTTCATTACTCCTCACTGAGTTCAAGGACTCTATTAGAACAATGAAAAAGTTCTACTAATCCATTCCACTAGAAAAAGTTGGAGCATAACAAATTATTCATGACAAACCCAAAAGAAAATGATAAGGGACTTTTTAGATGTCATGAGAACTCCATAATCCTGAAGGAAGAACGAAATACAGCTAGACTCATGAAACTATTCCAAATCGTTTCCCAAACCTTCTAGCAATTGTTAATGGTAGGTCATTACTGGTGACAAATAACCAACAACCTTTACTACAGATTTTTGAATCCAAGAAGAAGGTTATCAATAAAACTACAGGCTAAGCATGGCCTAGAGCATAAAGATCTCAAATTAAAATAACTACCAATACCATCCTGCTTGTTTAGATATCACGTTCCTAATAAAGAGAACTATTCAACTCTTTTTGACCTCAAGATCTAATGAAAAAGCTTCTAGAAGGTCATCTTAACTATAAGGATTATTTCCTTAAAACAACAGTAGACTGCAAGTCTTTCGATAGGATGGAGGTTCCTAGTCGAGATCGACTTTACTTTCAACCTCAGCTTTGTGTTGGAAGGGAAGCCCAGCTAAGAAGTTCATAATAATAACATTAAATAGAAAATAGCTCACAATATATCCTACGGGGTTTCCAAGGAGCATATCTATTTCTATTAATAAGGCTGGAATGAAAACAAGAATGACTACATCATACAAGATGGTCTTAATCTTCTCAATACCCATTTTTTTAAAACATAACATTACCACAACCCGTATAGAATCCCAAAGGCATTGAATATATTGAGTCAAAAAGGAGATCAGTATGAGTTGGAGTAACCAACACATAGTCAGCCTGATGTTGTGTTCACCTTGCAACATTAATGTGATGATTTGATGATAGGGAAAAACTAGAAATCCAGTCGAGCACTCATACGTAGCTCGAAGATTAAGTCATTAACGTTATTCTAGAATGCCCATCCAAGGGTCAAGGAGGAAGATTTAATATTTTACTACAGCTGCCCTCATTATCCCCAAATAGATGTTATTATTAAATACAACTGATTTACCCTTAACACCACTACTTGTTGGTATTAAAACCAAGATCTACTAGGCATAGATGATACCTCTAACAAAACCAATACGATTTCATGGGAATAGATTTCTTTAAAAATAATCAAACCCAATTCCGTAAATATAACGATTACCAGACAAGGGAAGTCATTAACAACAAAACCTCTCAAACATCAACTTCCAGTATTTCACATTATCTTGCTAATTTTATATAATCGAGGAGAAATGGGTAACCATTAAAACAAGGTTTTCTACAGTTTAATTCCTTATTCAATCACAACATTGAAATAAGAAATCAAAACACATAAGAAAAGTCAAGCCAAAACTTAATGATGAATACAACTACAACCCTTATTCATCCCATGAAATACGTTGTCTCATCACAATAATAAATCACATTGAAAACCATTACTTTGTTTCCAAACAACATTCATCACACTCAAAGATCAAACAAATTCTATAAAAGTAAGGATTAAATCGATTTCACATCACCAAGGATTAAGAATACAAATTTCAATCCAGGTAAAGTTCTATTTGTGAAATGACTAAATAGAGCAAGAGATTATGATGAGTTCAGAGCGTATCATGCATGTTACTCCAGTATTTCTTTCCTTGCAATGTTCTCACGATTCTTTAGAAATCCCCAATCCTTTGAAATGAATTCCTTCATCCAATAGATTACAATGATTCCTCACTATTTATTGAGTCTGGGAACTTGTTGTATAATCAACTCCACTGATGCTTTCCTCATGCAAACTCGCAATAACTTATAGTTCAATTTTTGCATGTAGAGCTTCTGTGAGTTTCTAGCCATGAAATGAATCGATACCAAAAACTGCCTTACTTTCCCCAATCCTTCCTCACATTTCCCAAGGAAAGTGAGAGTTTATTACACATTAAATGCCATTAATGCAGTGGTTGAAGGAGCTTGCCACCAATTTTTACAAACCAACTATTCTTAGCTTTTCTTTAAATTTAGCAAAGTCACACTTCATGCCATGCAAGGCTATTTAAATTTAGTTAACCCATATTATTTCCCTCAACTTGGTCGGTGGATCAATAAATAAACAATAAAGAATTTAGTACAATATATTGGTGGTGGGGTTCCAACTCACCACTTAATTTAATTTTGAAACTTTAGATTGTATATAGTTTTTAAAAGACCAATTAAAAACTTATGCAAATAGCAATTTCAGATGCCCATCTCTTTTGTGTATAAGGACTCAATCAAATAATTATATTTATACATCCTTTCCAAATAGCTAGAGTTACATCAACTCTAAATTCGCAAGTAATAAGTTCTCATGTTAGGTTAAGAACCATGTTATAAGATTAGATTGTTCCTTCCTTGATTACACAAAGTTAATAAATCTCCCGAAGTAGTTATTTTCTACTTTAAAATTTATATATATATATATATATATATATAGTTATATATATATATATATAATAGTTAATATGTTAGCGTAGATCACATAAGTTGCTTATGCAAGATTTATGGAAATTGATTCCCTTAATTCAAATAATTAAGTTATTGACTAACAACTGTAGTCATTCACCCAAGAAAATATGACCATGCTAGTATTAGCCATCAGGTGACATAAACTATTGAATGGTGGGCTAAAAATCAATTCTAATTGAAATAAAATCTTATTCGAGTTCCAATTTTGGTCGTTAAGTGAACTATCCAGCTGTAAAAGCCTTAACATACATAGTAAAAAAACTATTATGCTCACAATTTACTAGAGATAAATGGTAACATCGTAAATCACTTTCAAGGCTTATATTTACACAAGTATTTTATGAAATACTACATTACAAACGTTGTAATGTCACCTTAGTGAAAATAGTTTATCATTAAGATAGACCCCGATTAGCTGGGTTCACATCAAGTTTCCATCTAATTTTTGATACACAAAGGTGCCAACAACAAAGGATAAAACCATTTGTCCTATCATTCCTTTAAACATAGAAATGAAAGCACCTATGAAGTATTGTACATAGACGTTGATGTTGATAAATTTGTGGGTTATGCTGATTTTAAGGAGCATAAAATTGATGAGTGAAAATATCCTGAGCTGGTTAGTTTTCCCTGGACTCGATGTTTGATGGGGCTTGTTCTAGATCTCGTAATGGTGCTAGTGTTATCCTGATATCTCAAGCCGTGAGGAATTTAACTTTTCTTTTAAAATTAATTTTGAGTGCACAAATAACATTGCACAGTACGAAGCACTACTCTTGGGTTTAAGGATTGCTTGGAAGTATGGTGTCGAGACATTATTGTTAAAGGGAATTAAGATTTGATAGTCAAACAAGTTAGAAAGTTGTATGCAACAAAAATCAAAGAATGAAGCAATATAAACATGCATTTTGGGACTTAATTGAAATGTTTGATTTTTTTAATATAATACACCATGATAGGAAATACAATACTATAGCAGACAAATTGGAAGTATTGAGATCAAGGTTTGCAAATTTTATAGTATCCCCTATTGTGAATATGATATTGAAATATTGACTTGGCCGTCTGTCCACGATAATATCAAGCATTGTAAAGTTTTTGAAGATGATGCGCAGTACAAAGGTTTTTCCAAAATAAAGGAGAATTTACCAATCAAAGTATGGTGAGAACCAATGGTTTGTGCAAATGATAGAAAAGAGACCCTATTTGGTAAATACATTATTCAATTGAAAACTAATACTATTCCTATAGGTTTGGTTGACTTTGGAATCAAATTTTGGTAATGTCGACCACATTATTAACGAGGCACATGTCATCCTTGAGAGATGTGGAATAACATAGCCTAGGAAGAAAGGATAAACCTCAAAAAATATGGTTAGGTAACAACTTAGATAGAGAGGAAAAGAAAACATATGTCAAGTTATTAAAAAGTACCAGGATGCTTGGCATGGTCGTATTCGAAATTAAAAGCACATAGGGAGGACCTTTTTCGACATGAGGTACCCCTGCAGGCTAATGCCAAGCCATTTAGGAAAAAGCAAAGACCAATTAATCCACTCCTTTCCCTAAAATGTAGGAAGAGCTGAAAAATTTAAGGGATGGAGGAATCATACAACCTATGAGTTACTCTTCATGGGTGGCAAACTTGGTACTGTTGAAAGAAGAACCAAGACATAAGATTGTGTGTTGATTTTAGAAATTTAAATAAATCATCAATTAAGGACAAATATCCCTTGCCAAATATGGATAACATGTTGCAATTGGTTATAGGTTCAGAATTGTTATCTACTTTGGATGGTTTTTACGGGTATAACCAAGTGGTTTTGAAGCAATCACAAAGAATCAAAAAGCGCTTTCGCTACTCCATGGGGTACCTATGTATATGTGAGAATTCCATTTGGCCTAATGAATGATGGATCCACATTTCAAAGAGAAATCGATGTATAATTCTCAATATATATAAATGAGTTCATTTCTATGTACTAGGACAATGTGACAATTTTTTCAAGGAAGAGAATTGATCACCTGCAACATTTAGAAAATATTTTGTTAAGGTGCAGGGAATATGGTATCTCACTTAAACCTAAGAAATGTCATTTGGGGTTCAAAAGGATAAGTTTCTCAGAAATATTGTATCAAAAGAAGGGTTCATGATTGATCCTGAGAGAGTGGAAGCCATTATCAAATTTCCTATTCAAAGAACCAAAAAGGGAATTCAATCCTTTTTCGGGAAGATAAATTTTATTAGGAGATTTATTGTCAAATTTGTTGAATTGACTATCCCAATCACTAGTATGTTGAAAAAGATCAAAGTATCAAATGTTAAGAATCAACTATTCAAGCCTTTACTAAGATCAAGGAAGTGTTGAAAAATGCCCTGTTTTAGCATCTCCGATTACAAAAGGCCTTTCAAATGTTTTCCTTTTCTTCTGAGAATACCATTGCATCTATGCTACTACAGAAGGATGATGAAGGAGTTGAAAGGCCAATTGCTTTCTTTAGTAAAGCATTACAAGGGGCATAATTGAAGTATACTATTATGGAGAAACATGCCTTTTCTTTGGTCGAGCCACAAAAATATCCTTTCAAAAATGGAAATTTCTAGTAAGAGATGTCGATGGGAAAATAAGTTGTAGGAATATAATATGGACATCGAAACAAAAAAGTTGTTTAGAGGTTTGGGCTTGGAAAAGTTAATGACAGAAAGTAATCTACAGACAATTTAGATAAATGAGGTTGATAAAGAAAGTTTGAATATTTTTGAGAAATTAATAAATTCTAAGCTGCTACTGGGGATATAATTTTTATCTCGAAATCTATAATGCCACGAGTATTTAAGAAAAAATCAAAAGAGAGCACTTATATTGGCTTCCCAAAAATATATCATCACTTTGATTAAGGATTGGCTTGGAAAAAACTTGAGGGAGTTTTCTCATGGAGTATCACTGAGGATGAGGCCCCAAAGTTAATTGTTGACTTCGATAGAGGAGATTGTGGGGGCATTTCCGGGAAGAGTGACAACCCATAAGATCTTAAGGGCTCATTCTTCGGTGGCCAACACTTTTAAGGATACAAATTTATTGGTAAGAAAATACGAGAGTTGCCAACATTTCTCGGGAAGATTGAAAGCATCAAGGTCCCTCCCTTTGTAGCATGTGTCAATTGAAGCCCCTTTAAAGTAGTGGGGGATGTAATTCATTGGGGATATTTCATATTCTTCAAGTTCCGACCATAAATGGATATTTTAATCCATTGATTAATTCACTGATAGGAAATAAGAGATAAAATATGCGGAATAATCCCTTACAGAATCGCAACATTAGAAACTAAAATGCAAAAAATATTATAGATCTCAAATAAAAGTGCAGAATAAATAACACAACACAAAGAGACATTATTTAACGTGGTTCACCCAATTTGGGCTACATCCACCAAGAATCACTTGCTCAGATTTTATTACAAGTCTCCACTCTCTCAATACAATACCCATATCCATTTGGAGCTATGCTCAACAAACTCTACTGAAATTCACACCCGAATTCAAAGCACATCTCGCAATGCATTTGCTTGTCTATGTATCATATGCATAAGACCATATAAATAGACAATTTCTTAAGCAATTTGATACAAAACTTTGGGTATCAAAACCATGGGCAAAAGCCATGGGCAAAAAACCATGGGTATCAAAACAATGGGTACCGAAAAACCATGGGACCAAAAATAGTCCATAACGGTTACCCATTACCCATGGGTTAATAAACCACCCATGAAAATTTTCTTTGGGGATTGACCCCGAACCCCATCGATTGGGGGCTTCACCCCCAGAACCCCTTGACACCGCTCACTTTGGTGAGCAGGACCACTGTAAAAATACCCGAGTGTAACACATAGAAGGTGTACCACACTCTAACATGAAAATAGGCTCCACAAACATAAAATTCACCAAATGGGTAGAAGCGATCCCCAATAAGAAAGAAACCCACAAAATTGTCATGGACTTCATTTTAAATCATATAATTTGTAGGTTTGGAGTGTCTACTAAAATAGTTGCTGACAATGCTATGAGTTTTGAGCTAAACCTTTGGTAGCCATGTGTCAGGAGTATGGGATAAATTTATCATATGCTTCCAACTACAATCCCCAAGGTAATGGACAAGCAGAGTCAAGTAACAAAAATCTATTGAAGATAATCAAGAGGACCTTGGAATTAAATAGATGAAAGTGGTGTGAGCAGTTGAAGTTTGTTGTTTGGGCTAATAGAATTACTATTAAAAGAGATACTGGAAAGATCCCATTTGAATTAGTATATGGAACTCAGGATCTCCTCCCCTACATATGCAATTATCTTCTTATCAATTTATCCAACAATTGGAGGATCAAGAGATTAGTCCCTATGATGCTCGTGTAAATAAAATTGTTAAATTAGATGAAGAGAGAAGAGAATCCCATCAAAGACATGTGAATTTTAGGGGAAGTTGAAGAAATTGTTTCATAAAAAGGTAATCCCAAGAGTTTTCGGTGTGGCATATCTTGTACTACTTGTGGGATAGTAGACATGAGGATAAGGGAAAATAAGGAAAGTTTGACAAATTATGGATGGGCCCTTATTCTATTAACATTAGAATTGGTGAGGATAAATTTTTCCTAAAAGATTTAGATGGAGAAATGCTTTAGTTCCCTATTAATGGAAGGAAATTGAAACATTTCCTTGATTGATTTCTCAAAACTAAGGTACGCATCATTGTACAAAGTGTCTGAGTTTTTGGTTTTGTTCTGTTTTCTATGTTTTTCTATTTTAGTTTGTCCTAGTCCTTGGTGACGGGTTTTTGTTGGTTTCTCAATTTGTTCTTGGAGGGTTGGCTATTGTTACTTTTATTTGAAGGTCAGTTCTTGACTCCATGGCCCAATGGAATTTTGGCATATGGTCTATTGTTATTGCATTATGTTTTGTTCTTGCGGTACTTGCAGGGAGTACCCATCCCTGAGTCGGAGCCAGTGTTGGTGCTCAATTGTAATATCACCCTTTTTCATTTAAAAATTTTTAGTCCACCTAGTTTGATGTAATTTTTTTCTTCCTATGTGGATGTGTGTAATTTTTTTCCTTCACTAAGGTGTCGTTGTCAGTCCTTTCCTTGGGTCATGGATCATGCTGAGTCTTGGTATTATTTACAGTTTTCTATCCATAGTGAAAATTTTGTAGTTAGGAGTGTTCCACGATCATGTCTCCTTTGTGTGACTTTTTTTTTAATAGGGATTAAAGTTGTAGAAGTAAGTTGCTACCCCGTCGATGCCGAGGTCAAGACACATGTTGAGCTAGCATCAAAAGAGGATTTACAACTTTCTCGGGCCTAGACACGTGGAGGGCTGCGCTTGTTTAGGGACTTGCCCCTAAATTTTCCTTTGAATTTACGCTAAAGAGACACGTGGAGGCTTCCACTGGATCTTCCCATGCTTAGATTTTTCAATGGCCGGTGAAAATTTCTTGTACCTTAGATGCGTGGAGAGCCTATGCTCATTTGAGAGTCTTTCTTTTAAGCTTCATACCAAAAGTGCACCAAAGAGACAAGAGGAGGCTTCCGCTGGCCTTTTTTATACTTAGCCAATTAGATCCTTGAATGAACAAATAAAAATTAGAAGGGAATGTTTCAGATGACCTACCAAAAGTGAAGACTAGATCTCCCAGTCAAACGCAGATGAAATATATCGAAAGGACTCACGTTTCATACACTTGGCCATACGAGATGATGTTTGTAAATATCATGGGATAGAGCACATGATTAGTATTTAGGAAGATATTAGAGGGAAAATAGCAAAGGAAAAGATTTTGTTAGACCCAAACACTCAACCATTGATCATTATGTCACACTCAGACATCTAGTGAAAAATGGGTGGGATTGAAAGAAGCATGCTTACTGTTGTTTTGTGGACTTAAAAAAAGCTTTTGACATAGTTCCAAGGAACAAAATGTGGATTAGAATGGAGGAGTTAGGGGTTATAACACATTATAGGGTTGTTGTTCATAGACTGTATGAACAAGTGAAAGCTAAATTGAAACACGTGCAAGGTTATCTCGAAGGGTTTGGGAGTGATATAGGGGTTAAGAAAGGTGGCTCTCTCTCTAACCTTATTTGAACTAAACATAGACAAATTGGAAGAGTGGATAATTTTTTTGGAAGTAATGGAGTGCCCCTAGCTAAGTATGTGGTGTAACTCATGTTATATACGAGATGATATAATTCTAATGGTAGAAAAAATCCAAGATCCGAGGATCCACCTTCACTCTTTAGAGATTTTTGCAAAGAAGTATGAATGCAAGATGAAATGAATACAAGATGGATGGAAATCCCTCTTTGCATTCCAAAATAGGCACGAAACATTGAATTATGGGATTAGAAGACCACTAAGGTTCTATTTGGGTTGCTTTTCATTTCAATGTTGTTGTATTGTTGTGAGGTATGCGCTAGTGGAATGAAAAATATAAATTGGAGACAACTAGAGAAAACTTATGTATAGAGTAGTACAAGGGAAATAAAGACAAAAGCACACTTTATTGTCCAAATTTCCTAAGTTCACTGGTATTCTATCCAAATACTAAGAAATCCTAGATAGCGGGTCCATGGTGGAACTATTTGAGGAACACATGATAAATAACTTGGAGGACATGTTGCCACAGATCATTCGGTAGCGGAGTAGATTCCTAAAAGAGGTCAAAAGGCCCACGTGTTGAGCCAACATCAAAAGCAGATTGGTGGACCAAAGTGTCTAAAATTACATATCCCCAGGCCCGCTTCAGTTAAAATTTGTTCCACGTGGAGGGCCTACAATTGTTTGGGGACTTGCCTCTAGATTTTACCTTTGAAGTTTCACGGAAGAGACACATTGAGGCTTCCACCTGGCCCTTTTTATACTTATTTGATTCGGGCCTCAAATGAACAAATAAGTGCTTCAGCTTTGAGGAGGGATGCTTGGAGGGACAAGAGGGATGCTTAGAGTGACAAGGGGGATGTTTAGAATGACAGGAGGGACAAATGCAACATGTTGGTGACTGGATGAAATGTGGAAGTGGCTTCTAATGCTCGAGCCTAAATAGATGAAAATACACCATCTGAAATGTAGAGAAAATGGGACTGATCCTGACAAGTATTCTTACAAGTGCAACCAAAACAGTTTAGGTTATCAAAGGTGTTGTGTAGTCTTCAGGATCAACAATATCAAATAGTATTCTCGTGAATGCTTCATCTAGACCTGAAAAATCAAATATAGAATACAAATCCTCAGTGGGAATATCTTTCAAATTAGTTTTCAATGGTGTTCCTTCCATAATACAGATGAATTTAATCAAAACACCTACATTCAAAAAATAAAATATGAATTGGTGAAGTGAAATGGTGTGCTTTATAGGAAATTTGAGGCATACCATTCGAGATGGGTGTAATCATTGTGAAATAGCTTTGTAATTTTTAAATAATATATCTACACAGGAGAAATACATGTGAGATAAATTGGCATTATGGAGAAAGATGATGATTGGCTTGATATGACCAAAACCATGTGGAAATGATCAGTCTAGAAAGGCATGAAAACAAATATGTTTTCTCCAAGAAGGATTCTCAAAAAGGAAGATGTGATTACCTATAAAATCAAACCATCTGGAGGCACTCTAAAACCATGAAAAAATGGCCATTTATGCACCAAATAAAATAATGATTAAAAATACTATCAAAAGTTATGACATGGCATCCCAGTCATAGTTGAGGAAGTGAAAAATGTGATCGGTTCACAATTTATCCACCTAGCAAAAGAAAAGAAAATATTTTCAAGAGAATAAACATGATTAAGCGGTATATTATAAGAATAATATTATCTTGAAGATTTAGACTTTTGGGTAGAAATTTTAGAATGAGTGAGTAGGGTAAAATTGTATAAATGTGATGGGAATACTCTCGTAGAAGAAGGGGGTTAATTTTTATGAGATTTAGTCAGAGAGAAAAATGGAGAGAAGAGCCGAGAGAAGCCATTTTTCTGGGAATTTATTTTGAGAAACTAGTTACTTCTTATGTGCATTTCAAAATTGATCATGTCAAGTTTTTTTGCAGAAGTATAGCCATTGAAAAAATTTGAGATTGTAGACAAACTTTCCTTGATCAAATTTGAGAAACCTTGAGTAATTCGGGTAGATCAATGAAGCGTGTGTTATGTACATTTTCATCTTGAGATATTTTCAAATAGTTATCTATGTGCCTGTTGCAGTCTTACATTAGAAATCCTTTGAAATCACACAAAATCTCATCCTCATGACAAGTATTTTTCCATTTGAAATTACTTTATGAAGATATCTTTCATTTCATAATGAGATAAGTGATTTAAATTCACTTTACTATCATTTCAGTGATACAGATTGTTTTTTAGTTCATGAGTGTATCATGAGTGTGATATATTAGGGGTTTACTAAAGTTTAATTGAGCATTTAACAAAAGTTATTGTGTTTAAACCTTGAAGAATGTGTGAATTAATTCGTCTTTGAGCTTTCATAGATGCACAATTTTATATTTGAAGGTTCATCTTTACTATTTTAAGATATTCCTCTTTTTGCCTTGTGGATTTGTTAACATTTGTTTAAAAGTTTTCGGATATTTAGTATAATCAAATTTATCCTACTTAACTTCCCCACCACAAAATAATGTGACCTAGCATGAACTACCCCTACTTGCAATTCCTATTCATAAATTTTGAGGGAATTCATTTATTTACCCATCCCCTACCTCAATATGAAAGAGCAATCAATTTTTACCACTACCTTTAGTAACCTAGATCTTGCTCAGAAGGTTTCTTCATCCTCTAAAGTGACAACTCGTGAGAGTTAGATTATGCTGTATTGACCATGCCTTCTGAAGATCTCATATCAATTTTGTGAAAGGAAAGAAAATACTATAAATCTACATACATTATCCACCAATATGGGTTACAAAATGGGTCCTCTCACCCTGGTTGAAGGCACAACCTAAAGTAGTTAGGGTAGGTCAAACCCTATTCACGGTGCTATCCATTTCTTCCATGCTTGAGTGAATGAAGAGTTAGCTAAATCTTTCACTAGCTACAAAATGACTCACACTCTGATTTATCTATCTCTAAGCATCTTGTTCAAACTACAGTGTTGCTCAATCGCAAGGAGAGAATCAATTTGGGTACCAACACAACCATCTCTTGTTCACTTGCATCCATCCTTCATGTCCATTCAAATTGGTGAGTAAGCGCATGATAATTTTCATAATGGGTTATTAATCTTGGCTATATGAAATAACACCCACCCTTCTTGTATTCATACTCTTTAGTTTTTTCCTTCATATCCTCCTTATCATCCAAGTCATCGTCTAACGACTCTCTTGTGTAGATAATTCTAGTGTATCTGGAGATCAATTGTGGGATTATGTGCATCCTCCTCCCTATGAAGTAGAAATAATATTCGTGTACATGTGACATGATCCATTGGTATAATATCTTAGGTTTTCCAAAAATGGAAACTCAAAAAGTTACAAAATCCCAACCTTCTCCAATTTCATCTTCACAACATCATCATACACTGGTTTGTCATCATGTGTTCTTTCTCCTGTAGGGTGAACGAGCTCCAATTCCATCTCCTTCTCAGTGGTATCTATCCTATGGTTATAATCACTTATAACCATATTTCACACATGAGATACCCAATCCATCCCCAATAATACCCCATCTGGGTATTGCATCTCGCATACCATTCTTCGTTAAATCTTGTCGATGCACTGGTTTTCCTTTTCCCTTACCCTTCCTTTTGGGTGAAACGTTTGATCCCTTCCTTGGTGTCATCTTCTCTATCGGGTCCCTATAAATCTTTTCTTGTATTTTTCTTTTCTACTACTCAAACCTTTGATTCCAATCCCTCTACACAATTTCTTTGAACCCATGCCCTAGCTTCGCAAACCCTAACCTAGAAATCCTTCCTTCCACAAGACAACGTAAAAAAATTAGGAATCCCTCAAACAACCACTCCCACACACACCCATGTACTCCATTCCAATTTGGTTTATAAATCGACAAATTCTTCACTTCACATGCAAATTTCATAGATTCTTTGCAAGGATGCCCTAGTTCACAAGATCTCTTCAAAAAATAAATGTAAGGTGAAAAATAACATACACCCAACTCCCTATTTATATTTTTATGTTTTTCCTGCATTAATCTCCATGCCACCTACCACCATACTTCTGCATTAATTTCATATTTTTCCAATGCTTTCATCCCACACATTCTTTCTAGCACTTTTTCTTCCATGCATACACTTATGCGTAACCTCCTCAACCTTTTGGCATGCTAAACTATATCAAACACATATCCTTATGTGTTCTCATAGCGCTGAATTGCATATTCATCTATGTCTTAAACCTAGTTTTCCCTGCTACTACCTACCTTAGTTTTCTCTGCATGTTCATCATTATACGGGTTTTTATAAATATTTCTTGACACCATTTCATCTCTAACCCTTATCACCCTTGTTACATGTGTTCCTTCTCAAATATCCTATGCTTATGTTTTTCTCTCCTAGGCCACCAATCAACATTGCTCCAATCATGTGTCACTTCTACATTCTCCACACTCTCCTACCCCACACTAAAAGTATGCATGACCATCTGCGCATGAAAAACTATTTTAAAAAGTAATATGATCTACTGGGTGTGCAAGCACACTTATTATACAACACCATGAAATAAAAGACAAAGCATAACAACGATGAAGGGAAACACATATAAAGGAAAATGCATTAAGGGAAACCTAAGCTACATGAAAACACTGCCTTATTTACAAACACCAAGAAGACTTATTTATAGTAGGGATTTAACCTACTCCCGTTGAAGTAGCCAAGAAACCATGTTCCATCTAGTGCTTGTAACTAGAAAGTGCCCAAATCAAGTATATGAGATATAACATACAGTCCTAACCAATACACTTTGAGTTTCCCAGGATGGCACAAAAACTTTTAATCATACAGAAGAACCATCTCCCAACCTCAAACTTCTTGTTTTTTAATATTACGATCATGACATGCCTTCTACCTATATTTATCCATCTTCTAACTCCACTTAGTAATGTATCACCTTTCATCCAACTTCATAAGTTTGTCTATGTGATCTTCAAGTTCTTGTTCATCATCTTATCCTCCTTGCATGTGCAATATACGAGGATGATAACATAAATTCAACAGGAAGAATATCCTCCACACAAAAAACCAACTAAAAAGGTGTGGCATTTTTAATATTTTATAATTCATTTGATATGCCCATAATACTATAGATACTTTATCATTTAGTATCTACTTCTAAAATTGTAAATTTTAGTCAATGTGTGGCTCAATATCTTGTTAAAGTCCTCAAGCATCCCATTATCCTGAGGGTGATAGGGCATAGTTTTTGATGGGACACCGTAAACTCTACCAATAATATTCTAATAGTTTCATTCAAGAAATGAGTACCCCTATCACTTGTTAAACTCAATGAGCATCCATACCTGCTAATTATATTCTCCCACAAGAACCTAGTTGTTGTAGCTACCATGAAATCCTTTGTAGGTTCCACTCCTGTCCATCTCATAAGATGGTCTATACAAGTGATAATATAGCACTAACTTATCATGCGTGCAGCTAGGGAAATAGGGCCTACAAATTCAATTGCCCATTTTTCAAATAGATTTGCACTAGCAATAGGTCTTAATGGCATTTCATCTCTTTTCCCCAACTTTCCAAGGTGCTGGCAATGGTCACAGGATTGTAATAATCTATACAATCGATAAGTTTCCTCTCACTAAATGCATGTCAATAGGATCTTATGCACAGTTGCATTTCCTACATAGTGACCTCCTGTAATGCCACCATGAGCTTCTTCCATGATTTTAGTTCATTCATGTTCCAAAGCACACCTCGATGCAAAACATCATCACGGTGAGTATAGATAACCGCTTCTTCTCTAGAGCCTTCATTCCGTCAAGCACCACACCTATTCGTATGAAAACAAAAATATCCTCCAAATCAGAGGGTGCACATTATAATATAAATAACTCTACATCTGGTATTATGTCCTCAATGTGCTATGCATCCTCACCTAAATTAATCCATGAAATATGGTCATGCCCTAAATTACTTTTTCCTAGCTTTACCACGACCAGTAAATTCAAACTCCCGAAACTTCAAGATCCACCAACATATGCACCCTAGCAAAACATCATTGTTTACCAATTACTTGAGCTCTATGTGATCCTTGTAAAATATAAATGGAGTATCAACAAGTACTTCCTAAATTTATATCACACATAAATCATAGTAAATTCTCCCACTCGCTATTGTGTAATTCTACTCGGTTGGGTTAACTTTCTTCTTATAAAAGACAAAGGTTAATCAAAAACCCTTCTTCAGGTTGTGATAACACTGCTCCTATTGTCATCCTTGATGCATCAACATGTACATGAAAGGGCTTGTCCCATGAGGGAAAGCAAAAAATGGGTGTAGTAGTAAGTTTCTCCTTTAATGTGTCAAAATTCCTGTTGTGCCTCACCCCAATAAAATTTACTCTTATGTTTCAACAAATCTTCTAATGGCATGGAGATCTTGGCATAGCCTTTGATGAATTTTCTGTAGTAACCCATATGCCCTAAGAATCTACACACCATGCTTTGACTGGTAGGCTCCTCCAATCCCAAGATAACAACAACTTTGGTAGGATCTACCAATAAGCCTTCCTTGCAAATAATGTGACCTAACAATGTGCCAAAAGGAGTAGTAAAGACACATTTCTTAATGTTTAGAGAGATACTTAACTACCTACACCTCTCAAACATCAATCTTAAATTGTCACAATGATCTCTTACTAACCCATACACCATCCAATCATCCAAGTAAACTTGTAAAAATTTATGGATGAAGTCTTGAAATTCTTGCACCAAAATGCACGAAAATACAATAGTTGCATTCTTAAGCCCAAAAGGCTTAACTGTGTAATAAAAAAATTCCCATTTAGTGGTGAAAGTAGTCTTCTCCCATTCTTCTATCATATTCCTTACTTGGTGATAACTTGAGAATCCATCTGTAAAAGAATAGATCTCCCACCCTGCTACACCTTTTAAAATATCTTCAGTAAACAAGGTTAGAAAATGATCAATAACACATGCAACATTAAAATATCTTTAGTCTATACTTATCATTATCCTCCCATCCTTCTTGATACTAATCACCATTAGGGTCACCCACTCAGATTCTTCAATTTCTTCAATGATGCCATATTTTATCATGTTATCAATCTTCTCTTTAAATTTACGTATTCATCCTATAAGGACTCTTCCTAATTAGGCACACACCTTCCTTTAACTTAATCCACATTTCTCCTAATGAGTGATGAAAAAAAAAGTATTCATGGTATCCGTGTGGGAATAAATCTTGGAATTCACATGATAAATCAATTATCTTTGAGACCTCTTGATCTATCCAATAGTCTCCAATGATTTCTAATTTTGGCTCTACTTCTTTACCAATGTCGACTTTATTCATTTTCAAGGGCACATGGTAAGCGCACTCTTTCTCATCAACACTTTCTAAGACTTCATGTGTACCTACCGTATGATTAACATCCAAGTTTTCTACTTCCTTGTTCTGTATTAGGTACACCAACTTTCCCTTTTCCTTTCTAGGTAGGCGTGTTGAAACTATATCTCCTTTGTTTATCCTTCTTCCTTGAAGTGAGCCTCTAATCCAGTTCCCCTCATGAATCTAGGATTCAGTCTTTAGCCATAGCATAATCTCCCAGAGTAAGGTGTTTGACTACCGAAATGCCTCATTCACCGATGGCTTAGGACTTAGATACTCAAAAGTTTGAATAATATCTATCATCAAATCTTTCCAATTTCTCTTCGATGACATAAATCTGAATCTATATACCATGTGCATGCATAACCTTACAAGGTGGAATAGAACTTATGCACCCATAGTGAGGGAGGTAAGGCTTCCGAGCCTACCATCTAGGATCTCTCACATTCCTGGACATGAAATGAGGCGAGATTCCTTCCCATCATAGTCATGTATTTTAGAGGGTGCATTGCTCTGGAGAAACCTAATAAAGAAAAAAATTATCACTTCATTTCATGTTAGGAAATAAGAGATAAAATATGCGGAATAATCCCTCATAGAATCGCAATAGTAGAAACTAATATGCGAAAATATTACATATCTCAAATAAAAGTGTAGAATAAAATAACACAACACAAAGAGACAATATTTAACATGGTTCACCCAATTCGAGTTACGTCCACCAAGAATCACTTGTTTATATTTTATTACAAGCCACCACTCTCTCAATATAATACCCAAATCTATTTGGAGCTATTCTCAACAAACTCTACAGAATTCACACCCGAATTCAAACACATCTACAATGTTACATAATCCCTACCATATGCATAAAACCATATAAGTAGACAACTACTTAAGTAGTTTTAAAAAACCATGGGTATCAAAACCATGGGCCAAAATCGTCCCATAAACCTATGGGTCAAAATCCCGCCCATATGAGAAAAGCACATTTCGATATATCGTGCACGAACCCCTGACGAGACAACTATGGAAAGTGTACTTTACTCTTAGTTTATAGTCTTCAACACTTTCTCACATGAAAACAAGCTCCACATCCTAACAATCTCCAACTTAGAGACTAGTTTTCCTCTGAGCAAGATTCTCAACCCTTCACTAGTTTCCATGAAGACCAACCAAAGCTAAACAAAGATTCATTTTTTTCCTTGTGACAACCTTGGTCATCATGTCTACAAGATTCGACTGGTATGAATCTTCTCCGATTCAACTTCTCTTCCCCAAAGTTTCCCCGATGAAATGGTACCTCAACTATATACGCGTTGTCCAAGAGTGGAAAGAAGAGTTCTTAGCTAGGTGTATATCACTTTGACTATCACTATGAAACTTTCCTTCCTTGATTTTATGCCCGACTCCTCAATCAATTTTTGTAATCAAATAATTTATTTTCTTACCTCTATGGCAAGTAACATACTCAACCTCCATGGTTGACAAAGCCAACAACTTCGTGCAACCCCGATGAGAGAAATGTGAATAGTGTGTAATACTCTTAGTGTATAATCTTCAACACTTTCTCACATGAAAACAAAGCTTCACATCCTAACATGTCATTCTAGAAGATTATTTTGATGAGTCTCCCACCAACGTGATACTATTGCACACAAGTTATAAGTTAGCATATTCATCCTCTCTACTTGAAATATCCATTGGACCTCCGTCGCATGTAAAATGACATCAAGGTTACCTTCCCTAGTGTAACTTGGTAACTATCTTCCTCCCAAGGACCTAACTGAGAACACTTTGCCACTCAAGTTACATTTCCATTTAATTGTCTTCCAACCAACTCATAGGTCCCATGCGCCAAATTTTCACACACAATGCTAGTTGTATCACTTATAGACTAAGCATATTCCCACTAAATGAATCTTCTCTTGATGGGTGAATAGCCTAAGGGAAACTAATGGTTGCACATATATTCTATCTAGGTCCTCTATTCCTAAATGCTCTACGTAGGGCACATAGCTCCCATCTATTAGTGGAATAACGGTATGCTCCTCTTTATCCTCAAAACTGATGTATCCCTTGTCAAAGCGTAAGTCAACATTAATCCTAAGGAATAATTTAGTGCATGCGGGAGGAAGTAAAGAAGGAAGGTTCTCAGGAAAAAGTGTGCAAGTGAAAGGTGCATGGGAAAACAGTTAAAGCACGTGTGGGAGAAGGAAGGTTTAGAGACTTAGCCATATTTTGAAGAATTTGTCATAGGAGAAATATGTGAAAATCCCAAGTAAGTGTGAAAAATGGATAAGGTTCCAGCCTAGAGCCTTGGAGATCAAGAAAATAATATTCCATGTAAGGAATATTTTAAGGATGATCATCACAGGTAGTGGAGGAATTTACAAGATAGCATAGGCAATTGACCATGGAGGACCACACTTCCACTTGAAATGTGATTTGTTCATGAAGGAAACTAGGCAAGTGCATCTAGATCATATTTAAAGGGGTGCTTAATTCTGAAATAGGGAGAGGAGAGTTATAACAAAGTGATGGCAAAATGAATGGTTAAAGAGGGTGTTAAGTAGTAACAAGATTTTTAAGAAATAATTGCAAGGATTATATTAAGCATATATGCATGGGTTTGGGTATGAATAAGGGTTGTAATGGGCGAATCACTAAGATATCTCTCTATAGATTATTTCAAGAGGGTTTAAGATAATATTCCTTGATGTATTCGGTATATATGACCCTTATAATTTAATGAGGCCACGGTAAATGTTTATAAATCAATGTATGTGTGTGATTATATTTATTCATGTTATTAAGTTTAAACCCTTGGGTTCTTCATGTTATTCTCGAGTATGATCTAGTTTCATTATGCTTATTTACAATGTTCATTTCCATTTATGATGCATCCGTGCATAGATCTATTATTTGTATCTTTTGTTTTCAAGTGAATGTCTATGTTTACATTCTTGGAACTCATTCTCGATCAATGGAAAATAATTCTTGTGAAGCTCACATAAAGAATGGTCTTGACACCCGCACACACCTCGGGTGAGCTCCCACCACACCTTTGGGTGATAGGCCAACACACTTGGGTTAGAAACAAAGTTCATCAAGAAATGACTACATTTTGGTTCCATTACCTAGACCTCTTTTTAAGATGTTGTGAGCATGATGTGTGATGATGGAGTGTCTAACCTTGGATAGAATTGAGACGTGGCTTAAAACATGGAGGATGATTTTTATCATAGGTTCAAGACTAGATCCGAGTTTGATGCATGAAAATGGGTGGAGGAGAACCCGTATCACGAACTCTATGATACATTCTTTTGGTGTTTCCCAAGATATTTGTATGAATGTCTTTCAACATATGTATCTAGGTCAAGTTAGTACTATAGAATTCAGGTATGGACCCAAGATGAGTATCGAGTTCCGCATGATGTTGATCGACATGGACCCCGTTGTTCATCACCGGTGGAGTAGAGTGTTGAATAGTTATACCTTAGAATATGCTACTTCTATGTATATTATTTCCCAAATATCATTGAGTTTGAGTTCTTAATGGATCCTATAGGATTGTTCTTACCTGTTATTCCACTAGTTATCAAGATCCTGGTTGCTTCGTTGAGTTTGGAATCCTTCCACATGTGTGGCTAAAATCCTTCTAGGTGCGGGCGCGGAAGCTAGTGCTGAAGAGGATGGAAGACCTTGCAATGGAAATGGAGAGAGAGGAGAGGCATCTCAATTATAATGAAGATCAGAAGAGGTAGTTGGAAAGATAGAAAAAATATGGAGGAGTGATGGATTTATGGAGGAAAGGATTGTAGGAAGGGTTTGAGGTTTGTGCAGAGGATGTGGAACCCGAGAAGTTTGAGCTACCCATATTGGAAAGCGTAAAAGAGAAACCCCTTTTATTTTGGAGATATATCATCATATGAAGAAAGGAGAAGATTTTTATACGCACATCTCAACCCACATGGTGACCAGAACCTTGCGCTTATATATCCAATTCCTAAGATAAGTTTGTATAATCATGTTGGTATTGTTATTGGTAGTCAAGCAACACCTAGGAGGTATAATTTTTAATTTTGTACATTTATGGCTGCATATTCATTTCCTATATTCAAAGGTATCTTATCTCATATAAAATTAAGGCAAGGTGGTGGTTCACAAGGTTTGAGTATCACATGTAGAAGTGGCATGGGAAACACATATGGGAGTGGTTCGATATCATAGACTCTCAAAGCATACATTTTAGCATGTCGGTGGGTTCCTAGAGTGCAACCGCTTTAGGATGCTTTCCTACTATGGGAGGAGGATCAGGTGGAACCAAAGGGATAGTAGTTATTGGATCTAGTGGGTCTAGTGGTGGATGTGACACTAGAGGGAATACAAGTCTTGGATATGGTAGATAAGGTCTACAACATCCTCAACGGGTGTTTTATGAGATATCACTCCACTTACTTGATTACAAGGGCATTGAAGATGTCACGGAACATGTACACAACTATGAGTTTCTATGGCATGTGAAGGGTATCACGCCCTGAGAATGGAATGTCGGTCAATTTACAACCACATTACAAGGGAACATGCATAGTTTTTAAAGGAAGTATGATTCACACTAGATAGTCATGGATTACATTGTGCTACATAATGCCTTTTTGGTGGAGTTTGACATACCTAAGTTTAAACACAAAAGCATCAGTGTGTTGAAGGTTATGCATGTTTGAAGACTCTCCTATCCAAGTTTTCTTATGACATTCACCCTTCACAGCATACTCAATGGTTCATTGGAGGACTGATCACACCGTTCAAGAGGAAAATTTCACATATCCACATGAGGCCTTAGAGGATACCTTACACATTGAGGTAGTAGGAAGTGTTAATACATGAGTTAGTCCATTCCTAGAAGCCAAAATTATTGCAATGGTAAAGCAGCTGGAGAAAATGTCTGCAAAATTGGCTCATGGGACCTATAGTGGGATATGGTGAACAGACTGCAAAGTAAAGGGGCACACCAAGGATAGTTTTTCATGAAGATCATTATGTACCATATTGGTGGAATGTGATATTTTCCATGGAGATCATGATGAAAGTAGATGCTTGTTGCTATAACATGTGATCCGTAAGAATGTGTCCTGCTACTACAATATTTTCACCTCTACTACTCATGACACCAAGGATTGTAGATTGATTGACCAGATACATGAAACCCTTAATACCGGTGTGTGCCAAAAGAACATTTCTAATAGTTCCAAGGATGAGGTCGTCATTACAAAGGGCATGCAGATGGAAGAGGTCACGAAGGGGATTTCAAGGTGGATTCCGAGGCCACGAAAATCATGGAGGAGGAAGAAGTGAATTTTCCAATGGAATCAAGTTATAATTGTGGGTCTACAAAACATTACAAGCATGAGTGTTCTGATTTTTGTAGTGCTCTTTGTTTGGGAAAAATCATAAGTATGAGGAATTCCTATAATTTTTTGAATATATCAGCCAAAAGCAAAGTGGAAGGATAAAGGCATCAAGATGGTAAGTGTGAAGAGAGCTGATCCACATTGGATGCCAAGGGTGGTGTGTGAGTCGAGCTAGAACTCCGTACTAGTGATGATGTAAGATGAGGTTACAAGCATAAGGGAGATACCAAAGAAGAGACCACTAATTACAAGAGAATAAGTGGTACATGGGAAGTATCCAAACCCTACACATCAGAAGGAAGTTTATCAAGAAACCATGGATGTTATTCAAAGCCTACAAGGAGAGATCTAGTTCCTGAAGGAGAAGTCGTGGCGTTAGAGTAGAAGAAGAGTGTTGAGGCTCCACAAAAGGATATAGATGAAGTCAAGGAAGTATGTAAGATGTTGAGACAAGAGAATATCATCCCTCTGTTAGGAGAGTGGCTAAGAGGAAAAGTACCAAGCACCAGAGGAGAGTGCGAGAGGTAGGTTTTGCATGCTAATCTACCTCCTCACAGTCTTGACTATGATAAGGAGATTACCTTGAATACAATTGTTGATGGATGGATCCTGAGTAATATTCTAATTGACATGGGCATGGAAGTTAATGTTCTCACCTTGGACAGATGGAATCAAAAGGGAAGACCTCCATTACATCCATCTTTACATGTTTTAAATATGGCTAATAAGAAAAGGCGATGCCCATTGGTATTCTAAAGGATGTTGCTATAACTATACAAGGGGAAAAATTTACTAGAGACTTGAAGTCTTGGAGCATTGAGGCGAAAAAATATCCAAGTGTTACTTGAGCACCCCGGTGCTATAAGAAAAAGTTTGAATTATGTTTCAATAAAGGGGTATATAAGTTTTGAGAACAAGGAAGAATGTGTCATCATTCGTCTAATGGATGGGAAGTTATCACTCTATACTAAGCCCTTGGGAGAAGAAGACCTAGATAGAATCTATGTGTGCACTATCAAGGACCCTGAAGTTATGTAACCAACAAAGGAAGGTGTTATTCAGTGGGAAGACACTCAATCTATAAGTGATAAAACTAGTGTGACATGTGACAATTGGGTGCATAGGACATATGAGTTAGTTAGAAGGTAGTTAATAGGCTCGTGATGAGAGAAAAAAGGCACACTCGGTCAGTGCCTCGGGAGGAATACATTTTCTGAGTTACACTGGGGGAGGCAACCCTAATGTTTTCCTATGAGAAATGGAGACCCAATAGAGATGTGATAGCCAAAGAAGAATTATTCTTAGCTATACTTTTCTCAAGACTGCATCACATTGGTGGGCGACCCATCGAGATAACCTTCTAGAATGGTGTGAGGTTATAATCACACTCTTGGTTAGGTATCTCTAAAGTAATGCACCTACTACTATAAAATAATATCATGGGAAGTAACCCACCTCGTTTCATCTCCAAGTATGTGAGAAGGAATTGATGGAACACATAGAAGCCTTACCTCCATCTTTATTAGTGCATATGATTTACTCCACCTTACAAGGCTACACGCACACATGTTACATTCATTCATAGCTACATCTTCGGATAGGAAATTAGGAAAATTTGACTACGATCTCATTCAATATTTTGAGTATCGAGTAACAAGCCATCACCGAATGAGGCACTACAGGTTTTTAAGTGCCTAACTATGGGAGATAGTGCCATGGCAAAGGACATAATCTTGGATTTATTGGGTGAACATGGCTTGGAAGAATGCTTCAATGAAGAAGAATCAAAGGAGGTACATCTTGAGCATGCATGAATGGAAAAGGAGAAAATAAAGTTTTTCTATATGATATATGGTGAAGAATTGGAAAACTTTGATGTTAACCCTACGTTGGGTATGCATAAGGTTATGGATAGTGCTAATGAGTAAGAGTGTGCTTACCATAAACCCCTAAAACCAAGAAGGTTAATATTTTCTTAGAGGCTTAACCTAAGGAAGCTACTATTGGAGATTACTTGGATAGAAAAATACATGACCTCGGAGTTGATTCGCCCAACGGAAAAGAGGACATTAGATGGGAAACCCATCTATTATGATGAAAAAAAAGTGAAGTTAGAAAATGTTGGGCTTTCAAACCTTTATGATTCTCCTATTTTGGAAAACTAGAGTGACTATACCAGTGGTTAATGTCATGCGTGCATGAGGACTACTTATATTTTGTAGGAAGGTGGATGTGCATAACCCCACAATTGATTTCTATGTTCAATGGATTGATCTACGAGGGATAACCGGTAGATGAGGAATTGTGTGACAAGGAGGCCATCAAGAAAATAGATGAGCCATATGATTACAAGAAGGGTTCATAGTACTTTGAAATCATTGCAAGAACTAACCATGTTATGAGGATTTTCACACGCTTGGTGATAAAGTTGAATGGGCATGAGAGATGGAAACAGATAAAAAATTTGGTTGAATGTATACCGTAAGATCTCGAGAGGGCACCATTTATAACCTCTCATCTTTCATTGTGGAGGAGATTATTGATGTCACACACAATGGGGAGAAGATCATGTTCAGTAATGTCCTCCTTATCATTGTCTTTTCAGAGATTGGAGTGTCCGATGGGACAGATAAGTTTGTTTGGGAGTACCCGGATGAGAACCCCTCTCTCATGAAAAGGTTTGAATCTTATTCTTGTAACACAATGATGGCCAATCATAATGCGCTCTTGGATAAATGGTATAAATGGATGTCGATGCATTTAAAGCTGAATGGAGGATACTAGAACAACTTCCTACACTAGTGGATGGAGAAGTTGAATTCACCATATACCAACATTTTTGTATCGGTAAGTTTACCTTGATATATGGCACCAAGGGTCCTTGGTGTAAGTTACCATTATCCTTCATAGCACAATATTTTCAAGGTGTGGTAAACATGTTTAAAGAGGTGAAGAAGATGATATTTGATCTAAGTGTTATAGATCAAGATCACCGTGAGATGCGTCAAACCTTGGTGTATCCCAAGAAGCGTGCCTATGTAGAAAATTATGTATCTCATGACGTACACATGGTAAAATTAGTGACATTACCTATTGCAGGTAGGACAACGGCAAGGGTGTATGTGTGGCTAAGGCCCAAGTTTGAGAAGGGAACTTATGTTGAAGATGATGTATCAATCCCTAAGGACCCCACCAAGAGAAAGAAGAAAGTAGTGATTAATAAGAGGGAATGGGAAAAGACTCCTATAGAGAAGGTACCAAGTGTACATATAGTGCAAACCATAGTGGTGCAAGAGTCAGGTGTGTGTACAATCACCTATGTTTGATTGAAGAAGTCTCCCATTAAGAGGGATTCACCAGATAAAGAAGAGTCTCCTAGGAGAGAAGATTCACCCGAGAAGGAGGATTACCTTGTGTTATAGTCACCGGTGAAGAAAAAGTAAAAGGTGGAAAAAGGTTTGGACTCGAGAGAAGATAGAGTGTATCAAGGATGATGTTGAGGAGGAAAATGAAGGAGATAATGAAGAGCGTGAGGAAGCTCAGAATCCTCCTGTGTACAATATACACAAGTCTAGTGAAGAAGGGGATGAAGAGGAGAAGGAGTATGAGGAGGGAACCCATACTAAAGGAGGAAGTGAGGAGGTGAACATACATGATCCAAAGACCCGACCTCAACTTAGGGGAACATAGATAACAATATAGAGGGAAGTGGAAGGAATTATCCAATAGTTGGTGGAGCATGAAGTAGAGCGAAGTGCCGAAGAAGTGTTGAATGAAGCGAAGAGAGAAAAAGTGTAGGAAAGGAGTATAGGAGCATGGGCGGAGACCCCATCTTAGCAATAAGCTTCCCAACAGTAGCTCACATAGGTGGGAAGTTCATAGTAGTGGCGTAGGAACACACTATGACTAATATTAATGGTCTAATCAAGGTATTGCACATGTTCTTCCAAAGTACAGTTCCCGTAGACCAACTCCTTGGTATTCTTTTGATGAAGAGGGTGCATACCCACGCACAAGGAAAATCCTATCTTTTAAAGGGCTTTGAGTCCCATGTTGATGAGCCCGAGTTCTAGGTAGATCATGATGCATGGATGAAGACACCTTATGCCAAGGTAATAAATCCTCTTGTAAATTCCTAGTAAGCTTGTCATATGAGGAATTTTTCAATGTGCTCAACAAATTATCAATGGACTGGAAGAAAGAATCTTTGGAGGAAATGATAGAATAAGGGTCTTGGAGGTGGAGCTTGATAAAAATAATAAGGAAATCATTGAGAGATAAATGGAGATAAAATAAAAGGAATTGATCGGTGTGAAATTAAGGTGTGAACTCGAGGGATGAAAATAAAAAGGTGTGTGAAGTCCACAAGAAGATAAATTCCATTTCATATGCCATTATCTTAAATCATCCGAAACTATCCCCTCTTAAGTAGAAGTACGATTCAACCATGCATTTCTTAGAAGACTTACCGCACATACTCTCCATGGAAAGGCATCCACTTGCATTAAAATTAGCAGAAGAAGTAATGGAACACCAAAATAAGGAAGAGGTAGTTGAATATTGGGGAGATACTAACTTGATACTCCAAGCTCCTTGCCTTAGTGAATACCATGATGAAAATGGCAGAAGTTGTATATGAAAACTATGGTGATAGGGACATAGTAGTGAGTATATTAGTTGTCAGCCATGAAGCAGATCTGAAATAATTTCAAGAAAAAAATAAGGGAAATAGGGAGGAGTGGGATAGGATCTTGGATGAGGTAGAGAAGAAATCATAGGAAATCAAAACCTTAAGTATTTTGATTAAAAATAAACTGAAAGAGTTGTACCCACAAGTTACTCGTAGGATGGATGCACTGGGAGACCTTAGCAAGAAGATGTAAAGCATTGAAGATACAATGAAGGGAAAGGGGGATGAGAGGAGTTTTGACAAGGTTAGTGTCATGGTGGGTGAATTAATTCAATAGGCATAGAGTGATGTGGATGTTTGGGTTGAGATTGAAGCCCCCATAAAGAAATATTTCCCACATCTCATACAACAAGAGAAGAATTCTTCTATTCTTCCATTCTTGATTCTTTCATTTCCTCTATTCTTTATTCATTTGTGGAAGAACAAAGTGTTTTGAGGACAGATAACACATGTAGTGTTGGATAATTTTGGGCCCCTGAATTAACTAAGTCCCAAGGAAAAATTCAGTGTGCACGAGAGGTAGTAAAGAAGGAAGGCACTCAGAAAAAATCACGTAAGGGAAAGACACGTAGGAGAAGAGGTTGGCCCATGCGGCAGCAGGGAGGTTTAGAGACTTAGCCATATTTTGAAGAATTTTTCATAGGAGAAACACATGAAAATCCCGAGTAGGCATGAAAAATGGATAAATTTCCATCCTAGAGCCTTGGAGGTCAAGAAAAGAATATTCGATGTAAGGAATATTCCCAGGATGATCATTAGAGGTAGTGGAGGCATTTGCAAGCTGACATAGGCATTCGACCGTGGAGGACCATACTTCCACTTGGCATGTGATCTGTTCATGAAGGAAACTAGGGTGGTACATCCAGGCTCCTATTTAAAGGAGTGCTCAAGTCCGAAATAGAGAGAGGAGAGTGATAATGAAGTGCTAGGGAAATAAAGGGCAAAAGAGGTTCTTTTTTGTAGTAACAAGGTGCTACAAAAATACTTTCAAGGATACTATTGAGCATATATGCATGGGTTTGGGTATGAAAAAGGGTTTTAATGGGTATAATAGCTAAGAGATCTCTCTCGTAGAGTATTTTAGGAGGGTTTAAGATAATATTCCTTGATGTATTTGGTCTATATGACCCTTATGATGTAATGAGGCCACTATAAATATTTCTAAATCAATTTATGTGTGTGATTCTAGTTATTCATGTTCTTAATTGTAAACCCTTGGGTTCTTCATGTTATTCTAAGTAATATCTAGTTTCATTATTCTTATTTACAATGTTCATTTCCATTTATGATGCATATGTGCATGGATATGTTATTTGTATCTTATGTTTTTGAGTGAATGTCTATGTTTACATTCTTGAATCGGTTTTCCATCAATGGTAGATCATTCTCATGAATTTCACATAAAGGATGGGCTCGACACCCACACATACCTCGGGTGAGCATCCAACTCGAGACTAGGTGATAGGCCAACGTGTTTGGGGTAGAAACAAAGTACATGAAGAAATGACTAAAACCAGGACATCCAAGTAATGCTGCGAAGTTATTTAACTCAAAAAGTGCTAAGATTTCAAAATCCCTAGTAAACTTAGCCCCTTAAATGGTTATGGAATTATCCTTCAAGAGTCGATGGGCATAGTTATTTTCCTTCTTTCCATATACAACACATTTAAAGAGGGTTGTGATAGAGGATTCCCATCCGATTCTATGCATCCAAAATAAGGACATTGACCTCTTCACCCATGTCAATTAGTATATTTCTCAGATCCGTCCATTAACAAATACATTTAGCATGATTTCCTTTTCATAATCAAGACTATGAGGGGGTAGATTAGCATGTAGGACCTACCTCTCGCGTTCATCACCCATGCACAATACCTTTTCTCTTAACCTTTCTCCTAACAAAGAAATATTTTTCTCCTAGCACAACATATTACACACTTCTCTGACCTCATATATGTATTTCTAAGGGACCTCAACACTCTTTGCCTATTCTAACTTCCATGATCGCTCCTTAAAACATTGAATCTCTCCTTCTAGAATTCCAATCACTTCCATGATTTCTTGGTAAACCTCTTTCTGATGGGTCGAATCAAGATATTTCCCATGTAATACTTCTTATCTTGTAATGAGTGGTATTTTATATTGTAGTTCTCTGGTGTGTGTAGCCTCAGCGTGTGCAATTACTAAAACAAGTTCTAATTTAGGGTTAAGTTCTACCCTAGACATCCATAGTGGGTCATTTCTCTTCACACTAACCATCCCTATGCCTTTTTCTTATTCTGGTTCTGGATAATATGGTCATACAATTCATGGAACTCCTCATACTTGTGTTTCTTTCCACAATATGAACACTGTAGTAAATCTTGACATTCACACTTGTGTTTAGTAGATCCATAATTGTAACAAGTCCCATGGGGAAGTCACCCCTTCCTCCATGACCACTACAAACCTCCGAATATTTTGAAACAACCTCTCCCTTGACCCCCTTCATCCATGCTCCCTTCATAGTGATGACCTTTTCCCTTAGAAATTCTCCCAATATTTGTTTGGTGTAAACCAATATCAATGGCATCATGAATTTGGTCTATTAATCGAAATCCTTCGTATTGTGAGTAGTGGATGTGCAAATATTACAATAAGAAGACACATTATTATGTAACGTGCACTTTAAAAAAGAAATTTACTTGGATCATGATCCCGATGGCAAATCTCACAATCTACTTACATAGCATGCACCAATTTTTGAGGGAAACTATCCTTGGTGTGTCCTTCTATCTCACAATTTGTACACCAAAGTCCACTCTAATTTTCATGAGATGAATTTGTAGATAGTTTCTCAAGTTTCTTTGTCATGGAAGTAATATTTTATTCTAAAAATAGGCTTACCCTAGTGTCAATTCTTTCAATGGCCTTAGGACGATAGATTCCTTTAAGGCCTCGTGTCGATCTATGATAGTATTATGGGAGAGCACTCTCTTAAAAGGTGTTATCAATCCTCTAAAAACCATTGAGCATGCTGTGAGGGATGGATATCATAAGATAGTTTTGAAAAAATAGTCTTAAGGCATGTATCATACTCTCATATACTCTCTGTCATACCTTTTTGAATCTCCTTGAGTACATTGATGCTCTTCTTATCAAATTTAGGAATGTTTAATTCCACCAAAAAGGCATCATGTATCATGGTATAATCCACCACCGTATGATATGGTTCATACTTCTAATACCAGCTAAGCACGTGCCCTTGCAACATGGTTGCAAAAAAAATTTCCTTCCGCTGGGGAAGTGATACCCTTAGTACGTGATATAAACTCACACTTTTATACATGCTCTACAACATCTTTAACACCTTTGTAATTAGGTAAGGGTAAAGACATCTCATAAAACACCTTTTGAGGTGGTTCAGGTCCTTGTGTCACAAAGTGTCAATAGATCCACTATCTCCTATCCCTTTGAATCCACTGGATCCTCTTCTTGTAGTAGGTAAAGGGCCCAAAGTAGTTCTAATTTTTTTCCCCACCATTGTGTTGAACCATGTACTAACAATATGTGACATTAAACCACTTCTAGATGTGATACTAAAACTCTATGTACCCACACCTTTCGAAAATGATGCGCCTGATAGGATTTCACCAAACACCTGTAAATTTTGTGTGGCCATAAATGGATGTAATGTAAAATGATATCTACTTGATTTTTCTTACTTACCAATGCCAACCAAATTAGAAATACTTGTCTCAGAAACTATGAAACAAAGCGTAAGGGTTTGGTTTCATGGTGTGTTTAGATGCATGCCTATGATTTTTCTCCTTTCTTCATACAATGAGCTCTCATTAGATGCCAAGGGGATTCCTCTCCCACACTTGTCAATATGGGGTAGCATAGACTACTCAGGTTCCATTTCCTCCACATGAACCTCAAATCCTTCCCACAATGTCTACCTTGATAATTCCATCAATCCTATAACTTTGAGTTGTCTTTCAAATTCCCTCCTCTCTCTACTTCTATCATAGGATCCACCATTTCTCACCACACCAGATTTCGTGCTCTGTGCCTAGTAGGAATTTAGCTAGCCATAGAAAATGATTCTAAAATAAAAGTGATGATCAAGATCTTGATGGTTAACAGGTATAGAATGCAATAAATATCCCCTTGGTTCTTGAAAGAAATCAAACTCAACAACCTCTCGGGAAAGAGTACATAGATTCCGCACACTCCAATGTATAGCTAGTCAACACACCACTCCACCAATGATCAACAACACAATTTCAGGCCAGATCAGCATCATGAACCCATTTATAATCTTTTGGGTCTAAACAAGATGTTGATAATACCAACTCTTGTTTGATGCATATGCCGACAAAATTCATAGAGTTCTACTATAAAGCAGCAAAGAAAAGAATGTCTCATAAAGATCATGATACAAATGTTCTTCTAACCATTTACATACATAAAACTTAGGTCCAAAGTGTTGAATCGTTGCAAATCTCATCCTTCGTATTCTTAAGACAAGTCTTGACGATGTCTAAGGTCGGGGTTCTATCATCACACACCACTCTTATAAAAATTCAAAATAATTCTCAGAAACGGAACCAAAATAAAGTCACCTTTCCATACTTCCTTTTTAAGCACTAAGTGTGATGGCTTATACCCCAACATTAGTAGGAGCTCACCCTAGGCACGCGTAGGCACTTTGAGCCCCTATTTTATGTGAGATTTGTAATAATATTCGCCATTAATGGAGGAGTACCTACAGACACAAATACATGCATTCATTCTAGCACAGAAGTAAAGAAACTAGATCTAAACATAGATGCACCATGAAAAAAGATAATTATTATAACAACATAAAAGAATTAGATCGAACCATGAGCCATATGGACCCATACACACACACACACACACACACACACATATATATAACAGCCCACAATATATTGATTAATAAACATTTACAGTATCTAGATTACATCAAAAGGGTCATAGCAGACCGAATACATCATGAAATAACATCCTAGCCCTACAAAATGACTCTTCTCAAAGGGTTCTATCCATGTTCTCTCCTATGCACCCAACATACCTTGTTCCTTTCAATATAGATCCTATTCCTCTCATATTATCTATCATTTTCTCATAACACTTCACATCCCCATACACACCTTTGTCTTTGATTATCCTTACACCCCCTTGTTTTGGACCCAAGCACATTCTTAAATAGAGTGGTATCTCTCCCCATTGCCTCAATATTAATCATGAGTAGGATGCATTCCAGATGGAATAATGCTCCTACATAATCAAGTGCCTATTCCATATCACAAAAACCTTGATTAGTCTCCACTAACCATAATTATTTCATCCTAGGATATTCCTTTCCTAGAATATTATTTCCTAGAGTTGCAAGACTCCAAGTTCTAATATTATCCACTCATCATGCCTACTCACATCTCCATGTGTTATCCATGTAATACTATATCCCAAAAAATTTCCATGTCTCAAAACATTTTCTTCTTCCACACGCAAACCTCTCGCATGCTTCTGTTTCAACTCAAACCCTTCATTCTAAAACTGCTCAAAAAGTTCACGCACACCTTTTTACCTGCACACTTTCTTCAAGCTCATTCTTCATGTCTTGTCGTGCACATGTGTTGGTCCTATGTTCCAGGACTTTTCCATATTTCTGGGCTTAACAATAGTGAAGGCTTCCCACATTGATCATCCTTGTAAATATCTAATAGAAAAAGAAAAAATTCTAAAGTAAGCATCCTAAGAAAGTTATCTACATCGATCTCCTCTCCCATATACAAAAAAATTACAGCATTGATCAGTTTGCACCATATTTCTCAGAGATGGGGCATAGACCTAGTAAAAACACATAAATAAAACCTATTTCCTTTTAAAGGATACATCTAAAACCATTTTTCATGTCTATAGTAGGTGTATAAGCCTACTTTCCATATTTTCCTCGTTATCTAAAATATGACTAACTATCATTGGTTAGGTGTTAACACCTGCTATAGGCCGCAAGGGAATCACTTTTTATTGTTCCTTTCACGTTTTACCTCCAATATATCCCAAAATCATCTATCCTACATGTGATTCTTGCTATGCTACAAGTGGTCTTCTTATATTTGGGTCACCCTCTTGAGATCACATTTTATCTCATCTCATTCAATCTATTATATAATCTCATCCAATATATTATCTCATCCCATCCAATATTTTTTATCATCTCATATAATATTTTATTGCATCTCAACCAATATTTCATCTGTCTCATCCAATTTATATATTATTCCACTTTTGACTTGTGTGTTACTCATAACACACCTTTATTTATCCTACTAGCCTTAGTTGGCTACCTTTTGGATTATCTATTTATTTCATCATGTATGTTTCATCATATCCAAAATCCCACCCTTCAGCCATCATTATGTTCCCTTTTGTGACACCATCTCTTATCTTAATCCCATCATTGTGGAAATATTTTATCTTCATCCTGCCTAGATAGATATTTGATCGATTCCTCATGTATGAAGGATATGGCATCAACTTTTTCCCCTTCATCTCATCAGACCATTGTCTTGACCATCCGCACATTTGTTTGCACCTATTTTTGATGTCCACATTTGACCTATTGGTACCAAATATTGTACATCCATATGATTGAATTCCCCTTGTATCCAGTCCATTTTGTAGTGATATTTGTTGACTCACCGTCCGTAGGAAATTCCCATCATCTCTATTAAGGCCATACTTTTTTCCCTACCAAAATGATTCTAGAATCACTGCCATATTTTGTTATTATTTTATTTATTTATTTTTTATCCCTCTCCACTTGGGGAATTTTCTCTCATCTTATCTTTTCTCATATTTCTATCCTTTTCCTTTCTCCTTCATCTATCTATTTGAACCTCATGATTGATTCTTCTTCATGTTGTCGATCACTAGTTTTAGGGAATAAAGTCAACCATAATCTTTTTCATTTCTTGTTTTTGTCTCGTGGTTTTCTCAACGCAAACCACTCAAAAAAATGGGGAAAATGTAGACACCAATTTTTGGTATGATTTTCCCCCATCCTGCGTTCACTCCCCTTCTTCCTATTTGAATTCCTATTTTCCCTCCTACATCCTAATTTCCCAATTTCCCATCTTTATTCCTTCACTTATTTTATCTTCCCTAATTCATACCTAATCACATTTAATTATCCCTAAACCCATCCATTATCCTAATATCTTCCCTAACACCCCATTTATTATCCATAGATGTCCATCTACCCTCATTCAATGCATTTCTATCCTCCAACCACCTTTTATCCTCCATATGCAACCTTAACCTTCCTAAAAGCCAAAAACACTAATCTTACCTCTTTATGATCCTTTTCATTGGGTTAATCACCATCTCCACTACCCAATTCAAGGTTCATCCAAAATCAATCAGAACCATACGGGTCATCATCAACCCTATAAATATGCCCATAACCTCCTCCTCAAGATGCACTTTTGAGAATTCAGGTTTTCTAGCAAGTTTTTTTGTGTTTCTTTCTCTTGTTTAGAGATGCAACCATCAACATGGAGATATTTTGAATATCTTACATGCCATCTTCATAAATTTGAAGTCCATTTCCTTACTTTGATCCCTTATCATAACTTCATCACCCTTTTACATCATTCTATCGTGTCGATCGTTGCTTTGGAGTTCTACCTTCATCTCTACCATCCCTTATCCATATTCATAATTGTATTACCATCTATTTAGTCCCATCAAACTCTAGATCTATACCAGTCACCATTGACCCTATCTAGTCGTCATTGACTCGATCCACATCACTATTTTTTATCTTAAACTTCATCTCTGTCATCTACCCTACATATTTCTTTAGAAATCAAGCCTCTTTGTTCCTATGATCCAAGCTCAGAGCCCAAAGTTCATCCGCACTACATCAATCATTGTTAATCTAGCCCATTATCCATCGACCCTATATGCATTTATCATAATCTTGTTAATTTTATTGCATCCTTTCTATTTCTTTAGCATTTCAACATCATATTTATGAACTTCTTAGTGTTTTAATTCTGGTTGTAAATATTTTTCCCACATTTTTGATCTACCTAGCTATAGTTACCATTGATTGTACCTATCGGTCTCTATTCACCGTTGACCTAACCATTTAATCTTTGTTATACACATTATCTAACTTCAGAGATAGGATCTTTTGTGCCTATGTCTTCATCATCATCATATCTCAAGAGGTATCCTTAAACCCTCTCATCATTTAGAGTTTTTATTTTCTTGCATTATGTAGTCTCTATTTACCTCTTACTTCTTTCAAAACCCCAAGCACACCGGTCTATCACCCAAGTGTTGGGCACTCACCCGAGACGCGTGCAGTGCCAAGCCTCACTTTTATGTGATCTTCATGAGAATTTCTCTATTAATGAAGAAGTGTTTTCAAAATAGAAATTGGTTATATTAATTCTTATAATACATATCAATAACCATAACAAAGATGTTCAGACCCACTCCATTGTATTAATTCATCACATTACAATATCCACAATTACATTAAAGATTCCATGGATAGAGATAATACAACAACATAGCCTCAAAATTCTCTCTATGTTAGCTTCATTATAGAGCTTACAATCACGTACTACTCTCTCTATCCCTCTCTCTCCATACACACACCCATCCATTCTCTTTCTCCATACTCACACCTATCCATTCTCTTCTCTCTCTTTCATCTCCTTTATTACGTATACATACTCTTCTTCTTACCTCTAATAACTCATCATTACAAGAAAATTCCTGAAGGAATCTTCCATGATCACCTAACCACTACCCAAGAACATGCCAAATTTCATCATGTGTTTCCCTAATTGAGTATCCTTAGCATGCAAGTGCCAGCTAATCCATAACAAACTTGGCTCCTTATCCTGTTATGATAACCATAATGATGCCTTGGAATATGATTTTCTTGAGTTACAAGTCTCCATAGCTTAACATTATCCATAACTAAACCTGGTTGTCATTCCACATGTTCCCCAAACACAACTTTTACTCATAGTCCAAAAATTACTAAGTCCCGAATCCATCCTACTTGGGTGCGAGCCTTCATGCATCACCAAAAGTTACTTGTGTGTGTGCCTTCACGTCATGTTCCTACGTGCCAAAATCCTTCACACCTTAGGTACTTGGTCATTATAGGGGCTGAAAATCACCCCACACTAATTTTCTTTCTCGCCCCTAAAAATCCTTCACGCTTTCCGAACAAAAATTCAATGACCAAAAATATACTAAGGAAAAAATGATGAATGTTTCAACCCTTATATGACTAACTGGAGGAGTTCATGGAGCTTCGTGTCTATTTCATCCTTTATCTTCTCACATGCCTTCATCTATGCTAAAACCTTTCCGACACATATTCTATAATGATGGGCACTTGGTTTGGGGTTACTTCCTCCACTTTCCCCTTAATCTCATTTATGGCTACCAATAGCTCCGCACAGATACCTTTGAACTTGTCCATCCACTTAGTGATGGAGTCCCGAGTTTTCCAATCCTAAAATCCACTTTCTCATGCTTTGTTTTTATCTTATCCTTCTAAGTTTTTTTATCAACAATAAATTACACATGCTTAGACTTGTTAGTTTTGATCTTCTCCTGCAAGGCCTTGAGAGTGGATTCTTCCTCTTCTATCCACGCATCAACTATGGGCTCACACTTACTGCAGCTATCAAACCCCTATTTTCCAAGATGTCCAACTCCTTGAGATGGGTGAATAGATCTTCTAGCTCTAAAATTTTGGCCTCAACCATGACTTTTTATTCTCCTTCTCTTTGGGGAGTTCCGCAGATTATCGATACTAGGCCACTCTTGACATTAGTCAAGAGTATCCCCACCAAGTCTCTAGATACTCCATCTCATCCACATAATATGACCTTGCCGACTTACCAATGCTTAACATTTCTCTAAGATATAGTTGACTAGGAGCCAACTCAATCATAATCTTCCTTTTGTCCGTGCCTGTTCACCCTTAAGTCCGCGGTGTAGTTTCTCTACGCCCTATTCTTTCTCTTTCTTCACCGTGAGTAAGCTTCAAACAATGGACCCTTTGTCTAAGATGCATCGAATCACCTCTAAGGACATCTTTTACGAGACCATTGCATACATCTTCATTTGTGAGGTGGCTCAGATCCACCACTTTATATTTATCTCCTCCCTTATTGTTTAGATGAATGGTCTCGATCACGTGATCTTTGTCCTCAAATTCGGGATCCTCTCGAATGGTAGTGCGGGTTCTATCTTATCATTTTTCTAGTCCTTGGCATGACCTCTTCTTTATCCTAAATATCCCATGCATGTAGGTTCTCGGGGAGGCTAACTTGAAACCTTGTGCACAATACCTTTGTGGTATCATCCATGAAGTTCATATATGGGCACATAGGTGTCCACTTCTTCCTTTTTCCTTCCATGTTAGTTGTTTCTTTTACCCCCGGGACAAATACTTTATCCTCCTTTACAACAAAGGATTCTCCCTTATTCTCTTCCTTCAGATTGGTGGGATATGTAGGAGACCATTCTCGTGCTAGACTCTTAGTTTCCTCCATAGAATGATCCTTCTACTTAGTGCATGCATCATCCTCCGCCTTGGTGTCTACCTTGGCCATTATCCTCTCTTCTACCTCTAGCTCATCCTCAATTTCTTCTCTAAGGAAGTGAGGTCCTTCTCCCCCTCCTTCCGAGCTTGTCATGGAACTTGATACATCATGTATCTTCTATCTCTTTTCTTCCATCTCCTCTCCTTCTCCAGTAACCCGCCTTCCTCTCACCCCACCTCTTAGCCATCAACATTTCCCATCTATGATGAACTTGCACCCCCATTACTACCTCGACATGTATAGTATTTTATTTTCTAGGAAGCATCCAACTTCCCTTCACTCTCTTCTTCTTATACTTCTACCTCCTCATCTACCCGAGCTAATTTTATGGGTGGGATAGGTGCTTCTCGTGGATTTGTAGGGTGACATCACTAACTTCTATTTTGAATCCTCCTTGTGCATTTGGGTGGAGATATACAAATTTCATGTGGATGTGGCCCTTTATGGTAACATTGATCTATGGGTACATATCCAAAAATTCAAACTCCAGTCTGCAAATATGTTGCCCTCAAGTTGTATCTATAGGTCATGTGCAAGGTGTGAACATCATCGTCCACCTTATCTACATCAAATATTAACTCCTAAATTTCCTTCAGCCAATTGATGGCACATTTTATATATTTGGTGGTGAATGCAAATGAAAGTTTTCACCACGGCTCCAACTCTCCTTTTTCCATCCTAAACCGTACTTAATAGAAGTGTTGCGAATCGTAAACTACATCTAGTCCCCAACAACCTATGGTAGCTCATGTGGGATATGCTATTCATTCTCAAAATATCCACACAAAATCTCATACCAATTTTTCATTCATGCCTTATATTCATTGGAAATTCTCCCATCACAAGTGAACTACTTGAATTGTATAGCAGGAAACGGGTGTACCAGTGGGTAAACCCACATGTTCCCTTCTAATCCATCTGGGACACCAACTTCCCATACTAAAACTAACAACAATATGGACCCCTAAGTTATTTTTTCTCCGATTCATTCTACACTTTGTTCCTCCTTGATGATACTATCCGCAATAAATTGTGCAATGTTATAATGTGTTCGCTTGGACACTTTGTGGGCCACATACAAGAACCTCCTGTTGATTTCCATCCATCTTTCAAATGTTCCAAACTTGTAAATGATGAGTTGAGAAGTTACTCTCAACGTTGGTTCGTAGGTCTACAATAACTTATACCCTTCGCCCTTTCTCATAGTTTAATTACTTGGCTAACTCTTCCACTTTCACATTGGAACCCAAGTTAAGGGTCATGTATTCACCTTTGTTTTGTAGGCTTGTTACCATATGGATTAAATTTCATGTGAGTCTCATCCTCCTCCCCACAGAGTAAAATAAGTCTTCATACACTCGTGACATCAACCATCTGAACAATGGTGCGGGTTTAGCAAAAATGACAACTCCCAAATCTGTAGAACCCCAAATTTTAGTAACTCCTTCACCGAGTCATATACCCTAGGGTTTCCTTACTCTTATAACCATGGAATATCTTTATATAGATCCTCCTATATTAATTCATCGTAGTCGCTTACTTCGTTGTTAAACTCATTGATTTTGCATATGTATAACTTAGATCTCCATTTCTCTACCTTAATAACCCCTAGAGGATACTGCATTTCCAAACAAAATTCCACTATTTCTTCCTTTTACTATGACTTGATTCTTTCTCTTACCCTTCTTTGGTTCCATCTTATTTCTAATTATTTTGTCCCCTAGGTGTTCTTTATTTTCCCTTGTACACCCAAACTTTACGACTTCAACCACTTCTCTCTCACGCAACCCCTTTTTTCCTGTAGTTTCTACTTTCGCTCTTGGTATACCGCAAGATCACATCATAGTTAACACAATTCCCCTAGTACATGACAAGTATCTTGCTTCCTACTCAAATCCCTCTTCACACTTCGAGTTTGGAGCACAAAAATTTGGTAAGGCAAAGTAGTCAAAATGACTACCTTTACGTCTATTTATTCTTTTTCAAAACCTTAAAATTCCTCCGAAAACATGTCTTAACATCACTTTTTGATAAAGCACTTTACTCCACTTAAATCAACTTTTTTGACTTCCCTCCTCACATCGTAGTCCTAACCTTCTAGTACACCAACAATACTTTCTTTCGCTACACACCTCCTTTATGTGCCTCAATGTGTGAAGTACATAACCTCTATGCTATCCATCAAGTATTTTCCCATGGTGTCACCTACCTCATGTTACAAAGGCGTAATCACTTTTCCTTAAGAAAATTTAAAATGGAAAAATTCTAACATCTTCTCGTACAAGCACACATTTACAAACCTCCTCTGCATAGATCAATTATTTTCCTTTCACTATTCATACCGAATGAGTTCTCCAACAATCCATCTTCATTAGAAGCATGCTAATGATTTTCCAAATTTATATGTCAATCCACCCCATACTAAAAGGATGTGTAGTCCTCTATGCTTGGAATCACTTATAATACAATTATCTACTATGCACCAATGTGTAAAAAACACAAAACAAAAAGGACAAGCAAAGAAATGATGAAAGGAAACACATAAAAGTAAAATGCATTAAGGTAAACCTGATGCAATTGGTAATACTACCTTATTTATTTATTTAGTAGGGCTTCAACCTACTCCCATTGAAATAACTTGGCAACCATGTCCCATCCGGTAACTTATAACTAGCATGTTCCGAATCTAGTATGAAGGAAAAAATATATGACCCAAACCAAGGGATTTAGAACTTCCAAGGATGGTGTAAAAACTTAGAATCATAAAGTAAAACCATCTTCACAACCTCAAATTAATTATTCTTAATGTGACGATCATGTCATGCCTTTTTTTATGCCTTTTCAGTCCTCTAAATCCATCTAGCAAGGGGTCATCTTTCTTTTAACTACATTAACTTATCAATGCGCTCTTGCAATGCCTAATGCACGCTTAATACACATAAAGGGTAACATGAACTTTACTTGAAAACCAACTTCGCACCAAACACCAACTGAAACAAAGTGTGGATTTTTTCAATCTTTTGTAAGTTTTTCTATACGCCAGAGCACGGCTGAGACTTTTCATCCAACTCCTCTCTCCTAACATCAAAAATAATGGTGAATGTGTGACTGCATTTTTGTTTAAAGTCTTCTACTATCCCGTTAGTTTTTGGGTGGTAAGGGGTAGTCTTGTGATGTGCCACCATGAATTCTACCAACAAAATCCTAATTGTTTCGTTTAGGAAATATGTACCCTTATCACTTGTTAAACTTAGTGGGCACCCATATCTACTAATGATGTTTTCCCATAAAAATATTGCTGATGTGGCCACCATGTGATCCCTCGTAGGCTCTTCCTCTGCCCACATTATAAGATAATCAGTGAAGGTAATGATGTACCTCCAACTTGTCCATCACGTGGTAGGTGAAATAGGGCGTATAAATTCAATTTCCCATTTCTCCAACGGTTCAACACTAGCTATTGGTCTCAAAGGAATTTCATCCCTTTTTCCTAGCTTACAAGGCACTGGAAATGATCACAGCCTTCCCATACTCAATAAATTCTTGGTAAAGGGTTTCTCACCAAATACCGCTAATAAGACCTTTCACATGGTGGCATTTCTTGTATAGTTCCCTCCCTGCAATTCCACCATATGCTTCCTCCATGATTGAAACATTCTCGTGCTCCAGGACACATTGTCATAAGACCTCATCCTAACCTAAAATGTATAGGTCTCCACTCATTTACATGTAGATTACGACGCATAAATGTAATCCCTCTACCAGGGTTGTTATCTTTGATCACTTATGTTAATGAAGTATTAATGTTGATAGGTGATTCTTACTTTGAATATGGTGTACTCTTTAAAACTGATTAATAATGTTCTTGTAGATGATATGCTTTATCTTGTAAAATTCGATATAGTCATGCTATGAAAATTGTAAACTTCCCATTTTAAGACTTTAGAAACATGGAAAAAATTATTTATACATAATGTTCTCTATTCTAAATCAACATAATTTATAACACACATTCCAATGCCAAACTATCTCATAACAGAAAACCATATGCAACTATAATGAATCGGTGAAACACCGATCTCTCATTTCATGACTCAGTATTAAACCAATCTCTCATGTTAACTTAGTAATGTGTATACAACATATACTTGGTTCCTTTACCTTTTTAGGGTACCCAAGTGTTTAGCTTAAAAGTCCTATCGAATATCATTTACCGATATTCATCTCGAAATCTGCTTCTTAAACTAGGTGACATAAGACAATGCAACCAATAGCTTGTAATACTTTGGCCAAAGATTTTAAACATGTTTACGGTCCTAGATGGCATACACGTCAAAAGGAATAAGTCCCTCACCAAACTTGTTCTATTATCTAGAGTTATCTTTACTGGACTCACAGCATCGCTTTATTCAAAGTTTCACCCTATACAAAGTTAACAACATGTCCTAGTGTGGATGAATACTCTTGATGAATAATGGTATAGAGAAATACGAGAATTGACTTACATTGATTGGGTGTGTCTAGTTATGCTAAGTCAACGTGAGTTGACCTCGACACTAGATCATGTTCCTATCCCTACATAGAGAAGAATTGTGATCCAGTCATGCACATATGTCAGTCAAGTTGAAAAAATTATGAGGGGTGTTGAGACATGTCAAATATATCATATTATCCTCATAATGACTCTTGTCATGACAAAGGTACTACACTGCAGCTGATGTGTGTCAACATTCAACTGAGTTTCCTAAACTGGACAAACATACCTTAGATTAAACATTTATTAGCTCATTAATCACTTCATTAATTATTAATTACTCTAATGCTTAAGGATTCAATTATGTTATTTAACCTGTAAGGTTACAAGTTGAAACTTCATGAGAGGTAGGTATGAAGATAAAATAATCTTCCTAACCAATTAATTACATGCTTCAGATTTTCTTAAATGAAACAAATTTTATAAAATCGTGAAAAAATTGCTCTTTAAGTTATGAAAGTGTTAATTGATTCTTCACTTATTTCTTCCCTAACTTACATACGTCCCTTATAAACCTTCATTTTACAATTCATAGAGATGAAGTATAAATTCCATTTAATTCCTTTCCAAGAATTCCTAATTTGATCAAGGAAATCTGCCTAAGGAAGATCACTTTAAATTATTTACTTACAACATTCATAACACATCAAACGAGTTCTTAAATTATGTCTCAATGATTGAACTCAAGGGAATTATCCCTTTTCCCTTTGTCATGGAATGATGTCCATTTATTAAAATTTATTACATACATTTAATTACATCAAGAATTCATACACATACATATATATAATTCAAACATAGTCTTTTTGTATTGATTGAGGATTTGCTTATGAGTGTCAACTTTATAAGTTGCATCTCTAATTGAGAAAATAAACCAACTAACATTTCATATCCCCACCCCAACCATTCCATAACATTTAAGTATATAAACTACCCTCCTTCATTAGGATAATACTTAATAATACATCACATATTTTATTCATCAAGAATGAGTGATACATTCACTGAATCTGGAAACATTTCACAGATTATAAAGTGTCAAAACAATAGTACAAAACTAAATCTTATTACAAATTTCTTTTCCAACAAGTACATCTCAAGTAATGAAGCCACATATCATCATAATAAAGATGCAATTTCTTTAGTAAAACAAATGTAACTTCCTATAAGTATTTCACCTTTCATCTTTTACGAAATCCATCTGTAAAATTGTTAGCATGGGTCAGTTCATTTGAATTGAGCATGATAAGCACTATAACATTAAAATATTGTGCTTTTAACTAACTATTTCATAAAAATAACCCTGTTGTTTATGAAAAATTGTAAACACTACAAAGTAAAATAGAGAGACTTTTTCGTGATAAAATACAACCAAAAAGGAGAGAAAGATTTTTAAAATTTCCTAATGTTAAAGTAAGGTTTAGTTAATCAGCATATCAACCCTAAATTTTCATCATAAAACTCTTTTCAACATACTGGAAATAAAAAAACAGCTTTAAGGAAAGGGAGATTCATATTTCATCCTAACTTTATTTTTGGATTAAGGTGCCTCATTTATCAGTTCTAACTTTTGAGAAGTAATTCTAGATATAAAAATCTACCTTTGAGTATACGTATATAGTTTTGCTACTTCAAGTAAACATCCAATTGATACATGAAGAAATAACGATTAGCACAGAGTTAAATTCCTATCTAAAATCATAATTCAAGCAGCTCAACAAGAGTCTAAGTTAGATTGATTAAAGTTTCATTTCAGTGTTCCAAATAAGGAAGACATAATCAATAAAATCAACAAGCTAACTCATGGAAGAAATACTCTAAAAGACCTGAGTGGGTTCATTTCCAGTCCATCTCAAGGATCGGTCATAATTTACACCTTGCAGTCCTAATAACTTTGCACTTAAAGCATTCATAAACCAAAAGAAGAACAAGGTGCCAATTAGAGTCACTCAAGTTTTTACCAACCACTAACAAGTCCAAAAAGGGAAGAATGATAAAATTTCAAAACCAAACTTAAACAATATCATTCCCTTATCCTATGCTAGAGTTCACCCTCAGGAATGATTACAAAGATAACGTGTGATTAACATTCCAGAATGAAGAAAGAGACTTCAAACCATGTCCTCAAGAGACTCTTCAACAAAATAGTCTAAAAGATATCAAAGTATCTTAAGAATTCTAGCCAATATATCAATTACGGAGAAGGGAAAACAATTATACATCAAACAGATTCAGTTTCCCAACTCCAATGTTAGAACAACTCGTGAAGAGAAACAACCAAATTAATCAAACTTCTCTCAATACAAGACTACTAACATGATAATGAGGAAGCTACATCCATATCTCCTTTTAAGGCTATGCATTCATTCTAAGCAAAGACAAATGAAATGACATAGAACTATTTCCCTAAGAGTAACACACATAGTGCTAAATTAAAAGGAAACCCACTCAAGATCAATAAGATCTTAATTGAGGAACAACATAGCTTAGAATTGGGATTCAATAAATGAGCCAGACAACAAAATAGAAATAAAATCATACAAGTAAATTTTTCTCGACTTTCCTCCACAAAAGTAAAAATCACCATTCACGTATCCACCGAATGAAAAATAATTAAACCTAATTACTTAGAATCACAATAAAAGAAAAGGTAGAAGAGTACTCCGATCCATTTAGAGTTATCCCCTAAAAGAAAAATCAAATACAAACTAGAAGGAGAGAAATAAAATTCTAACCACTTCCTTTCACAAAAGATTGACAACAACTATTGATTGAGAGAGAGGAATTTCCAAAAATAAAAAAGGATCTGCAAAGTTATATAAAGCCCATAGTGGTTTTAAGAGAATACGTATAATAGTTTAGGAGAATAGAGAAAACTTTCACATTCACGTATTCCTATACATTTTAAATTGTTATCCAAAATAAGCCCATGCTTATTTTTGGCTAACTCCTCCTCCTTTTCCTTTGCTTTGGTACTTAAAATGAATTTTTGCATGCTTTAGGGACTCAAAATTTTAGGGTATGTTTTCATCAGATAGAGGATTTTCTCACCTTTCTAGAAAGGTAAAAAATTCATCCTAACTCCTTGTATTTTTTGAGTTATGGCTTGGTGGAGGTAACAGTTAAAATTTTTCCTGGGTAGGTCCGCGGAGCTAAGTTGAAAATTTTGCCAAGGAAATTGGCGCGTCGGCGGAGACAGGAAGAAAATTGGGGCACTTAGCCCTTTTTGTGGAAAAAGGATGAAAAGGAAATATTTGGGGCCGCACCTCCATGCCGAATCGAAGGCGCCACGTGTCATTGGGACAAGAGGGCACGGATTTTTTTTGGGAAATTTTCCCAATTTGAGATCAGAGGGAAAAAGGGCAAGTCTTTAGCCCACGGATCATCTAGAGGGCGCCACGTGTCATCGGGAGAGTGGGGCATGGAGGTAAATTGGGAAATTTTCCCAATTTAAAATTTAAAAGGAAAAAAGGTAAATATTGGCCCGAAAATGTTATTTTTGCCCTAATTTTATCTATTTTTGCCCAAATCCTCGAGAGGGACATAGATTTCGCACTAGAGCTCGTATTTTCATGATTTTGGCATCATTGGAAGGTCTGTAAAAATTCTCTACACAATGGAATCCTCAATTTTTATTTTTGGTCAAGTTTTGTGGGAGAAAATCAAGAAAACATCTCTGGCATGTAAAAACCATAGAAATGGTTCCCAACCACCAAAATCAATGAAGTATGGGTCATTTTTTGGATCTGCAGAGCAATGTACTCTAGCATATGGGTTTTTCCATGAAGCCCATCACTTTGTAGGTGAGATTGAATAGATTTGATTGGTGGTTGAGCTCATAAATATCTGGCATGCGTTTTTACTTTTTCCTCTATTCTGTGTTTTGATAAAAGCCAGATTTGGCTCATTTTTGAAAAAGTTAGACCCCCTTGCTTCTGCAAGCTCTCTTTTCTTCCTTAGTAGGTAGATTTGTAGAATTTCAGACCTCCCATGGAGATTGTAACTCATTTTTGCCTCTTCACCAATGGAACATATTGTATCAAACTTGGAAATGATAATGTATGTTATGTGATCGATTTTCAATCCTCTCATGCATTTATTATTGTCTTCTGATCTTTCATTGCATTCTAGTAATCTGTGCATGTTTTGGTGTTGAATCTCCATGATCTATGTCAAATTTTCAAAGCAAGAAGTCCAACACTCCTTTGGTGTATCACCGTTCTGTTTTTTCTTAGTTTTGTTTCCATTTCCATGTTTTCTCTCAACCCTGTCTCCTTGGTAGTTTTAGAGTAGGAATTTTGAATCAGAACCTCTGCAAAAATTGCATGCATACACCTAAACAGAGGAGTAAGAACCAAATTCAATCTGGAGATTTTTCCCCAATTGCAAAGGTCCCACACTTTGGGAAAACTCCATGTTGTGCATTCACACCGAATTGGCCATTTGTCTATAGCAGATCTGAGGGTTGATTTAGGGGTGTTTTGAATATGCACTAATAGTTTTGGCATGCCCAGTGGGACCAAGAGGTCTTCCACTTCATTTTTTGCAGGTTGATGTGTTCCTGTTTAAAATTTCAGCCTTTGGAGGAACTTGCAAACACATTTGGCAACTCCATCTGATCAAGCAACTCATATCTAAAGTTGCAGACCTTCTTTCCATTCATTTTCTTTCATTTTTCATTTCGTCTCTTCATTATTCTTTCATCCCATGAAGTTGTGCAATCATGACTTCTTTTTCCCCATGGAATTTGCATTTGTTACAATAAGCAACAATGTTTCCCACCTCCAACACATTCTCCAAATCCTCCAGATCAGCATTTTGATCAAATTCAAAACCAGTATGCATATCCATATGAGAAATGCCAAAATTAGTTTGGATATGAAGCATATCAAGCACAAGAATACGCATATGATGAGGTTATTCAAGAAGAAAATGCATATTTTTTGGAGAAAATCCAAAATATAGAGGCAAAATGGTGCAATCAAGGGCTCAAGCACAGAGGAAAGCATTTGGAATCAGTTGTGGAGCACCCTATCCATGGGTGGGACCTTTTCTAAGGCATTATAGCCTACAAGAGAAACTTGACTTCATTGTTGCAACACTGCCATTGCTTGCAAAGTGGACTAAAGGAATAGAGGTGTATGAGAGGAGTATTCAACAACCTTGTCAACGGGTAAGCACACCATCTCATGCTTTTTCTTTTCCTCTTTCCCAATCTATTTTATCTCAGCAGTGTCAAGTTTTAAACTCTCCATCTATTGTCCCAAAAGCTAATTCCATTTCTTCACCTCCTAGTCTCCCATCCCACCTCAATTTCTCTACTCTTTTCCATTCCAAACAGCCATTCCCTCCAAAGAAAAATGAATTTTTACCTCCTCCAAAACCACAAATAATTGAAAAAAGTTGAACCATAACCCACCCCTCCTCTTGCATTCCCGAATCCATGTTGGGAAAGAAAAAATCAGAATTCTAGTCAAGGAAAACAATAGAAAAAAGAAGAGATAAACAAGGATGAAAAAATTCAAAGTTTGTTGAGTTTGGCTCTCAAATTTGGGATCACAAAAATCCCCTTGATGGTGAAGCCAAAAGAGGAAGTTGGAGTTGGGGAACAAGTGGTAAACAAGGCTGATTTTATAGCAGTAGTGAAGCAAGAAAAATAGTAGTTTGTTTGTGATGAGTTGGGTGTCCATGTTGGCACTTTGCCCAAAGAAAATGCTGATCCAATTTACACTGCAAAATCAGTCATTATGGAGGAAGAAAAACCAGCTCAAAATCCCATTTTTGAGGAGCAAATGGATGAGATCAAGTCATTTTTTTGCAAAGTAAGAAGGAAGCATTATTGATACATTTTTTCTTTCATTTGAAGGGGCTGATTTGATCGATGAAGCCATTATGGAGGTGAACAAAACAGGTCCAAATTATGAGAAAAAGGCACAAGAAATTCCATGTTTCTCTCCCACTTCATCTCTCCAAAAATATGATTTCTTGGATGAGTTCGAATTGGAAAGTTGCATGTTTGAAAATGAAGTTGCACATGGTGAAGAAAACACAGATTTGGAGGTCACCATGCAAGAGGGAAAAGCTTTGTTATAGCGGGACAGTGAAGAGTTTGATTGTTTATCAGACTTAGAGGAATGTCTTGAGGAGGAGCCAGCTGAAATTGCAACATTTTCTTCTCTACCATTCATTCTTCAACATCAAGAGCCTACTGCCATGAGGGAAAACATTCCAAAACAGCAGCTTGCATTTTGTGACAGCTCATTGGAACCAAGATTGGAAGATTTTAATCTTCCATGTGCTTCATGGAAAGAAGAAGGGAAAGAGTACAAGGTTTCTACCATTTCTTCCACGCCATTCATTCAAGAAGGTCTACGAGATGAATCCATTTTTGGAGTAGAAAATCGAGTTATGGGCACATTCAATGGATCAGACCTTTCCCAATCAGGTATGTGGCTTCATTAGAGCCAAAGGAGGAGTTTCCAACAGTCATGCTTACTTCCAAGCATGAGTATGAGCGTCAAAGCACCAAGGATCAACTGCAATGCCTCTTCAATCCAAATGCAGAGCAACTAAAAGAGGTATCTAATTTTCTTTCAGCTGACACCTTGCTAATTTGGGTAGAAGACCAGCTTATTGTTGATTTTCCACTCATCCAACCAACCATGATCAGCTCCAAATCAATTGCATGGTTTCCCATTTTGAAGAAAGGAAGCTATTTTGCACAACCAGTTGTAGGTTTTATTTAGCTCACATTTGCTTAGGTTAGAGTAGTGTAGGTAGGTTTTTTTGAAAAAAATTGCTTTACACACACTGGATATCCCACTGGGGTATGTATGATTTTCATGTTTATACATAGTTTTTGTGGTGCGGTTTTCTCTTGCACAGTGCATTGTTTTGGCTTTTGGTCACAACCAGTTTCAATTTTCAGTGGTTTCTAAGAGGCTTAAAAGGGAAGTTTTCAAGTAGAGGATCAGTTTACTAGGCTATCTATCATGACTCCATGCCCAATGGATGCTTCAAGGTAGCTGGTCTTTTCATCTAGCAGGTAGATGACCCCTCCAAGTCGCCAAAAGTGTTATCCAAAATAAGCCCATGCTTATTTTTGGCTAACTCCTCCTCCTTTTCCTTTGCTGGTACTTAAAATAATTTTTGCATGCTTCAAGGACTCAAACTTTTTTGGGTATGTTTTCATCAAATAGAGGATTTTCTCACCTTTCCAGAAAGGTAAAAAATTCATCCTAACTCCTTGTATTTTTTGAGTTATGGCTCAGCAGAGGTAATAGTTAAAATTTTGCCCTAGGCAGTCCGTGGAGCTAAGTTGGAAAATTTTCCAAGGAAATTGGTGGGTCGGCAGAGATAGGGAGAAAATTTAGGTAATTATCCCTTTTTACGAAAAAGGGCGCAAAGGAAATATTTGGCCCGCGGGCCCGACAAAGGGAAGAAACAGACTCACGGGGCCAGGGAGGAAATTGTGACACTTAGCCTTTTTGGCTAAAAAAAAAAGTCAAAAATCATCCCATGAGCCCATGAAGGAGAAGAGAAAAATTTGGGCCACACCTCCGCGCCGAATCAGAAGGCACCATGTGTCATTGGGAGAGTAGGGTGCAGATTTTTTTTGGGAAATTTTCCCAATTTGAAATCAGAGGGAAAAAGGGCAGGTCTTCACCATGGATCATCCAGAGGGTGCCACATGTCATCGGGAGAGCAGGGCATGGAGGTAAATTGGGAAATTTTCCCAATTTAAAATTTAAAAGGAAAAAAGGTAAATATCGGCCCAAAAATGTGATTTTTGCCCTAATTTTATCTATTTTCACCCAAATCTTTAGAGGGGCATATCTTTCACACCAGAGCTCATATTTTCATGATTTTGGCATCATTGGAAGGCTGTTAAAATTCTCTACATGATGGACTCCTCAATTTTTATTTTTGGTCAATTTTTTTGGATAAAATCAAGAAAACGTCTCTAGCATGCAAAAAATGTAGAAATGGTTCCCAACCACCAAAATCAATGAAGTATGGGTCATTTTTTGGATCTACAGAGCAATGTACTTTGGCATATGGGTTTTTCCATGAAGCCCATCACTTTACAGGCAAGATTGAAGGGATTTGATTGGTGGTTGAGCTCATAAATCTCTGGCACACATTTTTTCTTTTTCCTCTATTCTGTGTTTTGATAAAAGCCAAATTTGGCTCATTTTGAAAAAAGGTTGGACCCCCTTGCTTCTGCAAGCTCTCTTTTCTTCCTTAGTAGGTAGATTTATAGAATTTCAGACCTCCCATGGAGATTGTAACTCATTTTTTTCCTCTTTTCCAATGGAACGTATTGTATCAAACTTGGAAATGATAATGTATGTTTTGTGATCAATTTTCAATCCTCTCATGCATTTATTATTGTCTTCTGATCTTTCATTACATTCTAGTAATCTGTGCATGTTTTGGTGTTGAATCTCCATGATTTGTGTCAAATTTGCAAAGCAAGAAGTCCAACACTCCTTTGGTGTATCATTGTTCTGTTTTTGCTTAGTTTTGTTTCCATTTCCATGTTTTCTCTCAACCCTGTCTCCTTGGTAGTTTTAGAGTAGGAATTTTGAATCAGAACCTCTGCAAAAATTACATGCATACACCTAAACAAAGGAGTAAGAACCAACTTCAATCTGGAGATTTTTCCCCAATTGCAAAGGTCCCACACTTTGGGAAAACTCCATGTTGTGCATTCACACCGAATTGGCCATTTGTCTATAACAAATATGAGGGTCAATTTGGGGGTGCTGTGAATTTGCACTAATATCAACCAAATGAGAAAAGACTAGATACAATTCATAACAAGGGTTTTTCATATCTATACAAATATTGGGCATTCCTTGCAAGAAGAAATTACATTAATTAAATAGGTTGAGAAAATGATGGTCTCTACTTTTATTAGCAAGAGAACAATGGAAACAAAGAGTTCACATTAACCTAAACAATGTCTTAATGAAAAACAAGAGTTTCCTTCAAGATAGATTCCTATCTAAAACATTAAAGAGGCATACAAATTATATCTATAGATTTTTACGAGCCATGCTACTATTGATTGTATTAAAAACATCCACAAAAATTTCTATTCAGACAAAGAACCACAAAGACTTTTTTCAATGGAGAGAAGATCCAAATTTACAAACAAGATAGCATTATAGTCATGGTTCACATTTACAGATTTCTTTTCCCATTCTTCAACAAAGATCCAATTTGCATTCAGATAAACATCATACACCAATGAAGCAAGAATAAGCAATGATAAAATCGAGAAGGTTTCAAAAAAAGAGAAGAGTTTTTTTATGAAGCACTTAAGTAAAATAAAAGGACTTAATGGATAGGTCCTATCATGCCTGGTAGAGCTCTTATCTTCACTTTTCACAAAAAAATCTCCAATTAGAACTTCAATTCCTTCCTTCAAACACCACCAATCTCCTCAAAACCTTCTTCTTCTTTTTTATATTTTTCATAGTGCCAATTTTATCTTCTCACACCATGCAAGGATAAACATTCATGAAATAATATGAACTAGAGGTTTGAAGAGAAAAAACCACATACAAAGCTTAAACTTGAAAAAGACAAAATTAATAAAATAGAATCGAATCCTCTCTTTCTTCTTCCTAGGAGGTTTTCACCATTTTCAAAAAAAATTAAATGCAAAACATGACTAACAGTCCTTCCCCATCTCCTGCCACCACCATTTTATGTTGGCAATGACTAAATTCAAAATTGCATGCAACTAAAACTTGGTGGAGGTGTCAACTCATTCCCCAAACTTTTCTCATGAATTCACAAATTTTAGCAAGACATAAGTTTTTAATATCCACTAATGCCTCATAAACACCTAGAAGATGGTGTCACCGAATTGCCCCTTGCATGTCATCCCATAGGTCCTTTTAGGTTAGCCAACATTAGGTTAGGTTCCACATTAGTCTAAGAACTAACTTAGGTCCTAGGTAATGTTTAAAGTTTTAGTCTTAAGTCCCTTAATTATTAACATCCCATATTAAGAAAAGAACATAGTAACTTATGCTAGGTTACAACTTTAGGATAGGATTACAATCTAAGGAACATATTTTAATTAGGTTCCTATCTTATAGTAAGAATTACATCCCACACTTACCAAATAAGAACCATATTACCATCCCAAATCACTTGCAAAGTAGGGGAAACATAGATCATTCGTGACTTTAGTACAATTAGATTCCAGGGATCTTTGATCTTTACGGCTTGGTCAATATGAACAAAAACTTATTAATTAGAAGCATACCTTGGATCAATGAAATTGATCCAAGGTAATGTTGTTCTGCATCCCAAAAATTATGAAAACTAAAGCACAAATTTTAAGTGCTACAAAGACTCAAGGATTAATTTAACTGAATAAATTTCTCATTTCCCAAGCAGTGAACTTTTTAGTATAAGAAGAGATGAATTACTTCATTTTCTATTCAACATAAACATGGAAGAATTGTACCCATTTAGGAGATAACATATTATCTACATCAAACATGATTTAAGTAGATAATAAGATTACACCATCTTAAGACAAGAATCACATGTTAACGTTTACAACTTTCAAAACGAAGTCTTCATATATATTAGCCATGTTAGAGGTGTTACATACCTCCCTCCTAAAAAGCATCATCATCGTGATGATTAAATTAGTCCAAATCTCAAACAAGAAAAATAATCCTAATTATAGTTCTTTCATCCATAAGTTCACAAACAGAATCCCAAAATTGAGAATTTTCCAATTTTCATAAATTATTACAACATTAAATTAGTTGTTCTAGTACTAAAGAATATAGTATCTTCCCAAAACTGGAAGATTTATTATAATTTCAAACAAATTCTTCAATTATTATCAATCAACAAAATTAATTTTGTTCAAATAAATGAGGAAAATAAATTTTCATGTCCTCAAGGTTTTCCCATGTTGCACTTTCTTCATTAAACTGGTCCCACTAGACCTTACATTGACTAATTTCACAATTTCTCAAGTGCAACTAGCAAGTTTCCAGCACTCTAATGGGTTCAACCATGATTATTCTTGGGTCTTGGACCTGCAAGGAATCCCAATTTAACACATGTGATAAATCTAAAACGTATTTCTTAAGAAAATAAATATGGAAAACATCATGCATTAGTGAAAAAGCAAGGTGTAATGCTAAATGATAAGCTATAGGATTAATTACTTCAACAATTTTAAAGGGTCCCACATAACGAGGTGATAACTCAACTTCCTTTCAAAGGTTATAAAACTCTTTTTCTAATTAACTGTAAAAATATTTTCACCAAGTTCAAATTTCTTATCAACCCTTTTCAGATTTGCATAATTTTTTTCCTATATGTTGCTTCTTTTAAACATTGAAAAATTATTTTAACTTGTTCCATTTCAGTAAGGATTTCATATCCAATCACCTCTCTCTTCAATGCTATCCTAGCTAATAGGAGTTTTGCATTTCCTTCCATACAATGCTTGAAAGGTGTCATTTTAAAATAGGCATGATATGTATTATTATAAGAAAATTCAACTAAAGGAAGGTATTCTTCCCATTTGTATTGCTGATCTATGTAGTACATTCATAACATATCTTCCAAAACCTGATTAATTCTCTTAGTTTGACCATCAATTTCTGGATGGTATATAGAATGAAAAATTCAATTTTGTTCATAAATTTGCATTAAGCATTTTTCAAAACCGATAGGTCATTCTAGGGTCTCTATTTGATATAATTAATTCAGGTACTCTATGTAATCTGAAAAATTCATGTACAAATCATTTTTCTAAAATAGGTGAATGCTCCTTAATATTACCAGCAATAAAATGTGCTACTTTTTTAGTTTATCAACAACAACTAAAATAACATCATGCTTATTTCTTGACATAGGCATCCCCTGAACAAAATCCATGCTAATTACCTACCAGTTATATTGCGGTATGCTATGAGGATAAAATAAACCAGTTGGGTGCATATGTTTAGCTTTAACATGATGACATTCCAAGTAGTGTGTCATAAAATTAGTTGTCTTTCTTCATCCCTTTCCAAAAATATTGTTGTTTTACATCAACAAGCATTTTTGTAATATCGGGATGTCTTGAGTAAGGTGAATTATGAAATTATTCCATTAAATTTTTCCTTAACTCATTTCCCAAAGGTACATACACCCGCTTATCATATCTCAAAATTCCTTTGTTATCAAAGTGAAAATATTTATACCTCGCATCATTTAGATCTACATCAAGTGTTGTTTTTTTCTTGCTAAAAGTATGAATCAGATTCCATGATACTTTTTACTTCATCCTTAAACTGAGTTATCAAAGTTATAAGTGTAGAAATATGTTTCCTATGAACTAGTGCATCTACCACTCTATTTTCTTTTCCTCTAATGTAACTTATGTCAAAATTATATTGTGACAAAATCTCTAACCATCTTCACTGTCTTGCATTCAGATTTGGCTGAGAGAAAATATACTTTAGCCCAATATGACCAGTCTTTAATTCAAAAGCTCTTACTAAAATATAATGTGTCCATACTTGAAGTGCATGAACTATGGCAACAAACTCTAGGTCATGGGAGAATAATTAAACTCATTTAACTTTAGTTCTATCCTCTCTATGTTATAACATGTTCATTTTGTAAAAAATACCTCTAAGTCCTTCTCGAAAGCATCTGTAACTACCGTAAAGTTTCCATTAAGATCAGGTACAACCAAAATAGGTGCAGATGTTAATTGATCCTTAAGAGTTTTAAATTTTGATTCACATTTTTCACTCCACACAAATTTCTTATCTTTATTTTACAATGAAGTTATTGGTGCAACAACTTTTGAAAAATCCTTTACAAACTTCCTATAGTAACCAGAAAGACCCATGAAGCTTTTGACTTCATGTACATTCTTAGGTGCAGGCCACTCAATTATTGCAACAATATTTGATGGATCAACTACTATTCCATCCTTACTTATGACATGTCCTAGATAGTGCACTTTTGTCTCATAGAAAGAACATTTGGACAACTTACCATACAATCTTCTTTTCCTTAAGATTTCAAGTACTATTTTCAAATGCTCATGATGCTCATCAATACTTTTAGAATATATAAGAATATCATCAAAGAATACAAGTAGAAACTTTTCCAAGTATTGTTGAAATATATTATTCATTAAATTTATAAAATTTGTAGGTGAATTTGTTAATATGAAAGGAAAAATTGTAAATTCATAATGCATGTACCTTGTCCTAAAGGATGTTTTATGAATATCTTCATCTTTGATTTTTAACTAATGATACCCAAAATAAATATCTATCTTAGAATATACCGATGCACCACACATCTAATCAAAAATATCATCAATTCTAGGAAGTGGAAATCTATTTTTGATTGGTGTTTTGTTTAACATTGTATAATCAATACACAACCTAAGTGTTCCATATTTCTTTTTCACAAAAATTACTTGGTGCTCCCAAGGAGAAACACTTGGTCTTATCAAACCCTTAGAAAATAGTTCTTATAAATATGCCTTAAGCTCTACCATTTCAATGGTAGTCATTCAATACTGTGCCTTGGAAATAGGATCAGTTCGTGGTTTGATTTCAATCATGAAATCAGATCTCATTTGGGTGGAAGACCAAAGTAGTTCTTCCGAGAAAGACATCGCTGAAATATCATAACAAAAAATATTTTCCAAGAAATCACTATCCCCTTTAATTGTTTCAGAAATTTTTACTACATAAAAGGTGTAGCCTTTGTTTTTGAACTTTTAAGCTGTAAAGATAACAATTTTCTAACTGAAATCTCTCATTTTATCCCTTGGATGTTTGTTGTTTTCTACAGGTCATCAAGACAACTAATGTGTTTTTCAAAACAATCAATTTTTTATTTATGTTCAGCAAGCCTAGTTAACACCTATTATGACATCATAAGACCCCAAAGGAGCAACATAAATATCAACTTCAGTGGAAAAACTAGGCAAGTCTAGGACTTCTCCAAAAAGATATTTACTAACAAAGTATGGAAAACATTATTTTCATAGTGAAAAGTCCAAGATTTTTCCATTAATCTATCTTTCTTTCTTTTTTGAATCTTATTTACTAGAAATAAAGCATCCAAAGTAGTTCCCTTATCAACAATTATAGTAACATGCATACCAAATAATTTACCTGGCACTTATATAGGCGTGACTTTCTTTTTAGCTTGTTTATCGAGTTACTCCAAAGATGTATCATATGTTACTGATCATTTTCATCCTTCCTTAGAGGGCATTGATTTATATAATGATCTTTGGCACAATTGTAACAGCCCCCTACAGGTCCTTTCTTGGGTTTAAATTTATTTCCAGCCCTAAAATTGTTGTTTTTCCTCCATAGGACTTATGTCCATTATTATTGTTCTTTACGAAATTGTTTCGTACATTTGTAGTAGGTTTATTTGTTGTTGTTTTCTTATTGTTATCAGCAAAAAAATATTTTTGGTACCAAACTTCTTCCATGCCCCCTTTTTGGGTGCAAGAGATGAAGAAGAAGTAGGAATTTTCTTTCTGTTTTCTTCCTTATGGGTAGAAATTGCTTTTAATTTTATTCCGCGTTCAATGGATTTTTCTACAACCCCTTCCATAGTGGTTGGGATGTGAACATCTACTTCACCCCTTATAATAGGGTTTAATCCCATAATGAATTTTTGTATCCTAAAATTCTCATCAGTTTGATATTGAGGCACGTACTTAAGAAGCTTAGTGAACCTCTCCTAGTACTCTGACACAGCTTAACTTTCCCGAGTTAAGTTCTAAATCTTCATATCATAATAAATTTGTGGCAGCCAATGTTGCCTAAAATAATTCTTAAATTGATCCCAAGTGATGCTTGATTCATCAATGTTTAGTTCAACCTTATGGTTGTCCCATCAGGAGGATGCCTCATAGGAAAGCTGATAAGCTCCCATACTACTTTTGTTTCCTCTAAGAAGTTCCTTATTGCAAAGTACTTCTCCATTTTTTTGATTCAGTTCTCAACTCAATCCCTTAGCGTAGTGCCATCAAACTTTGGTGGAATTATTCTTTTTATATCATTTGTGAGTTTAGTTATTAATCTTGCCTTTTTTATTTTTAGGTTGATTGGGTACATTTGTGTTAGATTTTCAGTGTTATTATTTTTTTAATAATGGCAAATATTTTTTTGAAAGGGACTATACCCTTGAATACAAAAAAAGGCCTTTAAGCCGGAATAAGAGTGAGAAACATAAGCAGGACTAACCAAGTCCAAGAGGAACAATGAAAATCAACGTAGCCCAAACATTTACACAAGCAAGGCTTAACAAAGAAACAACAAAAAAAAATAGTAACCGACAACCAAGAAACAGTAAGAATAACAAAAGAGAGCAGTAGAAGCATGCAGGACTACTTCTTGGCTGCTTGATCAACACTGATCTTGACTTTTTTCCAAGCATGAAACATACCCAAAGCGGTCATGTGGGCAGCATCCGTCTTATCGAGCTCCTCGATGGTTCTTTTGCTCTCTTTTTCATTGCCCCAAAGTGCAGCCGGGATACCGCTGAGGTTGGAAACACTTTTGGCATGCCCCACGATGAACTCCTCAATGGCCCTAAAGGCGGCAATGTTGTAATCATGCCTAGTCTTAGCCTTCCCAAGGCGGGAGTCCAAGGAGGTCAGCTTTTTGTATATGTCTTCAACCTGACTATTGTCAATGCTCCCTTCCCCCTCCATGCTTTTCTTACCTTTTTGCTTAGCTAGATTTTTGACCTCATCCTTCAGCATTTTTATCTCAGCCTCTAAGGCCTCCAGTCTCTTAGAAGGGTTATCCATCTGTGCTTCCCGGGGACTGGCACTACTTATGTTCAGCAGGTCACGTGCAATGTCAAGATCAAGAGGCTCTTTCCCTGCTGCAAGAGTCTCAAGGTTGAGTCTCCTAGAAGCCCTGGTGAGAGGTCGTTTAGAGGAAGAGGCGAGGTGAGTGTCAGGAGGAGCAGAAGGAGGAATAGAAGGAGAAACATGTGCAGCTGGCATGGGGGTAGCAGCACCGGTGGCAGGGGCAGCAGCAGGGGCAGCAAGGGCAGCAGGGGAAGCAGGACTGGCAGCAGCAGAGCCCATCGGAGCCGGGCTAGGAGAGGAGGGAAGACCGGGGTACTTGAGAAGGCAGTGTTTGTGGATAAGAAAAATAAGCCCTTGATGCAAGGGAACCACCGGGTATGCTTCTGGAACTCCAAAATGGAGCGCTCAAGAGAGTTTAAAAGATAATGAGGGAAGCAAACCAATCTATTCCTACGGAAGTGATTTAAAAAGATGAGATGCTTAGCTGGGACAGTAACAAACCTACCTTCCAAGGATATGAAACGAATCATCATGCGAGTGACTTCATCAAATGGTGATGGAATTGAGCTTACAAGCAGACCCACTGTGCTGAAAATAAGCTTCTCATCTTCCTCCACAAATCTTCTTTCTTCAGTTTCTTTGATAACCCTTTTGTTGAAGAAGCGGTACCCATCCAGGCTGAGACCGGTCGCTTCAGCAATGAGCTCTTCATTGACAAGAATTTTCTGTCCCCCATAGTCGACAGTCCTCTCTTTCCACTCCTTTTGCGTGTGTTATTATTGTCAACACCTAAATTTCCAATATTGGTGTTCTCCATGAGGTGGTGATTGTTGTTACAAGACCTTCTTCCTCCTCATTTCCCATAACTTTTCGTTCAAGTACAACTAGATGATATCTTTTTTCCAATAGGGTAGTAAGGATCTTATCAATTTTTTGGGTGGTAGTTACCTCTCCACATAGAGGTGGGTTGTTTTCAACATATCCCCTTGTTATAACTTGAGCTTGTTAATAAGAAAATTAAGGTTTTATTATATTTATGGACTCAATAGGTCCAAGTTCGCAACCTTCAACTCTGATACCAAGATGTAACATTCCCATTTTAAGACTTTAGAAACAAGGAATTTTTTTATACACAATGTTCTTTGTTCTAAATCAACATAATTTAGAACACACATTCCAATGCCAAACTATCTCATAATATAAAACCATATGTAGTGTAATGACTCGGTGAAACACCAATCTCTCATTTCATGACTTGGTATTAAAATGATCTCTCATGTTAAATTTTTAATGTGTATACAACATATACTTGGTTCCTTTCCCTTTTAGGGTAGCCAAGTGTTATGCTTAAGAGGCCTATCTTAATATATGTTACCCATATTCATCTGAAATCCCACTTCTTAAACTAGGTGACACAAAACAATGTAACCAACAACTTTCGATACTTTGGCCAAATATTTTAAACATTTTTATCATATTTACATTCCTAGATGGCATACTCATCAAATGTAATAAGTCCCTCACCATACTTTTTCTATTATCTAGAGTGGTCTTTACTAAATTCTTTCAATCCCACTTGATTCAAAGTTTCACCCTAGACAAGGTTAACAACATGTCCTAGTGTGGATGACTACTTACGGTGATTAAGGGTACATCGACATACAAAATCAAATTACGTCGATTAGGTGTGTCTAGTTATCCTAAGTCAATGTGAGTTGACCTCAACACTATATCATGTTCATATCCCTGCATAGAGAAGAATCATGATCCAGTCATGCACTTATGTCATTCAAGTTGAAAAAACTATGCGGGGTGTTGATACATGTCAATTGCATCATAGTATCTTCATAATGACTCTTATCATTACAAAGGTACTACACTACATTGATGTGTGTCAACAGCCAACTGAGTTTCCTTAATAGGATGGACACACCTTAGATTAAAAGTTTATTAGATCATTAATCACTTCATTAAAGATTAATTATTGTAATGCTTAAGGATTCAAATAGGTTATTTAACCTATAAGGTTACAAGTTGAAACTACATGAGAGGTAGGTATGTAGATAAAATCTTCTTCCTAACCAATTAATTACATGCTTCAGTTTGTCTTAAACGAAACAACTTATATAAAATCATGACAAAATTTATCCTGAAGTTATGAAAGTGTTAATTGATTCTTCACTTATTTCAGCCATAGATTGGATAAGTCCCTTATAATCCTTTATTTTATACTTCATGGAGATGAAGTATAAATTCCATTTAATTCCTTTCCAAGCATTCCTAATTTGATTAATGAAATATGTCTAAGGAAGATCACTTTAAATTATTTACCTAAAACATTCATAACACATCAAATGAGTTCTTAAATTATGTCTCAATGATTGAACTCAAGGGAATTATCCATTTTCCCTTTGTCATGAATTGATGTCCATTTATGAAAACTGATTACATACATTTAATTACATCAAGAATTCATACACATACATCTATATAATTCAAACATAGTCATTTTTTAATTGATTTAGGGTCTGCGTATGAGTGTCAAATTTATAAGTTGTATTTTTAATTGAGAAAATAAACCAACTAAAATTTCAGATCCCCATCTCAACCATTCCATAACATTTAAGTATATAAAATACCCTCCTTCATTAGGATAATACTTAATAATACATCCCAATTCATGACAAGAAAGTATTACAATAAAGTATTATTTAGCAATCATCACATCTTTTATTCATCAAGAAGGAGTGATACATTCACTTGAATCTAGAAACATTTCAGAGATTACAAAGTGTCAAAACAACAGTAAAAAACTAAATCTTATTATAACTTCTTTTTTACCAACAAGTACATCTCAAGTAATGAAGCCACATATCATCATAATAAAGATGCAATTTCTTTAGTAAAACATATGTAACTTCCTATATGTCTTTCTCCTTTCATCTTTTATGAAATCCATCTGCAAAATTGTTAGCATGGGTCAGTTCATTTGAACTGAGCATGATAAGCACTATAACATTAAAACGTTTTTCTTTTATCTAACTATTCCATAAAAATAACCCACGATATTTATGAAATAGTTCTATAAATAATATAGTAAAATAGAAAGACTTTTCGGTAAAAGAATATAACCAAGAAAGAGAGAAAGATGTTTTAAAGTTTCTAATGCTAAAGTAAGGCTTAGTTAATCAGCCTATAAATCTTAACTTTTCATCATAAAATTCTTTTCAATATGCTGGAAATAAAACAATAGTGTTAAAGAAAGGGAAATTCATATTTCATCCTAACTTTACATTATCATTCAATTTATAATTAAGGTGCCTCATTTACTAGTTCTAACTTTTGAGAAGTAATTCTAGATATAAAAATCTACATTCTATTATACGTATATAGTTTTTATACTTCAAGTAAAAACCAAATCGATACATGAAGAAATAACACTCAAGAAAAAATTTATACTCCTATCTAAAATCACAACTGAAGTAGCTCAAGAAGAGTCCGAATTAGATTGATTAAAGTTTCATTTCGGTGCTCCAAATAAGGAAGACATAATTAATAAAATCAACAAGATAACTCATAGAAGAAATACTCTAAAATACCTAAGTGGGTTCATTTCAATTCTAGCTCAAAGGATCAGTCATAATTTACACCCTGCAGTCCCAATAACTACACTACTTACATAATTCATAAACCAAAAGAATAAAAAGTACCGATCAAATTTACTCAATTTTTGACCAACCACTAACAAGTTTGAAAAGGGCAGAGTGATACAAGTTTAGAACCAAACTAAAACAATATCATTCCCTTATTCTATACTAGATTCCACCCTCAAAAAGATTACAAATATAACGTGTGATTAACATTCTACAATGAAGAAAGAGACTTCAAACCATGCCCTCAGGAGACTCTTCAATAAAACAATATAAAAGATATCAAAGTATCTTAATAATTCTAACCAATATATCAGTTACCCAACTCCAATATTGAAACAACTCGTGAAGAACAACAACCTAAGTAGTCAAACTTCTCTCAATACAATACTATTGACATGTTAATGAGGAAGATAAATCCATATCTCCTTTCAAGGCTATGCATTCATTCTAAGTAAAGAAAGATGAAATGACATAGAACCTTTTCCCTAAAATTAATGCACATAGTGCTAAAATAAAAAGGAAGCCCACTCAAGATCAACAAGATCTTAATTGAGGAACAACGTAGCTCGTAAATTGGAGTCAATAAACGAGCCCAATAACAAAACAAAAACAAAATCATACAACAAGTAAATATGTCTGCCTTTCCTCCATAAATGTAAAAGACACCATTCATGTATCTACCAAATGACAAATAATTAAACCCAATTACTTAGAATCACAACAAAATAAAATCTAGAAGATTACTCCCATCCATTTCAAGTCATCCCCTCAAATAAAAATAAAATACAAACCAAAAGGAGAGAAATAACATTCGAACCAATTCCTTTCACAAAATTTTGACAACTAATGATTGACAGAGAACTTTCCAAAAATAAAAAAGGATTTACAAGGTTATCTAAATCCTAGAATGGGTTTAAGAGAATTTTTATAATACTTGAGGAGAATAGAGAACGAACTTTCACATTAAATTTTTCCTGTACATTTTCAACCAAATGAGTGAAGACTAGATACAATGTCCAACAAGGGTTTTCTAGATCTATACAAATATTAGGCATTCCTTGCAAGAATAATCTATAGTAATTAAATAAGTTGAGAAAAATGAAGGTCTCTACTTTTATTAGAAAGAGAACAACCCAAAATGAAGAGTTCACATTAACCTGAACAATGAATTAATGCAAAACTAGAGTTTCCTTTAAGCTAGATTCCTATTGACAACATTAAAGAGGCATGAAAATTAGATCTACATATTTTCACGAGCCATGCAACTATTAATAGTATTAAAAACCTCCACGAAAGTTTCCAGTTAGACAGAGAACCACAATGACTTGTTTCAATGGCGAGAAGGTCCAAATCTACAAACAAGCTAGCATTACAGTCACAGTTCACATTTCCATATTTATTTTCTCATTCTTCAACAAAGATCCAGTTTGCATTCAGATAAACATCAAACACCAACGAAGAAAGAATAAAAAATCATAAAAACTATAAAGTTTTTAAAAAAGAGCATAGTTGTTTTTACGAAGCAATTAAGTAAAATCAAAGGACTTAGTAGATAGGGCCTATCATTCATGATAGAGATGCTATCTTCACTTTTCTGAGAAAATCTCCAAGAAGAACTTTGATTCCTTCCTTCAAACACCAAAAATCTCCTCCAAAACTTCTTCTTCTTATTTTTATAGTTTTCACAAAGGCTAATTTTATCTTCTCGTGCCATGCAAGGATAATCATCCATACAAGGATTTGAATTGGAGGTTTGAAGAGCAATAACCAGATGTAGAGCTTAATCTCGAAAAGACCAAATGACCAAAATAGAATTGAAACCCCTCTTTCTTCTTCCTATGTGTTTTTCACCATTTTATAAAAATATCAAATGCAAAACAAGACTAACAGTCCTTCCCCATGTCTCACCACTTCCATTTTATGTTGGTAATGACTAAATTCAAAATTTCATGCAACTAAAACTTGGCGGAGCTGCCAACTCATTCCCTCAAATTTTCTCATCCATTCACCAATTTTAGGAAGACAAAAATTTAATACAATAATTCCTCATAAACACCTAGAAGATGGTGCCACCAACTTTCCCATTGCATTTCATCCCATAGGTCCTTTTAGGTTAGCCAAAATTAGGTTAGGTTCCACATTAGTCTAAGAACTAACTTATGTCCTAGGTAATGTTTAAATTTTTAGTCTTAGGTCCCTTAATTATTAATATCCCATATTAACAAAAGAACATAGTAACTTAGGTTAGGTTACAACTTTAGGATAGGATTACAATCTAAGGAACATAGTTTAATTAGGTTCCTATTTTATAGTAAGAATTACATCCCATGCTTACCAAAGAAGAACCATATTACAATCCCAAATCACTTCATGCGAAGCGAGGGTAATAGAGATCATATGTGACTTAAGTAGAGTTAGATTCCAGGATCCTTTGATCTGTCTAGCTTGTTCAATATGACCACAAATTTATGAATTAGAAGCATACCTTGGATCAATGAAATCAATCCAAGTTAATGTTGTTTTACATCCCAAAAATTATGAAAACTAAAGAAATTTTTTTAAGTGCTACAAAGACTCAAGGATTAATTTAACTGAATCAATTTCTCATTTCCCAAGCAATGAACTTTTCAGCATAAGAAAATATCAATAAATTCATTTTCTATTCAGCATAAACATGGTAGAATTGTACATATACTTTTATGATGAACCTTTTTATGTATTTTGCATATGGATGAAGGAAGTAAATTCAATCTAAATTGTTCATTTCCTAGTTTGCAATACTGAACTTGTTTTTAGTCTGATGATTGCAAAGTACATGATTAATCACACCTTGGATCAATTACAAGTGATCCAAGGCATGTTTAGGATTTTTTGGTGTTTTGATCATCTTGATCAAGTCATGTCATAAAATCTATTTCTGCACCTAGACTTGCACTGGGGTCACAAGGGCATCTTGTAGCATCTTTTGATTTCACCATTCTATGATGATTGTTCTTCATTTTGATGAACTGTGGAAGGTAACATTATTTGATTAATTTATTTGGGACCTAATTAATCTAAGTGTTTGATTATTGATCTTATCCTAAACTTATGCTAAGGTGATTTATTCATTAATTCCTAAGTAGGATAATGGGGAAACCATCCTAAGTTTTGACACTAATTAATCCTAAGCTATTGGAACTATGCCTAAGATCCTAAACTATGGTCTTAAACTAATGTTGGGGAAACCTAACCTATGGACATTGACCTAACCTAAGGAGGAGGGGGTGGACATTGTTAGTAATTTGATTTGGATGGCGGTGGCACCATTCCAAATGCATGGAAGGTTTTAATGTGGCATTAAATAAATTTATGTCTCGCAACTTTGGCCAAGGTAAAAGATGGTGGAAGGTTTGTTGAGTTGAAAACTCTGTTATTTTGATGGAATGAATTTTTGAACTGCTAGTTGTAACTAATAGAGGATAATACTAGGTGAGAGTTTTTAGAGGGGACTCTATCAGTCCTGTTGGCATTAATGAACCTCGACCTGAGTGAAAACCACCTGGGGAATAGTAGAATGGGTTGGAGGAAAAATAAACCATTTGGTTTCATTGTGCATTCATATTTTTTGATCTTCTTGGCTCTGCATGTGGTATTTTCATTTTTGATCTCTTAGTTGATTTGTTGCATGTTTGAATTCACCCTTGCATGGTGGAAATAATGGAAAAATTTTGTTCATGGAAACTATAAGAAGAAAATGGGAAAATTTTCAGTGGATTGCTTTGGCATTTTGTTGGAAATATTTCTGTGGAAGCTTTGTTTGAAGGATTGAAGCAAGGAAGAGAAGGCAGGAGCACTACCAGGCATGATAGGCCCTATCTCATTAAAATATCTTGCTTTTATTTAAACATTTTCATTAAAAGAATGTTGCTCTTCATGAAAATGTATCTCTTTGAGAATGTTTTTTGGTATGGTTGATTATTTCTTTTCTTCTATGTGTTTCTTTTGGACATGGTTTCTTGGATAAGAATAGTTTTGTGAAATAGAATATTTTAATGAATCTGGGTTTTGAATGGAGTTGGAAAACAAATGTGTTTCTTATTTGGAAAATTGGGTATGAACTTTCAAGGGGATTTTGTGTTTGATAAAATGTCACCTTGTTGTATCCTTTGGCATTTTGTGCATTTTTGCAGGGATTCGGTTTTAAGTTTCTTGATCTATGGAACTCACCCAGTCATTGTGAAACTAGGGTTTGGTTTAATAGTTGTTAGGATGAATTTGTTCACAGAATAAAATGATGCCTATTTTTGGAACCTCTGTTGGGTTTGAAGGTTTTCCGTTTGGTTGTATTATCAATATGATGGTTGAATTTTTCTTGTAGGCCTATTTTGGGATTTGGTTTGGTTTATTGACCTTCATTTTGGCTTAAGATTTATTTATTTTTTATTTTGTTTTAAAAAGGATTTGTTCAACCCATAATGGGTATTTTAAAGGTGGTTTTGAGCACTGTAAGTGCATGTTGTTAGGTCAATAATGAGCTTCATGTTTCTATCTTCTTAAGTTTCCATTTTGATGTTTTAATACCCTTCTTGGATGGACATGTAGGAGAAACAAGGACCGGTAATAATCTATTCCCTCTCTTTTGTGGGATTGTTTTTCGTTTCTTAATAATCTTCTTGGGTCGTAATAATTTTTGCAACTTGGTTGATTTTATAAGAGATCTAGGTTTGTGTTGATCTTGAACTAGGTTCATTTCCTTTTTATCCTGTGAAGAGTGGTTGAGATTCAAGCATCATGTTTGGGGTATTATGATTGATTTCAGTTCTTGTTCAACTCTGTGATTCATGTGATTTATTCATCATTGTCTCCTTGATAATGACTGCATGTTTTTTGAGTGTTTGATCCTACAAACCATCTCCTTGAGACTATACTTGCATGATTGTGATAGTTTTATGGTCTGAGAGAAGTTTCTTGTTTAATTTTGGGTCGTTTAAAAAAATTTCGAGATGATGAGAGGTCTTCCTTGACCTTAGGTAAGGAATTTTTCATTCCTTAAACTTGGATCTTAGTCCTTTTGGGTAGGATTGTGCTCTACATTTTGGTTTCTTGAAACCATTCAATGCATTCTCCTTTAGCTTTTCATGGGAGATATGGAGCATCCAATTGTTGATTGTTTACTAGAATGCATGATTGTGATGGTTATGTTTTGTTCAAATAGGTTTGAACTCTGCTGATGAATATGGAAAATCCTTTTGGAACTTTGTTTCATGTGTTTTATTAGACTTTTGAAGGCTTGAGAAACTCTCCTTTAGAACATATAGTGTTTATATTTGTATAGTCGAGTTGTTATTTTTATGGTATCCTCTTGGTTAGGGGTAGGAATTTTGATGGCAGAGTTGTTAGGATAGTTTTTTTCCATGCTAGATCATTAGTGTTTATATCAAACCTTTTATTTTTTGATATGAAATTGATTTTTATAGGAATGACATTTTGTTCTTATCAAATCACTATGTTTTCATATCAATTCATTTGTAAATTGATTGATTGGGATCTGATTGTGTTATAGTGGAACTTTTCTTGGTGAATTAAATTGAAGTCAATATGGATAGATCATGACTTGAATTAATTATTTTCTTAATTGGTTGTAGTTGATTGTTATCATGTTGAAATGATTGCTAATGTTGTGACATAGATGGAATTAGATCATGATGAATTATTTAACTTCTTTATGGAAATGATACTTAAATTGACTTATTGACTTCTTGTCTATTATGACATTGTGGATTTTTGGGCAGTTTATTTGTTTGATCTTTTTTATGTACTTGGAACCTTTTCATAAATAACAAGGTTCCTTTTATGAAATAGTTAGATTAAATCATATTGTTTTAATGTTATAGCTCTTATCATGCTTAGTTCTTGTGAACTGACTCATGCTAACAATTTTACAGATGGACTTCATGAAAAGTGAAAGGAGAAAGACTTATAAAAAGTTGCATTTGTTTTATTAATGAAATCATTTCCTTCATTCAGATGTTTTATGTATTGAAATTCTCTCGAAATGAACTTGTTGGAAAAACATGAAGATGTATTAAAATTTGTTTTGTAATGATGAAAGATGTTTCTTATAAACTTATGGAATATTAATTAAGTTGGGTGTAAAGTGATCTCTCTCTTTTGATTAATGAATTATTATGAAGGGTTGTTGATTTTGATTAATTCTAAGGCCTTATATGACTTAGATTTTTTAATACTCCTAAATATTAATATGCATGATGGGATTTTATTGATATACTTAAAAATTGACATGCATGACTTAATGGATTCTAAGGTATAGAATAAATCTTGTATAAGGAACTGTATATGTATCTATATACTTCGATTCATTTCATTTGGGAAATGGTATCACTATGATGACTATGATTGATAGATCCATACTTGAAAAAGGGAATAAGGATAGTTTTATATAGATGAATGTGGTATTCTTTTATGAAACTAAACCTTATGTTTTCTGATTTCTTAAATAGGACAATAGTCCTTAATTATGAATAAAAGGATACTTCCTTTTATCATTAAAATAAACTATGTATGTTATCTTGTTATGTGATAAGTTTAAATCATAAAGGATGATTGGTTGAATGCTCTTTTATGTAAACAATAAATGGTAAAGGGAAAGCTTAAAAGAATTAATAGGAAGATTTAGACATCAGGATATCACTAGTCTAATGTATAAGCTTTCAATCAAGATTGTTTACAATGATAAACTGTAGTAAGAAAACTTAATGATCTTACTTACTAAATATTGAATTCAGATTTATTGATTTATGGATATAAGGGTTAAGATTAAATTGTTCATTTGATTGAATGCATATTTTATCTGCATACCTTCAATTGGTGTAAAATCACATTTTGAATCCTCTTTGGATCTATCATACTTAGTGAACCCTTAGGTGCATGTTGTTTAATGATAAATTAAACAAGATAATAAATTGATGGGTTAATAATCTAATGTTCTTAAGTATGTTAGTTTAGTTGAAGGAACTTAGTAGGTTGTTGTAACATAGGGGCTGTAGTAGAGTACCCTCATAATGATGAGAGTCATTACGAGGATATTGTGATGCACCTAACTATGCTTCAACATCCCACTTAGTTCAATTAACTCGATTGACATAAGTGGAAATTTGGTTCATAGTTCTACTCTAAATAGAGATAGACACATGGACTAGTGTAGTGGTCAACTCATGTTGACTTAGGGTAACTAAACACACCCAATCGATGAAATTTGATTGAGTATGTCTATTTATCCTTAGTCACCATGAGTAGTCTTCCACACTAGTGCATGTGAGCTGCCCCTATTTAGTGTGAAACTTTGACTCGGGTTTGGTTGATAGAAGTCAAGGTAGACCAATCTAGATAATAGTATGAGTGTGGTGAAAGACATATTCCTTTTGATGAGTATGTCATCTTGGAATGTAAACATGGTAAACATGTTTAAAACTTTGGCCAAAGTATCAAGTTGTTGGTTACGCATTGTCTTATGTCACCTAGTCTAAGTAGTGGGATTTAGATGAATATCGGTAACATATATTTATATAGGCTTCTTAGATAGAACACTTGAGTGACCCTTAATGGGTAAAATAACCAAGTATACATAGTATACACTTGAACAAGTTAACATGAGAGATCGGTTTAATACCGAGTCATGAAATGAGAGATCGGTGTTTCACCGAGTCATTACAGTTGCATATGGTTTTCTATTATGAGATGGATTGGAAATGGAATGTGTGTTTTGAATTATATGAATTTAGAATAGAGAACATTATGTAAAAAAATCCCTTGTTTTCTAAGTCATTAAAAGTGGATGTTACATTTTGGTATCAAAGTTGAAGGTTGCATCTCTTGGACCTATTGAGTCCATATATGATAAAAAATTAATTTCTTGTTAACAAAAATAGTTAGAACAGGGGAGGTGCTGCAAATAATCCACTCTAGGTGGAGAGGTAGCTACCACACAAAAACTTGATGAGATTATTATTTCCTTGTTGGACACAAGAGATCGTCTTGTTGTACTTGAACAACAAGTAATGGGAAATGAGGAGGAGGAAGATGATGTTGATAATAACAATCAACCACCTCCAGGAGACAACACCAATGCTAGAAATTTGGGTGTTGATAACAATAATGTTGTGAATGTAAATAATAATGCTACAAATGCACCTAATCTGCCTTAAAAATAAAAAGGCAAGATTAGTAGTTAAACTTACTAATGACATAAAGAGGATAAGTCCACCAAATTTTGATGGCACTACACTGGGGGATGGGGCTGAGAATTGGCTTAGTGAAATGGAGAAGTACTTTGCAATAAGGAACTTCTTGGAAGAAACAAAAGTAATATGGGAGCTTACTAGCTTTCCCATGAGGCATCTTCTGGTGGGATAAGTCGTAAGGCTAAACTAAACATTGATGAATCAAGCATTACATGGGATCAATTTAAGGGATAATTTAGGAAATGTTGGCTGCCACAACTCTATTATGATTAGAAAATGACAGAATTTTAGAATTTAATTCAAGGAAAGTTAACTGTAACTGAGTACTGGGAGAGGTTTACCAAACTTCTTAAGTATGTTCCACAATATCAAACTGATGAAAATTTTAGGATACACAAGTTTATTATGGGATTGAATCTTGTCATAGGAGGAGAGGTAGATGTGCACAACCCAACCACTATGGAAGGGGTTGTAGAAAAATCCATAAGGAAAGAATAGAAATTGAAGGCAATTTCTTGCTCATAAAGAAGAAAATCAAAAGAAAATTTCCAACTCTTCTTTGTCACTTACACCTAAGAAGGTGGCATGGAAAATTTTGGAGTCAAAAACAAGTTTGTGACTGATAACAATAAGAAAAAAGAACAAATAAACCTATTATGAACATTAGAAACAATTTTGTGAAGAATAACAATAATGGGTAGAAATCTTTTGGAGGTCAAAACAATAATTTCAAGATTGGAAATAAGTTTGAACCAAAAAGAGGACATGTAAGGGGTTGTTTCAACTGTGGTAAGGATCACTACACAAACTAGTTCCCTCTAAAGAAAGATGACAACAATCAATAAAGCATAAGATACATGTTGCAGTAGCTGATAAAAGATGAAAACAAGTTACACCCATAGAAGTGTCAGGTAAATTATTTGGTACACCTGTTACTATACTTTTTTGATATTGGAGCTTCAAAATGTTTCATTTCTAGTAAATTAGTTACAAAATTAAAAATAAAAGTAGGAATAATGGAAAAATATTGAACTGTACATTATGGTAATAATGTTGTCCATACTATTAGTAAATGTCTTTTTGGAGTAGTCTTAGAATTACCAAGTTTTTCCACTGAAGTAGATCTTTATGTTGCTCCTTTGGGGTCATATGATGTCATAATTGGTGTTAATTGGCTTTTTGATCATAAAGAAAAAGTTGATTGTTTTGAAAAACACATTAGATGCCTTGATGATTTGAAAAAAAAATACATTAAAGGGGTAAAACGAAATTTTAGTTAGGAAATTGTCAGCTATGCAACTTAAGAAGGCCAAAAACAAAGGTTACACTTTGTATGTAAGTAAAAATTTCTGAAACAATAGAAAAGGATAGTGATTTCTTGGAAAAGTATCCATTGTTAAGAGATTTCAGCAATGTGTTTCTAGAAGAACTACCTGGTCTTCCACCTAAATGAGAATTTGAATTATAATAGAAATCAAACTGAACTGAACCTATTTCTAAGGCACCTTATCGAATGACTACAATTAAACTAGTAGAACTTAAGGCACAGTTACAAGAATTGTTGTCTAAAGGTTTGATAAGATCGAGTGTCTCACCTTGGGGAGCACCGGTAATTTTTTTGAAAAAGAAGGATGGAACACTTAGACTTTGTATTGATTATAGAATGTTAAACAAAAAAAAAAAATAGATATCCACTTCCTAGAATTGATGATCTATTTGATCAGATGCATGGAGCATCATTTTATTCAAAGATATAGATCTTCATTTTGGATATCATCAATTGAGAATTAAGGATGAGGATATTCATAAAAAAACTTTTAGAACAAGGTATGGACATTATGAATTCAATAGTTTTACCTTTTGGTTTGACAAAATGCACCTATATTTTATGAATCTAATGAATAATATATTTCAAGAATACTTGGACAAGTTTGTACTTGTATTCTTGGATGATATTCTTATCTATTCTAAAAGCATTGATGAGCACCATGAGCATTTGAAAATTGTACTTGAAATATTGAGAAAAATAAAATTGTTTGGTAAGTTGTCCAAATGTTCTTTTTATGAAATAGAAGTGCACTATTTAGGACATGTCATAAGAAAAGATGGAATACAATTGATCCATCAAATATTGTTGCCATAATGAATGACTCATGCACCTAAAAATGTACATGAAGTCAGAAGCTTCATGGGGCTTCTAGTTATTACAGAAAATTTGTTAAGGACTTTTCAAAATTCGTTGCCCCAATTACTTCATTACAAAAGAAAGACAAAAATTTTGTGTGGAGTGATAAATGTGAATCAACATTTAAAACTCTAAAGGAACAACTAACTTCTGCACCTATTTTGGCTATACCGGATCCAAATGGAAGCTTTACGGTAGTTACATATGCTTCTGGAGAAGGATTAAGAGGTATATTGTTGCAAGATGAACATGTTATAGCTTATGAGAGCAAGAAAATCAAGTTACATGAGTTGAATTATGCTCCCCATGACCTAGATCTTTCTTCATAGTTCATGCACTTCAAGTATGGAGACATTATCTCTTAGGAATACCTTTTGAGTTAAAAATTGACCACCTTGGGCTAAAGTATATTTTCACTCAACCAAATATAAATGCAAGAAAATGAAGATGGTTAGAATTCTTATCACAATATGATTTTGACATAAGTTACATTAAAGGTAAAGAAAATAAAGTGGCATATGCACTAAGCTATAGGAAACATATTTCGCACTTGTAACTTTGAGAACTAGTTTAAGGATGAGGTGAAGAGTATCATGGATTCTGATTTGTATTTTCAGTAGTAAAAACAGCACTTGCTGTAGATCCTAATGATGTAAAATACAAAGGTTTTAACTTTGATAATGAAGGAATTTTAAGATATGAAAAGTGAGTGTATGTACCTTTGGGAAATGAGTTAAGGAAAAATTTAATGATGGAATTTCATAATTCACCTTACTTAGGCATCCTGGTGTTACAAAAATGCTTGTTGATGTAAAACAACAATATTTTTGGAAAGGGATGAAGAGAGACATAACTAATTTTGTTTCACATTTCCTAGAATGTTAACATGTTAAGGTTGAGCATATGCACCCAGCTAGTTTATTGTATCCTCATAACATACCGCAATATAAGTGGAAAGTAATAAGTATGGATTTTGTTCAAGGGCTTCTATGTCTAGAAATAAACATGATGTTATTTTAGTTGTGGTTGAAAAATTAACAAAAGTAGCACATTTTATTGTTAGTAATCTTAAAGATGATTCACATGTTTTAGAAAAAAGATTTGTGCATGAAATTTTCAGATTACATGGAGTACCTAAATTGATTATATCTGATAGAGACCCTAGAATGACATCTCATTTCTGGAAAATGTTAAATGTAGCCTTAGGAACAAAACTAAATTTTAGTTCCACATACCATCCAGAAACAAATGGTCAAACTAAGAGAGTAAATCAAGTTTTGGAGGATATGTTAAGAATGTATTGTATGGATCAGCAAGTACAAATGGGAAGAATACCTTCCTTTAGTTGAATTTTCTTACAATAATACTTATCATTCCTCTTTAAAAATGCACCTTTCGAAGCATTATATGGAAGGAAATGTAGAACTCTAGTTAGTTGGGATAACATTGAAGATAGAGAGGTAATTGGACTGAAATGCTTACTGAAATGGAACAACAAGTAAAAATAATTGTGAACAATTAAAAGAAGTTGTTGATAGGTAGAAAATTTATGCAGATCTGAAAGGATCAATAAGAAATATGAACTTGGTGAAAATTCTTTTTACATGTTAAGCCTAAAAATAGCTCTATTACCTTTGGCAAGGTAGCCAAATTATCACCTCATTTTATGGGACCTTTTGAGATTGTTGAAGTGATTAACATTATAGCTTATCGCTAAGAATTACCTCCCACTTTTTCATGAATGCATGATGTTTTCCATATTTATTTTCTTAAGAAATACATTTTAGATATATCACATGTATTAAATTGGAATTCCTTGTAGATCAAGACCTAGAATAATCGTTGGTTGAACCCATAAGAGTGTTGTAAAATTGTCGGTTGACTTATGAAATCATGAAATCAATCAATGCAAGGTCCAGTGGGACCAGTTTAATGAAGAAAGTGCAACATGGGAAAACCTTGAGGATATGAAAACTATTTTTCCTCATTTGTTGAACAGTTAATTTTATTTTTGAGACAAATAAAGACTTTGTTTGAAAACTATCTTTAATTTCTGCTAGTTTTGGGCAAGTACTATAATTTTTAGTATTGGGACAATAATTATGATGTTGTAATAAGTTATGAAAAACTTAAATTACTACAAATGTTTCTGTTTGAAAATTTTGTGGAAAGAAGAATTATAATTATGATTATTTTTCTTGTTTATGATTTTGGATTAAGTAAATCATCAAGGACAATGATGCTTTTTAGAGGGGAGGTATGTAATGCCTCTATCGGATTGATATTATCTTTTATCACTTATATTAATGAAGTAGCAACATTGATAGGTGATTCTCATTTTGAAGACGATGTACTCTTTAAAATGATTAATCATGTTGTAGATGATATGTTTTATCTTCTAAAATTGGATAACATCATACCATGACAATTATGAATTTATTAATGAAGTATTCATATACTTTTATGATGAACCTTTTTATGTATTCTACATATGGATGAAGGAAATAAATTTAGTTTAAATTGTTCATTTCCTAGTTTACAATATTGAACTTGTTTTTCATTTTGATGATTGCAAAGTACAAGATTAATCACACCTTGGATCAATTGCAGTGATCCAAGGCATGTTTAGGATTTTTTGGTGTTTTGATCATCTTGATCAAGTCGGTCAGAAAATTTGATTTCTGCACCAGACTTGCACTAGGGTCACATGGGCATCCTATAGCATATTTTGATTTCACCATTCTATGATGATCTATTTGTCATTTTGATGAACCATAGAAGGTAACATTCTTTGATTAATTAGGACCTAATTAATCTAAGTGTTTTATTATTAATCTTATCCTAAGCTTATCGAGGTGATTTATTCATTAATTCCTAAGTAGGATAATGGGGAAACCATCTATGTTTTAACACTAATTAATCCTAAGCTATTGGAACTATGCCTAAGATCCTAAACTATGGTCTTAAACTAATTTTGGGGAAACCTAACCTATGGACATGAGGAGGGGGAGAAATTGGTAGAAATTGTGATTTAATTTGGATGGTGGTGGAACCATTCCAAATGCATGGAAAGGTTTTAATGTGGCATTAAATAAATTTGTCTCGCCATCTTTGGCCAAGGTAAAATATGGTGGAAGGTTTTCGAGCTAGCAACTCTGTTATTTTGATGGAATGAATTTTTGAACTGCTAGTTGTAACTCACATAGAGGATAAGACTGGGAAGGAGTTTTTAGAGGGGACTCTTTAGTCCTATTGGCATTAATGAACCTCAACCAAATGAAAACTACTGGGGAATAGTATAATGGGTTGGAGGAAAAATAAACCATTTGGTTTCATTGTGCATTTGGATTTTTCGAGCTCTTGGCTCTGCATGTGGTATTTTCATTTTTTGAGATCTCATTTTGATTTTGTTACATGTTTGAATTCACCCTTACATGGCGGAAATAATGGAAAATTTGGTCATGGAAACTATAAGAAGAAAATGGGAAAGTTTCAGTGGATTGTTTTGTTTTTGTTGGAAATATTTATGTGGAAGCTTTGTTTGAAGGATTGAAGTAAGGAAGAGAAGGAAGGAGCACTACTAGGCATGATAGGCCCTATCTCATTAAAATATCTTGATTTTATTTAAACATTTTCATTAAAATAATGTTTCTCTTCATGAAAACATCTCTGAGAATGTTTTCTGGAATGGTTGATTTTTCTTTTTGCTTTGTGTGTTTCTTTTGGACATAGTTTCTTGGATAAGAATAGTTTTGTGAAATAGAATATTTTAATGAATCTGGATTTTCAAATGGAGTTGGAAAACAAATGTGTTGCTTATTTGGAAAACTGGGTATGAAATTTCAAGGGATTTTGTGTTTGATAAAATGTCACTTTGTTGTATCCTTTGGCATTTGTGCATTTTTGCAGGGATTTGGTTTTAAGTTTCTTGATATATGGAACTCACCCGGTCGTTGTAAAACTGGGGTTGGTTTAACAATTGTTAGGTCAAATTTGTTCATAGAATAAAATGATGCCTATTTTTGGAACCTCTGTTGGGTTTGAAGGTTTTTCATTTTGGTTGTATTATCAATATGATGGTCGACTTGTTCTTGTAGGCCTATTTTGGGATTTGGTTTCATTTATTGACCTTCATTTTGGCTTAAGATTTATTCTAATATTTTGATCTTTTGTTTAAAAAGGATCGTGCTCAACCCAAAATGGGTATTTTCAAAGGTGGTTTTGAGCACTGTAAGTGCATGTTGTTAGGTCAATAATGAGCTTCCTGTTTCTATATTCTTTAGTTTTATTTTAATGTTTTAATACCCTTCTTGGATGGACAAGTAGGAGTAACAAGGACATGTAATTATTTGTTCCCTCTCTTTTGTGGGCTTGTTTTTTGTTGCTTGAATACCCTTCTCAGGTCGGCATAAGTTTTTTCAACTTGGTTGATTTTATAAGAGATCTAGGTTTGTGTTGATCTTGAAATGGGTTCATTTCCTTTTATCTAGTGTAATGCCCATTCATGGGGCAATGAACCAAACCAAGAATTTCTCAAATTTCGGGTAAATTTTTTTTTTTGAAAGGTGAACTAATGTTTTGCCTGAACATTTTCATTAAGTAATTATATTCTTAATGATGTAATTTTAACCATATTGCTAAGACATTGTTTTTAATTTAATTGCTTTGATTTATCCCATTGTTAACAATATTCACACATTTAAAAAAAAACATATATATTATTGACTAAAACAACCTACAAGAGAAAATAGCTACCCATTTTAATTAATATTTCCTCCCCCATTCAAAAATTTAATCCCACAATATTACTCATTTTCAAAAGTATGTAGGGATTATCTTGAGCCCTAGATTTGGAATAATACTAAAGTTTTCCCTAATCCACTAATAGCCCCTTTTCTTCTCTTTCTCTTTATTCTTTTTCTCATCTTGTTTTGGTTTTGGCTCTTGGAATGTACAGGTTCTTGGATTCATAGAGTTTTCCAAGGAAGTAATTACATTTTTTTTTCAGTTGTTAATTAATATCAAGCTAGAACCAAATACATATGTATTTATATGTATTTCTGTATATCAATGGTGGCTAGGGTTTAGTTTTATTCTTTTATTATTTTTTATATTTTTTTTTGAAGGGGAGCTATTTTTTTTTTTCTTGGAAGAGGGCGACTGGGCTGGGGCAGCGTAAGGAGGGACGGCAAGAGTCAAGGGGACAGGGAGCGGTAGAGGAAGGAGGTGGTCGGTGGAGAGACAGGGTAGGAGGCAGCAGGGGCGCAGCAGGCCGCAGGAGTACAAGGTCAAGGCGGGGCAGTCGGGAGCACCCATGGGGATAGTGGCTAGGGATGAGGCATAGGCGGTGGTGCCGCGGGTGCAGGGGAGGCCGCGGCTGGCGTGGGGATGCGTGTGGGGTGGGGGGTCGAACACCCCACCGAATTTTTTTTTGTTTTGTTTTTTTAAATTTGTTTTAAATTTTTTATATAAAATATGTTAATATATATATATATATATATTAAATATAAATATAAATATAAATATATATATTATATATATACTATATATTTTTTGTATTATACATGTTGTTTTATATATACATTCACATATATAAAATGACACAACATAATAAATAAATATATATATATATATATATATATAAAGATTTAATGTGATCACATCTATATAAACATTTTTTGGACAAAAACAAGAAAACTATCACATTTTCAAGTACAATCTCCTTTGCACAAAATAATGAAAGAAAAATATTCCTAAAACCATGTTAATATAAAAAGGAAATGTGCATTTTACAAATAAAGATAGTTTCTTCCAAAGTTAAAACAAGAACAACTTCTTATAACCAAGTAGATTTCATTTCAGATTTAATGCAAAGGATCACACACATGTAGGATTCCTCAACAAGTAATATATCCTTTTTGTAAATAAAATATGGGAGATACATTAAGTTACAAATAAATGAGACTTTTGATACAACACTTCTCTTCCACAAGCTTAGACTACAAGGGTGTTGTATAACTATTTCCAAATATGCAAACAACCAAAAATTTCCATTACAAGTTTCTTACAAGTTGGGAGAGAGATTTCTCATTTAATCACCATATCTCAAATTTACATGTGAATGCAAGATATACAAAATGGAGAATTTGCAAGGAGATGAAACTATTCTCATAACCATATCCAAAGGAGTTACAATACAATAGGTTTTCATAAGGAGAGAAAAGAACAATAAGAGCCCAAGAGGCCACCCACTCCAACTTGAGAGCCAACTTCCATGTCTTCCCAAAAACCATACAAGGAGAAAAAGAGCTTGTTTGCCACCCAACCATAGGCATCATTACATGCCTATCCCAAGGTTGGGATGCATGCTAGCCTCCCCCAAGCCCATGGGAAAGAGGATAACTAACCAAAACTTGCACAAGCACACAAAAATAGGGATAAATACAAACAAGACTCCAAAGTTTAAAAGGAGGAGAACCCATGTTCTTCCTCAAAATTGGGAGAAGAGAGGAGAAAGTTCTCCAAAAATTATATTCCAAAATTCTTGCACAAAGCAAAAATTTCCCTACCCTCCTTATTACTCCTAAATTACATCAAAATCCTCCTTATTCCTCCACCCTTTCTCCAAGTCCTTGGAAGGATTTTCAAACCCCAAAGGGGTTTCCTTACCAAGAATGGGGAAGGAGATTCAAGCCAAATGAATCAACTTCCCCACCTCAACCATTGAGGGGAAGCACTAAGACCCTACAAGGCTTGTCCATCAAGCCTTGAGGATTGAGAGGAAAATTCCCTCTCTCTTCCCCCACACTCTAAAACTCCATCATGACATATGATGGAGGGAGTAAAACAAACAACAACAACCAAATAACAAAACCATGCAACCCATCTAACAACTAAGATAAATGCAACACAAGCAAAAGACATAAGAGCCTACCTCAAGGAAAGCTCTCTAAAAAGCTTTCCAACTTCAAATTTCTCCACACCTTGACTCAAGCCAATCTCCAAGCTCCAAAATCCACAAGCATCCCAAGCAATAAGTTCCAAAAAAATTCCCTCTCTTTTCCCATGAATGGGAATTTGAAGAGGAGTAAGCAAGCATCCTCACAAATGAGGGGGTGACATGTGTCACCCCTCTCCTTCTACAAAGTCAAAGATGCCAAAACAAAAGAGAGAAAGGGTAAAATTATCTTTTTTCCCTCTTCTCCCAAAATCCCCTAAATGTTAGCAAGACAAAATAAGTGAAACTTTTAATAAGCACTCCAATCCACACCCCTTACATGGATGTGACCAATCAAGGGGTAAAAAGGGAGGGAAAACTCCCTCTAGCCTTGAAAATAAGCCCCCCTACCCATTAGGTAGGGTCCAAGGGCTCATTTTTATGTTAGGGGAACTCCCAAGCTACAAAGGGGTCCCCAAAAATACCCAAAATAACCTAATTTCGGGTTTTGCATTTTTGGCACAAGGGTAGAGGGTGTGGGGACCACCCAAGGGTCTCACATGTGACCCTAAACCCTTGTGATTAAGTGACTCAATAAAAAAATCAACAATTTAAATGAAAGTGGAATTATTAACTCCCAAAACAAGTTTACAACTTCACTAGTAACCCTAAACAAAATTAATAATTCAAAGCACAATACATTACATAAATTGGGGTCACTCATAGTGCCCAAAATAAAAATCTCCTATACTAAGGCTTCACACAATGAACATGGCTAGGACTCAGCCCGTGGGCTGCTTGTGTAAGATTGAGTAGCTGGCATGAATCCCACGTTCTCCTGTAAACTTGTCACCTGCACACTCATTGCACACATTAACCACACCTGTCCGATACAATATAATTCAATGACATAGTAAGATATCAATGCGTTCTAAACTAACCTAACATCCTACTGAAATCAAGATGCGACAACGTGCACAATTATACTCAATATTCCAAAAGTTAGATAAGATGATACGTGACATATAACCATAGAATTCCACATGCAACAACTATCCATTATTACAATTATGTTCCAAACACACAACATCATATCCATTAGTATCCATGACATTATAAAAAAAATGCGACAATATAGAAATTAAGCTAAATTGGCGCTATACGCTAAATGTCCACACATGTCTAATAAGATCAAATATCTAAATATAATATCCAAGATATAACCAATCACTTTGTCAAATATGAGTAAAGAAACAACAAGGTACTCGAGCTATAAAAAGTGTGGGCACTACATCCCCCTCTACTAAAATTAGACTTCCTCCTTGAAGTCACTGAAAGAGATAGGGATATCTAGCCCTCAAGGGTGTCGCATCCTCCCAGGTAGCTGATGTCTCGTCGTATCGGTCCCATTGTAATCTAACCTGGTCTAAGTCTCGACCCCGAAGGGCCAACCTCCGGTGCTCCAATATGCGTACGGGCTCCAGTATCCACTGTCCTCCATCCTCTACCTGTAATGCCGACCAATCCAAGACATGAGAAGCATCAGGTACATATCTACGTAGTACAGAAACATGAAAAACATCATGGGCCCGTGCAAGGCATGGTGGCAAAGCTAGGTGATAGGAAACTGGACCGATGACCTCTAAAATATCAAAAGGCCCCACAAAGTGAGGCGATATCTTAGAACCCTTTCCATAACGGATTGGACTCTTATGTGGATGAACTCTTAAGAAGACTTTATCACCCACTAAGAAGTGACAATCTATCCTCTTGGTGTCTGCATACGCCTTTTGGTGTGCTCTGGGCTGCTCAAGATGCTTTCTAATCTACACAACTTGCTGCTCTAAATCCTGAAGATAGGCTGGTCCAAGAATAATCTTGTCATCTAGTCTATCCCAACTCAACGGTGTCCTGCAAGGTCATCCATACAAAGCCTGGTAAGGAGCCATACCAATGGAACTATGATAGTTTTTGTTGTAAGAAAACTCAACTAAATACAAATAATCTTCCCATTTCTTCTATTGATCCATCACATACATTCTCAACATGTCCTCTAACACCTGATTAACCCTCTCTATCTGCCCATCTGTCTCTGGATGATAAGCTGAACTGAAATTGATCTGAGTACCTAGAGTAGCCTGAAAAGAAGTCCAGAAAACTGAAGTGTAGATGGTATCCCTGTCATTGATGATGGTCTTGAATCCCATGCAACCTAAAAATGTCCTCCATAAATACCTTGGCAATGGCCTGAGCATTATAGGTGACCTTGGTTGGCGAAAAATGCACAACCTTGGTTAACTTATCCACAGTGACCATAATGGCGTCATGATGATAAGAAGACATAGGAGTCTAACTATGAAATCCATGGAGATCACATCCCATTTCCACTTGAGAATATCATGAGGGTGTAAAAGTCCTATGGGATGTGAATGCTTTGCCTTAACCTCGACACTCAAGGCATTGTGCAACAAAATCTGCTATGTCCCGTCGAAGACTTGGCCAATAATATAATTCCCTCAGATCGGCATGCATTTTCTTCACTCCTAGATGTGCCGCATATGGGGCTCGATGAGCCTTTGAGAGGATGAAGCTACGTAGATCACCTGACTTAGGCACATAGATTCACCTGTGGAACCGAAGCAAACCATCTGACTCTAAAACACACCTGAATATCTCGCCCTCTAAAGAACCCCGTGACTCTAACATTTGTCTAGGTCCCTCATAAAATTTGTCCTCTGGAAGGTGCTCAAGGATCCCGCCTCTCAAATCTCGATCAAGTGTCAAGGAAGCAAGCACATTTTGTCATCTACTAAGTGCATCTGTAACAATATTTTCTTTCCCTTTGATATACTAAAACTCCATGTCATACTCACATAGGAACTCCATCCAACGCCGTTGACAAGTGTTGAGGTTCAGCTGTGAGAAGATATGCTTTGCAAACTCGTGATCTATCCTCAAAATGAAAGGCCTACTCAAAAGGAAATATCACCAACACACTAGAGCATGTACAACTACCGCAAGCTCCAAGTCATGAGTAGGATAATTAATCTCATAGTCCTTGAGCTTACGAGACTCAAAGGTAATAACTCGACGCTCCTATATAAGAACTGCTCCCAACCCTCTAGTGATGCATGAGTAAAAACAACAAAATCCTCACAAGTCTGGAACTGCTAAGATGGGTGTCGTGGTTAACCTTTCCTTAAGCAACTGAAAGGCTTTCTCACATTTCTCTGACCAATCAAACTTCTTCCCTTTCCTCTAAAGAGAAGTAATAGGGTGAGAAATCCTAGAAAAATCCTATACGAACCTACGGTAATACCCTGCCAAACCCATGAAACTCCTTACCTCAGTAACTGATGTGGGTGCTGGCCAGTCCAAGATAGCCTGTATCTTAGAGGGATCTACAGAGATACCCTCACCTGAAATGATATGACCCAAGTACTGAATCTCTGTCTGAAAGAAGCTGCACTTTTCCAAGTTCCCATACAACTTCTACTCTCTCAAAACCTGAAGTACCTACCTCAAATGCTCCTCGTGTTCCTCCTCAGAACGAGAATATATCAATATGTCATCAAGGAACACTAAGACAAAGTGATCCAGAAATGTCCTGAATACACCATTCATGAGGCTCATGAAGATAGTTGGGGCATTGGTCAAACCAAATGGAACCACTGTGAACTCATAATGCCCATAACATGTGCGAAATGATGTCTTATGAATGTTTACATCTGAAATGTGCAACTGATGATATCCACGACTTGAGATTAATTTTCGAGAATGCTCTCACTCCCCGCATCGATAAAACAAGTCATCAAACTAGGGAGTGGATAACAGTTCTTTATTGTGACCTTATTGAGATGTCCGAAGTCTACACAAACCCCGAGAGAAGCGTCCTTATTCTTCACAAATATGAGTAGCTCTCCCCAAGGAGATACACTAGGGTGAATGAGACCCTCATCTAACAATTCCTCTAACTCAATCTTGAGCTCATGAAGTTCTGGGGTCGTCATCTGATAAGGTGCCCTAGAAACTGGGGCTGATCCAGGTACTAAATCAATGGTGAAATCCACCTCTCTGTGGGGTGGTAACCCTGGAAGCTCGCTTGGAAACACATATGTATACTCCCTCAAAACTACATGATCATCTAAGGGTGAATGCTCTGGAATGCTCTCTGATCGATCACTGATGGTGATAGTAAACAACTGACAACCCTTATGCATGCTCCGCTTGAGTTGCTTAGCCGATATCATGCATGTGCAAGGAGATAGGCCTCTACATCCTTGATATCACAACTACACTCCCAAGATCATCCTGACACTCAATGACCTTATTTCTACAATCCACCTTAGCTCGATGAGCCTCGAGCCAATCCATACCCAAAACTACCTGATAGGAACCTAGAGGGATAACTTAGAGGTCAAGAGTAGTGGAGAAGGCTCCTAAATCAAGTACGTAACTCTCCACATACGAGTCCATGGTGAGTTTGGCCCCAGAGGCCAACTCAACCTGCCAACTATCTAGTTGCCTAGCCACCACTAGCCCACACTGGTCCACTATAGAAGGTGATATAAAGGAATCTGAAGCACCTGAATCAAAAAGTACTGAGACAGAAATACCCCTAATAGTACCTGTCATCTCAATGACTGTGGCTTGATGCTCGGCTGGCGGTTGTCAACTACTGCATATACATGATGAGCACGTCCTACGTCACCCATAATCTGCTCAGATCTCACAGCTCTCTATGCATCCATGGTATTTGGTTTGTGCGGGCACATGTACACATAGTGATCAAGAGATCCACAAATAAAACAACCTCATGTACCCCTCTGAGATGGGGTCCCTCCTGTACTGGTGTACCGATCCCGCCACCCAACCCTAGCATCTTTGCATACGTGTGAGCTAGCTATGCCTGTTGAGTACCTTGCCTCCTATCCCTGGCTCCACAAAAACCTCCTCTAGAAACACCTCTCTAAAATCCCTGTGTCTATCTAGCCCCCTGTTGTAGGTGGCCCCGATGTTGTGTATGTCGCTCACATGTGCGGTGGAGCCCTGTGGCTGCTACCGGCGGAGGCCAAAATCCTCCTCTAGGGGGTGGTGCAGTACCTCATGACCTGACTCTAAAAGGCTTGTATCCTCTCCTGAAAATTTCTCTTGTTCTTATCTCGGTGCTCTTGTGCCTTGGTCCTGTTCTCCTCAGCTAAGTAGGCCTTCTCAACGGCCTTCTCAAGTGTGGGAGGAGATAACATCCTAACTGCTCCTGCTATATCTGCATTAAGCCCTCAAATAAACCTATTAACCTACAATTTCTCATCTTGCAGGTAGTTCACATACTGTAGAAGATCCAGGAACCTGCTCTCATACTACGCTACTGTGCCAGATCCCTATTGTAAGTCATGAAACTCATCGATCCTCTTCTACACAAAATGTTTTGACATATAGTGAGCCTTGAATCACTCCTCAAACATCTCCTAGGTCACTATCTCTCGAGTTAAATGGAGCTTCCACTCCTCATTCCTCCACCAAACACCTGCGCATCTCGGAGGAGGTGTATGGCGAACCTTGCCTTGACGTTGATCTCATAAGAGTGCAAGCCAAAGAAACTATCCAAGCTAAGAAGCCATGACTCAGCCTTAAATCCATCTGTAGAGCCGGTGTAAGTGGGTGGCTGCAAGCGAAGAAGGTCCCTAATCACACTGCCTGTATATCGATCATGGCGATGTAGTCCGACAGGCGAAGGGGGTCGCCTATCCTCAAATGGTCCCTCGAGACTATGTGAGCAGCTACGATGGAATGAGGCTACCCTCTCATGATGAACGGAAGGGCTACGTGACCTCTCCCAACTTGGTGCATCGTGCTCTGGTGGCTCTGAATGTGCGTCCTCACCTATCGGCTCCTCGTCTTCCAATGGTGCCTCCACCCTCATCTCCTATAGTGGTGGTAGACGCTGCTCCACAACACCTATCACCGGTGGCACAAGACATCTGATATCCGAGGCCCAAATTTGGGTATTGGCAGCTCTTGCGTAGTAGTACACTATGCCCCAAACCTCTAGCTGATCATCCTCGCTTGGGCGCCATCTTGTGCACGAGGTGAGTGAGAAATTTATTAATTTAAAATTTAATGGTTGTGGATGATTTATTTTAACTGTTTATTTTTATTCATTTAGTTAATTTTGTGTTGTTAAAATTACCATTAACTATTTTAATTAGTTACCCAGTGGTCCACATGTGTGAACCTCAAGCTCTGATACCAACTGTAATGCCCATTCCCGGGACAACGAACCAAACCAGGAATTTCTCAAATTTGGGGTAAATTTTTTTTTGAAAGGTGAACTAATGTTTCGCCTGAACATTTTCATTAAGTAATTATATTCTTAATGATATAATTTTAACCATATTGCTAAGACATTGTTTTTAATTACTTTGATTTATCCCGCTGTTAACAATATTCACACATTTAAAAAAAAACATATGTATTAATGACTAACACAACCTACAAGAGAAAATAGCTACCTATTTTAATTAATATTTCCTCTCCCATTCAAAAAGTTAATCCCACAATATTACTCATTTTCAAAAGTATGTAGGGATTCTCTTGAGCCCTAGGATCAAACCATTATGGGCCCTAGATTTGGAATAATACTAAAGTTTTCCTAATCCACTAATAGCCCATTTTCTTCTCTTTCTCTTTATTCTTTTTCTCATCTTGTTTTGGTTTTGGCTCTTGGAATGTATAGGTTCTTGGATTCATAGAGTTTTCCAAGGAAGTAATTACATATTGTTTTTTTTTTTTTCAGTTGTTGATTTATATCAAGCTAGAAAAAATACATATGTATTTATATGTATTTATGTATATCAATGGCGGCTAGGGTTTAGTTTTATTCTTTTATTATTTTTATATTTTTTTTGAAGGGGAGCTATGTTTTTTTTTATTGATAGAGGGTGACCTGGGTCAGGCAGCGTAAGGAGGGATGGTGAGAGTTGAAAGGGACACGGGCGTAGCAAAGAGAGGAAGCAGTGGTTGGTGCAGGGACAGGGTAGGGAGGCAGTAGGGGCGCAGCAGCCGCAGGGGGGCAGCGATCAAGGCGGCGAGGCAGCCGAGAGTGCGCCCATGGGGACAAAGTGGGCGGGATGAGGCATAGGCGGTGGTGCTGCGGTACAGGGGGAGGCCGTGGCCTCGGCGTGGGGATCACTGGGGGGGGGGGCCGAACCACCCCCGCCCCCCCACCGAACTTGTTTTTTTTTTTGTTTTTTTAAATTTGTTTTATATAAAATATGTATATATATATATATATATTCTATTGTGTCATTTTATATATGTGAATGTATATATAAAATAGCATGTAAAATACAATATATATATAAAGTGTATATATATATATTAAGATTTAATATGATAACATCTATATAAACATTTTTTTCGACAAAAACAAGAAAACTATCACATTTCCAAGTACAAACTCCTTTGCACAAAATAATGAAAGAAAAATATTTCTAAAACCATGTTAATATAAAAAGGAAATGTGCATTTTACAAATAAAGATAGTTTCTTCCAAAGTTAAAACAAGAACAACTTCTTATAACCAAGTAGATTTCATTTCAGATTTACACACATGTAGGATTCCTCAACAAGTAATATATCCTTTTTGTAAATAAAATATGGAGATACATTAAGTTACAAATAAATGAGACTTTTGATACAACACTTCTCTTCCACAAGCTTAGACTACAAGGGTGTTGTATAACTATTTCCAAATATGCAAACAACCAAAAATTTCCATTACAAGTTTCTTACAAGTTGGGAGAGAGATTTCTCATTTAATCACCATATCTCAAATTTACATGTGAATGCAAGATATACAAAATGGAGAATTTGCAAGGAGATGAAACTATTCTCATAACCATATCCAAAGGAGTTACAATACAATAGGTTTTCATAAGGAGAGAAAAGAACAATAAGAGCCCAAGAGGCCACCCACTCCAACTTGAGATCCAACTTCCATGTCTTCCCAAAACCATACAAGGAGAAAAATATCTTGTTTGCCACCCAGCCATAGGCATCATTACATGCCTATCCCAACATTGCAATGCATGCTAGCCTCCCCCAAGCCCACGGGAAAGAGGATAACCAACCAAAAATTGCACAAGATGGAGGGTGAGCTAACAATGATACAAGCACACAAAAATAGGGATAAATACAAACAAGACTCCAAAATTTACAAGGAGGAGAACCCATGTTCTTCCTCAAAAGTGGGGAAGAGAGGAGAAAGTTCTCCAAAAATTATATTCCAAAATGCTTGCACAAAGCAAAAATCTCCCTACCCTCCTTATTGCTCCTAAATTCCATCAAAATCCTCCTTATTCCTCCACCCTTTCTCCAAGTCCTTCTTGGAAGGATTTTCAAACCCCAAAGGGGTTTCCTTACCAAGAATGGGGAAGGAGATTCAAGCCAAATGAATCAACTTCCCCACCTCAACCATTGAGGGGAAACACTAAGACCCTACAAGGCTTGTCCATCAAGCCTTGAGGATTGAGAGGAATACTCCCTCTCTCTTCCCCACACTCCAAACCTCCATCATGCCATATGATGGAGGGAGTAAAACAAACAACAACAACCAAATAACAAAACCATGCAACCCATCTAACAACTAAGATAAATGCAACACAAGCAAAAGACATAAGAGCCTACCTCAAGGAAAGCTCTCCAAAAATCTTTCCAAATTCAAATTTCTCACACCTTGACTCAAGCCAATCTCCAAGCTCCAAAATACACAAGCATCCCAAGCAAGAAGTTCCAAAAAAATTCCCTCTCTTTTCCCATGAATGGGAATTTGAAGAGGAGTAAGAAAGCATCCTCACAAATGAGGGGGTGACATGTGTCACCCTCCGCTTCTACAAAGTCAAAGATGCCAAAACAAAAGAGAGAAAGGGTAAAATTATCTTTTTGCCCTCTTCTCCCAAAATCCCCTAAATGTTAGCAAGACAAAATAAGTAAAACTTTTAATAAGCACTCCAATCCACACCCCTTACATGGATGTGACCAATCAAGGGTAAAAAGGGAGGGAAAACTCCCTCTAGCCTTGAAAATAAGCCCCCCTACCCATTAGGTAGGGTCCAAGGGCTCATTTTTATGTTAGGGGAACTCCCAAGCTACAAAGGGGTCCCCAAAAATGCCAAAACTAACCTAATTTAGGGTTTTTCATTTTTCACACAAGGGTAGAGGGTGTGGGGACCACCCAAGGGTCTCACATGTGACCCTAAACCCTTGTGATTAAGTTACTTAATAAACAAAATCAACAATTTAAATAAAAGTGGAATTATTAACTCCCAAAACAAGTTTGCAACTTCACTAGTAACCCTAAACAAAATTAATAATTCAAAGCATAATACATTACGTAAATTGGGGTCACTCATAGTGCCCAAAATAAAAATCTTGTATGCTAAGGCTTCACACAATGAACATGGCTAGGACTCACCAGGTAATGCTTTGTGCAAGATTGAGTAGCTGGCTTGAATCCCACATTCTCCTGTAAACCTGTCACCTGCACACTCATTACACACATTAACCACACCTATCCGATACAATATAATTCAATGACATAGTAAGATATCAATGCATTCTAAACTAACCTAACATCTTACTGAAATCAAGATGTGACAACATGCACAATTATACTCAATATTCCAAAAGTTAGATAAGATGATACGTGACATATAACCATAGAATTCCACATGCAACAACTATCCATTATTACAATTATGTTCCAAACACATCACCATATCCATTAGTATCCATGACATTTTAAGAAAATGCAACAATATAGAAATTAAGCTAAATTGGCGCTATACGCCTAACTGTCCACACATGTCTAATAAGATCAAATATCTAAATATAATGTCCAAGGTATAAACAATCACTATCAAAACATGTCTCGTGAGAAAAGAAAAACAAGCTAATGAGCTATAAAAAGTGTGGGCACTACATCTACGAAGAGCGGTTGAGCTTCGAGCATCATGTTTGGGGTATTATGATTGATTTTAGTTCTTATTCAACTCGATATTCATGTGATTTAATTATCATTTTCTCATTGATAAAAATTGCATGTTTTTTTGAGTATTTAATGTTACAAACCATCTCCTTCAGAAAGACTTGCATGCTTGTGATAGTTTTACTGTCTAAGAGAATTTTATTATTCAATTTTCGATAATTTGAAATAAGTCGACGATGAGAGGTCTTCCTTGACCTTAGGTAAGGAATTTTTCATTCCTTAAACTTGGATCTTAGTCCTTATGGGTAGGAATGTGCTATGCATTTCAGTTTCTTGAAACCATTCAATGCATTCTCCTTTATCTTTTCGTGGGAGAAATTGAGCATCTAATTGTTGATTTTTACTAGAATGCATGATTTTGATGGTTATGTTTTGTTCAAATAGTTTTGAACTCTTGATGAATATGGTAGATCCTTCTGGAACTTTGTTTCATGTGTTTTATTATACTTGTGAAGGCTTGAGAAACTCTCCTTTAGAACATATAGTGTTTATATTCTCTATTGTTGAGTTTTTCTTTTCTATGGTATCCTCTTGGTTAGAGGTAGGAAATTTGATGATAGATTTGTTAGGACAGTTTCTATCCATGCTAGATCATTAGTTTTTATATCAAACCTTTTAGTTTTTGATATGAAATTGATTTTTATAGGAACAACATTCTGCTCTTATCAAATCATTGTGTTTTTAGATCAATTCATTTGGAAATTGATTGGCTCTGGATCTCACTATGTTATAGTGGAACTTTTCTTGGTGAATTAAATTGAAGTCAATATGGATAGATCATGACTTGAATTAATTATTTTCTTAATTGGTTGCAATTGACTGTTATCATGTTGAAATGATTGCTAATGTTGTGACAAAGATGGAATTAGATCATGATGAATTATTTAGATTATTCTATGGGAAATGATACTTATACTAACTCTTGTCTATTTTGACATTGTGTATTTTTGGGCAATTTATTTGTTTAATCTTTTTCTATACTTGGAACCTTTTCATAAATAGCAGGGTTCTTTTTATGAAATAATTAGATTAAAGCATTTTTTTAATGTTATATATCTTATCATGCTTAGTTCTTGTGAACTAACTCATGCTAACAATTTTGGAGATGGACTTTGTAACAAGTGAAAGGAGAAAGACTTACAAAAAGCTGCATTTTTTTACTAATGAGATCAATTCCTTCGTTAAGATGCTTTCTGTATTGAAATTCTCTCAGAATGAAATTGTTGAAAAAACTTGAAGAAGTATTAGAGTTTTTTTTGTAACGATGAAAGATGTTTCTTATAAATTTATGGAATATTAATTAAGTTGGTGTAAAGTGATCTCAATCTTTTGATAACTGAATTATTATGAAGTGTTGTTTATTTCTTATTAATTCTAAGGCCTTATATGACTTAGATTTGTTTAATAATCCTAAATATTAATATACATGATGGGATTTCATTAGTATACTTAAAAATTAACATTGATGACTTAATGGATTCTAAGATATAGAATAAATATTGTATAAGGAACTCGTGTATGTATCTATATACTTCCATTTCATTTCATTTGGGAAATGGTATCACTATGATTACAAGGATTGATAGATCCATACTTGAAAAAGGGAATAAAGATAGTTTTATATAGATAAATGTGGTATCCTTTTACGAAACTAAACATTATGATTTATGAAAACTTAAATAGACAATAGCCCTTAATTATGAATAAAAGGATGCTTCTTTTCATCATTAAAATAGACTATGTATGTTATCTTATTAGGTGATATTTTTAAATCAGAAAGGATGATTAGATGAATGCTCTTTTATGTAAACAATAAATGGTTAAGGAAAAGCTTAAAAGAATTAATAGGAAGATTTAGACATCAGGATATAATTAGTCTAATGTATAAGATTTCAATCAAGATTGTTTACAATGATAAACTGCAATAAGAAAACTTAATGATCTTACTTACTAAATATTGAATTCATATTTATAGATTTATGGATATAAGGGTTAAGATTAAATTGTTCATTTGATTGAACACATATTTTATTTGCATACCTTCAATTGGTGTAAAAGTACATTTTGAATCCTCTTTGGATCTATCGTGATTAGTGAACCATTAGTTGTGTTGTTTAACGAGAAATTGAACAAGCTAATAAATTGATGGTTTATAATCTAATGTCCTTAAGTATGTTAGTTTAGTTAAAGGAACTTAGTAGGTTTTTGTACCATAGGGGCTGTAGCAGAGTAACCTCATAATGATGAGATTCATTACAAGGATATTGTGGTGTAATCAGCTATGCTTCAACATCCCACTTAGTTCGATTAACTCAATTGACATAAGTGGAAATTTAGTTCATAGTTTAACTTTAAATAGATATAGACACACAGACTAGTGTAGTGGTCAACTCATGTTGACTTAGGGTAACTAAACACACCTAATCGATGAAAGTTGATTGAGTATGTCTACTTATCATTAGTCATCACGGGTAGTCTTCACACTAGTTCCTGTGAGTCACCCCTATTTAGTGTGAAACTTTGACTCAAGTTTTATTAATAGAAGTCAAGGTAGACCAATCTAGATAATAGTACTAGTGTGGTAAAATACATATTCCTTTTGATGAGTATGTCATCTTTGAATGTAAACATGGTACACATGTTTAAAGCTGTGGCCAATTTATGACAAGTCGTTAGTTGTGTTGTCTTATGTCACCTAGTCTAAGTAGTGGTATTTCATAGAAATATCGGTAATAGATGTTTAGATAGGCTTCTTAGAAAAAACACTTAAGTGACCCTTAATGGGTAAAATAACAAGTATACATAGTATACACTTGAAAAAGTTAACATGAGAGATTTTTTTAATACTAAGTCATGGAATGATATATCGGTGTTTCGCATGGAGTCATTACAGCTACATATGGTTTTTTGGTATGAGATGGTTTATCGCAATCTTCTAGTTGCATTGTCTTATGTCACCTAGTCTAAGTAGTGGAATGTCATATGAATATTGGTAATAGATGTTCATATAGGCTTCTTAGAAAAAACACTTAAGTGACCCTTAATGGGTAAAATAACCAAGTATACATAGTATACACTTGAAAAAGTTAACATGAGAGATCTATTTAATCTTGAGTCATGGAATGAGATATCGGTGTTTTCCGAGTCATTACAAATTTGCGTATGGTTTTACGGTATGAGATGGATTGGTAATGGAATGTTAGTTTTGAATTATATGAATTTAGAATATAGAACATTATATAAAAATAAAATTCCCTTGTTTGTAATTCATTAAAATTGGATGTTATAGTACATCTAACAGTTTCCTTTCTAGGGCCTTCATCCCTCCGGGAGCCACACCCATTCTTAAGAATATATCCATATCTTCCAACTCGGGAGATGTGTTGTGTAATAAGAACAATTGTTCATTTGACATTGTATCCTCATTTCTCTACGCGTCCTATCCCGAGTCAATCCTTTATAAATGGTGAGACCCCAAATTGCTCTTACTCGCTTTACAATAACCATAAAGCGACAATCCTGAAAAAATAGGACCCACTTGCATATACGCCCTTACAAGATGGGATTGTTCACCAATTAATTTAATGTCATGTGGTCTCGTATAAAAGTTAAAAGGTGTCGGTAACAAATATTGCTTGAAATTTTGCAGGTGCATAGATCATCAACAATTCTTCACACTTCATGGTAGTATAATTCTATTATGCTAGGGTCAATTTCCTACTAACAAAGCAAGTAGGGATGGTCAATGATTCCCTCTCTAGGTTGTCAAGCCAAGACTACTCCAATCATCATATTAGAAGCATCAACATGTACATGAAAAGGTTTATCCTAAGAGGGAAAGCATAATATGGGAACAATAATGAGTTTATTCTTTAGTGTGTCGAAATCCATCTACTTTGCCTCTCCCAAGTAGAATGTACTCCTATGTTTTAACAACTCCTCTAATGGCATGGAAATCCTTGCATAACATTTTATGAACTTCTACTAATACCCCGTATTCCTAAGGAACCCACACACACACACTGGATGGTAGGCTATATTAATCCCACAATAACGAAACTTTGGTTGGATCTACTAGTAATCCTTTTTACATATGATATGTCCTAATAGGGTGTGAAATGGCCTAGCAAAACACATATCTTAATGTTGTGAGATATACTCAATTATCAAGCATCTCTCAAACATCAACCTCAAAAATCTCACAATTGTCACAATTGTCACAATTGTCCTTTACTAGTTTGTATATAGTCTAATCATATAGGTAGACTTGAAGGAACTTTAAGATGAAGTCTTGAAAACCTGGACTATAATGCATGAAAAGACAATAGGAAAGTTATTCATTCCAAAATACATGATCGTATAGGCAAAACTTCCATATTTAGTTGCAAAATTTGTCTTTTCTTGGTCTTCCTTTGCAATTCTAATGTGATGATACCCAAAAATCCATCTATAAATGAATAGATCTCACGTGCGGCTACCCCTTCCAAGATATACTCAATGAATGGGGTTAGGAAAGGATCAATGACATACAACGCATTTAAATCCTCCGTAGTCAATGCAAATCCTTATTCTCCCATCCTTCTTAATTCTAATGACCATCCAGAAGCTTATCCACTATGATTTTTCAATAGCCTTAATGATTCTGATGTGATCATCTTGTCAATCTCCTCCTCGACCTTGACGCTAAATTCATATTCTCTCGATAATATTTTTTTGAATTAGGCATGTGCCCTCCTTTAGTTCGATCCACATATCTCCTAAAGAGTGGTGAAATTCCCTTGAGTTCATGGTATGTGTATGGAAATAAATCCTAGAATTCATGACATGATTGATAAACTTTTAAACCTCCCTTTATGACCAAAGTGATCTCTAATAGTAGCTTCCTTTGGTTCCACCTCCAAGCCAATGTTAACATTCTTAGGTTTTAGGGGTTTATACTAAGTTCATGCTTGCTCATCAAGCACTATCCATAACCTTTCACATACCCATAGTATGGTTAGTATTCAAATTCTCCATCTCTTCACCATCTATCACAGACAAATTTTCCTTTCTCCTATTCCATTCATGTGCACTAAAGTTGTACCTCCTATAATTATTCCTCCTCAAAACATGCCTCTAAATGAGGCTCACCAACAAATCCAGTAATATTTCCTCTTCCATGGCACTATCTCCTATAGTTAGGTGCTTAACAACCTATAATTCCTTACCCATGGATGGCTTAGTACTCCGATACTCAAAATTTTGATTAAGATCAACCATTAACTCATGTCGTTTCTATCTAACACCACAACTCTAAATGAATGTACCATGTGTGTGTGTCGGTTGTAAGGTGGAGTAAATATTATGTACTCATAGTTATGGAGGAAATTATTTTGCACCTTCCATCCAAGCCTTCTCACATGCCTTGATGTGAAATGTGGAGGGTTTCTTCCCATGATAGTATTGTATAGTAGTAGTGCATTGCTTCGGAGAAACCTAATAGAGAACATGATTCTCACATCGCATCATTCTAGAAGGTTATCTCAATGGGTCACCCAAAAATGTGTTTCGGTCTGAGTAAAGTATAGCTAAACATAATTCTCCTTTCTATCTCACCTCTCCACTAGGTCTCCATTGATCACGGGAAAACATTAGGGTGTGCTCCCAAAGTGTAACTTGGTAACATTTTTCTCCTAGGTGCTTGACTAAGCATACCTTTATTACTCTCATCACATAGCCTCTTAACTTCCTTTTGAATAACCCATATGTCCTTGCAACCAATTTTCACATGCCAAACTAGTTGTATCACTTATATATTCAAGTGTCTTCCTTTGAATAACTCCTTCACTTGTTGGATGCACAACCTTAGGGTCTATGATCATGTGAACATAGCTGGGTCCAAATCTTATTCTCTCATGGGATCAATATAGGGATTTGATTTCCCATCCATTAGAGAAATGATAACATTTTCCTTCTTGTTCTCAAATCTGATATACCCCTTATTAAACCGTGATTTAGCATTAAACTTGTAACACTAGGGCCACCCAAGTAACGTTGGAAAGTTATCCACCTCAACAAGTTCCAAGACCTCAAATTCCTTAGTGAATTTTTCCCCTTGGATGGTAATGGAAGCATCCTTTAACACCCCAATGGGAATTTCCTTAGTCTTGTTATCCATGTACAACACATTGGAATATGGTTGTAATGGATGTCTTCCCATTTGGTTCCATGAATCTAGGGTGAGGACATTGACTTCAATACCTCTTTCGATCAGAATGTTACTCAGAATCCATCTATCAACCATCACATTCAAATTAATCTCCTTATCATAGTCAATGCTATGAGGGGGAAGGGTAGCATGCAAGACACGTCGTCGCGCTCACCTCCAATGCAAAATAATTTCTCTCGTAGCCACTCTCCTAGTAGAGTAATGATATTTTCTTGACTCAACATCTTTTATACCTCCCTAACTTCATCTATATACTCCCGAGGGATGTCAATGCTTTTCCTCTACTCTAACTTCGTGGACTGATCCTTTAGGCACTAGATATCTCCATGTAGGCTTTGAATAATATCCATGGTTTCCTAATAAAATTTATTCTGATGAGTAGGTTTTGGATACTTCCCATGCACCACCTCTTCCCTTGTGACTAGCGGTCTCTACTTTGAAATCTCCCTACCGCATGCATCCTCGGCTTACGTCGTGACTAGTACAAGTTCTAACTCTGACTCATGCACCACCCTTGGCATCCACTGTGGATCAGTTCTCTTCATGCTTACCATCCTGATGCCTTTATCCTTCCACTACTTCTAGCTCATGTGTTCAAATAATTATGGGCATTCCTCATACTTTTTTTTCCCACACCAAGAGCACTATAGAGTCGGGAAATTCATGCTTATAATTCTCTATAGACCCACGTTATAATAGGTTACATGTGAAAACTTAATTATTCCTCCACAATTTCCATGGCCTCAAAATTCTCCTTAAAAACCTCCTCCATGACCTTCTCCATCCATGCACCTTTCATAATGAGGTCCCTCATCTTTATAACTACTAGAAATAATGGCCTAACACACCCCAGTTGTCAATAACATCATGTATATGGTCAATTAATCTACAATCCTTTTAGTCATGAGTAGTAGAGGTCAAAATCTTGCAATAACAAGATACATTCTTCTCGTATCACGCGTTCCCTCCAAAGAACAAACACCTACTTTTATCATGATATCCATTATAAATATCACATTCTACCGACATGGCATGCAATAATATTCATGAGAAAATGTCCTTTGTATGTCCCTCTACTTTACATTCTATGTACCATAGCCCACTATGCATCGTATAGGCCGAGTTCACAGACACTTTCTCCAGCTGATTTTCCATGGCAGCAATTTGGGCTTTAAGAAATGGACTAACTCTAGTATCAACGCTTTCCACCGCATCGATTGCACAAGGTTGCCTCTAGAGCCTCACATAGATCTATGAAAGTATTATGTGAAATTTCCCTCTTGAATGGTGTGATCAGCCCTCCAATGAACCATTGAGCATGTTGTGAAGGATGAATGTCATAAGATAACTTAGATAGGAGAGTATTGAATCATGCATCATACTCCCACACACTCTCCACCATTCCTTGTTGAATCTCCATTAGATCATTGATGTTATTTTATTCAAACTCAGGAATTTGGAACTCCTCTAAAAATGTATCATGCAACATGATGTAATCCACCATCATCTAGTGTGGATCATACTTCCCATAGCATCTATGTGTGTACCCTTGTAATGTCGTTACAAAATGAATCACCTTCTACTCTAGGCCAAGTAATACACTTCACACACCCTAGTAACTCACATTTTTGCACATGCTCTACAACGTCTTCCACACCCTTGTAATTAGGAAAATGCAAATACATCTCAAAAAATATCTGCTGAGGTTGTTGAGGCCCTTTCCCACCAGATCAGAACCTTGGCCTCCTCCAATATTTCCACCACCTCCAGCACCACTAGATCCACTAGTCCCAACTCTTTCAGATCCACCGGATCCTTTTCCTATCATAGGTAAGGGACCTAACAAATTTTCACCCCTGTGAACCCACCGTCAAGGTAAACTATACATTGTGATACTAAGTCGACCCACTCCTAGATGTGGCACTTAAACCTTGTGAACCTACACCTTTCCTAAACGATGTGCTAGATAAGATTCCTCAAAACACTAGAAATTTTGCATGGCCATAGATGGGTGTAATGTATAATGATATCTGCCTAATGTTATCTACTCACCAATACCAACTTAACTCGAGATACTTGTCTCGGACATTGGAAAACTAAGTGCCAGGGTTTGGTCACCTGGTGGGCTAATATGTGTGCCTATGTATCTTCTCCTTTCTCCAAATGATGAGATCTCACTAGAATCCGAGGGAGTCTCTCTCCGCACTTTTCAAGGTGGGGTAGCACAAAATTCTCATATTCCATGCCTTCCACGTGAACTTCAAATCCTTCCTGCAACGTATGCCTCCATAAATCCATCACACTAAGCAACTTCACATTGTCTCATCAATTCCCTTTCCGATCTTCATTATACTTGAGACACCTCTCTTTTCTCTCTACGAATCCTCTCTGTATGATCCACCATCTCTCATCACACAGTTATTGCACCCCACGTCTAGTGGGAGTTTAGATAGTCATGGGAAATGCTTCCAAACTCAAAGTAATAATCAATATATTGATTACTAACAACAAAGCACGCAAGAAATATCATCTCGTTTCTCACAAGAACTCAAACTCAACAACCACTAGATAATAATAATTTTAGATTAGATACTCCAACGTGTAACTAGTCAACACCCCTTTCCACGGTGATCACAAACACGAGTCCAAGTCGATCGGTATCCTACAATCATTGATATTCCTCTTGGGTCCAAACACAAGGTTGATAGTACAAACTCTTCCTTGATGTACATTCTCGAGAGCCATTCATACAACTCTACTATAAAATAACATAATAATGTTTCATAAAGCTCATGATATAGGTTCAACTCCACCCATTTTCATGCATAAAACTCATATCCAATACTAAACCTTGGAAAAACATCATTCTCTATTCTTTTACGCTAGGTATCGATATTGCCTAAGGTGAGACACTCTGTCATCCCACATCATTCTCACAAAAGCTTCAAAATAGGTCCCGAAAATGGAACCAAAATGTAGTCTCTATTTAACTCTTACTTCTCTTCAAACCCCGAGAAATTTTGGCCTATCACCCAAGTGTTGGGCGCTCACCGAGGCGGACGCAGTACCGAGCCCCTCTTTTATGTGAGCTTTATGAAAATTTTCTCCATTAATGAAGAAATATTTACATAGATATAAATTGGTTACATTCATTCTTACAATCCAAATCAAGAACTAGATCTAAGTTCAAACACACCACATATGGAAGTAAACATGATCACATTACATCAATATCATAGATAAACCCTAAATAGTATCAAGAACACAAGGGTTTGAATTCATAGATAATAAATAAAACACACACATCAAGATCCATAACACAAATGTTTAGAACCACTCCATTGTATTAATTCATCACATTATAGTAGCCAAAATTACATTAAATATTCCATGGATGGAGATAATACAACAATAGATCCTCAAAATGCTCTCTATGTTAGCTTCATTACATAGATTGCAATCATGTACTACATTTTATATCCCTCTCTCTCTCTCTTCATATACACACCTATCCATTATCTTTCTCCATATGGACACCTATCCGTTATCTTTTCTCTCTCTTTCATCTCCTTTCTTGTGTATACATATTCTTCTTCTTACCTATGCCAAGTCATCATGACAAGAAAAGACTTAAAGGAATATTCCATGATGGCCTAAACTACTACCAAGAAAATGAAAAATTTCATCATTCATTTCCATAATCGAATATCCTTAGAATGCAAGTGCTAGCTAATCCATAACAAACTCGGCTCCTTTTCCTATTATGATAACCACAATGATGCCTTGGGATATGCTTTACTTAATCTGTAAGTCTCCATGGCTTAGTTTTATCCATAAATTAATCTATTCGCCTTTCCATGTGTTCCCAAAACGTAAATTTGACCCATAGTCAAAAATGACTACATCCGAATCCATCTTTCCTAGGTGCGAGCATTCGTTCATCCCTAAAATTTACTTTCATGTGTGCCTTCACGTCATGTTCCTACGTGCCAAAACCCTTCACTCCTTAGGTACTTGGGTCATTTTAGGGGATCAACATCATCCCACACTATTTCAATTTCTAACCTCGATAATCATTCGCACTTCTTGAAAAAAACTTCAAAGACATAAAATCTACTAAGGTAAAAATACTACATGGTTCAACCCTTTAACAACTAAGCTGGAGTAGTTCATTGAACTATATGTGTATTTAATCCTTAATCTTCCCCCATGCCTTCAATTACTGGTGCATATCCTACAATGCTAGGCATTTGGTCTAGGGTGACTTCCTCTACTTTCCCCTTGAGCACATTTATGGCTACAATAGCTCCACGCAGATGCCTTTGAACTCATCCATCCACTCGGTGATGGAGTCCCGAGTTTCTCAATCAAGATATCCACTTTCTTGCACTTTTTTTTATCTTATCATTCTAATTTATTGTATCAACAATTAATTACACACACTCGAGACTTATTTGTTGGGATCTTCTCCTACTGAGGCCTCGAGAGTGGAAATAGAACCAAAATGTAGTCTCTATTTACCTCTTACTTATCATCAAACCCCAAACACTTCCTCCTATCACCAAGTGTTAAGCACTCACACCGAGCCATGCGCGGGTGTCGAGTCCCTCTTTTATGTGAGATTCATGAGAATTTTCTTCATTAATAAAGAAGTGTTTGCACAAATAGAAATTAGTTACACTCATTCTTAAAAATCCAGATCAAGAACCATAAAAAGATGTTTAGAACCACTCCATTGTATTAATTCATCACATTATAGTACCCACAATTACATTAAAGATTCCATGTTGGAGATAATATAACAATAGAGCCTTAGAATGCTCTCTATGTTAACTTCATTATAGAGCTTACATTCACGTTCTACGCCCTCTATCCATCTCTCTCTCCATACGCACACCAATCAATTCTCTTATCTCTCTTTTATATTCTCTCCTACATATACATAATCTTCTTCTTAACTTTACCAAGTCATCATTACAATAAAAGGCCTGAAATAATCTTCCATACATGCCTAACCACTACCTAAGAACATGCCAAATGTCATCATGTTTTTCCCTAATTTAGTATCCTTATCATGCAAATGCAAGCTAATACATAAAAACTTGGATCTTTATCCTGTTGTGATAACCATAATGATGCCTTGGGATATACTTTACTTGGGTTTCAAGTCTCCATAGCTTAGCGTTATCCATAATGAATTTGTTCACATTTCCATGTGTTCCCCAAATGTAACTTTGACTCATATTCCAAAAATGAATAAGTACTAAATCCATCATACATGGGTATGAGCTTTCACGCATCCCCAAAATTTACTTACGCATGTTCCTTCACATTGTGTTCTTGCGCGCCACAACCCTTTGTGCCTCATGTACTTGGTCATTTTAGGGGCTCAACATATTCCTTTCCATTAACTTGAAACAAGAGAGAGAAAATTTGATTAACACCAAAATTATTATGAAATATAAGAAAAATATCCAAGAATCACCAACAGTGAGGAAAAACTTCATCAGCTCCAAACATCATGAAGTATTCCAAGAAGCAAGCAAACCCCACTAGGTCTTCAATGGCTAAATTTTTTTCTTGCAAAACAAACAACATAACATAGAAAATATCATCATCATAACACAAGTCATATACCATTAGAAATTTATTTGAGTATACTTTCTAGAATAAATCACATTTTCAACTAACACATAGTGTAAGACCTCTAAACAACTCAAACTCTGGGCTGCTCCAAACTAGCTGAAGACCTCATAACTAGGACTTTGAAACAGATCTGGTTCACCTATCAAAACACGTCATCAAGATAAAAACCATATACCATTGGAAATTTATCTTAATCTACTTTCTATAAAAAAATTACTTTTCCTTCCAACTCACAGTAGAATGTGTTCAACCAAGCCAATATCTGAAACTTCTCATTCAGCTTCTAGGTCTCAAAGAATGAGGCTTGAGAAATGAATGCTACTTCACCTTCAAAATAAATTCTGAGTAAAAAAACCACCTAGAATACATTAAGGAAACTTTTACCAGTATGTACAAGTACTAATAACCATATATCATGCGGATAAATACACTCTAACACACCTATTTCTTCACACCTTCTTGAGGATCCAACAACGGATTTCTACACCATTATGTGTTCAATTGAAAAAAACCTCATCATATAAAACCAAGATATTAAAAAAATCATATAAGGTTCTTACATGCTATCCATGATGAAAAATAAGAACTACATCATGCAAAATGATCAAACTCAACTCAAACAACAAGACTAACATTTTAGCCTTTAAGGCCAAAATCAGTAAGGTCACTTTCAACACCCATAACTTCCATTTTACCCAAGAAATCAACCTAAAAATATTGATGTATATTTATAATACCTTGCAAGGACTGTGGAACAATCTAGTTTTCATCCTGGAACTTCCATCTTACCCCTGAAACAGTTAAAACCCACAAAAATAGGGATTTTCTATCTCTTCCCAAATCAGTGGAACATGAAACCAATGTCAAAATGAGCTCTGTTGAATTATTTATAAGCCCAAATCATCACTTATAAATGTCAAGATAATTTGGAGACTAAACAAGACAAACCTCCCATGTCATTCTATAAGAAGGGTTTTATTAGGGTTTCAAACCAAGTTATCTTCTTAACTATTGTTCATAAAAACCTAACAATCAAACCACCTCATTATTTTTGTAAAAAAAATATTATCTCAATGGAAAATCAACCCCCAACACCACTAGTTTCTAAGAATGTTTTTTGTGAGTTGGTGATCATAAGATGTTTCAAATTTGAGCTAGATTTTGCTTCTTCTCAACTCATTTTTACAAGAAACTTCATAACTTACACAAAATTCTTCACTTTGAACTAAAACTAGTCATGAAGCATTATGATAACATCTTATAACTATGGAGAGGGGAGGAGGAGGATGAGTGATGGTGAGCGAGAGAAGGAGATTTTGAAAAATGATGGGTGAGAATATGATGGTAGGAGTATTTCAACTAGTCCCATGGACTCTGCTGGGACTAAAGGAGACACAGTGGGCCAAGGACATGATGTTGGTATATAAAAGGGCATAGGAAATAGTTCATATGCTTCGTGGTCGGATTTAGTGAAAAATGGAACCATTTTGAAAGGCCCAAAATTTTGTCTATAGGCAACTAGAGGGGCCTTAGGATGTTTCTTGGAGATTATGGACTCTATTTTAAATAACACCACTAAAAACTTGGACAAATATTTGGTTGGAAAAATTGTGGGTGGAAGACCCAATATCAATGTTGTGAGAAGTTGGGCCAAACTTAAGTGGAACCTAAAAGTAAATATGGAGGTAAGCACCTTAACCAATGGTTTCTTTCTCTTTAACTTTATCACTTAGGAAGATATGTTAAAGGTTTTGGAGGATGCACCCTAGTTTTGGGGAAAATTAGGATGGTACCTTAGGAAGCGGGAACTAAACTTTCACCTGGAGAAGGAAAATATGAACTAGTTCTCGATATGGGTCAGTTTACCTAATCTACCTCTAGAAATTTGGCATAAGGATATTATAAAAGGGATAGCCAAATCATTTGACTCCTTGGTGCTCATATATAATGATACCCTCAACATGACTAGACTTTTGTGTTCTAGATTTTGCATATATACTATTTCAAGAATGAATATCCCTAATGCATCAAGTTGAAGGCTAGAATAGGGATCGGAAACAAAAAATTGAAATCGAAAGTATCTTGGCTAAATGTTCAAAATGAAATGGATGGAGTCATACATCTCAAAGTTGTAAGTTCAAGATCTCTTAGGTGTATTTGGTGGTAAACCAGAATGAAGGGAAGGAAGATAAGGGAAAGGAATTATGCAAAGTGTAGTAGACCATTGCAAGGTTTTTTTCAAGAACCATATGGAAGGGTACAAATCATTAAGAATCACGAAAGAGAATAACCTTTGCAAACCCTAACTATAAAAGTTCTAGAAATGAATGAAGAAGGATTCACCTTGGTTGTAATTAAGAAAAGAAACAAATATATCTCAATGTAAAATTCTAATATTATGGGGGGAAGGGGTAATCGGATAAGGAACAAATTCCTCCTAGGAAGCTAGAACTTCAAGTTTCTAACAACAAGACAGTGAGAATATCATTATGGAAAATAGTATCAAGAAGGGACAAGATACTATAGATTTTATTTTAGAAGAAATTTTGATAGAAAAGACACAAAACTAGTCCAGACAAGAACAAATCCCTCCTCAATCTAAAGTCTTGAAAGGAAATAAAATGGGAGGAGACTTGATAATTCTAACTGCAGATGAAATCCTGAATGTAAAACAAATATTCCACAAGGACCAAGAAGAAAAGTGTGAAAACAAAATGGCTTCACCAGTTTTAAAGGGTGAATCTTCAAAAGGGACGCCATCAAAATCTGGTAAAAAGGAAGATGTCAGTGGTGAGAATCCAATTAATATTGAGACACATAATAACAAACAGGGCAAACCCAATAAATTTGAATCAAGAAAAATGAATACCCAGAGGGATATAGATTCAGGGAAACAAACTTGTTTGGATCAAAAGGTCTTTGGAAAAAATAAATTCAATCTTAGAAAATGAATTGTATCTCCTAGAATGGAAGAGGGCTTAACAACCCAAAAAAATGGAGGATACTTAAAGTTTTGATAAAATGTCGAATATAGATTTAATAGCCGTTGAAAAATTAAAATGAAGGAAGAAATTTTTCTAAGTTCATGTAAGTTCTTTTCGAATAACATTAAGGGATTTATTGTGAGTTATATCGGTACCTCTAGAGAGCTTATTATTTGGAATCCTTCCACCTTTAAGGGATCTCTCTTAGTAAAAAAAAAACAATCATATGACAGTCATGATGAGAAACCTAAGTAATGGTAAAATTTGGATCTTATCTAATATTTATGCTCTTACTCTTTATAAGGACAAGAGAAAATTGTGGAAACATATCATTAAATTCAAAAGTATTATCATATGATCAGATTGGTTTGTGGCTAGCAATTTTAATACTCCAATGTACCCCTTAGAGAAAAAAAGAGGGTCCATGGAATATATAATTGGGATGGAGGAATTTAAATAATTTATTCTCTCATCTAATCTTATGGATATTGAGTGTAAGGGAAGTAAATATACGTGGTCAAATAGAAAAGTTAGATCCCAACTTATTCAAGTGAGACTTGGTAGGGAATTAGATTTAGAAGAGTGGTTGAAGAATGATATCTCTTTATTCTCTCTCCCAAGGATCGGGTATGATCATAACCCAATCCTTTTGATGCTAAAATACCTCTCTAGAAGAAAAACCCCCTTAAGATTTGAAAAAATGTGGCTTTAGAGTGAGGAGCTAAAATATCTCATTACTGAATGGTGGAAATTAAATGTCTAAGGCACAACCATGTTTAGATTATCCAAAAGCTTCAGAATGTTAAAATGAATCTGAAAAAATGGAACAAAAAGATATTTGGAAATATCTTCTAGAAGAAATATGAATTGAAAATGGACATCCTTAATATTTAGATGAAGAATGAATGGGGGATTTAGGTGAAGAAAAATGAAGACTATGAAAATGAAAGAAATATTTTGTCTTATTACCAAAATATCTGGCGAAGTAAGAAATTTTTTGAGGAAAAAATCACATATAACTTGGCAAATAGAGGGTGAAAAAAACACTATATTTTTTCATTTGACCACTCTCAAAAGAAGAAGTTTTAATAGAATTGATAAAATTAGGATAAATGAAGGGCTAATTCTGGAAGACAAGGAAGAAATCAAATAAGAGGCCACATTTTTTTTCAAAGAGTTGTTAACTAATCACAACAGGACCTAATACGGAAAAGGAAAATGATTTCTTTAATTTCATTCTGCCCGTCAAAGTGTCTAAGGAAGATAAAAAAAATCTTTCGACTACTCTTTCTATGGAAGAGGTTGAATTTACGATCAAACATATAAATCTAAATAAGGCCCCTAGATTGGATTGGTTTCTGACTTTTTTTTAGCACTTTTGGGAAATAATAAAAAGGATGTCTATAAGGCATTAGAGTAATTATTCAACAACAATAAAATGTTTAAAGACATAAATACACTTTTTGGCTCTTGTTCCGAATGTGGCAATGCTATGGAATTCCAATACTTTCACCCAATAAGTTTATGTAACACTTATTTCTCCTTCCTACACTACAATTTCTCCTTCCTACACTTATTGCTGAACAACAAAGGGGGTTTGTAATGGGAAGACAAATTCAATATTGTATTATTACTATCAAAGAGATTATTCACTCGAAAAAAATTAGTAAAAAGGTTGCTATGATCCTTTAAATTTATATGGCTAACGCACATGACAAGGTTTCTTGGAGCTTCCTGGATAAAATACTACTAAATTTTGGATTTGATAATTCCTTTTGAATTTTTACTAAGGCTTGCACCTCTAATGCTTGGTTTTCTATCCTTCTCAATGGTAATCCTTGTGGGTTATTCCCAAGTACACAAGTATTGTGGCAAGGGGACCTACTCTCCCCCTTTCTTTTTATTCTTATGGTTGAAGCTCTTAGTAGGAGACTCAATTTTTAAGCTCATATTGGTAGGATCAAAGGTATATCTCCTGCAAGGGGAGTGGATAATGTCTCACACCAACATTTTATTGATGACATGATACTTGTTGGAGAACCTACTATACGAAGCGAAGATTTTAAAACACTGTTAGATGACTACAAGTAGGTTTCTAGGAAACTCATGAACTACAGAAAAAGTTATATTTATTTCTTAAATACTATGGAAGGAAGGAGAAATAATATTGATTAAATTTTAGGATGTTATATCAACTCCTTGCTGCCTATTATTTAGGCATGCCTTTAGGAGATAATAGATATTTTATTGGCGAATGGAACTTTCTTATTAAAAGGTTTCAAAATGAATTGGTAGGGTGGAAAGAAAATATTTTCACGGGATGGGAAAATTAATATTCTTAAAATCTCCCTCCAAATCATCTTAGTGTATGTGATCTCCCTTTATCAACAACCTATGAAGATAGCTGAAAAAATTTAAAGAATCCAAAAAAATTCGATGGAGTGGGAACTGAAAGAAAAGACAATATTTATTTGGTGGCTTGGAGAAGAGTATGAAACCAAAAAATATGGGTGGTCTAGGTTTAAGATATTGGAATAACTTGAATAAATCCTTATTAGCAAAAATTGGATGGAGACTTATTAGTGAAGAAGGGGCTTGGATAAAAATATTAAAAAAGAAATATTGGGAGGATGCTAATGATGAGAGATGGATCTTTAAACCTTCTTATTTTAATATCTCAAGCATTTGGAAAGCCATAAATTGGAAAAGGATATTGTGGGAAAAGGATGTACATGGAAAATAGGTGATGGTAGGAAATTTTATGCTGAAATGATATATGGGCAGGAAACTTTAAGTTAGAAGATAATTCCCTAATATGTAAGTTGTTGGAAGTGAAATATGGGAGGATGGTTACTAACTACTTGTCGGAATAAGGGAAGTTTTAAGACATTGAAACAAAGTGAGCTATATAGACAAGACCCCACAAGTGAAATGGAATTTTTTTTAAAATTCCTACATGACCAGATTGTACTTTAACAAAAATTATCAAGATAGAATAGTTTGGCACAGGGAAGAAAATGGTTTATTATCAATAAAGTCTTCCTATGCTCAATTTTTTTAGGGTGAGGTTAGTGGGGATGATGTATTATTTGGTAAATAATGGAATAAGAATATCACTCCCAAGGTCTAGACTTTCGGGTGGCTTACTTGTTAACAATAAAATCTTCACTATTGATAACCTTACTAAAAGGGATTTTACATGGTGGACATGTGTGTCTTACATGAAAATAATTTGGAGACAGTCAATCATTTGTTTATGGAATGCACCTTCTCTCTCAAAGTTATAACAACTATTTTAGCTTTTTCTTTGTCAAATGGGTTAGCTTTAATGAGATCAAATTTACTTGGGTATAATGGTGTTGTCATTTCAATAGCCAAGGCCTTAAAAATCTTTATATCATAATCCTTGGACACGTTTTGTGGGAAGTTTGGAAAGAAATAAATGGGAGAATTTTCAAAGGAAAGAGTCTATCAAACAATATTATTTCTAAAAGATGCATACAAGTTGTTAAGAACAATTTCTCTATCCTTAAAAATAAAGAACTAGAAATATTAGAAAGAGAAAAACAAATTTTGAGTAATTGTCTCCTCCCATATAACACTCATCCTACCAAAATCAATCATAGAGAAGGAATTAAATGGATCCCTCCTTTGGAAGGTTTAATTAAACTAAATTTTGATGGAATAGCCAAGGGAATCCAGGGAAAATAGGTGGAGGTGGTATTTTTGGGAATATAAAGGTGATTTTATTCTATAATTTTTATTTAATCTAGGTATACAAACAAACCGTGTGGTGAGAAAAAAGCAAATAAGTTTTGGAGTTGAAGCTGGTGAAAGAGAGAGGTTTTAACTCCTTGATAGTGGAAGTGATTCTATGAATATAATATCTTACATGTTGGGCACAAACTCCATTTATTTATCCATAGAAGACTTCATAAAAATCTCCAAAAGTAGAATGTCATCCTTTACCTCTATATCTTTCAAACACATATATAGAGAAGGAAACAATGTGGAAGATATTTTTGCAAACAAGGGGGTGTGGAATAAAGAGTTTAATGTTGTTAATAACTTAGCAAGTTTGGATGAACATACACTTTGAACTCTCAAAGGGACCTTGACCCAAAATTCATATCCCTATTGTGGTGTACTTTATAAATTGCATTCATGATAAGAACATGTTTTTAGAGGTTATGGATTCACGAGGCTACACTCATGCAAAATTTTACATCTCATTTCTTCAAAGGTGGGAAAGAATGGGTTTATCCAATTATTATCTTGATTTTACCTATCCTGCGTTGTGAAATTATTCTATCACGGAGTAAAAAAGAAAAGGAATTTTGAGTTGGAAGAACATGAAAAAGGGCTTCAACAACACTATGGGTGGGGATTTAGTGAGAAGCGAGTCCGATTCTATGCTTTGGAAATCTCAAAGGAGGATGCTACGCTGTTAGATAAAGATGGGTTATTAAGTTTTTAATATGTTTGATGGGTATGGTGAAGATCTAAGTTCTCAAGTTTTCATCTCATGGAATGAAGGTTATGTCTGTGTTGAGGATGTCTCTTTCACTATCTCTCTAAATTTCATTGCTAAATTCATTGGCCTATCCTTGGAGGGAAGGTGTGTTTTCAAGCCCAAAACTGACTATAGCCTGGAAGTTGACCATTTTATGGAAGGTAAGGGTTCTCTAAAACAACACTTTAATGGAATTGATAGACAAAAATAACCATCACCATATGATGAAATTGCCCTTTTTCTCATGTCTTATATTACATTGGAGGGTCTTTATAAGGTTATTTATGGATACCGAGTTCCCATGAATGTTACACATGCCCCAATGATGATACTGAGATCTCCTTGCAAGGTGTTTAGAATCTAGAAATGATCACCATGTATACACTTGTATCTCGCATACCCCGCTTAGCCTCCGCATGCCTAGTTTTGCCCCTTTTTCCCCTTTCTTCTTGCATTCTTGTCTTGATGACTTGGAACCACCACCTGCCTGCGGAGTGTCCTGTGACCACCACCCAGATATGGTCCCCACCACCACCCGCACAGGTGGCGGTTTTGTTCGTGTTCTCTAGATTCTTCCGACGATAGCATCAAATGTAAATCTTAAAATTTACATGCTTTCTTCAACCACTTTGGCTTGCATTAATGTTTTTGCTCCCGGAATAGTGTTTTTCCTTTGTTTATAGTAAAAGAGATCAAATGGGAGTTACCCTCTGGTAAATGCATTGGTTATAAATAGCCAACTTGTTTTCAAGCAAATGGCCCCTCATCTTCTCAATTCTCTTATTCAATCTTTCAATTTCTTTCTTAGAATTCTGTTAGTTTCATGTTTTGCTTCCATTGTTGGTGTTTTAGAGGTCATATAATCTTCTTGTTTCAAGTCTTATTCATTACTACTTCATATAATCAATTTAGCATAGAATAGCTTCATTTCTAGACTAGAATCCATTAAAGTTGTAGGTTTTGTTTTGTCACAAGGATAGTTTTTGAAACTCTCGGTACACTTGTGTTGTATTCCCACAATAAATCCCACTAGGAATTGCATAGTCAAGCTCTGTTCACTTGCATTATCCCTCTCCTACTCGCATTATATTCGGTCTATATCCAAAGCTTGCCATTGTTTGAATGCTATCTTCTGTTGATACTATCATATACACACTTTTGGATTCACGAGGACACAAAGGAACAAGGAGATCACACTGAGGGGATGAAATCACACACAACTAGATTTACCACTATTCTGTAAATGCCAGGTTTGAGCTATCAAAGTTCTAGTTACAACATATCAAATAGAGTAGTGAATTATTTCATTTCAGTTAAAAGTTTTCTCGATATCACCAGGGAAGCTGTGGGGATTGATAGTTTCTGAGAAATTGTGATTCATTCCTCACTTCTGAGGTAGGATTGAGAGCCTTTCAAATTAATATGTTTAGTTGCTTAGATATTTAGGATAAAATCACAATTACATAGGAAAATAGCCATACCAGGCTACTTTGTTTGTTTTTATTCTGTTATTAGATTAGTTGTCCATTTTATAAATATACTAGAGTAGCTGCTCTTTAATTTCATTAAAATACATCATTGAAAATACAAAAATAGAAGGATGCTTGCATAGTGTAAATACCTCTTTCATAATCAGTTTATTAAATGTTAGTTAAAATTTGAATCATCATTTTGTATGACAATCACATGACCTAGAGAGCCTAGAGAATATATATTTGAACCCATAGTACCTCAACCAAATTTACCCATGACTTTAGCTGATATAGATCAGGACCTTAGGATACAGGTCTTTCAAGCAACAACAAACTTACAAGTAATTAGTGAGCAACTAAGAGGATTAAATATCGAAGATGACAAAGCTTACACATTCTAGTCAAACCATCCAAACTATAGATTGCCTTGATAAAACACCTGAATGACCATGCAAGGGTTCGAATGAGAACAAACATTTGGTTGTGATCCTTTGGTTCCATAGCCTAACATGGGAGACCTCCTCATTGACATAGACACTAGCTTACGTATCCAAGTTTCCAGAACACCTGTTAGGTACTCTGAGAAAATCATACAACTTCTAGTTCTAAATGTAGAGGCTGAAAAGGCATACGATTACTGGATAGTTGGGAGAAGGGATTGATTCTTCACATGACCATAACAGGTCCACAACAACCACAAACTCATGGTTTTGATCCCCAAATCCCACAACCCAATGGGCCTACAAATCAGTCAAGTATTGACACCGGCTTGCATGAACGCTGGTATTTAGATCTTCACCACTCCCGTTGGATATTATAACACAATTTTCCATATTAAACATAGAGGCCAATCAATCTAATATTTTCTAGGCTAGACTAGAAAACCACCCATAGTTCACTACAAATCCATTAAACCACCTACCACTACTTTCATGACCTTTCGGAGATATATACAAAGCTCCCACAGGTCACTTCCCATGTATCCAACAACCAAGAAATAGGATCTCGATAGAGCTCGACATCGATTGGAGCCTCTCCGAGCAGCCATTATATCCGAATGAGCCATTACACCAATCTAGGTTAGGAGGGCCTTCTTCACCTTAGATTCACAGATTCCATTATTGCGTATTGAGGATTTAAGATTACCTGATTAGCTTATACATATCTATCCACATTCAACATTCACATTCATTGTCTCAACTGATGACCTCGAGATATCGAGTACAAAGAAGAGGTACTTGTAGATTCCCATGCTGCATGTTACTTTTTCCATCATACAAAATTGGTGAACCCAACGTGAAACAAACAATTTTCTTTTTTTTATTTTTTTATTTTTAATTTCTCTCATCCACCTTCGCTCTTTCCCATTATTTTGCATGGGTATTCATATACCCCCGAATATGTTAGGATATGATGCATATGGTAGACCTCTCTTAGGTCTCGAAGTAAACTATAGTCAAACAAATAGACAACCATCACCCTCACTTTTTGCATGGGCTGATAACTATTCGAGTAATTACTTGTCATCTCAAACTCCCCTCACATAACTAGTTCTAGTTCTTCATTTCGAATTGAGGAGTTTGATCAATTTACACAAACACAACAACACTAGAACCATCAAGGCTCTAACAATATGATGTTTACTGGAGAATCCACTTCATCTCCTCGGGTCTTGTTCAGACCATAGATCAGTAGACAATCAGTCCCACTCCCCTTTTTGGATGAGGAGTACTTAGCACGCTTCGCTAAAAGTGAACAATGCTTCCAAAATATGTATCCACCTATAGGAGTTTACAAATACAGTCTGATACCCTATTCCAGAGAACACCCCCATTCCTCCACCTATGGGAAATACCCTCGGTGAAGCTTGGTAGGGTAACGACCAATTCATAGCAGGGTATCATACCCCTTACAACCTCAAGCTATACAACAAACACCCTTAAGGAAAAGCACTACGTCTTCACCGATGGAGGTCATTTCAGCCTTAGCTGAGAAGGTTAGAGGGCTAGAACTTGCTCAAGAAAACCAAAATTCATATTTTGGGCAAGCGGGAATCCCCAACCCTCTGCATCACCCTAGTCAAGTTGACCTCCTTACAGGAACAGGCACGTTAGGCATGCCTCCTCAAAATCCTTATAATTATCCCACAACAAACACCAACTAGGATAGTGTTTTCAAATGCCACTCCAATTGAAAACATGACACCTCGGCTTGGCACCAAACAACCCATACCAAAACAATGCTCCTCCTTACTTAAACATTTATTCAAATTCACCACAAGGAGACATGTTCTCTTCTCCCGAGGATGTTCGTTCAACCACAGGGATTCCCTTATGTTCCTACAAATGCATATACTATGCCATATCAACAACCCATTCCCCTCAACCCCCTCAGCAAGCCCCATCGATGGTCGAGGCCTACACAGTAGGGACTTATTCAGAATATTTAAAAGAGCCCCTAGACTTCACCATACGAAGTGTTATGCTTCCAAGACCTCTTCCCGATTTTCCCAAATACAAAGGGGAAGGAGACCCAAATGCACACATTAAGGCCTATGCCACAACCATATCGGGAGTTACTCCCTTGGGATGGGGTTGTCACTAAAATATTCCCTAAACCTAGAAGGTATTGCCCTTGATTGGTATTATAGAATACCTAAAGCTTCGATACACTCATTTAAACAACTCGTGTTAGAATTCATCAAAGCTTTCGACATGAACAAATTGTTAAGAATGGGAATCAGGGAGTTCTTACATATCAAACAAGAACATAATGAATCCACCACTCATTTTATCCAAAGATGGTGTATGGTTCTCTACTCATCAGTGAGTGCTCCAAATATGGATCAAATGGAACTATGTGATTTATTCCTTAATTCACTCAATAGAGAGATAAAGGAAGAAGTCCAGAAGTTCCCACTAAGAACTTACGATGAAGTACTCGAGAGTGCTCTCCGAATTGACCAAGCAAGTGATTGATAGTGGTCGTAAGACATATGGGACAAATGGGAAATTAACCACTCCCAATCAAAACACCGTGGCCTATCCTAATGTTGGGAACGCTAATCAAGGACCTAAGATCCTTAACAAGAACCGTGGGTTACAATAGATGGAGTAACTGACCAAGCTAAAAGGGAAAATGTTGTAAACATTTCGCCACCTGTTAATAATCAGTGAAATAATAATTTTACCCCAACAATCAACGTGGTGGATTTTAATCATCCACCATGGCAACAACAACAACAACAACAACAAGTCCAAACACAAAGTCCAAATCAAAACCCAACTGGATATCAGAGTCAAAACCAAAGGCAACAACCTCAAAATTTTAACTCTAACAACCAGCAACCTTATCAAAATTTCAGGCCACAACAGGTTTTAAATCAACAACCTCAAAATTACAATCCCAATCTATATTGTGGCTTCCACAAGATTCAAGGCCACGATACTAGGACTTGTCGTGAATACAATAAATTCATGCAGCATTTTCTAGAAGATCAAAAACAACTCTTTATAGATATGTTTTTAGCAAATTTTGTAGTACCCATGCCAAACACTTATGCAGAGGGCGGTTTCCCTCAAAATGCATCCCTCAAGATCTTTAATGACCCACTCCCAAACCATTCTAACAACAACAGGTTAGATCCTAATGGAACAAATAAGGGTGTCATGACAGGAAACAATGATCATGAAGCTTCAACTTCATTAAATCCACCAGTCACACCCCAATTAGGAACTCGACCTCAAACTAAGATAGTTGGTTTAGTGGAGTTAGATGCCGAACTACCCATAGAAACCATAACAAGAACATGGGATTATTCATCCCAACCTACTCCAAGTTATCCATTGGAGCTAGAAAATAGTCAACAAACATTGGTAAAACCCATAGGCGCCTATGATTTAATTAATGATTTGACTAAAACCTTCTCTCACATCTCCTTGGATTTGTTAAAGAACTCTCCCGCCCATAGAGAGCTACTCTCTTAGAAGCATTAGGCCTTGGTCATTTAATCAACATCACTCCTCCCCCTGGAAATGCAAGTAAACCATGTGGATTTTGACATTTATCCTCCGGGGCAGCTAGATAGGGATACAAAATTTATATTCGATATAAGAAAAATGCCAACAGACGCTGAAATTACATGAAGAGGTGACCCAACTTTACATTTACAAGTTTGGGTCTACAATAATTATGTTAAATGTGTAATGGTTGATGATGGGGCAGCAATCAACATAGTCCCCTTCACTTTCCTTCAAAAGTTAGGATATGGAGAGACAAACTGTTCCACGACGTGAAATACGCTAAGAGGTTATGATAGCCTCAAAGCCACTTCGATTGGAACCATAGTTTTACCAGTCACTTTAGGACCCAAGACGGTCCTCACCGAGTTTTATATTATAGATCAGGAAACCAATTATAATATGATCCTTGGTCGGCCATGGATACACCGCATGAAGGCAATCCCTTCCACGCTATTCCAAGAAATAAGATTTCTACACTTAGGGAAAATATTCGTGGCACAAGGTGACCCAAAACCCTTTGATATACACCTAGCTGATTTGAAGAAAAGACCAGGTATCCACTCCGAGTTTGAACTTCCAACAAACCAGCTTGTCAAACCAACTAATTCACAACCAAAAGAAAAGTTGATACCCACCACTGAGTTGGAAATTTCAAATCCAGCTGAGGACATTCCAATACTCAAAAGTGAGACCAATGCTATAAAATAGTATCACTAGGGACTACCACAAAAATTTTGAGTTGTTGGAGAAAGACTTACCTATTCTCCTACCATTTGATTCCATGGGTATAGGACACACCCTGGGAATCACTTCTCTTCCATCAGATGAAGTTTTTATGGTAGAGGTAACCAAAGCAAAAGAAATAGATATGAAAATATCCCAACATCCATTTTTCCAAGCAAGTATTGGACTCTCCACTTCGATGGAGCTAGATGTCACTTTGGAGCTGGGGCGGGAGTGATCTTTACTTCACCTGAGGGAAAGATCCTACCTTTCACCTTTAAATTAAACTTTGAATGTACAAACAATGGGGCTGAGTACATGAAGCTCTCCTCCTTGGCCTCATTCTAGCCAAAAGAATGGGTGTCAATGACATTAGAGTGCTAGGAGACTCGCAACTAGTTACAAACCAAGTCTCCGAGGTATATGAAACTAGGGATGAACATTTACAACTATATAAAACAACATGTTAGATCTAAGCAAGGGATTCAACTTCATATCAATTGAAGCAATCCCACGAGAGTAACCTTCTCACAGACTCAATAGCAACCTCAGCTTCCCATTTCACCCCAAACAATGAGTTAGAGGATACAAATTTCATGGTATCACTTCATACTAAACCATTAGTGCGTAAAATACCAACAAACTCACTCCTGACTCATGGAGAAGCTGAGGATGATTTTTCTATCATGGATCACTTTGATGATGATAGAGTCACTCTCGAATATCTAAATGCCTATGCGGAGCTACACCTTGCTCACCGTGTAGTTGATCTTTCCCTAATACCTCATTCCTCTTCCTACTTTGGAAATCCCATGGTAGAGTCTCCTCCATAGAAGGATCTCGATATCTATGAGATAGAAAATGGAGAGAGCTTGGAATTACCTCCAGCCCCACCTAAATTTGAAGAAGGTAATGCTTCTTTAATAGAAGAAACCATTGACATAAACATTGGAACGGAGGAAGAACCAAGAATTTTGAAGTTGGGATCCTCGTTAACTCCAGAGGAGATAGAAATACACACCCAAATCCTCAAAAGAACATCAAAAGGATTTTGCATTTAATTATAAAGAAATGACGGGTATTGCACCACAAGTTGTAGTACATAATCTTGTCACTAAACCAGATGCGAAGCCAATTAAACAGAAGTCAAGACCAATGAAGCCAAAAGTGGCTCTCATGGTAAAAGAGGAAGTAGTAAAACTTCTCCAAGTAGGATTCATCAAGCCCATTGACTATTCACAATGGGTATCTAATATTGTTCCCATCCTAAAAAAGAATGGGAAGATACGCATTTGCATAGATTTTCGGGATATTAACAAAGCTTGTCCCAAGGATGACTTCCCATTACCATCCATTGACGTCATCATTGATGCAACAACTGGATTTGAACTATTGTCCCTCATGGATGGGTTCTCAGGGTACAATCAGATTAAAATATCTAAACAGATCAAGCCAAAACCACATTCATAACTCCCTGGGGAACTTATTGTTACGTTGTCATGCCATTTGGTCTTAAGAACACCGATGCTACATATCAGTGGGCAATGACTTATATATTCCATGATCTTATCCATAAAATTGTGGAATCCTATGTGGATGACTTGTTGGCCAAAGCCAAGAAACATTGTGATCATCCTAGAAGTGCTCCGTATCATCCTCTCATGACTAATCAAATATGGTGTCACATTAAACCCAGAGAAGTGTGTGTTTGGTGTGACAGGAGGCAAACTTTTGGGCTACATTATATCTTCACGAGGGATTGATGTTGATCCAGCCAAAATATGGGCTGTTCTCAAAATGATCCCACCATCGGATGAGTCTGGAATTAGGTCATTTCTTGGGAAACTCGGTGTAATCCAAGGTTCATCCCAGATTTAAGTTTTTCCATTCATCCAATCAACAATCTATTGAAGAAAGATTATAGTGTTGATTGGACTAAAGAATGCAATGAGGCCTTCAAAGTAGTTAAACACTTCTTGTTGTCTCCACCCACGCTAATGCCTCCCAAACTAGACCACCCTTTGATCCTATACTCATGAGCCACTCATGTCTCGCTAGCCTGCATGCTGGCTCAAGAAGACAATGATGATAAATGAGAACGCGTGATCTATTTCATTAGCCGAACGTTGCTCGATTATGAAACATGTTACACATAGGCAGAGAGAGAATGCCTTGCCATAATTTTTGCAACAAAACATTTGAGACATTACATGTTAAACTAGGAAACAAGGGTCATTGTAAAGATAGACCATTTACGAACATTTCTCACACAAGGATCTTTATCTAAAAAAGGTGGGCCATTTCATAACCTTAATGGGAGAATTTGAGTTAACATTCATGAACCAAAAATTTGTTAAGGGAAAATCATTGTAGACTAGTTAGCTGACAATCCACTAGATGGAGGTGAGCTGGTAAATCTAGACTTTCCGATGAGTGTGTATACTTTGTCAAAACCAGGCCCCCCATCTCTACATGTCCCTAGTATACTGATATCATCAATTTTATCATGGACCATACATACCTGGAAGGTGCCACATCACAACAAAGAAGGTGGTTACACATTATTACCACTAAATATGTTGTTTTAGACCAAGTACTCTATCGTAGAGCCTTTGATGGCATGCTTCTAAGATGCATCGACATGGAAGAATCCAAGAAGATTCTTCATGAATCCCACAATGGGATGTGGAGGCCACTTAGTGGTCACGCCACCACTCATAAAATACATCAGATGGGCTATTTTTGGCCCACTCTGAGCATGATGTAGTGGAATTTGTATGTAAGTGCCACAAATGCCAAGAATTCTCTCACGAGATTCACATGCCAGCACAATCCCTGCAACCAATAGTGACTCATGGCCCTTCTCCACGTGGGGTCTAGACTTGATAGGGAAATTCTCTCCCTCATCAACCGATGGCCATAATTTTATAATTACAGCCACGGAATATTTTACCAAATGGGTGGAGGCCATGCCTCTCACCACAGTACCAGGTTCGGTAATTGCCAAATTCATTCTAAACCAAATTATCTGTAGGTATGGTGTCCCACAAGTCATTATCTCAAATAATGGCACATCCTTTAAAAATGATGAAGTCCGTGAGTTATGTAGCAAGTTCAAGATAAACCATCACACGGCCTCTCTTTACTACCCTCAAGCCAATGGGCAAAGGCCGAAGTGACAAACAAAATGTTAAAAGCTATTCTCCTCAAAACAGTCAAGGAGAACAAGTGAGATTGGCATTTAAAACTATATCCGGCCTTGTGGGCCCATCAAACCTCAATAAGAACACCAACAGGAGAAACTCCTTTCTCATTGGTATTCGGAGCAGAAGCGATTCTCCCGCTTGAGGTTGAAATACCTAGTCTCTGCATCTCATTACAAGGGATTTTGGATGAAGAAGCTTATAGGGAGGCACGCCTCTCTCAACTAGAAAGCCTTGATGAGGCCTAGGTTAAATGCTGAACAATGGCACAGAGCCTATGCTTGACCTGGATGTGCCAGTAGTACAACAAAAAAATTCTATGAGTGAGAAATATATGAAGGAGATTTAGTTCTAAGACTAGACAACTGGATTGATAAGAAAACCAGCGAAGGAAGGAAGTTCGGCCCAAATGGTTGGGCCCATACCGAGTCATGAAGGACTATGGAAATGGTGTGTATCTCTTGTGCACACTAGAAGGTGAGGAATTTGGTGAAACTGTCAATTCCTTGCATCTTAAGTGGTTTTACACATAAAACATCAAAGTCATTACTAGTACATTATAGCTACCTACATTGCATTAGTCTTTTAGCTGCTTCATTCTATCCATTTCGTAAAAATGGTAGTCCAGGAGCTTACTCTTAAAACAATCTATTACAAATTTATGAAAATATTGGCAAAAGCATTCATATCACATCTCTCCAAACATCATCAACTATTTTCAAATCTTCTCATCAAGTTCGATAGACAAACATTGATGGCAAAAACCATACCAAGGCCTGCATACTTGGCTTTTCTCTTTCTTTCTACTAGGTGAAGTTGTCCTTGCCTACGGTCTATTCTAGAAGCTTCTTGGTGTCACATCTATCCCTCTTAAATCTCTTGGAACGAAAGGATATCCCAAAGTCATAGATCAGAAATGTCAAAATCAAATGAAATCAAAAGCACCAAGCAAACAAAATATTTTATTTTACACACTTCTTTGCCCCATCAACCTTCGGTGATAAGCCCACATCTCTTACTGGTGGTGTGAGGTTGGGAAAGGAAAGAAGTGCCCTTACTCACCTATATCTTTCCTTTGGTGACAAACCCATGCTTCTTACTAGTGGCGTGAGGTAGGGTGTGGGGGGTCCAGTCACACAAATTAACAAATCTTGGTATGCTAAAAACACAAATCAAACCTCTATTAAGAGAAAGCAAATATCCAAATATCCAAATTCCAAAGAGATCAAATCCTCAAAACCAGATTTTGTCAACCAAGTTGCCATTTATGAATCTAAGTCTAGATAAACTGGAAAGTAAGTGGCCTTCTAAGCATGGTGGTAGTAGTCTGAGTAGGGTGGGTGTGTAGGTCCAAATTTGGTTCTTGTTACTGGTTTGTCTATCTCTCATCATTCCATTCAATCAAACTCATACAACTTGTGCCCTTCCTAACTCTTGGTGTTGAGCCCTCGCATCTTACTAGTTGCGTGGATTTGGGATTGGGGCAAGTTCATCTCTTTATCACTATGCATTCATCACGTTTTTCCAACATAAGAAGAAATTACAAACATTTCCCAAAGAGTTCAAAAGTTCAGTACTACCATATGTTAGTATCATCTCATATCAGCATTACAAAAACATACAGAGTAAAATATTCTATCTACTATCATTTGTTATCCATTGCATACATTCTGAAAACATGAAAATAATATTCTAAAAACATCTAAGTACACATGTGGAAATGAGTCACAAAATTCAAGATGCCAAGAGTCTAGATCCAAAGAGATACACACACATATATATATATATATATATATATATATATATATACAAATCAAGTTTCATATACAATGCCATCATGCACTAGGCATGGTCAAAACACTCAATGAGCCCAAAAAGTACAAAAACACTCGTATAGACATCTAAAAAAATACTACAAAAATAGTCTCTCAATCCCTATGGGATCCTAAAAAGGTGTGCGGCCACATGCCTAGGACTCTGGCTATGCCGGCGCTCCGAATGCACTGAGGGCTCTAGGTCATGCCCAGTAGCTATCATCTCACCATGAGAATGGATCCTCCTCATCAAGTGCACTTGGTCAGTCCTATATCCAGCCACCTCCGTGCGGAGAGAATTCATGATCTTCACCACATACCAGATAGAGGAAAAACATCAGTGTGCCTACCGGCTGCTGAGGGCTCCCCCACATCCATGGAAAGCTCAACATGAGTCTTCTCCGAGGGGAGAAGTAAGGTATCAGTACACACTCAGTGAATCAAGTCTCACCACTCATCATCGAAATCACTACAAACAAAAGGAGAAAACAAGTTAGAAAATGATCAATGATAAAACCAAGAGTAAACAAAACAAAAAGAAACAACAAACTAGAACAACTCTAACTAAAACAAATGTCAAGAGAAGAGTGACAACTCACTAGGATCTCCAGGCCTCCAAGAAGGATCTCTAGGATCATGCCGCTAACATTGATGCCGCCACCGACTAGTGCCCCTCTCCCACATCTGGGGCAATGTGATGGCCTGCAACAGACTCGCCATCTCCACCTGGGTCCCGAGAGAGTAACTCCTCTAAAACCAGAGTCACCCCTCTCTACACTCGCTCTACCTCTCTGGCCTCAGTATGATCTCTTACGTATCATGCCACTCAGGATCACTATCATCCCCCACCACCCATCTCACTGATCTCCATGTCCTCTGTCTCCTCCTGGTCTCTCCCCTAGTGAACTCCTTAGACTCGGAGTCCACATCAATGGGCTCATCACTACTATGAGTGGGACTAGTGAAAATCTAAAGTAAGGGTGCCTGAGGAGCACCGGCTCTCCCTCGTGCATGTACCACCCTCCTAGCCGCAATAGGAGTACCAGGAGTAACAATAGTCCAACCCTCGGCCTCTAGGACCTCCCCGAGCCTCGCGGATAGATCTATACACTGGCATCACCGAGAGGAAGCATGTCACTATAGGGGAGGCCAAACTGCTGTGGAACTCTATCAAAGGGGTGTATCTCCAACTTCCCGCCCTGTCTATCAACTAGTTGGTGGTCTGACAGGAAATCAAAGTAACGGTCTCCTCTCCCCATACCCTTGCCATGGCCTGATAAGGAGTGGCCTCCATGTCTACAAAGTGGTCAGAGAAGCCACTGGCTGGTGGGGTGCTCTAAGAACTATCATCCCCATCCACCTCGCTACCCTGATGCCCCGGGATCCTCCACCTCTACACCTCTCCCATATGGGATAATGTGCTCATACACCCAACTCATGACAAGATTTGGGTGGCTCAGTGACTTCCCCTGTAAATGGACTACCCTGTATAAGTCATGGTAGGTAGTCCCGAGGATATCTACTCCCCAAGTATAGACACATCCATGGCCCTCAATCTATGTAATAATAGGGCCTAACAATATAAGAGGGTGTCCCCTCCCTTGTCCCCAATCAGTCTGGATGCAAGGATGCCCATGATGGCCTTGCAGAGCAAGGGAATGTCTGACTCAATGATAGAGCGGATCCTCATGCCCTTCTTTGACCCCATCGATACAACTGCATCTCCCATATAGGTGGCCCACTGAACCACCTATGATCTAGATATTGTTGTCTTAAGAGACAAGCCGCCGCCCAAGGATCGGAACCCCCAGTATACGGTAAACATCCTCCAGGGTGATGGACCACTCACCCCTAACTCCTAGAAATCGGAAGGTGTTCGATCTACATCCCAATAGAGAACAAGTCACACAATATGTGACTGACAGTGCAACATGAGGAACCTGTGCAATCCTCCATATACCAACCCTCTGGAGAGTATCCACTCTACCTGGGAGAGTGCCTCCAACACTGCCGAGAGCCAATCACACTCCCTCTCCCGGCTCCATCTGATGTACTCCTCCTTTCGCATACACCCAAAAACACAAAAAGGAGTAAGTTAGTACTGAAATCTAGTTGAAAAACTAGTAAAAACACGTAAAAATTTATACATGCAAAAACAAGTTAAAATTTGCATTATTTTTGTCCTCTGTCATGGACCACCACCCCTGTGTAGAGTGGCGGTTCCGTAACCACCACCTTCTAAGGTGGTAGTCCCATAACCGCCACCCTGCACAGGGCGGCGGTCCTGTCCCGCAAAACCAAACGGGCCGTAAGCCCTAAAAATGCTTAAAAACAAGCAAAAACACCTTTTTAACAAAAAAAGAAACCTACCCTATGGGCGCCCCCTAAAGACACATTTAAAACTAACATTTTCAAAAATGATCCCCCAAGGAAAGATTTTATCATTTCTACATTTTAGGTTTAAAAACAATAAATCGAGAAGAACTAACCTGAGACTTCGGGTCGATGTTCCACTCTCGGAGGCATGATCACTATCTCACCACAAATGTTTTGACTATACTCTCATCGAAAACCATCACCGTGGGTCCCAGAGCTCAAAATCTATCAAATCAATCACGTGCAAATGAATAGTAAAATGACTTCATTTTATATATATAGCCCTCTTAATTTGATTTTGAATGTCTTTCGCAGGGTTAGAGCGCCGATGGAGGTAAGTTCTAAACCCCCTGATAGATGGTAAGTCCTCTTTTCATATCAATTCAGCCTTATTTCTCAATTTGTTTTATCTATCTGCACTTGAGTCCCCTTTTCATTTCACAAGTAGTGGAATCTTGGATGGTGACTTTCCAACACATGGTCATGTCAGGTATAGCTCCTAACTCCCCATTTCGGGACCACCATACTCGGATCCACCATTTTATGCCTCTTCATGGCTAAAATGCTTCTCCGAGGGGGCAATATGTACGTACCCAAAATGTAGGGTACTGCACCTCCAAAACGATGTTACACATGCCCCAATGATGATACAAGTCTCTTTGCAAGGTGTTCAGAATTGAAAAGGCTCGCCATGTATATGCTTATATCTCGCATATCCCGCTTAGACTTCGTATGCCTGGTTTTGCCCCATTTTTCCCCTTTCTTCTTGCATTCTTATCTTCAGTGATGGAACCGCCGCCCTGCCTGAGTAGTGGTCCTGTGACCGTCGCCCAGACAGGTGGCTATCCCAGAATAACCGCCACACGCATAGGGGCGGTTTTGTTCACATTTTCAGATTCTTCCAATGATCGTCAAACGTAAATCTTCAAATTTACACGCTTTCTTCAACCACTTTGGCTTGCATTAATGTTTTTTGCTCCCTAGGAATAGTGTTTTTCCTTTGTTTATAGTAAAAGAGATCAAATGGGAGTTACCCTCTGGTAAATGCATTGGTTATAAATAGCCAACTTGTTTTCAAGCAAATGGCCCCTCATCTTCTCAATTCTCTTATTCAATCTTTCAATTTCTTTCTTAGAATTTATTAGTTTCATGTTTTGCTTCCATTGTTGGTGTTTTAGAGGTCATATAATCTTCTTGTTTCAAGTCTTGTTCCATTACTACTTCATACAATCAGTTTAGCATAGAATAGCTTCATTTCTAGACTAGAATCCATTAAAGTTATAGGTTTTGTTTTGTCACAAGGATAGTTTTATGAAACTCTTGGTACACTTGTGTTGTATTCCCATAATAAATCCCACTAGGAATTACATAGTCAAGCTCTATTCACTTGCGCTATCCCTCTCCTACTCGCATTGTATTGGTCTATATCCAAAGTCTGCCATTGTTCGAATGCTATCTTTTATTGATACTATCATATACACACTTTCTGGATTCACGAGGACATGAAGGAATGAGGAGATCACACTGAGGGGATGAAATCACACACAACTGGATTTACCATTGTTTTGTAAACGCTAGGTTTGAGCTATCAAAGTTCTAGTTACAACATATCAAATAGAGTAGTGAATTATTTCATTTCAATTAAAATTTCACTCGATATCACCAGGGAAGCTGTGGGGATTGATAGTTTTTGAGAAACTGTGATTCATTCCTCACTTCTGAGGTAGGATCGAGAGCCTTTCAAATTAATATGTTTAGTTGCTTAGATATTTAGGATAAAATCACAATTACACATGCAAATAGCCATACCAGGCTACTTTGTTTGTTTTCATTCAATTTCTAGATTAGTTGTCCATTTTATAAATATACTAGAGTAGCTGCTCTTTAATTTCATTAAAATACATCATTGAAAATACAAAATAATAAGGATGCTTCTTGCATAGTGTAAATACCTCTTTCATAATCAGTTTATTAAATGTTAGTTAAAAGTTGAATCATTTTATATGACAATCACAGGACCTAGAGAGCCTAGAGAATATATATTTGAACCCATAGTACCTCAACCAAATTTACCCATGACTTTAGCTGATATAGATCAGGACCTTAGGATACAGGTCTTTCGAGCAACAACAAACTTACAAGCAATTAGTGAGCAACTAAGAGGATTGAATATCGAAGACGACAAAGCTTACACATTTTGGTCAAACCATCCAAACTATAGATTACCTTGATAAAACACCTGAATGACTGTGCAAGGATTCAAATGAGAACAAACATTTGGTTGTGATCCTTTGGTTCCATAGCCTAACACAAGAGACCTCCTCATTGACATAGACACTAGCTTACGTATCCAAGTTGCCAGAACACCTGTTAGGTACTCCGAGAAAATCATACAACTTCTAGTTCTAAACGTAGAGGCTGAAAAGGCATACGATTACTGGATAGTTGGGAGAAGGGATTGATTCTTCACATGACCATAATAGGTCCACAACAACCACAAACTCATGGTTGTGATCCCCAAATCCCACAACCCAATGGGCCTACAAATCAGTCAAGTATTGACACCGGCTTGCAAATGTTGGTATTTAGATCTTCACCACTCCCACCAGATATTATAACATAGTTTTTCGTATTAAATATAGAAGCCAATCAATCTAATATTTTATGGGCTAGACTAGAAAACCACCCATAGTTCACTACAAATCCATTAAACCACCTACCACTATTTTCATGACCTTGTTTGGAGATATATACGAAGCTCCCACAGGTCACTTCCCATGTATCCAACAACCAAGAAATAGGATCTCGAGCAGAGCTCGACATCGATTGGAGCCTCCGAGCAGCCATTATATCCGAATGAGCCATTACACCAATCCAGGTTAGGAGGGCCTTCTTTGCCTTAGATTCATAGATTCCATTATTGTGTATTGAGGATTTAAGATTACCCGATTAGCTTATACATATCTATCCACATTCCCAAAATACTAATGAGGCTATTGAAATCCTTCATGCCCTTATAGTTACTTAGAAAAAGTTGTTATCAATCCTGCCCAAGATTCTACGATGAAATCTAATTTTTTTCTAAAATATTTTTAAATGTTTTGTTTGGATACAAACATTAATACGAACAAGATCAGCATGGTGACCATTGAATTGAGGGATCTCTAAGAGAAAGTCAACAAAATCAATGCTACTGTTTTCAGTGAAGACCTAAAAATGCTAATGAAATATGTGTCTTCATGGATCAATAAATGTTAAAATTAAAGGAAATCATTATGAAAATAAAGGACATCCAACTTTTAAATGTGAAAAGAACAATCCATCACCTGAAGTTATTGGATGATATGATTCATACCATGCAAGAAGCCAAGAACATGGATAAGGAAGGAAGCTGTGGCCAAACTTCCAAACTCGATTATGAGTATTGGAAGGCCACCATTGCTGGTTTGGTGAAAGAGTGGAACAACTACATACAAACTATGGGAGAATTGATAAAAGAGTGACTGGTCACTTTGTTTTGTCTTTAGTATGTATTTTACTTAGTTATTTAGCTACGTTATTAGTGTTATTTGTTGTTACTTTGTTGTTAGTTTCTTTTGTTGTTACTTTCAAAGTTGTTAGTATGGTTTATGTCATCTTTTAGCTTCTTTTGTTTTTGTTGTAACTGGGCTTCAATGGTTATTCCCTTGGCCTAATTTTTCATTTTTTGAACTTCTCATCTTGTAAGGGGTAGGTTCCCTTCAACCCTATTTTACCTCTAATAAAAACATCCTCTAACTAACCAAACTTGTCACATTTCTTAAATAGGCTAAAACTCTCTATCCACAAAAACTTACATGTGCTTAGTTTGTTTTCACCTTCTTACTTCCCAAGGACTACGAAACATCATCAAAACACTGGGAAATAACCTCAAAATCCTCATACACCTCATATAAAACATCACCATGTTGTTACCATGATTCAACAAGACTAACCTACTCCAAAACGCATACCTCTAACACATTTTACTTGTTCTAGGACTTCGACAAGGCCTAGAATGACTGACAAAACCATGGAAAACCATGAACTAACCACGATGATTTATAAAAACACTTAGACACATATTACACACCTCTTGGACCCTTTTTAACCTCATAACAATCTTCAACCAACTTTGGAGAGTTCATACTATGACCATGTACACTATACCATGCTCCAAGACACCATAGGTCTTCACCAAAACATGACTCTACTAATCAGTATTCATGTTAGACCTTGACTTACACCTTGTGGAGACTCACATGACATAATTAAACCCTTTTCTTTTGATGGAATTTGACATCAATGATAATGCCTAAACACAATGGAAAACAAAGACCCTTATAGGAGATGCTTTAGATTGGTACGATTCTTTACCTTCTAATTCTATAGTTGAGATAGAGTCTCTAGTGAAAACCCTAGTAAAAAAATTCAAATATCATGATCTACCTAAAAATAACATCAACTCTTTCATTAACTATCAAAAATTTAAAATTAATCAATGTAAGTCTTTATCAAGCGTTGGAAGACCCTATCCATGTGAGCAGAACATAACATCCCTAATGATATACTCTTTCAACTTTTCCTATGAGCCTTAGAGCCTCACCTTCAGTACAAAGTGATGCACTCTTCTCCTATTTCCCTCAAAGGCAATACTATCTTAAAAGGTAATTCGAGAAGGATCCTCTTAAGACACAATCTAACAAGAAAGTCCATATCATTCAATGATCAAAGAACAATAATGCAATGGATGATGGAGTCTCAAGAAATATTCCTCTTGTTTATTATTTAATTGAAACTATTTTAAATATCAACTAACAACCTATTAACAATAAGAGTCAACTTAAATCTCATCAAATACCTTGAGTAAGGAAGAGTTAAGGCATTGGTTTATTAAACCATTTACTACAATTCTATTTCCTTCTTGACCTATTCCTCATTGGCATGTTGAGATTAAATTTTTATAGTGGAAATATAATTAGGGTCACTCACATGATCATTGTCATGCACTGCACTCGTATGGATTCTATCGATTCTTTTTACGACCCAAACTTGACTATGACGCCATCAATCGCGAGTGTTTGACCAAAGCATTCAAGCCTCATGATGCAGCTCACTAAAAGGATGATCATGAAGCCATCAAATAGAATAATGAGAATCTAAAAATATTCTCTAATCCTCCACCTAATCATGATGTTGTTGAAATATCTAAAAATAATAATACAATTCTATAGCTAATGTGGTAGACACAAATTACCTTCATACAAACGTGATTACAATCGATGATGTAAAACATGTTGTTTTTATGTTGAACTAGAATATCCTATAGCATTCCATCCTAGGAGTCACAAGTTCATTTAACTTTTTGTGCCTTAGAATTAGGCTCCTAAAATAAAAAAACCTACCTCCTCAAAATTCCATCAACCCCTGTGGAAGTTCTCTTATAGAGCTGATTGTATCTAGGTTTTTACCCTGTCTACATACACTATGACCCCTATGCAGATCAAACTTATAGAGCCAATGCCATATGAACTAAAAAAAAAAAGTTCTAGAAGTCTCTCTTACTAAACCCACTCCTTCTAACCCCATTTCTTAGGATTTCCAATACTCTCATCCTACTACACATTCAATTAACTAAGGGAACATCTACTTAGGTTTTCATTACATGTGTGTTATCTACTATGGGAACTCTTTTTAGAAAAGATATTCCAGCCTTCACCAATTCATCCTAGAATTTATTCACCATCCTTGAATCATTGATCATGCATGACATCATATCCATGATAGTATAATTCCTTCTCTCAACAACACTATTATATTATAGTGTGTCTGGAGGCATCTGTCGACAAATCTTGTGAGTTTCTAGATAGGATTAGAAATCAGCAATGGTGAATTCCCCCTTGATCTGAGTATAGATATATGGTTTTGTGACCAATATTTTCTCAACATCCAATTTTAACTTCTTGAAGTTCTCAAAAGCTTCACTTTTGTTTCAAAGATAAAAATCCACATTTTCTCATCTAATCATCAACACAAATCATGAATTTATCAAATCTATAATGACTAAGTTTCATCGAACCACAACTATAGGTATGAACTAAATAAATCTCACATAGAGCTCAATAATTACTCTTCTAGGAGGAATATATGTGTTTTTTTCTACGAGGAAATGAGAAAAATTATCTATATCCTTATTGAGAGATGGAAAACCTCTCACCATATTGTACTAGTGAATTGTATCGAGATATCCAAAACTGATGTGACCAAGTCTTTGATGCCATAACTGTGTAGAATAAGTATTATTAACCACTAGTTCCCGATCATCCATGTGGAAAAAATTAAGATAGAAAATCCATCCCGCATTTAAGGATTTCTCCAAAAAAAAATTGATCCTCTAGATTTATATCAAATCAAACACATTTTCTTACTTTGGAAAGAAATTTAAAATCAATCTTTGATTATGATCTAGAAGCTAACTAATTGATAGTAAGTTATTCATCAAACCAGGGACATACAAGACATCTAAGGACATATAATTTTTGAACAAAGAAGAAGAGTAATGTTTCCAATACCTTATAATGTGTACGAATAGTCATCCTCGAACGAAACATGGTTTTGGAGAGTGTGTATCGTATAGTGATGAACCAATATCTATGTTTGGTCATGTTTTGAGTTTCTCTCAAATCAACATACTAGATTGTATTTAGATGACATGGTTGATTCACTAAAATGGGAAATGTACAAGAAATCCTCATCATCCGAATTGTATTATTTCTCACCTACATTGCCTTGTTTATGGGTTTTCTTTCACTAGTTCTCCTACTTCTACCCTTGTTGGTAATTTGATTTTTGTATTGTGATTGCTAACTTTGAGGTCTGAAATCACTCAATGAACCTTTCTTATATGTTTTGTATGAAAAATATTTCAAATCATGTCCTTGTTTATAGATAGGGCAATTTTAAATTTTTATCCCCTTGCTAATGTTATTTTTGGCACTTTTGGGAAGATTTTTCTTTCCCTTCCCTTTCTAATGAGAAGATAGTTCATTCTCTTATTATTCATCTTTGTGTTGTAATGCCTCTTCTAGTTGCAACTAATTCACGAAATTCTCAAAATTGATGGTGTGATATGAAAAGTTAATGGTTATAACAGAATATAGTAAGAGGGACGAAGTTCTCTAAGAAAAATGGGCATGAGAAATGTATCAAAAATATCCTCTCTTAGGGATAGAAGTGAATCCATCAATGCTACAACTCTCCACAAGAAATCCTCCACTTTCGATTTAGTTTGAATTTTAGTATAAGTAACTAACTCTATAGATTTAATATTGTGTTCTTGTTTCTCGCCTCATACATTGTTTTCAACTTGTCCCATGATTATTTGGATATTTTTGCATCTCCAATGTGGTGTTGCACATCATTAGATACTACATATAATATTATCAAATTGGGATATTGATTGGCCCTATAAAACACACGTTGTTGGGTTACGTCATCTATTGATCTAGTTGTTAAACCATTTACAACTAGCCAAATTTATTCAAACTCAATTTGATTTCAAATTTTTGTCTTCCATGTGGTGTAATTATCACCATGAAGCATTTACGAGTAAGGAAAAATACATTTTGGGGCATTTTTTTCCATAGTGGGTTGTTATATTTTCCTAGATAGAGGGCACATTAGTATAAAAATGCGATAATATACTAAAAATATAATATTACAACTACTTGTGCAAAAATATTTAATAGGAGGAAAACAAAAAAATTAGGGCCCTGGTGGCCTCTAGATCTTAGAATGAATCAACTACTGAAATTGACCCTTTCAAGCACTCCTCCTTTTACAAAAATTGCTTAGTATCAATTTTTAAGCAATATGAGAGAAAAAATTGCCAAAAATAGGGTTTTCTCTTGTAAATTTGGGGTTTTAGGCTACAAAGAAGAAATTTAATGGATCTTTACACATCTAAATTTGATGGTTTCTCTAAAAAGGCCTCTAAATTTGAAAAATTATAAAAAGATTGGGTGTTTCGACCCCTTCACCTCTACGGCTCCTAAGGAACAACTTTCTATCTAACTTAGCACATATAGTACATGCAACATAAATTGAATATTTATATTAAAATATTACAACGAGAGACTACCCTTTGATAATGATAAGCTGGCGGTGGATAGGAGTGCCACATGGCACGTAGAGGTATGAAAGGGTTTAGGTTTTCTAGAAACCTATGATCTCGCATCATTTTAGAGCATTTATGTTTCAATCGCTAGTCATAGGGAGTAGATACAAGGGAAAGAAAATATTTGGCTTACTATATAAGTTCGGATTCATTGTGACTCTGATAGGGACAGAGAGGAAAAGTCCAATTCGCAATGCAATGTGTTGTGCATCTAGAGACACAAAATCATACACTTTAGACATTATTTAGTCCCGGTCTCATACTATTATTCATATGGTTTTTGAGTGAATAAAGTGCTTGATTAGCCTCGTCTTTTGTCCATTGTACTTTATTTTCATCGTCATTTCAAACATTCAACACATACATGCCTAGTTTGTTTTTAGCATTTTACGACCTTTTATCCTTAATTAGGGTGCCCAAAATCGCCTTGGTCCTATTCAATGTACCCCAATCCTTTTTACACTTTCTTGCCACTTTTTGGGAACTTTCTATCCATTTAAACATTCTATCTTTTTGGTGGTCGGCCTCTTCGGGGTTAATTACGAAATTAGAATAAGAGAACCATATAAATATAAAGTTATGAGTCCATAATGAGGGACCAAACACTAGGCACTACTATCATCATCTAAGGTTGCATCCATCTAAATCTCATTTGCATCCATCTAGCTCCATCACAAGGCACAAGGTTGGTTCATCTACATCACACTACATAAGAGGGAATTTTATTCTATTCCATCCACCATTCTATTACATTTTCTACACATAGTTATTGCTCACTACTTTCACAAAGTATGACTAACACAAGATCAACCTAGGGCATGATCACACATATACACACACACACACATAGAAACACACACACACACACACATATAACTACATCAGGCCCGAGGTGTAGTGCAATGCTTAGTTAGTAAGTACACCATTGTGGCCGTTGAGGACAATCTGACCCCTTCATTTGCGTTGTTATTTTTTAGGGTTTTTTTGATGATTATCTTTGCAAATGAACCATCAAAGTTTTGGGAAATATTAGAGACATGGGAGTTGGCCCCTCAAATAACCTCCAAAGTTTATAGAAGTTGGATCCTCTCTTCAAGTGTTGAGATAAGGGTTAGAAAGGGAACTAAACAACTGTAAATCCTAATCTAAGGTAATGCATTAAGATTTATCATAAAGCACAAAGATACATACCCAAATCACTACAAAATAAGTTAAAGAGAATTGAGCGTGATTAACCTATTTTTAGAAAGATTAAGCATTATCTAAGGCTAGAAAGAACTAAAACATAACCATGTAAATGGGCGGACAAATGTAAAAGAATCTAAGGGAGTATAGCATGGTAGAAACTGAAACATATGTCTAAGATTTAAATAAAAGAATACAGAAGGAAATAAAGATTCAAAGTATTGTGAATCCTTTGTGCACAAAAAAATAACCCTTTAATTATAGAGAAAACAGTACATAAGGCTGATAACGACACAAATTATAGTGTTTCTTTACAACAGAGTCTTGTTAAGGTGATAAACATAAACTAATGAAATCAACAATTCCTCTAGAGATTTATGAAAAACATCCTCCTCCTACTTCTAGTTCAACAATTTTCTTATTTAGACCCTATGGCTCACGCTCCAACGTTTATGTTATTATGATCTTTACCATTAGCATTTAGTTCTTCATCTTCCTGATTTTTGACCCATGCGGTAGATCTCAACTGCTCGCTTCAGGACTCAAGATTGCATTCAATTTATTGAATGCGAGTCCTTTTGCTTCTTTGGTAGGCTCTTCGAATGGTGATAGCTTCTTTGAGTGACACATGGGGCTCTATGGGCTCATCTATTTTTCATTTTAATTTTCATCCCGTTTAGACTATGTTGTTGTGCCTCCGCCACGTGGAGGCCACACGTTGATTTGAACATCATCGATTTTGTGTGCTTCCTCAAACATGCGCCAAAGAGACACATGGATACCATTCACACGTGGCTCCATACTTAACCAAAAATCACGCTTGAGAAGAACAAAAGCATGCCAAAAATAAAAGGGTTGGGAGAGAAAAAACCAAGGCATACAAAGGTTTAGAAATAGGTTTAGAAATTATTCTACCATTATGGAGATTCACCGAGGGACTCGTGCCTATCAAGGAAGCATCTCGGAAATCCATCCTTGAATCAAAATTACAAAAATGTGTCTCAAAAGACATCACTTAGAGTTTCTTCAAACAGCCCAGCACAGTAGCCTATCCATTCTTCTTGAGTTGGTTACATTCTTTCTTGTAGAGCCTAGAAAGATCTATCTAACTCGATAATCTCCTTGTGCGTGAAGTTTTTAATATCTTGCACCATCGCGTGTAAAGCAGAACTCTAGATTCACTATTAGATTTAGGATGATCTCCACCTCAACCATACTTGATTCTTCTTTTAAAGATTGGAAAATAATCTTTTCATATTCCTTTGTTATGAGTAATTATTTGATTTGTTCCTCGAAAGGATTTGTGAAGTCATTAGGAAAGGGAGTGGAGAAGCACAATTATACCAACTCCTCATTATGCTACTTTTGTTCCCGATTCCAAGCTTGAGTTGGTTGAGGAGATTCGATAGTTAAGTGGAGCCTTGTTGCAACTCGGGATATTGTTGATTTTGGCTACTGCCATCAGCCGGTCGACGATACCATCCCCTTACAGGTAGAGTCCGAGGAATTGTATAATTTATGGACCAATGCTTTTTCTTTAGAACCTTCGAGATATGGAATTGTTGATGGTGGATGTAGAGGAATCCACATTGGGCACACAAACCTTGTGCATTAGATATAAATCTAAGTGTGGTAAACAGGTTCTTTCTATAGTGGAAATTATTTTACGATCGCGAGCATATAGCATGTGCACTAATGGGATTATTCCTCCCTTTGTGGTTTCTGGTGAGATTTTTGGGTCAAATCTTTGACCATGTCCTCCGATGAATAGCATTTTTTGCAGGCTTCCCTTCTCGGCCTCTTCGGATTGCAAAACTTCTCCTAAAGCATGGTGAAATCCTTTCTCCTTACTTCAAGTTCCCATTACGGTGGAATTTGAGGTCCTAGAGGTTGAAATCTTAGTTTTAATTAAATAGATCTCCTACTATAGTTAAATGGTTGTAGCCTTAGAGGATTCCAACTCAGCCTCTAATTTTTAGCCTCTACCTCAAAATTTTCAAGAGTTTCCTTCGAAGGCACCTCATTTAACTCCTCGTGGGTTTTTTCCAAGTCTTTGTTTTTACCTTTTATTTATGAGTTGAGGTGATGAATAGTGCCCTCTGTTTGTCTAAGGATAGCCTCCACTCTATTCAACTTGTTGTTGGCCTTCAAGTAATCCATAGTGATAATAATAGTTGATTCATTCATAAATTAGACCTTATCCTGAGGACAAAATTGAGCTAATTCTACTTCCATGGCATGGATAGTGTAATCATCTAGTTTCATCTATTCCATAGGTTTTGAGACATTAGGAATCATTTGTGAAATAGTGAGGGAGATCTACTGATGGTCATACACTGACCGCATGTGCTTCGTTGCTCCACTTGCCATCTCCTTATTCTTTTTCTTCTCCTTTCTCCTATTGCCTATTGCTTTGGCCAAATAAACCTGATTTACAAACTCTATTAGGGAACGAACAAGATCGCATGCGAATGGGAACCCTGGTGATATGCTATATGGAATGGTAGTGGGCTAAAAGTGTTGAGATGTTATAAGATCCAAAGAGAAGGGTGTCGGGATCCCGAGAGAGAAGAAAGAGATGGTGATAGGCAGTGGAGGAATAAGAGAGGAGTTGGGGGTGGATGGGTCTGAGTCGGGGTGATAAGAAAAAATACATCCCAGGTCCAAAGAAATGAAAGGCATAGGAGGAGGGAGCAAATGAGTGCTAGGAGGAGAAGAAAATTGAGGTACTAGAATAGAGGAAGGGGCTTAGGAAGATGGTACCTTATAGGATCTCTTCTTCTTCTTTTTGGTAGGATAGGATGGCTAGCAATCTCAATGGTGGAGAATTAAGGGATGACCAATGGATATGTAGAAATGGGACCATGGTTTGTGTCCGACACTAATTTTTATTTTTATCATGTTTCATAAGTGGGAATATTACTCAACGGAGCTTTTTGAGTCCGGGGAAGGAAGCGTGGTGGTGCTTGTTGTTGGGAGGAGCTAGAGATTCTAGTTTCTATCATGGGATATGCATTGTGAGGATCGTGACATATTCTTCACCATATGAATCAACTCTATGCTTTTCCTCCCACAATTCTTCACATTTCTCATTAGTGGACACCTCCTCAAAATTTTGGGAATTTTTCGCAAATATCTTCCTCTATTTTCAAAAGGTATCATTATTTTCCATGCCCTAGTATCTATTCTTTAGGGTCATCCTTAATCCTTTACCCATAGTAATATAGGGGTTATGAATGTGTAGGGCTGATAAAAAGACTCCCATCTTTGGGGTTGGGATATCTAACAATTCAACATAAATATCGAAGTCTCTTCCTTAGGAGATGTCCTATCTTCAAATAACCTTCTCCACTCATACTTGTATGAGCTTGAGACCTTATTTCAAGTGAAGATGGTAGCAATTTTCCCATTGGGGTCATATCTCCATCTGTTTTTATCAAGGAGAAACCATAGTGCACCAGCTAACATGTGAGGATATGCCCTGCCTTGCGCTTCATCACGGTAATGCCTCCCTTACTCCAAGGGAGTTCAAACAATTTTTCTTCTTACGGGTAGAGCCAAAATATCCATCCGGGATCTCCAATTGTCGGCTATCTCCAAAGCCACAACCCATGTCGTGAGGAATCTAGGGAGCATGAAGGGTTCCTCTTTGAACCCATACACTTCTATCATTGAATGTGATGTCTTGAAAAATTAGTCACGGGGGTGTAACTTGTCTTGAAGGATGGATTAGGATGAGTGACTCATTATGTTATCAACACCATCTGGTCCAACTCTAGCGAAGTGGTGCAACAAAAATATTGCAAACTCATATGCATCTAAAGAAGAGGATAGTACATGGGTCCATGATGATCTTTGGTATAATACTTAAATTGTTGAATTTTGTATCCTAGATTGTTAGAGACATATCTTGGCTAAATTATGTTTGCTTTACAGGATAGAATGGGCTGGAACAAGTATAAGGAATACATGAAGGTGGAGTTGATGTGGAAATGGGCTAGTTGGTGGAAAATAGTTTGTGCAATGACTTGAGAGAAGTTGAACCTATATACATGCTCTTTTCCAACTACCCTCATCCTATAAGGGCTCCCATCGCCATTCATGGACCTCTCTATCTGAATCCTAAGTAAATACAATTGCCAACATAGAATAGGCATCATATGCATTCAATGTGAATTTTTTTAATGGAATTGGAAATTCTAACAATTTAAAGCTACTCAAATCATCTTGCTACAATTATTTTTGAAGGAAAAAGGGATTATTTTGGCATGAAGACCAAACTTCTTAAAGCTTGACCATGCCGTAAAAGATATAACTTGGGTCATATGCCAAGGCCAACATTTCTCGATGGCTCGTGGCATTACTTATACTGCATATTCCTGTCATTGATGGTACAAGTGGTGAGATCGAAACGGTGCACACATATCTCGTATGAGCTCTAGATATGGGTGCACTAGGGGCACCATGTATTGAGCCTTGTGGTGGTTCAATGCCTGGAGATGAAGGATCCATCATCTCCATGGTGGTGTAATTTGGCATAGGCTTGATCTCGAGGGATTTTACCTTCTTATTCAAGACATGATCAAAAATTTAATCTGCATATTAAACCACCAATGAAGTTTCTACGCACTATGTACACTTTTATGAGTAAACAAGATTTGGATACTAAGTGCATGATGGTGAGTAACATCTTGTATAACACTTTGATTGAGAGGCTTAGTTAGGGAGTGTCATGGTTGGTCCGAGGATGAAGTAAACCGAGGTTATTTCTATTAGTGGTTCAAAGATTCAAGGAAAGAGAATATTCAGCATATGGAATCAAAATTAGGTAACCCACTTCTTGTCTTAAATTTCCTCCATGAATTTTTCAAATTAATGGCTCACGCAGTCAACCAGTCACGTCTTGGAATGAATCCTAGGCCAAATGACCCCTATGCCAAATTTCACATCTCATAAGATATTTTCCATTGCTTCCTTAATCATTTTCAATAAGTACTCTAAAAAATGTTGCATCATAACTTTGGGGAGATGTAGGAAGGTACATCCTTTGTAAAAACTTCAAAAAAGGGAATGGGAGTCTCCACAGTGGTACACGCGTTTGAGGAAACTTATTGGAAGGAGAAAAAATTGTGAAACAAAAGAGAGAAAAGGAGAAACTATACACATGATGCACTATACAATAAATCAAAAAGACTTCATGAAAGAGTTTAAGATGGATTCCATTTACCCAAACTGCCAAGGGTTCACCTTTTATGGTCTCAAGTTTGAAAGCGTTATCTTGCTTGCGCATGTGGTGATTTTGAATGGACTAGTCTAGAGAGGTTTAAAATTTCCATGATTGTTAGCCTTGGCAAATCTCGCATCCCATTTCGATGCGAAAGTGCTAACTCGAAGATCGAGGCTCTAAAGTTTTCGGTCAAACCAGGTTTTGACAACCCATTGATAGCTGATCATAGACTCATGACTTGATTCTCACTTCTCTTATAGTTCTATCAATTCAGCGAGAATCACCTACATTGCTCTTCGTTCCTTGATCTCTACCTACTTTAATAATTGCAATGCTTTAAGTTCTACCATGATATGCATCATCGCGATCTTACCATAGACTAACTCGTATGGTTAAGTATTTAGGATTTTCTTTGGTGTGATCCGATCAACCCATAAGGTTGTATTGATATGTTCATTCCATAACCTCTTGTGCTCATCCCCCATTATTTTTATGAGCCTTATCATATTTTTGATCATGGAATCTACCGAACCATTACCCCACCGATAGTATTTGGAAGATGTTTTTAATTAAATGCCATGCCTAATAGAAAAGTTAAATACTTTAGTGCCCGTAGAAAATATTTACTATTAGCTGATATAATTATTCATGGGGCTCTAAAATGGGTGGTGATATCATGGAGAAGCTCTAGGATCACATTCTTGGTAGCTTATTTAAGTGGCACCACTTTCACCCATCCGGTAAAATAATCAATGATGTTGTTATAATCCACTTATGGCCTACAATTGATACTAGGTTTACCATCTCGATGAAATCTAGACCTCATTATGTGAATGGTTCTTCAATAAGAAATGGATTAAGGGGTAATGTAGAATTTATCCTAAAACCTATGTAATAGAGGCAATTTTTCACTTTTTAACCATCGATAACAATCGCCAAACAAGTTGGGCCAAAAGTATCATGCTTGGAATAATTTTACGGCCTAAGGTTTGGCTAAGAGAAATGACCTCCGAGATACCATGATGTAACTCATGTAAGACCCTTTCGCTTTCCTCCTATAGACATATAAGTAGGATCCAAACAAAGTTCCTTTTGAAAAGGATATTTTCAATTATGATGAACTCGGATCCTTGCTATCAGTAGTACCTTATCTTTTTTAGAGGAAGGTACTTGGATACTTGCTTGTTTGCATGAAATGGATTTTATCAAATATCCAACCTTTATATTAATTTACTTGAATCTATAACACCATCTCGATTCATCATCAATTGGTGTCATGAAGTTCTCGATAATATATTGACACAGTCCCTTTCCCTTTACTAAATTTGTGGGTTTAATCTCAACGTCATACTACAAAGTCTGGTGATTTAGTTAGCTCTCTTTTCAATTATATCACCTTCTCGTAATATATTCCTTAACACTAGAGTGTGACACCAAGATCATGATTTTTTTGTTGGTCAAAAGATGCCCAATTTCTTGATCCTTTAATAATGGCATAAGCCCGGTTCTCTTCAAACTTATACTTGGTTTTGTATTCGTGGAGAGTTTTTGAAAAGAATGCTATTGGATGACCCTTTCCTTGTGAATCTCCCTTCTATGTTAGCACAGAGACAACATTGTTCTCTCTTCTACATACATACATGATGAAATATTTAGTGAAATATGTAGTGTACAACACCTGGTGCATGTGCAATGGCTCTCTTGATTGACTCAAAGGCTTGTTAGCATTCGGTGTTCCATTTAAAATTCATGTCCTTTTTCAGCATCAAAGTGGTTTGGTGGATCATTCCAAAAAGTCTAAAATGGACCTACTAATGAAATTAATATTTCTTAGGAAATATTGAACTGCCTTCTTATTGATCAAGAGGGATAGATCCATAATAGCTCGATCATTTCTAGGTAAATAGTGATTCCATCTTTTGAGATGATATGCCCCAGGATTTTTCCTTATCGGACCTCAAAAACACTTTTTTGCATTGAGAGGGATCCCAAATTCTTGAAACTTTTTGAACATGACCTCTAATGCATCAAAATGATCCTCTCCTTTTTAGTGAACATCATGAGATCATATAAGTATATCAAGATCACTTTGTTGATAAGCTCTCCAAATCTAGCATCCATGGCTATTTGGAAGGTTGACCCAACATTGGCGAGTCCAAATATTTTCTTTGCGTATGTGAAGGTTCCCCACTTCATTGTAAAGGTGGCCTTATGCGATCTTCTTCTACAAGCCATATTTAATTGTAGCCTTAAAAACCGTTCAGAGAAAACCTTCATGAACCTACCATTGCTTGTAATATTTTTTCTATGGAAGGCAAGGGGTAGTGATCCTTAAGTGACACCTTATTCAGATCTTTGAAATCCATATAGAGTCTCGATATCACCATTATGTTTCCTCATAGGAACTAGGTTATAAAGCCACACGGAATGCTTGATTGGAGAGATTATTTTGGCTTCTAAGAGTTTCTTGAGATTCTTAGCCACGAGAGATTCTATTTTTGGGTTCACTGGCCACTAATTTTGATGCACAAGCTTTGTTCCTCTCTCCAAATCAATGGTATGTTGAATGATATATTTTTTGCAACCATGTAGGTCATCATAAGTCCAGAAACCACCTTATCATATTTATGGTATAAAGCCACAAGCCTCTCTTTCTCTTGTTGGGTGACTCATTTCCCTACTTTTAGCTTTATCACATGAGATAATTCTATTTCATCATAACATTATTTGATCGTAAAAAACTTTCTCATGTCTATGATAACATCATTGGTATCAAAGAGATTCTCCAATGTTATCAACCCTCTTGCAAGCTTGTTCATTCTAAGTTGAATAACTTGATCTCCACAAGCTACTACAATTTTTGGTTTGAGTTGGTCTACAAACTCTTGATTGCTACATGAAAAGCAATATATTTTGGTCACACTCAAAGACTTGCCAATTGTCTATATTGTCATATATAGATTGGTAGATGATCAACTTTAATGTATTCTTTTTCTCTAACAGATCCTTGGTGGGATCAAAGCGCAATCCGATCTGAGCCATCCTGTTTACCTCTATGTTCTAATCTCAAGGATAACCCTAATATCAAAGGCTTCAAAGTATTCAATAAGATCCCATAACCTATGTTGGTAGGACCTCATTCTTGGGTTCTTTTTTGTAATAAAGTGTTCTTGACCTATGTTACCACTAACTCGAGTCTCCAAAGAATCTCAGTTGCTTTATACCTTCCTTGCGTATCAAGGTCAAACCATGCACCAAGGCTTCATAATCCACTTCATTACTGGTGCAAGTGAATTCTAAATGGAAATCTTGGAGTACCTTTCTTCCACTTGGTGGATTTAATCGAATACCGGCTCCAAAGTAATTTGTTCTCCTAGCACCATCAAAGTGTAGATTCCATATCTATGAATCCTTAATCGATTCTTTTCACTCTTACTATCCTCTTTCATGATCTTTGAAATACTGGTGTTTTTGTAAAAAAAACATAAGTTCCCAATCCAGTGGATTCAAAATTTCCAAAGGGATTTCATAGCGATAGGTCAACTAGATAGTTTCTACTTTTATGGTCACCCTCTTCTATGTATGAATCTTCTTCTCTGGTGATCATGGTGTGTGAGGCTTAAAAACCTAAAGATTCTTGATATTTTATATGCTCTTCCACGAGAGGCTCTGATAACACCTTCATTTTGGACCCATTCTTAGTCCATAAAATAAGATGTGACCAATCAAGAGATATATATCCCACAATTTTTGTGTGAAGTCATGGGATAGGCATAGTCCAAAGATTGGCGGTACATCACTCACCACTATGTCCTACGTGAAATGTTATGTTTGGTGAGGAATAGAGTTATAATGTTATACCTCTAATGACTCCAATAGTTAGCATTGAATTTCCATCTATCTGCATGACTCTTTTCCTCAAGGGTTCATATTTGACTCCCAATGCATCCGCTATTACTTTAGGTATTAATTTTTTTCTTGTGCTAGAATCTATCATGAAATTATGTAATAATTTCTTTCCAATAATAAGATTCATAAAGAATGGTTAGGGTCTTGGTTTGATTCCTTCCCCTTTCTGATTCATCATCACTAACTCTTTCAGATCCGAGGTGATCTAATTTTTTCTTTAGACTTTCGGTTGCGATCGAGCCGCTACTAGATTTTAATGCCTCTTGCAATAGTTCCTTTTGTTCGAAATGCCTAATATATCCCATAAGGATACATTGGTTGGTGCTTTCTTGAGTTTCTCTACTACGTTCATGGAACCAAATGATTTTCCTTGGAGACTTGTTGAGATTTTGGTCTTTTGTCATTGGATAGGGTACTTGGATTCCGATTTGTTTCTGGGATCTCTTATGCGGTTTTGTGAGGCCCTTTTCTTACTTCATTCATTGTCATAGGAATTGGGCTTATAGATTTTATAATTCTTCTCTTGAAAAAAGTATTGTAATTCGATTGTACTAGGTTTGAAATAGATACTTCAATGGTGAATAAAAATCCTCCCCTTTGATCCAAGAGAAAATCGCATGCTCGGGAGAAATATCTTCTTCTTGTTTGGGGACATTCCTTGCATCCGTGTAACAACGGATACATTCTAGATTCCCTAGATTGGTATGGTCCACCATCATGGACATCAAAACACCCCATTTATCTTTTCTATACTAACTTTTTTAGATTTCATTGAGGGAAATATCTTGGCATATGAGGGGTATTGCAAGGAAAGCACCAAGCATTGGCGTCTTCCGCTAGATTGTTCTATCCCATAAACATTTCTCTCTCCTTATTAGGTGGGATATTCTAGAGCAGTGTTAGAATTGAGATGATTTGGTTAGATGGCTAGGTAGGAAGTGGTCTCTGGGAATTTTGATATTGCAGAGAGTAGGCGGGATTATTTCCTTGGTAGCCTTGATAATTTTGTCTAGGGTAAACACCTTGATTCCTCTTAAGGTTAACTATCTCATTGGAGAAGCTCCTAAGGATATTTTTCATTTCTTATATCTATGCAGGGAAGATGATGATGTTGCTTCAGGGGAAGAATCTCCTTGAGGGGATGGGTAACTATATATGGATGTAGGAGTTTCAATCGATCCGAGGTCTTTACCTTGGAAAGTAGAGATATCTCTAAATATATTGGCAAAGGAACCTTAGGGGAATTTGACCACCATCTATCATTTTTTTCTCATCCTAGACCACAATATCATATGTTGGTGGTAAAGAATATCTTCCTAACGATAGAATCATGATATAGATATCTCGAGTTAAAAGATTTTAAATAGAAAACAATATCCATACTGCGGTAGAACTCTTTGCCATGTCTTATGGAATCTAGTATTGAAGTTGGTCATAGGATCCTGCAGAGCCTTTTTGATGTTGATCAGTTGTTGAAGAAGTGAATATCTATCTCCCTTTTCATAAAATATTATGAAGAATACATTTCCCAGATCATCCAGTACAAATAGAATTAGGAGTTAAGGATATGTACCAATCAATGATTTTCCTTTAAATGAGGCCACCAAGATTCTCAAGGCTATATCTTTCTTTGTGATGAAATGTCTGCACATATCTCTGCAACATATTGGAGATGTTCCTCCGCAATATTAAAGCCTTCACCATTGAAATTAGGTAGTATTCACCGCTAAACTTAGGTAGTGCTTTCGTTACATTTATTGAATATGTTTACATGTTGTTGGATGTACATGTGTAATAAGTGGACTCCCTTGATTCCACGGAAAAACTACCTCAAAGTTTGAGGTGGTTTATGTGTCATTATGATAGGTCTAATAACTCTAGTAGATTGTGAGAAGGGCCTCCCAGTTGAGGTGTTGAAAGAGTTCGGTTCGGGAGAGATAGAGATATATAGATATTACTTTCTCTTCTTCCTCGACAAGGGGATAACTACAGTACTAAAATACACCTTCTTCTCTTTCTCTTGACCATGTTTGTATCCTTTGCATGAATCAAAAACACTCTGGTACATTCTTGTGGCTCTTTTCCCACTAAAATAAGCACTCATGTTCCTTTTGATCAAGATTTAAATTGCTTCCACCAAGGCGTGCCACGAAAACTATTGATGATTATTGTTGTATATATCTTCCCCCCGGGTAGATATACACAAACGGAAAAATATGGAAATCAAAGAAACTCGGACCCGACAAATATATGCGCAAGGCGCAGTGAAGGGCACATGAAAATGGATGTCGACATGAAAATATATGCGCAGGCGCAGTGAAGGCACATGAAAATGGATGTCGACATGAAAATATATGTGCCAAGGCGCAAGTGAAGGGCGCATGAAAATAGATGTCGGCGTGTAAATTTATGCGCCAAGGTGTAGGTTAAGGGCGCATGAAAATGGATGTCGACATTAAATGGATGCGCGCACAAGGCACGAGTTAAGGTCACATGAAAATGGATGTCGACATGTAAATGGATGCGCAAGGCGCGAGTTAAGGTCACATGAAAATGGATGTCGACATATAAATGGATGTGCCAAGGCGCAGGTTAAGGGCGCATGAAAATGGATGTCGACATGTAAATGGATGCACCAAGGCGCAGGTTAAGGGCGCATGAAAATGGATGTCGACATGTAAATGGATGCGCCAAGGCGCAGGTTAAGGGCACATGAAAATGGATGTCGACATGTAAATGGATGCACCTTTGGCACAGGTAAGAGAGTGTCGACACAAATATGGATGTGCCTATGGCGCACCTTCAGGAGGTGCAACATTTTGAGCGCTGACAGAAAGCAGACCCTGGCGCAGATATTCAGATGGCCATAACTTTTGACTGGGAGCTCGGATTCATGCAAGGTTAGACTTTTGGAAAGCTTACGAGGTCCTCTGTCTAACTACGACTAGATATATTTAATTGGGTGAGAAAAAATTCTTAAAAATGAAAAATACAGTTCGCCACTTTTTGGGTTCGCTAGGGTTCTCACCTACCATCATAATGAGATGAATTAAATGCAACCTAGAGGTGGTTGGGGTAGATTTGGAATTCCTCTCTCTTTTCTCTCTCATTATTCCTATAAATTGTAAGGAGGGGCTTCTTTCTAAAGGTTGGAAATTCTTGTTTTGCCCCTCCCTTCTTCTCTTTGGTAGGTGAATTTGTGGAGTTCAAACCTCCCACCTAAAACTGTAATGCAACTTTGCCTCTTGGCATTTTGTAGTGTATTGTATCAATCTTTGGAGAAAATAATACATGTCTGTGGATGATTCTCAACCCTCTGTGTGTTTATTTGCATCCTCTTGATCTTTCATTACAAATCGGTTATCTATGCATGATCTTGCATTTCATTTTAGTGGTTTGTGTTTATTAACAAGACAAATGTTCTTCATTCCTCGGTGCATCACCTTTGTAGTTTAGGTTTTATTTTATGCGATCTTCTTACCCTGTCTCCTTGGAAAGTTAGTTTAGGTTTTGAGTAAACCCTCTGCATTTTTATGTGTGCATCTGAACAGAGGAATAGGAACCGGCCTTCATCCAGGAGAGCTTTTCCGATTTCGTGAGGTCCCACACTTGGGAAAAGCTCCATGTTATCTGCAATCGCTTGAGAGTCTAACCCATCGAGTTGCAGATATTCAGGGGTGCTATGATTCAACATTAACAGTTTTGGCACACCTGGTGGGACCAAGAGGTCATTCCACAAGATTTGAAGGAATTTTCAAGAAATTTAGACTTTAAAACTTCAAGTTTTACAATTTCAAATTTTTCACCTTCCAAGCTGAACTTTGAAATCAATTTTCAAGGGCTTAACTTGCTCAAAACAAGTAAAATTTTACCAGTTGATAGATCGGGGGATAATCTTCAAAAGGGTATTCTTAGATTTTGATATTTTGACTTTCAAAATTTCATGGTTTTTGGTATTTCGGGTTTTCCAGTTGCCTTGCATGACACGAGTTTTCACTGTACCTTTCAGAGATTACTAGCTGCCCAACAATACCCCATAACCGAATTGAAGAGCTGTATCTTCCGGATCCTTCAATTTTTAATTTCTATTTTTAATATTTTTTCCAGGTTTGGTGTGTAACCTGGCAGAATCTAGCGTTTTGAGGCTCATTCTCTAACACATCTGGTGACTCCAAAGGGGTAGAATTTAGTGGTATAGTGATTTAGGTTGCCCAGGTACATGAGAAGAATTCAAACCAGGTCTGATACTCGAGAAGAGGGTCTATTTTTCCACTTACAACTATCACCAGGTAGAGGAAGGAGAGGAAGAAGACCACAAAGATCACCTTCTCCACCTAACAGGACTTTATCAACCCCTCCACCTGGTAGACCTTTCATCCAATCAACAAGGGTTCTCAGGCCAATCAGAATGGCACAACAAAACCCTTTTGTTAACTTCTCTGGCAGCAGTCCACTTGCCCTCAATGCACAGAATCTAGTTTCGATTGCAGCATTGAAGAATATTCCATTTTTTACTGGAGAAAATCATACCACTCCTGGTGATCATGTCAAAGACATTGCTAATGTTTGTGCAATCCATGAGATAAATGAAATGGATGTTGTTGTCAAATTATTGGCATCTTCATTCAAAGGGAAGGCATTGTAATGGTTTAGGAGCCTTGGAGCTGGTACTATCCAAAAATGGAATCAGTTATGCATAGTTCTCCATGAGTAGTTTGGAGAAAAGGGAGACAATTTGTCTCTACTTGAACAATTGACAACTATCAAGAGAGCTCCCCATGAGCAGTTGACTAACTTCAACTTCATATTTCAAAGGTCTTGGGATAGGATTCCAGTTGCCGTTAGGCCAACAACTGAAGGTGCTTTTCTATATTATCTTAAGACTTTGAATTATGATATTTCTATGTTAATTCAATCTATGGGAGGAACAACCTTACCTGCTGCTTATAGCATTGCCATTAGGGCCGAAAAATGTCTTATTCAAGTCGGTAAGCTGGCTCCTAGGCCTCCCATGCCCTTGTATCCAAACTTAGAAAATCCAAGCACTAGTCAAGCACCCACTTTGGCTCCTATTCCCACTCCTAGAAATCAAAGTTCAAATGAAACTTCTACTTCATCCTCTAGTGCTTCAAATGAAACAATTACAGAACCTTGGAAATGAGCTGGTGACTATCAAAAGATAAGCAAGCTCAAAGTGCTAGACCGTATCAGCCTCAAGCACAATACCAGGCTAGGCCACCATACCAACCCAATAGGCCACCCAATCCAACTGCAAATCAAAGCCAAGTAAGGCCTTCCGCCAATAGACCATTTCAGCCCTATAACCCCAATGTTGCATCTGCTTCTAAAGCATTAGTGCCAGTGTAAAACAACATAGCTCAAGAGTATGATTGGTGTTTCCCATGCAATGAACCTCACAACCAATCTATGTGCTTCAATGGTGCTTTGAACCAAGCCTTGATGGTGACAACTACTGGCGTAGAGGGTGAAGTAAGTCAAGAAGCAAATCAGCAACAAGGGACATCTTAGCAAAACACAGCTCCAAATGATACCGCACTTGCGGGGAAAGCGAGGATTTTGTGGCGTGAATCAAAAATTTCTCAGAGTGTAGTAGCTAACACAAGATCAAAGAAGAGGAATATTGGTGAAGGGCATTCATTAGCTCCAAGTGATCTACAACCTTCCATCACTCCACAAGGTGTTGGTAAGCAAAATACAGTTCCAAACACGCAAGGACAGCCCAAACCACCTTCTAAACCAACTCAAATGCTAGTTGTTGCTGCCCATGCACAAGAAAGGAATGTGCAACCTAAAGGACAACAAAGAGATCTTTCATCCCCATTTAGCATCATTGATCAAATGAAGAAGACAAATGTGAATATATCAATGTGGGAATCTTTATCCATCCCAGGCCAAAGAGATCTTCTACAAGCTACCATGAAGAATTGGTCAACTTCAAACCAGCAGGTCCATATGCGAGAGAATGTCTCATGAAATGCTGCAAATTTCAAAGGAATCATGGAGGACAACAAGGTAAAGTTTTGAAACCCCCTCCATTCTATGTTTCATTAATTATTGGGGATAAATTAGTACACAATTGCATGATTGATTCGGGGCAAGTAGTTTGTCATGCCCAAGAAAATAGCTTATCATTTGGGTCTCAATATGAAGTCATATCAAAGGGGTAGTGCAATTGGGTGGGACAGCAAAGTAATAACGGTGGGAGTGATTAAAAGTTTGAATCTTACCTTGCATGCATGCCCCAATGTTACCGTTTTGCAAGATGTGTTAGTAATAGATTTTCCACCACTCTTTACCCTATGCTTATCAAGGGATTTCACAGCTAAAATTGGAGGCTATTTATCTATTGATTTGGTCACACATGTTGTTGAGAACAAGATATGGTACTAAGGTCACAATCAGATCCAAACCAATTGCAAACTTTCATATTGAGCCTCATACTCCAAGCCAAATCAATGCCAACTGTTCAGCATTTAATCAAGAAGATTATCCAAACACAGATGAAGCTGACACCAAAGTTGGAAGCATCCCAGATTTGACTCTTGATGAATGGGCAAGCAAGGAACATGCTTTTGATCCCTACCAAGAAGTAGAAGAATCTGAGCTAGGAGTTTATTGCATACATGAAGAAAACCAGCCTATTCCTAACATCACCAAACCATACCATAAGGATGACAATGAGGTATGGCAATTATTTTTTGATGGATCAAGGAGTAGGCAAGGTGAAGGAGGAGGAGCTATGCTTGTTTCACCTCAAGGAATCAAACATTATTCAGCTTTCCGTTTCTAGTTTTCTTGTTCAAACAACATAGCTGAATACGAGGCCTTGATTCATGGACTTCATTGGGCGGGAAAAGGGCATAAAGAACTTACAGGTGTTCGGAGATAGTGAGCTAGTCATCAACCAAGTCGGGGAAAACATGCTACAAAGAATGACCTACTGAAGAGCTACAAGAATAGGGTGTGGGACCTCGTTGAGGATTTCGAAGCTTTCAATATCGTGTCCATACCCAGGAAGAAAAATGAAGCTGCAGATAGGCTCGCAGCAGTTGGAGCAACGTTTGATGTGGTTAACAACATCATAAGGGAAGAAACACAACCACATATCCATGTGATTGTGAGGCCGTGAGCGATTCAGGATAATAACGTAAGCTAGCAGGTGTTTGAAAATGATCAACAGATCGTCAATTTCTTAAAAGAAGAGGATGAATTCTCGGCTAGGAATCGGGACAGAGACTAGAGCAAAGCGATGCGGGGATCAAGTAGTATAACTACGGACAAATAAGCTTCCCAAGGGTTTAGTAACATTGGAGTCTATCTTCAACCCTAATGACCAGTTTCGTAAGGAAAAGGCTAACATACAGGTCAAGAGAGAAGATTCAGAGCCAATTCCAGTTGGGGAAGGCAAAACACTTCAAATTGGCAAAGTGGCCAATGAGCAGGAGAAATTAGATTTCATACAAATTTGCCAAGAATTTCCAGATGTCGTCGCTTGGAGCTATGAAGACTTAAGAGGTTTCAATCCGAAGTTGGCACAGCATACCATAGAAGTGGATCCAGATGCTAAGCCCATCAGGCATAAGTAGAGACTAGTCAACCCTCACATTGAGCCTCTAATGAAGAAAGAGTTAAGCAAGCTAATAGAGGCAAGCATTATATTTCCGATCAAGCACTCAAGATGGGTTGCACACTTGGTTCCGGTCAGAAAGAAGAGTGGAGAAATCAGGTTGTGTGTGGACTTTCGAGACCTAAACAGGGCATCTCTCAAAGACCATTACCCACTTCCTTCAATGAAACAAATATTGCAAGTAGTATCTGGTTCGGAGAGATTCTCTCTCTTAGATGGCTACTCAGGGTACAATCAGGTAATGGTGAAAGAAGATGACTAATTCAAGATGGCTTTCACCACCAAATGGGGCACTTATGCCTACAAGAAGATGCCATTTGGACTATCAAATGCTGGAGCCACTTTTCAAAGGGAAATGGATATGGCATTCAAGGGTTGATCAATAAAATAGTTTTGATATATCTTGATGACATCACTGTATTCTCAAAAAATGTAGCGGATCACCTCTTTCATTTGAGGCAGAGTGTTTTAGAGGTGTAGAAAATTTGGGGTATCATTAAATCCCAAAAAATGCATATTCTTGGCTCACGAGGGAAAACTTCTAGGCCATATTGTTTCAAAGGAGGGATTGACGATTGACCTAGAAAGAGTTGAAGAAATTCGAGCGTTGCCATTGCCAAGTCACAAGAAGGCTCTTCAAAGCTTCTTAGGGAGGATCAATTTTGTCTGCAGGTTTGTTCCAAACTTTGCAGCTCTCCTAAAGCCAATAACGCTGATGTTAAAAAAGAGCATGACATTTAAGTGGACATCGAAGGCAAGGAAAGTTTTGAGGCAATAAAAGAGGCTATATCTCAAGCTCCAACTCTTGTCAATCCAGAATTCTCTAAGGATTTCATGCTATATGCCTTTGGTGGTGGAGACACAATTTACGTAATCCAGTACAGAAAAATAAAGAAGGATTAGAACAACCACGTTGTTTTCTTGATCAAGGCTTGAAAGAATACGAAACTAGGTACTCTTTCGTTGAAAAGCATGTCCTTGCGGTGATCGGGAGCTTAAAGAAATTCAAGCACCTAGTCTCAAACAACAAGATCCAATTATTGGTCTCTCATGCGGGAGTTAAGGACTTCCCGAACAAGGATCTCGAATGAGAAAGCGTGCGGGATGGATCACTAGTGTCATGGAATATGACATCGAGATTAAGGTCACTAAGCTAGTACGTGGAAAGGACTATGTGAACAACTAGCTTTGAGTCGAAAGTCAAAACAAGTGATGAAAAAGAGACTACCTTGGTACTACAGGATGGTCAAGAACAAGAAAATGATGATGTGGCCACTCCTTGTTGGACTCAGAATATGATACACTTCCTACATACAGGCCTATGCCCTCCAGAAATGAGCAAAGCAAAGAGGAGATACTTTAGATTACAAGCTATTCCATATGTGCTTGTTGATGGTGTTTTGTTCAAGAAAGACATCAATGGAGTTCTATTGAGGTGTATTGAGACAGGTCAAATTGAGAGGGTGTTACGAGATTTTCACGATGGAGATTTTGGAGGACATTTCACCCCACGAGTAACATCTCTCAAGATAATGAAGGCAGGATATTATTGGCCGACAGTGTTCAGTGACTGCTATACATGGATAAGAAAGTGCAAGAAATGTGCACTCTTCATAGGAAAAGAAAGACTAGCAGCACTTCCATTGCACCCAATTTTGGTTGACCAACCATTTATGCAATGGGGATTGGACTTCATTGGGGTCATAAATCCAAACTCAAGCCAAGGCCATAAGTGGATTCTCACGGCAACGGACTATTTCACCAAGTGGACCAAAGCAGTAGCGCTCAAAGAAGCAAATGAGTCTAACATATTAGACTTTTATGAAGGAATAGTGACCAAGTTCGATGTGCCGGCCACTATCATATCAGACAATGCATTGGCATTCATAGGTTCCAAGATTACAGAATGGGCTGTCAAGAATGGAATCTATTTGAGCACCTCTTCAAACTATTACCCGCAGGGTAATGGACAAGCAGAGTCCATGAACAAGAATTTTCTAAGAATAATCAGAAGGACTCTGGATGAAAACCAAAGGACATGGCATACCAAGCTAAAATCAGCATTATGGGCTGACAGGATAACGCCAAAGAGATCTATAGGTAATTCTCCCTATAAGCTAGTCTATGGGAAAGAGGCAGTATTGCTTATATCATTAGAATTGCCAGCATTGGAGCTCATGAAGCAGTTGGAGTTGGATGAGTTTGAACCAACGGAGGCTAGGTATGCAGATTTGATGGAATTAGAGGAAATAAGAGAACATGCGATTCTGATGATTGAAAAGGATCAGGCCTTAGTAAAAAGATGGTTTGATAAAGAAGGCAAGAGCAAAGACCTTCAGGAAGGGGACCTAGTTCGAAATGGGATGCAGATTGGGAAAAAAATAGGAAGGCATTCCAAGTTTTATGCCATTTGAAGTGGCCCCTACATGGTCACGGGATGTAAAAGTAGTAATGCCTTCCAATTGTCTACATTGGATGGAGAAGAACTCCCGATTCCGGTTAACGGAATCTATCTTAAACATTGCTACTAAAAGGAAAAGGTTTACCCTTGTAAATATTAGCCTAGATTTCAATTCCTCTAAGTGCGTATGCACATTGTCTTGTTGTAGTTAGGTTTCAATTTCCCTAAGTGCTCTGGCATAGGTTTTGTTGCTCTCAGGTTGAATTTCTACAGTTCAGAGTGTTGTCAGAGAAGAAGTTGCGGTATCAGGCTTGGGATCGAGATATCGGGTTGGTTTTGTTTGCTTATGACTCCATGCCCAATGGATTGCTAAAGTGGCCCTTTGATCTTTCTATGAGGCGGTGTGATCTCGTTGAGTCACCAAATTGTTGTATATATCTTCCCAGGGTAGATATACACAAACGAGAAAAATATGGAAATCAAAGAAACTCGGACCCAACAAATATATGCGCCAAGCACAGTGAAGGGCGCATGAAAATGGATGTCGACATGAAAAAATATGCGCCAAGGCACGAGTGAAGGGCGCATGAAAATGGATGTCGACATGAAAATATATGTGCGAGCAAGCAGCGGTGAAGGGCGCATGAAAATGGATGTCGACATGTAAATAGATGCGCCAAGGCGCAGGTTAAGGGCGCATGAAAATGGATGTCAACATGAAAATATATGCGCCAAGGCACATGTGAAGGGCGCATGAAAATGGATGTCGACATGTAAATGGATGCACCAAGGCGTTAAGGGCACATGAAAATGGATGTCGACATGTAAATGGGTGCTTGAGGCATAGGTTAAGGCGCATGAAAATGGATGCGCCAAGGCAGATTAAGGGCGCATGAAAATGGATGTCGACATGTAAATGGATGTGCTTGAGGCGTAGGTTAAGGGTGCATGAAAATGGATGTCAACATGTAAATGGATGCGCCAAGGCACAGGTTAAGGGCGTATGAAAATGGATGTCGACATGTAAATGGATGTGCCAAGGCGCAAGTTAAGGGCGCATGAAAATAGATGTCGACATGTAAATGGATGCGCCTTTAGCACAGGTAAGAGAGTGTCGACACAAATATGGATGTGCTATGGCCCACCTTGGGAGGTGCTGACATTTTGAGCGCCGCAGAGCGGAGCACTTGGCGCAGATATTCAGATGGCCATAACTTTTGACTGGGAGCTCGGATTCATGCAAGGTTGAAATTTTTGGAAATATTATGAGGTCCTCTGTCCAACTACGATTGGATATCTTTAATTGGGTGAGAAAAAATTCTTAAAAATGAAAAATACAGTTCACCAATTTTGGGGTTCACTAGGGTTCTCACCTACCATCATAATGAGATGAATTGAATGCAACCTAGAGGTGGCTGGGGTAGATTTGGAATTCCTCTCTCTTTTTTCTCTCTTTCTTCCTATAAATTGTAAGGAGGAGCTTCTTTCTAAAGGTTGGACATTTTTTTTTTGCCCGTCCCTTCTTCTCTTTGGTAGGTGAATTTGTGAAGTTCAAACCTCCCACCTAAAACTGTAATGCAACTTTGCCTCTTGGCATTTTGTAGTGTATTGTATCAATCTTTGGAGCAAATAATACATGTCTATGGATGATTCTCAACCCTCTCTATGTTCATTTGCATCCTCTTGATCTTTCATTGCAAATCGGTTATCTGTGCATGATCTTGCATTGCATTTTAGTGGTTTGTGTTTATTAACAAGACAGATGTTCTTCATTCCTCGGTGCATCACCTTTGTAGTTTAGGTTTTATTTTATGCATCTTCTTACCCTGTCTCCTTGGAAAGTTAGTTTAGGTTTTGAGTAAACCCTCTACATTTTTACGTGTGCATCTGAACAAAGGAATAGGAACCGGCCTTCATCCGGAGAGCTTTTCCGATTTCACAAGGTCCCACACTTGGGAAAAGCTCCATGTTATGCAATCACACTGAGAGTCTCAACCCATCGAGTTACAAACATTAAAGGGTGCTGTGATTCACCATCAACAATTATCTTTACAGATGAACCATCAAAGTTGTGGGAAATCTTAGAGATGTGGGACTTGGCCCCTAAGATAACCTCTAGATGTTATAGAAGTTTGATCTTCTCTTCAAGTGTTGATATAATGGTTACAAAGGGAACTAAATAATTGTAAATCCTAATCTAAGGTGATGCACCAAGATTTATCATAAAGCATAGAGATACATACCCAAATCACTACAAAATAAGTTAAAGAGAATTGAACATGATTAACCTATTTTTAGAAAGATTCAACATTTTTTATTAAAGGAAAATAGTTTTGAAGGGACTATACCCTGATACAAAAAGGCTCAACAACCAGATATACATGAGTAAGAATCCAAAAAAAGGATCAAAATCCAGATAATTCATCAAGCCAAATAGTAGCCAAAAAAGGAACTACTAAGAAGTAGAAAACTAGGAATAAAACTACTAAGAAACAACAATTAAACAACAAACTAGCAAGAAAAAAACAACATCCTACTCATAACTAGACTACACTGAAGAATTTATTTCTTCAAAGCCCTATCTATTCTTGATTTAACAAATCAAGTGAGGTAAATAACGCTAGAGTGGTGACATGTGTGGGGTCATTTGCATCCAACTGAGAGATGATCTGGTTCCTTTCATCTCTAGTGCCCCAAATGTCAGTTGAGATTCCACTGAGCATAGTGATGCTTCTAACATGTTGTTCAAGAAAATCACATATAGCCCTAAAAATTACAATGTTGTGGTCATGCCGATCCTTAGATTTCCCAAGTCTATTGTCCAAGGAATTCAGTTTCTTGTAAATTTCACTTATCTGATCTGCCCCAATATCAATATCCTCATTTAATTTCCTTTTACCCTTTTTCTTTGTTAGCTGATACATTTATTTTTTGAGGTTTTCCACCTCTTTTTCCAAAATTTCCATTATGTGAAGAAGATTCTCCTTCTCGTGTTGAGTATATTTCCTTGCAGTGTTGATATGCAACAAATTATGGGAAATTTCAATATCCTTTCTGCTCCTGAGGACTCTGCTAGAGGTAGAGGGGTTCAATTTGGAGAAGGAAGGGTTTTTGTCTTGAATTTCCTTTGACTGGAAATGGTGATTGGGGTGACAGTAGGGATAGGTTTAATGGGAATGGGCGGGGTGACAGGGGTAACAGGTATGACAGGGTAATGGGCAAGACAATGTTTGTGAAGGAGAAAGATAAGACCCTAATGGAGGGGAATGTCAGTGTGGTTTTGGAAATCAAGAATGGAATGCTCCATTGAATTAAGAAGATAGTGTGGAAACAAACAAAGATATTTCTCCTTGGTTAAGAAAAATCAGGTGTTTTATGGGGATAGTGATGTACCTACCTTCAAGAGAGATAAAATGAACCATCATTTTGGCTATTTCATCAAAGGGTTATGGGATGGAACTAACCTTTATACCCATCATTACAAAGAGGAGATCCTCCCTTTTTCCACAAACTTTTTGGTTTCTGCATTTTTATCCACCCTTTTGCTGAAAAATATGATTCCATCCAAAGCAAGGCCCATTACCTCTATAATAAGATCCTCTTTTATCAACACTTTTTCCCACCATAAGTTACCTTCCACTCTTTCTAGTTTGCAGAAAAATACACAAATATGTTCTGGTCGTGGCCTTCTATTCCCTCAATAAAATTAGCAAACCCCAAACTATAGATAGTTCCACATCTCAATGTTTTCTTTCCATGTGGGATCACAGTTGGGTTCTATTTGACATGGATCTCCCCCCATTTTCCTACCTCTGCATGTAACCTTCTTGAAACCCACAAATAAACTATTTTTGTCTTTCCTAAACCGATTTTTAACCATCCATCTACATATCCTTCGAGCATGTGAAATTTGATGATTATAAATACATGTACTCCTCTCACATGTGCTAACTTTCATTTCCCATAAAGCACATAAAGTCCCATTAGTGATTCTTTGTGGGATGTAATATATCATATTTATCTTTGGTAATAGAGTTTTGTACTTCAATAGGGGTATTTTTCTCATAATTCCAAGTGATGAAGTTATTACTAATACCATAATTAGCTAGAGTGTCTGCTACCCTATTCCCCTCTCTATAGGTGTGACCAATTTGAAGGTTATTGAAGGTATGAAAAATATTAATAGACTCCTGGATGAAATCCTTAATTGTCTAGCTTGGAGGATGTATATGATTTAGATGATTTATTACATTCAAGGAATCACCTTCAACAATAATGTTCTGAATGTTGCAATCTTTAGCAAGTCTTAGACCCCATAAAGTGATAAATCTTCAGCATAGTGATTGGTCTGATGCCCCATTCTGCCAACATAAGCAACAATTAAACAACCTTTGTGATCCTGTATAATTCCTCCACTATCAGTTGCACCTGGGTTGTCCTTAGAGGCTCCATCAAAATTGAAATTATACCAAGAGTTAGGAGGAGGGATCTAGTGTATTAAGGACCTATAAAAGAAAGATTCAACATTATCTAAGGATAGAAAGAACTAAAATGTTACCATGCAAATGGGCAGATGAATGTAAAAGAATCTAAGGGTGTATAACACAAGATAAATGAAACATATGTTTAAGAGTTAAATAAAAGCATACGAGAAGGAAATAAAGATTTCAAGTATTATGAATCCTTTGTGCACATAACAAGAACCCTTTAATTATAGATAAAAACAATACATAAGGCCGATAACAACACAAATTATAGTGCTACTTTACAATGGGGCTGGTAAAGGGTGATAAACACAAACTACTAAAATAAACAATTCCTTTATAGCTTTACGAACAACTTCCTCCTCCTACTTGGCTCAATAAATTTATTATATAGACCCTACGGCTTGCTCTCCAATGTGTCTATTATTATGATATTTAGCATATTTATTTAGTTCTTCATCTTCACGATCTTTGACCCATGCGGTAGATCTTGGCTAGTCACTTCGGGACTCAAGATTGCATTCAATCCACCTAATACGAGTCCTTTTGCTTCTTTACTCATTTCGCAAATGGTGATAACTTCCTTGAGTGACACATGGGGCCATGCATTAGTTTGATTATTCCTTCTATTTTCTCCCTTTGGAGTTGCGTCTGGATGACACGTGGGTCTCTGCGAGCTCTTCTCCTTTTGTTTGACTTTTCATCCCATTCAGACTATGTTGTTGTGCCTCTACTATGTGGAGGATGTTCGCTGATCTGCAAATCCGTCTCATGGTGCTTCATCCAATATGCATTGAAGAGACACGTGGATACCCTCCATGCTTGCCTCTATACTTAACCAAAAATTATGCTCCAAAGGAACAAAAGCATGCTAAAAACAAAGATTCGGGGTGACAAAACCAAGGGATCTGTGTCGGTGTATAAATTATTCTATAGGTTTGATGTTTTTTTTGGTCTTCCAAGTTTATTCCTCATCACTAATCATTAGTTAAATTTGACACAAAGTATCCATTTATACATGATAGATAATGAGGGTTTTGCATCATCATCTTGTTCTACAAATTTGGTTTCGAACCTCCTATCTGAGACTAGGGCACCTAGAGCACAAACTAGGGCACGCACAAGCACCCTAATCCTTTCCTAAGCACCCCAATCGAGCTAGGCAGCTAAAATCTACATCTTCTAGAGCTCCTCTATGGTCGCATCTAGATTTTTTTATCCATTTAATCTTGCTGACATAGTCCCGAACAATCATCGAATCATCTAAAATCCTTCTAACCCTAATTTTTAATTAGGGTTTCACATTTTCATTCACTTAGTTAGTTGGGTCACTTCCTATATTTATTAATTACATTTATTTACTATTATTTACCATTGTTCCTAGTTTATATTAACTTAATAAATCCACATTTTACTTAATCATTTTGGTGAACCCATACTCAATCTTCATGCTTATAGGACCTTCACTTATTACTTATCATCTTAGGGTTTTCTCATCATGAATATCTCTATTCACACTTATCTACAAAATCACCTTGATTGTATCAGTAAGCTTAAAAAGTACTTAGCTACTAATTATATTCCTCCTCACATGTCACCGAATATGTATACCATAAGTTCACTTCTTCTCTATCCCTTAATGAGGATCAAATAAATTTCACAACCGATGACTTACCTTCTCAAGAGATACTACAACATGACCCTCCCTTGTATATTCAAGTTTGTGTTAACAAATTTGGGGTCAAATGCACTTTAGTTGACAATGGATCTAGCCTTAACATTTTTAACATCACTTTTCTTCATCATTTAGGTATGTTAGAAGCATCTCTAGCTCCTTCCTCCATCTCTATTTGTGGCTTTGATAACATTCCCAAGCATGTATTAGGTATTTTCATCTTACCTCTCACTATCGTTCCATGTACACTTAATGTTCTATGTCATGTCATGCCTTATAACCTTAATTATAATACTCTTATTAGATGACCTTGGATCCATACTATGCATTGGTCCCCTCTTAAGCAATATTTACACTTGTTTATGATGTTTGAATGATCCTTCACCTTTTGAGTATTGTAATTCTTTTGAGCAATCTAGCGATACTTCCACTTCCTCTGATGTTACTTAGGACTTTTCTAGATATGGGTTAGGGTATGAATATTTGCACCGCTATGGTTTATCGATACACATTTAGATCAATAATAACATAAGGTAAAAACACTTTGGGATTTCCTACACAAATCACATGAGTTTGGGCTAGGGTATCAACCTCCTTCTCTACCAACTATGGATGCTTATACTACCTTTCATGTTAGCTCACTTCTCGTAGTACATCCCAAACTTATTAGTGATGACACATCTACCACTTGGGATACTTTAGATACCTTTACTACTGATGATTCTCTGCTTGATTATATGGGTGTTTACGATCATCTTCCTTCTTTTCACCATAAATGGAACCTCCCATCATCTCTCAATAATACATCTTATTCACGAAGTTTGATGTCTCCCCGATAATCCCAATCCTCCCGACATTATGCATATTGACCCATACATCAAAGATCGCTTAGACCTTATCAATGAAGAAAAAATTCAATACAACTTGGGAACATCTGAAAATCCATGCATGATTTTTCTAGCTTCCTCCGTCACTCCTGCCAAAACAAATATATCAAGCAAGTACTTCATTATTTATTTTATATTTTTGAATGAGACTATAGTGATATACGAGGCATTGATCTATTGTTCATGATGCATAATACTTTCCTCAACCCTAGTGCTAAACCCATACAGGATAAAATCCGTAAAATGCATATGAAAGTAGAAATTCTAGTTAAAGAAGAGATTCAAAATCTTCTCGACACCATTTTTATTTGGGATATTGATTATCTTGAATGGGTATCTAATATTGTGCCAATAAACTAGATATTCAAGTTTTTTTCAGACCGATTTCCACAATTTAAACAAAGCTTTTCCTAAGGATAGTTTTCCTTTGCCACATATCAACACTATTGTCGATTCTACAACCAGATATGACATTATTTATTTTATGGATGGATTTGTGGGTTATAATCAAATTAAAATCAACCCGTTGACCAAGAAAATACCTCCTTGACATGTCATGGGAATGTATTTCTATACGCTTTTTCATTTGGTCTTAAAAATGCTGGGAGCTACTTATCAATGGGAAATGACACATATATTCCATGATTATATTCACAAAATCATCGAAGATTACGTAGATGACATTTTGGAAAAATATTTAAAAATATATTTCCATGAAAAGGATCTACGAATAACTTTTGAATGACTACGACAATATCGTGTGCGTCTAAATCCCAAAAAGTGTGTTTTTGGGTCACAACAGAAATATCCTTAGATATATTATCTCCCAATGTGGCATTGAGATCAATCCTAACAAAATTAAATCCATTATTGATATTCCTCCACTAAATAATTTGCATTAATTATGATCATTATAAGGTAAAATTCAGGTTATTTGACGATTCATTGCTCAACTCGCTGATAAGACTCAACCATTTACATGAATCATGAAGAAAGATACTAAATTCATTTGGGGTGAGAATTGTCAAAAAAACTTCAATGATATCAAATCTCACTTGTTAAACCCACCCGTCTTAGTTACTCCTTAAGATGGTTGACCTTTCTTATTATATATTTCCTCTACATTCCATACATTATGCATTCTACTAAAGCACAACATGATGACTCTCAACGTGAAAGAGAAATATATTATATCAATCATACTCTACTTTCTTATGAATGTAACTATAACTACATTGAAAAACTCTCTCTCAAACTTGGTTTTTGTTGCATATAAATTGTGACATTACCTTCTCAACAATTAAGTACATAGTATCACTAAAGTTGTTCGATTGCAGTACTTACTATCTTGCACACATCTATCAAGATGCTTGACATGATGGGTTATGTTTCTTAGTAAGTTTGATTTCACATTTATACCAAAAAAATCCATCAAAGGACATGTTTTCGTTGATCAATTAGGTGTAACACCTCTCTCAGATGCATTACCCATTTCTGATTCTTTTCATTACGATTTCACTACCTATACAATTGATCCACACAAATGGAAAATGTATTTGGACATCTATCATTGCCGATCTAGTGCTTTGGAGCTGGGATTCTCTTCATTACCCCACAAGGTATCCCACTCCCCTTCACATACCGATTAGGTTTTTTTATACAAATAACATTGGTGAATATAAAGAACTTATTATATGCCTTCTCACCTTTGTTCAAAAACTTCTCATTCGTAACCTATGCATTCACAATGATTCTCAACTTGTTATAAATTAGGTCAAAATATATATAACACAAAGGATGATCATTTGATTTCATACAAAACTATTGTAAAAGAAATTTTACCTACATTTGATTCCTACTATATCACTACTATTCCTCACAAGGATAATCATCATGTAGATGCTATGGCTAGTTCCACATCACTCATCCCAAAAGACATCACCGATGAAGAAGCCACATTCATAATTACACACTTACGACATCCATCTATCTATGTATTACCTCTTGTAGCTTGCACCATAATGCATAGTTAAGAAAAATCTAAATGGTTCATGCCTATTTATAATTACTTATATAAGAAAATAAACCATGACACACTACAACCTCATGAAGCTCGTCAATTACATTATGAGGCTACTCATTATGTTATTGTTGGGACAAAATTATTTAAGCATGATATTGATGGTCATATCCTACGTTGCCTTGTAATCGCGAGACATCTCGACTACCATCTTGCATATTCATGACAAAGCATATGTCATGGTCATTTCTTAGGTAAATCTATGTCACAAAATATTTTACACTAGGGGTATGATTGGACTATAATGAAACAAGATTTCCTTAACTATGCTAATCATTGCAAAAAAATTCCAAAAACATGGTCCATCATGAATCTACATATGACCTTCAACCCATTGTACCTACATGGTATTTTTCCTTTTGGTTATTTGAACTCATTGGTATGATCAATCCTAATTCTATCAAAGGATATACATTTATTATGACTACTACTAAAGACTTTACTAAGTGGGTTGAAGTAGCTCCCCTATGAATGGTCACTGGTAAAGACATTTGTAAATTTCTCACCACGCATATTATCACATGTTTAAGTGTTCCTTCTTCTATAATATATGATAACAGATCTTCCTTCAAAAATAAAGACATTAAATAGTTTTGTGCCAAATTCAAAATCAAGCAATCATTTTCTACCCCTTACACAAGGCAATGGCCAAGCCGAGGCCACCAACAAAATTATTGTAAAATCCTACGTAAAATCGTTTACTCTAGTGGTACTAGTTGTTATAACCAACTATTATATGCTTTATGGGCCTATCATACTATCATTTGTACACCTACTAACACCACACATTTTTCCTTGGTTTGTGTTGCTGAAGCATTTATCTCACTTGAGCTCAAAATACCATCCTTGCAGATCTCTCTTAAAGGAATCCTTAAAGACAATTAATATTGTGAAAACCGCTTGTATGAACTCGAAATGTTGGACTTTTTCATGTCCAATAACTCAAACATATTCAGGATTATAAATCTCACATTGCACATGTATATAATCATAAAACTCATTCTTGAGAGTTTAATATTGGTGACCTCATCTTAAGAGATAATCAAAAGAATAAAAATGTTGAGGCGCATCTTAAAGGAAAATTTAAGCCCATTTGGATTGGTCCATATACTATCTTTGATAATCTTAGTGGTGGATTTTATCACCTCACCACCCTTTTAGAAATACCACTCAAATACCCACTCAACGTAATGCATCTTAACAAATATCGTGCTTAATTTGACCATTACCGATCAAACACTCTTGTGCTTCGGTTCACAATAGACTATTGAGGTCATACCACACAAGAACCCCACACAATGCACAATAGTTTCTACACACTGTATATATTCACACATCACTCATATTACATCACATATTATATAGTTAGTTTACATCATTTTAACATTTACACATCTACACATCATATTAGTCCTCATCATACATGTGTCACACTTACATCTAGAATTACATACTACTCATCATACACATCACATAGCGTGCATTTCACACTATTAGTCTATCTATACATTTTTTCATTGCATCCTATACATTGCATATCACACATCCTACACATCATATAGTCATCTATTATCTTCAAACATACTACATTCTCTTCTACGCACTACACTCATCACCCTATGATAGAATTTAGTTCCTCATTCCATACTCAACTATTCGAGGATTTACCAATCAAATGGACCTTATCCTCATTACATGTTCATCATTCATTATTTCTTCATGTGACATTCCTAGGTTAGTGACATACACTATAGGCTGAATGGTATACGATTTTAGGCTATATCAACACTCCTTCCATTTATCTTGTAGTGATATACGATTTAGGTTATATCATCACTCACTCCATCAACTTTTCGTGATATACGCCGGCCATAAGGGTCATTAAAACACAAGTTATAGGTCGCATATACTCACAACACATATACACATTCATCACAAAGTGCCTTTGACACAATAGACATTATTTGACCATTTCGATGAGGTACTCTCATTTATAGTTTATTTCTTGATTTGTGAGGGAAAACCAAATGAATCTCATTGCATAAATTTCCATTCAATTTGGGGGCATATAACTCTAATCATCCATCTTGCATTTCATTTGTTCCATCCACAACATACTACATATCATGGTTTCGTTTACTCTTTTTACATTTTCTTGTTCATGGTCACTTTATTATACATGTTAGATAGATATCTTGTGTGTCATTTATCTATACCATACACATATGAACATTCATGCCTTTACTTAGTTTTGATTTGAGATATAGGTCTTTTACACATAACACGGATGCTTTCTTCCCACCCTTTCCTACACTGCCTTGCACCTGGGGCATCCACATTTTCTCGTATATGTGTTATCGTTTCATTTTATACTTCACACTTTAGATTACTTTCTTATACACGATTTTCACATCTTGGTTATCTTTCTAACATGCTTAATGAGTGCTTCATGTGTAGTAGTTGTTTGCAGGATTAGTTTCTTCCATGCTTGTTTGTTACATTATCTATTATTATTTGTCCTTATTTACGATATTTTCTCTATGTTTGGTGTGCACATTTGTGTTTTTGTATGCGGTCATGATGGCCTTGCATGTCTTGTGACATCGTGAGTGGTGTCCCATATTTGCATCTTGCTTTCTACAACTTACTTTGTCTTCTTGCGTGTTTACATTACTATATTGCTTGGTAGCTTACACATTGTTTGTGTAGCATACATTTATCTTTTACATAAATGATTTTTCTTACTAACACTTATTTCTATCCACTTGTTTTTTCATGCCATGGTTTCTACCAAGCACATTCCTTTCCCCTATAGGAATATTTACTGAGTTCATGTGGTTGGTCCTCTTTTGGGGCCACATTCTCCTATGAGTGATGTCACATTCACCCCAAGGGGCATCATTTGGGGTTTTACATTCTATACAACACTTCTACACTAGTTCATTTTAGTTCAGTTTCCACCCTTGGCATTTTGGGTTATACAACGAGTGGGTTCAAACCAATCTACGAATCCCATACATAGTGGCTTTTACAGGACATGGTTGTCCTTAGCATTATGGGGAGTAGTTACAAGTTAGAGGATACATCAGAATTCCTCTCTAAACCACTTTAGATAGTGGTGTTGAATCACCTAAAAAACTAGGTACTACAAAGACCTCTTCACACATATTCAGGGAAGCAGTTATAGGTTGGAGGATATAGTGGAATTCCTCCTTACACTTTGGCCTATGGCATCGGATTGCATAAATAATCTAGGAAAAGATATCCTCTTTCTATACCCTTTCTTTCATCACGGATTAGATTTTGCACATGTTCCTTTTACACTTTTTATACTTTCATTTTAGTCTTTTAATTGCTAAATACATGCATTTTTGACATGTATACATGTGTATTTTACTACTTGATCATCTTCTACTTGCAGGTCTATCCATATGAGAAGATATAAGTCAACAACAAAAACTACTACAACAAATGGGGGCAACAACAACACCATTTCCGGCAGCACAAATGATACTAACCATGCAGGTACACTACACACATCAGAAACTATGCACACTTTTCTACCCTAAGTTCAATCTCATCACTTTTTTGTGATTTTACATATTTAGTTTCCACACTTTTTCTATTCCTTCGATATATTTTATACATCACTCTACATGGACATCAGGTACACATCTCTATCTACTTTATGTTACTGAGCTTTCCTTTCACCAATATAAAGTGGGGAAAATGTAGACAAAAAATCATGCACTTTAGACATTATTTAGTCTCGGTCTCATACTACTATTCATATGGTTTTTGAGTGAAGAAAGTACTAATTAACCCCCGTCTTTTGGCCATTTTATTTTATTTTCAGTTTTCTTTACGGACCTTCACCGCATACATGCCTAATATGTTTTTATAAATTTCCATCATTCTAGCCTTAACTAGGATGCCCACAGCACCCTAGTCTTAATCAAGGCGCTCAAATCCTTTCACACTTTCCCACCACTTTCTATACATTTGAACATTCTATTTTTTTGTTGGTCGGCGTCTTCGGAGTTAATTATGAAATTAGAACAAGAGAACCATATAAATACAAAGTTATGAGTCCATAATGAGGAAAAAAGAACTAAGGACTACTATCATCATCTAAGGATGTATCCATCTAAAGCTCATTTGCATCCATATAGCTCCATCACAAGGCACAAGGCTGGTTCATCTACATCACACTGCATAGGAGGGAAGTTTATTCAATTCCATCCACCATTCTATTACATTTTCTACACATAGTTATTGCTTGCTACTTTCACAAAGTGTGAATGACATAAGAGAAACCTAGGGCATGATCACACACACACATAGAATTACATCAGGTCTGAGAAGTAATGTAGTGCTCAATTAGTAATTCCACCATTCAAGGCCACGAGAGGCTAGTTTGAACCCTTCATTTATAGTTTTATTTTCTTAGGGTTTGATGTTTTTAGGGTCTTGCAAGTTTATTATTCATCACTGATCATTCATGACAATCGACAAAGAGCAGTGAGTTATAAACGAAAGACACTGAGGGTTTCACATTATCATCTGACCCTATAAATCTAGTTTTTAGACCTCCGTATAGTATAGTCAGGGAACTTAGAACATAGACTAGGGTTCCCACAAGCACTCTAATGCTCTCTTAGGAGCCCCAGTCAAGACAAATAGCTCAGATCTGTGTCTTTTGGAGCTCTGTGTGGTCGCATCTACATTTTTTTATCCAGATTAATCTTACAACATAGTCCGAATAGTCATTGAATCGGTTAGCCTCCTTTTAGCCCTACTTGTTAATTATGAATTCAAATTTTCATTCACTTAGTTATTTGGGTCACTTCCTACATTTATTTATTGCATTTATTTATTGTTATTTTGTTGTTTGTAGTTTATATTTACTTAATAAATCCAATTTTTAGTTAATCAACAATTCATCTCGGTGAGAATAAACTCATCAATGTCTATGAGGAGATTCACAATGCTAGGTAAGCTCAGTATGATCTGAAGTGGACCAATGTAGGGCTTAATAGGGGTTAAAATAAATCAATCAATACATTGAATTTGGTGTAATGTGAATCAACTTGTAATTGTGGGCTCTGTTTTCAATGCAACCTAATAGCTCAGCGGAGGAGTGGCCTTAACTCGGTAAGGCAGGAAATGTATGAGTTCGATGCACATGGGGTTAATGTTGATGTGGGCTTAGTGATATTTCAATTCCACCCAGCTTTCCTTCATGGGTGTTGTGCACAACTTATTTCTTGAAGGCTACTAGAAAAACCCATGTACTAGCTTAGTCTTTACCCCAACCATCTTGGTGTCAACTCACTTCAGAGCTCACATAAAACTCTATCAACTAGCTCACTAATATGCGCAAGCCTCTAAGAAGCGCCAAACTTGGAAATACAACTAGTTTTCATTATGAGTGTAAGTTATACTAAATTTAGTGGAAAAAATGTTTATTGGAGAGGAAATTGTTTTTTGATTTGAACCAATTTTCTTGTAGAGTATCTTGGTGTAGGAGGCGGTTCATGGGGACCCCTCCTTTCCCAATGCATAGATAAAATATGTAAACTACTTGAATTTAGAAAAACAAATTATGGAGATGTAGGTGTGGGTTTGGGAAGATGATGGAGTCAACATAGGGTCTCCAAGAGGGCATAAAACTTCTCCAAACTCTTACAAACTCATTGTAACCTTATTACCACTTTTACTTGATTTTGTAGGTTCTAAACTCTAGCTTTGATACCAAATTCTAGAGGAAATAGGGAGGTATCCTATTGTAGTTTTATTAATGAGAAAAAATCAAGTTACGTGGAAAATGTAGGCTCTAATATATATATATATATATATGTACAACCAATATTACTGAACAAATACGTGGGTAATTATTTGTTTGATTATGATATGGTTTTATAACCATATTTTTTTGTAATATTGGTTGTACAATATATATATATATATACGATAACTCCTAATTACCACAAAGTAAATAGTAAAATATAACTTACCTATGGTAAAAAGTAGATAAGGTAAAATACAATGTATAATTACCTATAGTAAAATGTTTTACCTAACAAGATAAATTACTACTATATGATAGCAAGTGGAAGAGGCCCGGGAACCTAAAAATTTGATGGTTATGACAATATAGTCATAAATATCCTACCATTTGGAGAAATAAAACTCCAAACACTTCCAAAAAGAGAGATACCAAGACATGTGAGTAGAGTGTGATGAAGAAATATCACATTGTAGAGTGAAAAAATAAAATAATAGTATAAGAATTGAAAACAAAAATATAGCAAAAAAATTACGTCTTATTTGAAAATCGACAATTTGGTGGAGTTGACGAGGAGGGTGAAAACCCACAAGGGCACCTTCTCTCTACCAAAAATAAATTGAAGGAAGAAAGAAGAAGAAGTAAATAAAGGAATAACCGACACTAAAAAGGAGAATAGAAATCTGCGAAGAAATATGCCAAAAGAAAACTAAAAACCTATGACAAAATCCGCATACTAAAGAAGGATACAAAATACGCACAAAAAGCTTCCAAATGAAGAAATAATAAAAAACCACAGAACAAAGGAAGTGAAACCCGTGACTAAACATGGGTAATGAAGAGAATCCATAAAACAAAGTAGGAAGAAAATAAAAATCCATAAAACAATAAGAAGAATGAAAATCCATAGAACAAGGATAATGAAACCCGTGGAAGAAGAAAATAGGAAAAATGGACCCAAATACATCTGCAGGTAAAGTACATCAAAAATAAATTTGTGGTAAAAGTAATAAGTATGGTAAGTCAAAAAAATGTTATAAAAGGGAAGAACGCAAAGTAAAGACTCACAATTTCAAAAACAAACTGTAAATTAAGAAAAAATGTGAAAAGGGCTAGGGAAAAAGTAGAGCATTAGGGGAAAATGGTAATCCCCACCATGGTTTCATAGTCCAACCTCCCAAAGACAAAATTTATAAATTGGATGTTGAAATCTATGTTACTAGACCTAGTAGGATCCTTCTCCCATGTCCCCTTCAAATTCACATGCCTATAATATGCAAAAATACATCCATTCCACCATTTTCGAATATGATTATTTTTGGCTAGAACTTTACCCAATTACTCCTTTAGAAGAATAAAACTACAAGAAAAATTGAATATAAGGAATAAAAAAATACAGAAGAAGTCCATCGAACAAAGAAAGGAAGAAAAACCCACGAATAAAATTGGGAAATGAAGAGAAGTACACAAAAAATCGGGAATAAAATAAAAAATGTGAAATAAGAAAAGAAGGAAATTCGTAGAACAAGGATGACAAAACCCCTGGAAGGAGAAAATAGAAAAAACGAAGCCAAACACATTTGTGGGTAAATAAAATAAAAAATAAATATGTGGAAAAGGTACTAAATACGGTAGGTTGAAAAGAAGTTATAAAAGCGAAGAGTGGAAACTAAAGATTCATACTTGCAAAACAACTATGAAATAAGAATTAAGGTGAAAAAGAGATAGGAAAATAAAAACATTTGGGTAAAATTGTAACCCCCACCATGGTTTCATAGTCCGAACTCCCAAAGCAAAAACTTCAAAAGTGGACGTTGAAATCTATGTTGTTGGACCTAGTAGGATCCTTCTCTCATGTCCCCTTCAAATTCATACATGAGTGTGATACGCAAATATACATCCATTCCAACATTTCGAATATGACCATACCCACTCGAAATTGACCATTAATTTCTCCTTTAGAAGAATGAAACTACAGGAAAAATGGAATATAAGGAGAATGCAAAGATAATTATAGAATTGAAGCTAAACTCCTAGAGTAGGGTCCCATATTTTCCAATCACCAACAACTCCATTAGGGTTCTTCTTAGCTGGTTGCATAATGAAATGTTATAATTAGATCAACCATACCAAATTAACACAGAAATGATGGAGATGATAATGAGGTTATGGGCACAAGAACACATGACACTGTAAATACAAAATAAAAATATCACAATGCAACAATCTATGTCATTAATGGGTGTAAAAACCAACAAAAGAGGGGTGTGAATTGGCAAAATAAAAAATAACATTCTAATGTATGCCACCAATTGAAACTTTATCATACCAATAGATAATATGGTGCCCATGGTACAAGTGACACAAAGATCCTAGAAATGATAATGATCCATTATGAATACGACCTTTACTGTGTACTCATGGTAGAATTTGATGAAAATGCAAGGAAAATCAAGGAGGGAAAACACACTTTTTGTTATGGGTCACTACTTTTATGTCTAGCCATGTATTTCACATGTACCCTACTAAGAAAAACAGAGCAAGTATAATGGGATCAAAATACACCCATAGCAGAATAAATTTTGGAGCATATGAACACTTTTTCTCAACTATAAAAATCACTTCATTGATTGGTTGGAATGATAATATTATAATAATGGTTTCCAAAAATATAGGGTATTTGAAAAAATAGTTGCCAAATATGAAAAATAAGTTGTATTTATTACAGATATTGATTATACATTTCTCCAAACCTTCACCCTATGGATTCCTCATATTACCCTACTCCCATATGAAACATTAGATGAACTTATGGAAACTAAAATCTACGCTATTAGAGATATTTCCATTAATAGCAGGAAGTTAATACTACCAAGAATTAACGATATAATTGAAAAAACATAGGAAAAATTAAAAAAAAACATCCCAAGGATTTCACACAAAGGCCCACGTGGTTGGCTAGTCATCTAGACCATTGGAGAAACCACTAAGAGTGCAAGAAAAAGGGAAAAAGAAGCTATGAGAAAATAATTTTGAAGGTCTATAAACAAAAAGACCCGAAGAGAAACAAAAACCATCTCCACATGCTCTACATAAGAGTTATAAATCTATGATATCTAAACAAGTAGTCATGGTACAAAAACAAGTGATGAACCAAATATTTGGGTGAAGATCCAATGATAATTACAAAATCAGATAGTGAAGGACCCCCACGACTAAAAACCCCTCCCCCATAACAAAAGCGGGAAAAAGACATTGACCCAGAATTCACAAGGACGATTGAATAATTGGAGGAATCTTAACTTACAAGGTCAACCTACAAGTTTTACAAAATATGCCTTGATCACTGGGGTACCACCTAGATGCACAACAATATGAATCCATCTCTACAAACTAACAAATTTCTATGGTAAAGGCAATACTCCATTACTTAAAAATATTTTCATTAGTAATTGAAGACATAATCCATCTACTTCTACACTCCTTAATAAAATATATATAACTACAAATACAACTAAAGGAGTAAATAATATTGGAAGAATTTGAGACATGACTTCGGGAAATGAGAAAAAATAAAAATAAAATAGCCAAGGATATTAGCCTTACTAAATAAATAAAAGAATTATTTTATATTATAGAAAAATAAAACAAAAAGAAAGAATAGGAAAAGAAAAGAAGGGAAAAAGAGGAAGAAACCCGAGAAAACAAGAGAGGAGGAAAACAAGAAAAATGCAAAGGAGGAAGAAGAGAAGAGAAAAAGGAGAAAAAAAAATAGAATGGATAAGGAGGAGGAAAACACGGAGGAATAGGAAAATAAACAATAAAAATTAAGAGCATAAGAGAGAGGGGAATAAGAAAAATAAGAAAAAAATAAAATAAGAGGAGAAGTTAAAAAAGAAGAAAGAGGGGGGAAAAGAGAAGAGAAAGAGAAGCGAGAAAAAAGATGAGGATAAGAATAAGGGAGGGGAGAAGGAGAAAAAGAAAAAATAGTAAGAGATAGAGAAGAAATAAGAGGAGAAAAAGAAGAAAGAAGAGGAAGAGAATAAAAATAAGGAACAAAAGGAGAAAATGGAGAAGGAAGAAAAATAGATGGGTGAAGAAATAAAAAAATATGGACAAACATCATCCACACATAACACATTTCCAAGTACTCTAAGCATGGATACATTGTTGGTATCTCGTGGATCCACTCATGTTGAGCCTCTATGCGATTCCCTAGAACTTATCAAAAATATATTGGCACAAAAAAAAGAATCTCAAAGCTTCCAGATACAACATGGGGTAGTATAACAAATGAAGGAAGGTTGCACAATGCACCTTAACAAATTGACCCCCATGAAAAAAAAAAATTACTAGCATCCTTGAATAAAAAAATTAAGAACAACTGGATGCGGTGGTACACAAATCTCAAAGACACATTGTAGCATATGATCACAAAATTCAAACCCTTCAGACCACTATATGTAGTAGATCCTACATTACTAATAGAAAAGAGGGTGAGAAAATGCTACAAGATTTTTTCACACTCATTGTCCGATCAACAAAGATACCAAAGATTTCACAAATAAGCAATAAATAATTTCAAATCCCGTGAAATGGTAAAAGGGAATACAACAAATAAATAAAATTGTAAGGGGTTTGAACAAGATCTCCAATCACTAGAAATTGAATTATCAAATGTGGTCACATATTACACTTTTTCCATGATATGTCTAGGAGCCACGTAGGAGGAAAAAATGGAGTTGGATAGGTTATAACAAGAGCTCAACATCGAATCATCCTCACATGATGTTACAAAGGACTTAGATGGAACATGGAGAAAGAAACTATCATACTTAGCTTTCCAATGACACACAAAATATCTAGAAAGAGAATAAAAAATAGTAGATATGGAAGAATATAATTCTAGCATGGATAGGGCACTCACACAGTTACAAAGATATTTTTCTACTATGAAATAGAACTACACAAGAATTAAAAATAAGTAAGACACTATAGAGGTCATATCACTCATTCAATGAGAATACAAAGTTAGATTTTGGCTCACATCGGTAGAAGAACACATGGTGATGTAGAAGAAAATGAAGGGAAAATCACAAAAAAATGCTAACTACATCCATATGGCCGCACTTTAATCTAGAGGAGTATACAAATATATCTATAAATTTTTTAAATCATTACATCTTGTAAACCCAGTCAGAAGAATTGAGTAAGGGAACATTTCCTTATGCCAGACGTCTAAGTTTTGGTAAGTTGATGCTTTGGTATTCCTAATTTTTAAACTATCTCGTGATTATGTATAGATTTCTTCAACTTTAAAGGCCAACATTATATCAGTAACATGGGATTTATCAATTGTAAAAATAAGAGAGGTCAAGTGCAGAAAAATGGAACAAGATAGTTGACAGGGTTATTCATCATTTGGTTGTCTCGAGGATGAGACAACATTTTGAAGTCTAGGGATGATGTTGACATGGTTATTCATCGATTTTTTACACTAAGGCACAAATATAGGAAAGTCACATAAGACTTTGAAAGTCTGCGGAAGACTAGGAAATCGATGGAAGACTATGAAACTCATAGAAGACTATGAAAGCCATGGAAGTTTAAAAGAATCCACATAACATAGAAACAAGTTTTAGAATATAGAAAGAGTACAAACTAAACAATACAGAGTCACCACCAAAGGAAGTGACCTTTGGATAATGGTATAGTGAATATACTTATTGTAATTAAATGTAATAGCTAGAAGTGAGAGAGTGTGTGTATGTGTGTGTAGATATAAAGAGATGGATAGAAAAATAGATAGATGAACGGATATAATTACATGGAGATATAGAAAGGATATTTAATACATTATGTAATGGACATGAGAGTTTGTGAGACACATATGTAATACCTATGTAATAGTTCTATTAAATAAATAAATAAAGATGTATTGTGTAATATGTAATGAATGATGTTGTTATTTGATTCCATTATAGTTTGCATTACAACTTGAACAATATTCCCGATATGTCCTAAAAAAAAGAGTGAACTACTAAACCATCACACTAGAATCGAGGATTAAGGTCAATAATATCTTCCAAACAATGGATAAGGATAATGATACTAAGGGGAATTGAGAGAGAAGTTTGATGTCTTATCAACCGTTGTGCGTAAATTGATACAAGATCCTCCAATCGGTTAAAAGATAACCTCGGCCTTCACCCAATAAATGATGAAGACGTTAGATACTTAAGCTAGAGGGGGATGAAAAAAATGGGAAAGTCAACTATTCATAAAAGGTGGAAAGGATGAAAATGATCAAGGGATCAATTTGGTGTCAAATGTTCCCTAAATGTCCTTAAACCATGATGGTGCGGTAGAGCCTTTAAAGAGATTTCCCATGACTACAAGAACATTGAAAATGAACACTATATGTGTAAGTTGTGTTTGGTCAAAGTTTGGTCAACCGGGATGATCAACACCAATAAAAGGTCCTACAAATGAACCAATCATGCTCTGACAAGTGGCAAATGGCGAGAAGGCAAAATGAAGGTTGTTCGAGTTATGTTTATGACCTCTAGTATTCTACACACATAAAAAGTTAGTCACGGAAACAAGAGTCTCAACTTTTATTACGGAAAAGATCCCAACTGCGATGAGGACGATTATATCATCGCCAATATGGTGGATGCTCAAACCACCACATGGCTTGCCACCACTTATCATATTTCATTATTGGAATGTTGCATTTTATAACATGGTCGAATTTATATTACCTTGTAATTATCTATTCACTATTTACCTTGTCATATTTCTATGGTGCTCATGATTATGGTTTAGCTTTCTCGAAACTATTTATTTTCCACCTTTATCTGCATATGGTTCAGGATATGCTATCCACCATTCAGCCTTATTCCCTTAATACCTTGGGCATTGACACAGTCAACTCAACTAACTACATGCTGGACAACATATCATGTATTGCCAAACCAACATTTAAACAGTCACCACTCTAACTGACAGCTCGGCGAAGGATTAGAGCTCAGGACGGATTGACAAATGTACCGGCCAACACATTAAAATGGTTGGAAAAATTCGAAAATATAAATGCATGCCACGAACTAACAGGTCAGCTTTGCGGAATATAGACCACAATAGCGCTAATCTCACCCACAATGTGGGATAATTTTTCACTTATAGAAAAAGCGACGCGCGGCTGAACGAGTGGGGAGTTTCAAACCTGCTACATCGAAAGGATAAGCCATTTCCGATCAACCAACTCGCCCGATGGCTCAGTCATTAAATAAAAATAGCTTGGCAGTATTTATATTGAGGTGAGAAAATCAAATGTGTAGGGCTGTGCGAGGGAGCGAAGTAATTTTGAGCATTACCATGCCAAATTGGAGGCCAATGGAGGTCTGATTTCGCAGAACAGAGCAGGGAAAGCACTGAGAAAGGTTTAAAGTTTCATTATTGTTGTAATTTGCATTTGATCACGTGTTTTTGCAACTATTTTAAATAATGGAATGGTCGTAATACGACCCGGGGACGTAGGATTTTGTTCGTCAAACCTCGTAAACACATCGGTGTCGTCTATTCTCTGTTTTTCTTGCAGTTTCAGTTCTTTATGCAGATATTGATCATTTTTATAATCACAGGAAGAAGTGATTTTTTATCATTTAACAATTAATTGAATCCTTTTAAATGCAAGATTTTAACAAGATGTGTATTACATTGTGATTCAGTTGATGAACCAGCTTGGGTCATATTTAATTAAGTTTTTGATTTATTATTAAGCTGAGAATTAATCCATTTTCATTTTTGGAGTACGATCAATCGAAGAAAAATCGGTTCAAACTCACGATTACGGTATTAAATGAAATATTTAATGGATTTTTAAAATGACTTAATTAAAATCCGTATTTTTAAAGTTAGATGCACACAAATAATTTGTTAAGTCAGTTCAAGTTAAGTGGCATTCTAATTTACGGATCAAGAAATGACATTATTGACTGTCATAATCATGTCTCTGAGTGGATAAAAGCAATCACAACCCTAATTGACAATTATCAAACAAAGATTGATATGTGGGATGAAATGCTTCCCAAGTTAGAGACTATAGTTAATATGGGGGAAGATGTTATGTAGAAGGGAGGAATAATCTCCTTAGATCCTAAAGGAAGATAGTATGAATAACAGGCTTCCATAAACTTGAGGATGGAGACCTTGGAAGGATGTTGTAGTGCCCCCAATTTTCACGCAATGCCTTTGAAAAACCTCTTCCAACATGCATCCTCTGACAGCCTTTGCCAGATCTTTCTTATTCCTTTAACAATAATTCAAGCACTTTATTTGAGATCCCAATGTGTTGAAACAACAAAACCCAAATTTATGTTATAAAATTAGTTGTAATTGGATAATCACAGCCAGTGAAGAATTCAAAGATCTACTTTAGTAACAGTTTTAAAGAAGAGTTATGTCCTCGCATAATTAAATAAATAGAAGGTTACGTGGAACTGTGATATACAGATCTCTCACCAATAACCGTCCTCCATCAGTCCCATCATGGGTTAAAACATCCCTGCGCCTGGAGATAAATTTGTATCCTAAATATCTCCTCATATTACTTTATACAAATTGATTATCTGGAGCTGTATCTGTGCTGAAGCGGGTTCATTTGTCTCTAGGAGAAAAAGAAAGTACCGATTGCTGCTATTTTATTGGTTGAATGGGGAAAAAGAAGAAAATATTGAGGATTAGATGACGCTGCATTCAGGAGTAATCTCTTGTTATATTAATTTTTTTCTTCTTCTCGTAAACATTTATGTTATGTGCATTGTAACCTTGCTACACTATCCTCATGGTAGAAAATGGCTACCACTTCATTTTCCTTCTCTTTATCTTTTATTTCTAGTAGTGTTGTGTTGGTTAAGACAGTGAAAGTGCCTTCTTGATATCCCACGTATGTCTCTGCTAGATTTGTTTCTTGCACTCTTCCTCTGCGTGAAATCCTTTGTTATTTTTTGTCAGCATTTTCCCAGCCAGATGACCCCTCATGGAATTTCATGGTAGCAGGATTTTATTTACAAAATGGGTTTATTGAAAAGGCCTGTGAACTGTCAAGAAAATGTTGTTGGAAGGTTTTAAAACCAAACTCCACAACCTCTTTTAGCATCTCCTCAACGGTTGTCAGAATGGGTAGCTTGGGAATAAAAAGTAGAAATCTATAATAAAAGAATAGTAATCAGTGTATGGTCTAAGGCTATTTTTGAAATGCCTTTGTAAATAAAATACAGTCCATGCTAAGGGATTAAGGAACCTAGGTAATTAGTTGACTGTTTGAGATACATGAATGAGTGTTACAAAAAGGGGGGGTGATGTTGGGTGTGAACTAGACACCATAAAAGTTACAGCTTCTCCAAAACCTAGTAAAATAAGATCTTGGAATAGTGTACAATTACTCTTCAAATCATAGTGATAAGGTTGGATCTGTAGATGACTTGGTATTGGTAGAGAAATATGTAAAAGTGTGGATTTATGCTCAGCACGTGAACTATTTGACAAAACGCCTTGAAGGAAGACAATTTTATTAAATGCCATGGTTGCTAGAATTGCTCATATGGGTTTGTTGAAATAGACTTTGTACTTCCAAGTAAGGGTAATTCACATGTGTAAATATTTAACAACCTCTAAAGCTATGCTTAAATAGGAATTTTGAGATGTCTATGGGTATGTATCAGCACACAAGGATGGCGTTGTTTTTAATATGAAGTTTCTAATACCCGAGAATCCATGTATGTAAAGTGGAGAAGGTTTATGAATTTATGAAAACTACTCGAAGAAATGCGTAACAGAGAGTTGGTGTCTTGTGGAATGTGGATGGACCCACCTGTAGCACACCGTGTACCTTTGCCTTACTAGTATTTCTAGGCATGCTATCCTTACCTTCCTCTTTTACAATTTTCGTATGATTTAGTTCTTCATTTGCAATATAATAGAAATATCAAACCATTAAATACTTAAACAATTGGATATTTTAACCAGATGTTAGTGTGAAACAATAAAACTCCACCTTGTGATTTTTTAAGCGATTTACAATTGACCATCAAACATGTTGCTACCACAACCTTATGCATTTCTAAAATAGGGTATCATAATTAGGTTCTCATGTCCACTAATACCGAAGAGAGTTAGATGAGTCGTCAAATAAAACAACCATTTATGTCTACCTTGTAAAGTTAGAAAACACAATATTCTGAAACTCGCAAAACAACTTTCCGAATGGTGAAAAAGAGATGTTGAGTTTATTTTGCGTTCTTTGTTATGTGGGAGTCACCTAAAGCCTTAGATAAGCCTCATTTGACCGTTTGTGCCATTTTTTCGCCCTTCAGAACCCTTCTACCTCGTTTTGCAGTTTTAGAAAGTTGTTAAAAGTGAAAAGTTGGGTTTCGTTTCGACTCGTCATTTGGACCCTGAGCAAAGAAACATTGATCTGCCTTTGCAACCCTCTAGTATTTTTACTATACAATTGTGTGTAACCTTGGCATGAGGAAAAACACATTAATAACTAGTTTGGCAAATCAATTTTGTAGGCCTTTGGTCGCTATTTGACTAGGTCAAATTGGATCGATTATGATTGGTGGCTTTAGAAAACCAATCGCTATTTGTAACCCTTTTTTCGGCTCTCAACTACGTCAATTTCTGTGATTCTTGCTATATAGGAGGAAACGTAGGAATTTACTCATTGTGCATTTACCTAATGAAAGACAAATTTTGAGCACTAGATGTTCTCGCAACTAGTACGAAAATGTAAAATAAAGCTATATGACCTTAGTCAAGACAATAAACTATCATGAAAACTTATCAAAGCTTATAAATAACTATGTGAAACTCTCCCTTGTGGTTTGTTGTGGGAAATGTGGCATTTGGAAAAATAGTGTTTCTCTTTATTCTCTCTCTTCCCTATCTTTCTCTCTCCTCCCTTAGATAGGAAATGAAATGAATATATGTCTCTAACCCTTTTCTATTATGTGTGAATTATTCTTATTATGTAAATGGAAAACTAAAAATGTTAATTATGTTAGATTTAGGTGGATGTCATGCCAACACTTGTGTTGACCATGCGGTGGTTGCGAAATTTGAGACATGGAGAAAGAAAAGTGTACTAGTGAATTCATAACTTGTTATTTAGAAAAATGTAATTGTACAAGTTGTAGCAACAATAATGTTAAATATATCGAAAGGATTATTATTGAAATTTTGTAATATGTATGAGTCGCAAGTGTTTAGGGTTGTTTGGGAAATGTGTATCTAACCATGAGTGTCATTTGAGTAAATCTCTGGTGTGTTGTATTATTTTCCTTGATAACGTAGAAATAAAATATAAATAAAATAATCAACCTTGGTATAAAAATCTCACATAACTACCTTCTCGCGTGATCCTTCTTAACATGGAAAAATAAAACCATAGGGTGAACCTAAATCATTAAACTCGATGGAAAATTATAACTTAAGGAAATAAAATCCCAAGTTTCAGGTTATCATCTTATTCTGTATGCTTAACAAAATTGTCATGAACCTAATAGTTAGGAACAACATGGTTAAAATATTTCTTGGGTATGGGGTTCCCTCCTAGGATTGGTAGTCATGTGTGTAGTAAGGAGAATGTGTTCTCTTAAGGTAGTACTCCATGGGAAACCAACCTTTAACATAATGTAAAACCCTCTTGGCCCGACACATGTGTAGAGTGAAGGATGTTAGGTAGAAAAGATCACCAACTACTCTTGAAATTCACCTTTAGATTATAAATGAACTCAACACCAAATTTAGATTATCATTTGGGATTCTATGGTACTGTTGGTATCCAAATTCTTTCTCCTTTTAAAGCCAAGAAGAAACACAGATTGGACATGGAGCTTAGAGATAGATAGATCATTGCGTGTGTCATTTTGTAGCCAGGAATGAGATCTAACTGGCCCTTTGTCACTCATATTTTTGGAGAGATGGATAGCACCTTCAAGAGGATTTGACTGTCCTCAATACTTTAGGTTGTGCCTCTTCAACTAGGGTGAGAGGAACCTTAGTGTAACCTCTATTTGATGAAGGAGATGGAGATATCCTTCTTTTGCACAAATTTTATGAAGAAAACCTTGGGAAAATACGGTCAATACTCCATAATTTAACTCTCAAGAGTTGTCACTTCTAAATGATGGAGATAATTTCAACACAAGGCTAAGGTTACTATGAAGACATTAAGAAATCTTGATTGTTCTGCATATTTTAGTAAGTATATTTTGTTCCTTTGTTGATATATAGGGCAAACAGGGGTAGTTCAGGATGGATTCATGGTTTTTGAATGATTTTGGTGGGATATGAAGCATGATAAAGTTGATTATACCTAATATTTGAAAGAATTCACAACAATGGACAACTCAACAACAGAAAGCTTCAGAATAGTTAAGACATTCCTTTAACCAGAAGGTGTGCTTCAATGGAGGCCCAGATCAACACGTTTTCACATAATCTTTGAGACTCTAACACGAAGGCTTGAACTGAAAGACTCAATTAAACACCAAAATCTCTGATCAATCACACCTAAGGTACACCCAAAGACTTACAAACAATCTTTATCAACAAATGACAAGTGAATTGATTTTAAATTTGTTTATCTCATCCAAGATGAAGGCTCTTCTTGAAATGAAATTGCAAATACCATTAAACTATCACAACGACAAGATCTTGTGTCATTTCACAAATATTTCAATGTAAGATTGCAATAGGAACAAAAGAAACCATTCGAGACATTCAAAAAAAAAAGAAGACAAGAATTGTTAGAGATTGGACACAAATTAATTTCAAAATTGCTTAGACTCACTAGCAGGGGAAAGCTTCCATAGCAATCTCAGTGCTTGTCAATGGCTATACATCTGCAACCAATTTGACATGATATAAAATCTAACACAGAAGAAAATAATAGGTTATCTCGGATTAGTCTCTTAGGAAGATGGCTTTTCTCAAATTTTCTCTTAAGAATTCAACCCCCAACCCTTTGCAAGAGTATTCTCATTGCATTTATACATTTTACTCACTCAATTCCCTCCCCCAAAAAATAGACGAATATTCAAGGGACTTTTGCTTGTTACCAATTTTTTGAGAAAGTGACATTTAACAACTTATCATCCAAAAGCTGCTGGGTGGACCAATTATGAACCGATCACATTTCTCGGACCCTCGACTAATGACTAGGATGCCATGCCATAACCATTTTGGGAGTCCTTGTAATCATTCTAATTATTTCAAGTGAGAAATCCCTTTGTAATTATTTTCTAGAGGCTCTGCATTTGGATCTTATAGGTAATCCTTTTTGCTCTCGAGGAAACATCTTTTTCATCTTTTACACCTGCACCCTTCATCATTTCATCCCCTTTCCCCATTCTTTCCTCTGCAACTTTTGGATCTAGCATTTTACATTTTTGCACAAGCCCGAGAAAAAATCCACCTCAAATGCTTAAATTTTCACCTCAATTTACAAATTGAGCCTCCAAAACTATTCAATTACACTTTGCAGACCAAAATGACACAAATTCATCAAAAATTGATGAAGAATGATGCAAAAATCACATCTCCAAACATCTTGGAGATCCAATGGCTGAAAAAGAAAATAGAATTCACAAAGCAACCATTGATTCCGCCCTTCTCAATTCTAGATTATAGCCATCCACGTTTTTTCTTAGCAAGAACCGCAAAGGTGAGGTATAGAGGCAAGTTTCCAAACAAGCGTGGGCCTTCCACATGCCCTAGGTCCAAGAAAATTTCTTTTTGGCCTTTGAAAGTCTCAAAGTATAAAAGTAGCCAAAGCAAAAGCCTCCACATGTCTTAATGGTGCTTTTTTAATATAGTGCCCAAAAGCCGAGACCCCAAACAAGCGCAGCTCACCACGTGTATCACTTGGCAGAATTGTTGAAAAAATAAAGGATTAGTGAAAGGCGTCATATGTCTAGGGTCTCGAGACATTTTTCCTTGGCCTTTGGAAAGTTCAAGCAAAGGAAAAGTGAGTGAAAGCCTCCAAGTGTCCTCCTGGCACTTCTTCAAAATAAAACTTAGGGGCCGGTCCCCAAACAAGTGTTGTCTCTCCACATATCCTAGGCATTTAGAAAGTTGCTTGAAAAGTATAAGTATGGGAAGACCTGGAGAAGCCTCCATGTTTCTTCATGGCACAACTTCGAGATGGTGCCAAGAGTGGAGACCCTAAACAAGCGCGGGCTCACCATGTGTCCCACGCCTTAGAAAAATTGCTTTGAAAAGTTTAAGTATAGAGTGGAGCCAGAGGAAGCCTCCACATGTCTCCTGTCACAATTTTTAAGGTGGGACCCTGAGGTGGATCCTCAAATGAGTGTCTCGCCCTCCATGTTTCCTTAGTCTCGCGTAACTATACCGGACGCATGAAAAATTTGTCTAAGTCCTGGGAAAGGAAATAAGAACCTCCACGTGTCTCCCGACATAACTCCAAGACCAAACCAAAAATCAAATTTTTAGATGAGCGCGGCCCTCCACATGGACAATTTTTGAGTTAAAGCGAGCCTTAAATTTTTCAAAGTGCCTTGCTTTGAGCCACATCTAACCAAAAAGGGCCACGTTTCTACCGATGTTGAGATGTAAATTTTATGGGGAAAAACACACTCGTCAAACAAGTAAATGCAGGAAAATCACCATTTGCACTGAAATGAATCCTTCTTCACGAGACATAGAGTTTGGAAATGATAAAATGCCCAAATATGATCCTTCAAGCCAAATTTAATCAACTTTCCATAGATATTTGGGACAAAAATGACAGGACAACAAAACATGACTATGGAAAGTGGAAGGAAGTGAAAAAACCTAAGTTTATGCCCAAGTTACAGACTCTTTCACATGAACAAAGGAAGGAAAAAAAAATTCTGGACTTTTAAGTGATCCTTGACCAAGGAAGGGACTGATCATGGAAACCAAATGGAGGAAAAAAATTTATGCATCAATACAAGGAGATAGAGAAAATGAAAGAGCCCACAAACTAAATAATTTCAATGACAAATGGGGCGAGACCAAATTGAGCACCAACATTGGCTCCAACTCGGGTGGGCACTCCCTATGAGTGCCACAAGAACAAATAGTAGACCAAGTGCCAAAAACAAACCATTGGGAAACAAAGTCAAAGAATAAGCTTGTAGAGCAGAGAAACCATAACCACCCTCCAAAAAATGAACCAAGAAACCAACAAAACCAGGTCACCAAGGACTAAAATGAACAAAAACACAAAAGAAGAATGAAAAAAAGAACTATACACTATACAATGGAGTATACCTTGATTCTGAGAAATCAATCAAGGAAATGTTTCAAATGCCTGTCATTAATAGGCAATTCAAGCAATTCCCCATCTAAGTCTTTTAGGAAGAAGGTATTTTCACCAATTCGAATGTCAATTGAATAAGGGCCCATCCACAATGCATCAAATTTACCATGCTTGCCCTTATCTTCATGTCTGCTATCCCATAATAGCACAATATCCCCAATGTTGAAAGCTCTTGGAGTCACCTTCTTGTCAAATAAATTCTTCAACTTTTCTTTGAACTTCACATGTCGTTGATGGGATGCCCTTCTTTCTTCATCTAACTCAATAATCTAATTGATTCGAGCATCATATGGACTAACTTCTTGATCTTCAATTTGTTAAACAAACTAAAATGAAGACAATTGCAAATGAAGGGGCAATAAAGCTTGAGTTCCATATACCAACTCAAATGGGCTCTTACCAGTATCTCTTTTGACAGTGATTCTGTTAGCCCAAACAACAAACTTTAGTTACTCACCCCACTTCTTTTTGTTCAGCTCCAAGGTTCTTCTAATGATCTTCAACAAGTTTTTATTGTTGGACTCATCTTGTCCATTTCCTTGGGGATTGTAGTTATATGCATATGTCAAATTGATCCCATACTCTTTGCACATTTCCACCAAAGGTTTGGCTCAAACTCGTGTAATTATCATCAACAATTTTAGCTGGCACTCCAAATCTGCATATAATTTGATTCAACATGAATTCCATGATAACTTGTTGTTTTTATTTCTTGATGGGGATTGCCTCCATTGACTTAGTGAAATAATCGGTGGCTACAAGAATCCATTTATGACCGCACTGGAGGGATCAGAAATTTTGGAACGAAATTCATTCCCCATTGCTTAAATGGGGCTTCAATGAGACATTCTACAAAGGAAGGGAGCCTGAAACTTTCATTATTCCAAAAAAATGCCGACAACTTTCACACTTCCTAACCAATAGAGTTGTATCTTTGAAGAGAGTTGGCCACCAATAACCCTCAAGATTTTTGTGTCTTGTAACTCTTACAAAGACAAAATTTCCCTCACAAACTCCTCCATGGAGATCATTAACTACCTTTGGGGCTTCATCCTCAAAGCAATGCATATTAGGAGCATTCCTCCGGGTTCTTCTAAGCTAAACCAAAATTAGTAATGGCATATTTTTGAGAGGATAACTTAAGAGCTATTTTCTTATTTTCAATCAAATTTTGAGGGCAACATAGATGTCTCGAGATAAAATATTATATCCTTGTACCATTCGAGCTTACCAACTTTTCAAGGACATCCAACCTTTCTCCTTCTACTTCATTTACCCCAATAGGTTGCAAGTTTTTCTCATCCATAAGTTAGCTAGGCCCAAACCTCTTACCAATTTCGTGGTTTGGATATCCATGTCATATTTCTACAACTTGTTTACCCATCCGCATATTTTTCTTGAGACCTCCATCCTTGATAGGATATCTTTCACCATGGTGGTGGGGAACATAAACAACAACTTTAGAGCTCAATATGTAAGGTATGAAAACCTTTGTTTCTTTCACCAAGGAAAATTCTTTCTTCTCCATTATGGTGTACTTCAACTCGGCTCCTTATAATGCCTTACATGAAAAAGGTAATTGGTCTCTCAACCCCTTTATTATCCTTCCGCAACAAGAAATATGCAATGGTGTTTTTGAAGCAAAAGAAAAAAACTTGAAAAAAGGCTTCTTGTAATTTGGAGCTTCCAAAATAGGGGCATGCTTTAGTGATTCCTTGATCCCATTGAAAGCTTGAATGAAAGCTTCTTCCCATTTGATAACTTGGTCCTTTTTCAGCATACTAGTAATGGGGATAGTTAGCTCAACAAAGTTAGACACAAATATTCTGATAAAGTTTATTTTTCCAAAGAAGGATTGAACTCCCTTCTTAGTTCTCAGAATTGGAACCTTGCTGATGGCTTCCACTCTCTCTAGATCTATCATGACCCCTTCTTTTGATACAATGTGACCAAACAACTTTTCCTTTTGCACTCCAAAATGGCACTTCTTGGGATTCAATGATATGCCATACTCTCTACACCTTAACAACATTATCTCCAAGTGTTGTAAGTGATCATTTCTATTTTTGGAAAACACAGTTACATCATCTTGATAAACAACAATGAAATCATTAATATAACCAAAAATGCTACATCCATTGCTCTTTGGAAAGTTTCTCCAACATTCATTAAGCCAAAAGGCATCCTGACATAGACATAAGTTCCCCAAGGAGTAGTAAAGGTAGTCTTTATTCTTTCTGACTCCTTCACAACAACTTGATTATAGCTAGAGAAACCATCCAGAGTGGATAACAATTCAGAACTAGTTACCAATTATAGCATATTCTCCATGTTTGGCAGAGGGTAATTATCTTTCAATGATGCTTTATTCAGGTTCTTGAAGTCTACGCATAGCCTTATATCACCATTCTTTTTCCTGATAGGCACTAGGTTTGCAACCCAAGATGAGTACCTTGTGGGTTGAATGATCCCTCCATCCCTCAACTTCTTCAGTTCTTCTTGCATCTTCAAAGAAAGGAGCGGATTGATGGGCCTCTATTTTTTTTGAAAGGCTTGGCATTAGATTTAAGAGGAATCTCATGTTGGAACAAATCTTCCCTATATGCCTTCAACTCAGAGTAAGACCAAGCTAGGAAGTCTTGATATTTCTTCAACAATTGAACATAGGACTACTTCTCTTCCTTGTTGAGATTGCTTCCTAACCAAATTTTACGTGGTTTTTCCTTTGTGCCCAGGTCGTGCTCTTCCACATCTCTTGAAACTGACATACTCCTTTTGATAATGCAATCAAAATTATCAATGTTTGATTCAAGAGCCACCAAACCTCTGGGAATCATGTTTGTCTTCAGTTGGATGATGTATTTTCCAAATAAATTTTCCTTTCCTTTAGCAACACACACCATTGGTTTCTAATCTATATTTTTGTCAGCAAACTTGCCTTAGTTATGTAGAAACCATTTCACCAGGGAATCTTCATTAAACACTTACCAATTTTTAACATTTTCAGGGACAGATGACCTTGTTAGTATTTCAACATCATACTCACAAAATGGAGACACTGTACAATTCCCAAATCTAGATCCTAGCACTGCTAACTTGTCTGTAACAACATTAAACTTTCTATCATGGTGCACAATATTAAAAGAGTCAAACATTTCAATCAAATCCTAGATTGCATGCTTGTATTGTTTCATTCTCTGATTTTTAGTAGCATACAGTTTTCTAATTTGCTTGACAATCAGTTTTGAATCCCCTTTGACAATGATATCCTTTATACCATATTTCCATGCAATTCTCAAGCCTAATAATAGTGCTTCATATTCAAAAATGTTGTTAGTGCATTCAAAGTTAAGTTTGAAAGAAAATACAAACTCTTCTTGGCCTAGAGAAATCAGAACAATGCCAACACCATTTCCAAACTTGGAACAAGCTCCATCGAATAACAAGGTCCAAGGTAAACCTACTTGTTCAAGACATTTACATTGATCAATATTATGCTCTTTTCCATATACATCAACATACAACACTTCATAAGAATCATTATTGGGATCTTTAATAAGGTGCAACATCTTTTTCTCTCCATACAACTTTACAAGGCCACCTTCAATTGGAATGGTGGAAAAAGACATATCCATTTGAACACTTCCACTAACACTTGCAGCCCACTTTCTTGATAACAATAATATGCCCACTTGGAAGGGCAATCAACAATAACAACATCAAGTTTCAGGTTCTTACCGGATAAGTTATAATTTGTACCATCAAACCTTTACGCATTCTAAAACAGCACCTCTATAGAATCCATTGCATTACACTTGCCATAAGATCTGTCACTCTAATGTTCAATTCATTCATGACTTCGGAGGCATAAAATTATATGATGCTCTAGAATCAAACATACAATTTTGTAGTAGTCTGTCCTTAATAATCAATGTTATAAAAAATGGATCAACATTTAATTGAGACTCAACCAAAGATGTTCCTAAGTAAACTTCAGGTGGTTCACCTATCTCCTCTAATGTTGGTGGCTTTTCTAGGTTTGCAATGGTTAGAGGAGGAATATTTTAGATTATTTATATTTCTGCCTTAGGCATTCCTATCTTCCTCTAATCCCAAATACTCAAAAGCCCTCTTCTTGTGCTTAGGAATCCTAAGCAATTCAACAATTGGGATAAAAATCTTGATCTGAATCAAGACTTGGGAAATGTCATAGGGAATGTATTTGGGCAAAGCAACATTTAGAGAAAGATTGACAAACTCATCAGATGGCACAATATTTTTCACATTTTGGGCATGGGTGGGAACACAGTTCTACTTGAGACAACAAGGCCTTTTCCAGATGCATCTTTCTTTGGAGCCTCTTTTGGGACATTGGTGAGAACTGGGGTCTTTGGTTTGGCTTGAGGCCCTGCCCCTTTGATAACTTTACTTCTTGTGTTATACTCCTTTTCTTGGGAAACAACAACATTCATTAATAGTTTTCTATCCTCTTCTGATGGGATTCCTCCATTGTACTTCTTAATCATTAGAGATCTTAGGTACTCAAAATCATTATTAGGAAGTTCAAATGCTTGTACCATATCTATTTCTAAAGCATGAGAGGGAGGAAGAAGAGGTACCCGGTGAATGCAGTCCCAAAACTTGCAGCAGTTCTTGCACTTATTACCTTAGTTGAAGTTTCTCCTTACTGTGAGCTTGTAGAGTAGTCCACCATGCATGCATCATCATCAGTGTTGTCATCAGATTCTTCAACTTGCTGATCTACTTCACATGGCGGGTGGGGTAAGAAGCATTTTTCACACCAATCCATTTGATTTGTCTCTTCAATAACAACAACTCTAGAATTTAGAGGATTAGACACTACTCTATTCTCCCTAGCTTGGGGTTATCTAGCTCCCATGGGTCCTTTACCTATGTCATTAGATCTCTGATCATTTTTGGGATGATTTGCAAATCTTTCTTTTCCTTGTTGCCTATGCTGACCTTGAGAACCTTTTCCAATTCCCTTTTCTACCCCGGTTAACTTATAATAGATTTCTTTGAAAGCTCCAGCCAAAGTCTTTACAAATTCCTCAAGATCCACAACCTTACTTGATTAAGGCTTCTCAGGGATGATCAGTTTAACACCCTCCCTCTTAGGAGGTTTTCCCACTACTTTAATGTTGTTCTCAATTTATAGAGCCACGGTGAAGGCCTACCTCAATGTTGCTAGGTTCTTGTCCCTCAAATAGTACGTAACTTTCTTATCAAATGCATCTCGCATACTTTATTAGACATGATTCATCGGATGGCCTCAAATTAACAAAGCAGTCTTCTCAATGTTTTGTTAAATCTTGTATTGAAATCATGCACCTGATTCATTAGGATTATTTTTATATTTTCAAACTCGATAAAAAAACATAGGGTCTTTTTATCACCATACTACATTCTAAAAGAATTTTTGTCTCTGTCAGGATTCAATGGAATTATCTAGCGAGAGATTTATACCATTCTCTCGCATATTCTTCTAGAGTATGGATAAATATTTTAATGCATACATCTTCAAATTCTATTTGGAAATCCTCCATCATATTGACAAAGAGCTTCAAGTGCTGATCACCAGTGATTGCATTATTTCCTTGAAACTTAGGCAATCTATTTCTTAAATCTTGTGGCACAACATTTGGATAACTAGCCATACCTCTAAAATTGATGGGACCAAAAGTATTAACAACAAATGGAGGTCTGGGTGGAGGTTGAGCCATATTATTTTGAGGAGGTGATCTTATAGGAGAAACAAAATGATGAGGAGTGAGGGGTCTGTGTGGTATAGGGATGTAATTTTTAGAATGACTACCCTATAAAGGCTCTGTTTCTTGGAAAACTCTATTAGATTTGGAAAATATTGGGGTAGATTGAGAAGAAAATGTTTCAAATACAAAATAAGGACCCTCTCTAGATGGATAATTCAATTCAACAAAGAGACTACCTAATTTAGAAGCACTTGAGGAAGTATTGCAATCTTCAATCACAGGTTGCTTAGTTTCACCAATGGAGATCTCTTTTCTTGATGCTTGATCTCTAAAAACATTCCAAATTCTCCTTCCTTCTGAATTAGTCTTTCCTAACTCTTGAAAAAACTTTCTACTAGGGTCCTTGGTGAAGAAAGATATTCTTCCTTCCATCTTTGTAGATAGTAATGAAAAATCTTACTTGATATATGTTAAGACACTGGTATTTATAAAGAATTTAAACAACACAGAGTCACAACTAAGGATTTTAACCTTAGTTTATACAAATGCACTATGAAAGACCTATCAAATGTTTGTCAATACCGGATTCATGTAAAGATTACAAGATCTACTCTTCTTTTACCGCAATTTATCAATGATGATACAAACTTTAGTGCAATAATTGTATAAGTTGGAAATATTACACTTAGAACTCGCAACTTTGAAAAATTCTTACGAGATATTTGTTCAAATAATTAAAAGAGTCCCCTGTAACTATGCTACTAGTGTTGTTGATGGGCCAAATGGATATGAAGTGGAAAAAATCAACAAATTGTCCACGAAACGTAAAATAATCCATGACAATGGAACCAGATCAACACATTTTCACACAATCTTTGAGACTCTAACACGAAGGCTCAAATTGAAAGACTCAATTAAACACCAAAATCTCTTATCAATCATGCCTAAGGTACACCCAAAGACTTATAAACAATCTTTATCAACAAATGACAATGAATTGATTTTAAATTTGTTTATCTCATCCAAGATGAAGGCTCTTCTTGAAATGAAATTACAAATACCATTAAACTATCATAGGGACAAGATCCTGTGTGATTTCACAAAGATTTCAATGTAAGATTGTAATAGGAACAAAAGAAACCATTTGTAGACATTCTAAAACAAAGCAAGACACAAATTGTTAGAGATTGGACAAAAATTAATTTCAAAATTTCTTAGATTCATCGGTGGGGAAAGCTTCCAAAGAAATCTCAGTGCTTGTCAATGGATATACATCTGCAAAACTTGACATGATAGAAAATCTAACACAAAATAAAATAACAAGTTATCTCAGATTGGTCTCTCAGGAAGATGACTTTTCTCAAATTTTCTCTTAAGAATTAAACCCCGACCCTTTGCAAGAGTATTCTCATTGCATTTATACATTTAATCACTCATTCCTCACCCCCAAAAAGAGAATAATATTCGAGGGATCTTTTCTTATTACCAATTTGCTTGAAAGTGACAATTAACAAATTCTCATCCGAAAGCTATCGGTGGGCCAATTGTGAGTTGATCACGTTTCTCGGACCCTTAACTAATGACTAGGATGCCATACCAAAACCTTTTTGGGATTCCTTCTAATAATTCTAATTATTTCATGCAAGATATCCCCTTTTTAATCATTTTTCGGAGGCTCTGCATAGCTAGATCTGATAGGTAATCCTTTTTGCTCTTGAGGCAACATGTTTTTCATCTTTTGCACCTACATCCTTCATCATTTCATCCCCTTTCCCCATTCTTTACTCTGCAACTTTTGGATCTGAAATTTTTCATTTTTGCACGAGCCTGAGTAAAAATCCACCTCAAATTCTTAAATTCACACCTCAATTTACAAATTGAGCCTCCAAAACCATTCAATTGCACTTTGCAGATAAAATCGACACAAATTCATCAAAATTTGATGAAGAATGATGCAAAAATCACATCTCCAAATATCCTGGAGCTCCAATGGTGGAAAAATCAAATGAAATGCACAACAACCATTAATTCTTCCCCTTCCCAACTCTAGATTAGATCTCGTCCACTTTTTTCTTGGTGTAATTGTAAAGGTGGGGTACAGAGGCAAGTTTCCAAACAAGCGCGGGCCTTCCACGTGCCCTGGGTCCAAGAAAATTTATTTTTGGCCTTTGAAAAGTCTCAGTATAAAAGGATCTAGGAGAAGCCTCCACGTGTCTCCATGGAGCTCTTTTGATATAGTGCTCAAAAGTGAGACCCCAAACAAGCGTGGGCTCACCACATGTCTCGAGTCCGATAGAATTGCTGAAAAATTGAAGGATCATCTAAAGGTGTCATGTTTCTAGGGTCGAGAGATAGTTTTCCTTGGCCATTGAAAAGTTCAAGCAAAGGAAGAGTGAGTGAAAGCCTCCAATTTTCATTCTAGAACTTATTCAAAATAAAACTTAGGGGATGGTCCCTCCATGTGTCCTAGGGCTTTAGAAAGTTGCTTGAAAATTCTAAGTATGGGAAGACCCAACAGAATCCTCCATGTTTCTTCATGTTGTAACTTCAAGATGTTTCCCAGGAGCGTAGACCATGAATAAGTGTGGGCTCACCACATGTCCCAGGCCTTATAAAATTTCTTTGAAAAGTTTAAGAATAGAGCGGAGCCATCGGAAGCCTCCACATGTCTCCCTATCGCAATCATTAAGGTGGGACCCTGAGGAAGATCCTCAAATGAGCATCTTCCCTCCCTGTGTCCTTAGTCTACCAAAACTATACCGGCCACATAAAAAATTTGTCTAAGTGCAGTAGCGGGAACCTCCACGTGTCTCCTTAGCACAACTCTAAGGCCAAACCAACAAGAAAATTTTCAGATGAGCGCCGGCCCTCCACATGGACAAGTTTTGAGTTAAAGCAAGCCTTAGAGTTTTCAAAGTTCCCTGTTGATCCATATCTAGCCGAGAAATGGCCACGTTTCTACCGATGTTGATATGCAAATTTGACGGTGAAAAACACACCCGTTAAATCATAAATGTAGGAAAATAACCATTTACACTGAAATGAATCCTTCTTCATGGAAAAAGAGTTTGGAAATGATACAAGCCCAAAATATGATCCTTCAAGCCACATCCAATTACTTTTCCACATATATTTGGGACAAAAATGATAGGGACAACAAAAGGAAGGGAAAAACACGAGTTTACGTCCAAGTTACAAAATCTTTCACGAGATAGAGGAAGCGAATTTTTTTCCTGAATTTTAAGTGATCCTCGACCAAGGAAGGGACTGATCATGGAAACCAAATGGAGGAAATTTTTTTATGCATCAATACGGGAGATAGAGAAAACGCCAGAGCCCACAAACCGAGGAATTCTAATGACAAACGGGGTGAGACCAAATTAAGCACCAACAGTACAATGTTAAGAGTTAATTGTGGAACTTAAAAAAAATTTAATTTATGATTAGTTTGTGAAAGGGTAACCATGAGATGGTATGCTAGGAGAAAATAAAAATTTATATCTTTCTTGTAACGTGTTTAAATCATCATGTTGAGAGAAATGGAATCCATGACACGTAAAATTTAATGTGAACCTTAATATTTAAATGAAGAGTTACTCCCTCTTGTTCTCCCACTTGTCCCATTGTGAAATGAATGTATGATGTGAAACCAGGTAATCATGTTCTTGAGGCAATTCCTAGGATGAGAGCCAGTAGTCTCATGAGCATGTAAATGTTCCTTATTAACAAATGGGTTACACAACTAATTTCAAAATATTATTTAAATCAAGTTAAGTGAAATTATTTTAAGATGAATGTAAATTATTTGAGTGGATCCTATATTTTAGTTACCTAAACATGATAATATTTAGTGTGAATCCCCTTTAACCCCTCTCAAACAAGAGTGTTAGCTTGACAAGAAGTATCAAATTTACCTAGAGTTACATGATGATTGTTAGAGATAAGGGTGTTCAATCACTCTAGTTGTGACCTTAGTAAGGTGTGTAAAATTTATAATTGAATGTCTCCTTATAACATGCATCTAATACTTAATTTTCCAAGAATCCAAACTTGGTTTAGTGTGAAATCATACTCCTTAGGATCTTAGTGATTAAGTAAATGACATATGACGTATGATTATCAAAGATTGTAAATATTTATTTAAAAGGATTTTGAACACGTAAAATTTTATAACTTTTTCATTTGAACCAATTTCCCCCTCTTACATAAATGTTTCCATTAGAATTTAGTAGTGGGTTACCCTGTGCTTCTCGTATGGTGTAATTTTTCCCCCATCCATGAAATATTTTGAAGTTAATATATAGTGGAGCCTCTCTTAAGGGTATTGGTGAAAGAAATGTTAAGGCATATTTACTAAATGATTTAAATAGTTCCTTGGAAAAAATTTGAGAAGCATATAGTTTTTGGGTTGTCATGTATTAGGCATTTAATACTTGAGTGTTTAAGAGCGATGAAATGAGTTGTTTTGTGTAAGGTCATCACTCCTTGTAGTCATGAATCCCTAAGTGTAAATTATGTATCATTTGAATTATAATTGTTCTAAAAAATTCCAATAGTGAGACCAAAGTGCAATGTAAGTGTAAAGAGTATAAGAGTAAATGATATTTTGGGTTAGGAATAATGTCATACTTGAAGTCCTTATAACTCAACTAGACATTTTCATGTTGTTAAAAATAAATAAGAATTGCTCTTGGTGAGATCAAAATTTTGAGCAGACAAAAGATATAATAAATATAAATAAAATTTCTTGATGTGAAAATGTTGAATGGATTCAAACAAGTTATTGAACTATAGAAACTATAACAGGAAAATAAAGATACTGTGATGGAAGAATGTTTATGGGAAGAGGTATCTTGAATCTAAATCTCCCTTAAATCCTAAGATTTATTCCTTGACTTCACGTTAGTTTCCCTTGTGTAACAAGGGTAAAATTTAAACATCGAATAAATGTTTGAGAAGAATAACCTTAACATAAGAACAAGAGAATTAGGAATTTTTTATGCATTTTGAAATATGGAAAATAATTATTTAAGTTATGGAGATTATTGTAAGGGATAAAGATCCAAATTAAGTGTTTGTATTGTAAGTTGAATGTTAAATGAATTTAAGAATATGTAGGTGGAAAAGGATAATTTATCCTTTCATGAAAAATGCTCTTGGAATTTTAATCGTAACTAAGATGTAGCCATACTATCATCTGCTTTGTGTTTTGGATTTTCCAATCCTTAGGTTCCTTTTTGGTTGGGTCATTGCTAGTATTTTTTCATTAGGGAAAGTGTGGCATCAACATGTACATGGTGTTATCATGTTTTCTATGTGGAATAATGTTTGTGTAAACATCTTATGTGTTATGTGTTGTCTTAAGCAAACCCTTGTGTTGTCATGTAAGTAAAAAAAAAAAATCGGTATTTTTATTGTTCTATCCGTGTGTCAATTTTTTGGGTGTTACAGATGCATATGTAATCTCAAAAGAATAAAGGAAAAGGTAGAAGACCATGTAGATGATATTGATTTAAATCTACAAAGGATGCTACATTAGAAGGAATATATGCCACAGGAGCTACATAAATCAATAAGATGGTTGAAATTCTTAAACATCACATTGTAGGAGAGTCTAAATTTCCCAAGGTTTTTAATTATTCTTCTATTCAAAGTTTCATTAATAAGTTTTTCAAGAGAGCTAAAATTAAGAAATTTATTTCAAGTGTGCTTGACAACATTTTCTCGAAGAAGGAACTAATATTTATATATCATGTTAGGCCGAAGAAGATATAATTTTGGAAATGTTCAATAAGTTTGATGTATATAAGGAAAAAATTAGAGACTAATTAAAAGGAATTTTTAATCTCAATCCATATTTTTATCATTCTATATTCTTTATTATATCTATTATTTTCTAAGGAATAAATGATCTAATTATAATTCATAACAAATTATTTTATAAAGTGTACTAAGAATGATGACGGTTATAGAAGAAGACAAAACATTTTTTTGGAAAAGGAAAGGATATTCACCACTCATTCATAGGTTTCATCATGAGACAAAACCGTTCTAGATAAGCACATCAATTTGGCATATTTTTCAGTTTGGGTGCCTTTTTGATCTATATTACAAATCAAAGACCATTATTCCATGTGTTTCTTTCTTTCAACACTATATGGGGCATCTAGGGATATTCCTTTTTGGGAAATTTTTGTATTAAAGTGAAGGTTTTTCTTCACTTTGAGGGAACCTAATTTGGGGTTGTAACTAAGGTGATTGCATTATTCCAATCATTAACATACATTGAGATCATTCCACATGTCTCCCTTTTCAATTGAACACACATGACCATTTCACCATGGATAAGTATGTTATTTCCTAGTGTAAATAGAGATGGAATCAATACATTTATTCCTTTCTTTTTTATTCTTGTATCTATTATGTTAATGTGTAGACACCTATAATTTAGCTCCAGAAATTTAAATACTTAAAAATTAAGTTAATTAATCTAATTCTCACAAATTGACGACATATCGTCAATATAGCACACTTTCTCTTCTATCATCGTTAATTAATTACATTACACTAGTTAATTAACCCTTCTATCCAACAAATATGACAATTAATGAAATTCCATTAATTAAACCCCTTTCTACTTGAATTTAATTAATTATTCGTAATTAATTAAGTTTCCTCTTCTAATAGATAAATAAATTGCCATTTATTTATTCTAAACCTTTCCTATTCCCCAAATCAAATTAACTATTCTTCTAAAATCTTCTATAAAGTTTTCTCACCTATTAATTAATCACTTGGGTTAATTAATAAATCCTCTCAAACCTCATGAGTCACTACATGAAAACTAAACTCTCCTAAGGTTGACTCAACCCTCTTTTAACCATGGTCATCCCCAACTAACTCAACCTTGCTATTATCCCACATGTAAAGGGATGCAAAGCTTCTTTTATCCATTGGGATATATAAGGATCCCTCCTCCTACCTTTCTACTTACACCTAAATGAGCATAGAGCCTAAGCTATAGCCATTTTATCATCTTAGAGCATTCTTCCATTAGAGGAGCTAGTTATCTTCATTTCTTGCATTCATCCATCCAAGTTTTAAGTCATATAGATATATGTCAAATGGTCTTGTAGCCACAGATTGAAAAGACTCCATTCTTGAAACCTTGGGATTCAAACATACAATCAACCCTTTTAATTGCTAGGGATCTGAATAGGGTCATTCCATTGATTAACATTCAATAGAGATAGAGATTAATTTCTCAGCATATTAGTTTGATGTTTATTCATGTTCTAATGCAAAGATGTTAGTAGATTAGTATTGTTTAAGCTCTAAGCATGATGGTGCATATATTTTAGTTTAGCATTTAATTAAGGCTATTAGGTGTTAGTCTTGATTTTACTTGCATAGCTAATTAATTATTTCACACATTTCGCATGCCTGGTGGGATGAATCCTTAGTCCCTTAGCATTATGGTTCAATTTTTGTTGTTATTTCAATTTTTGGGTAACCCTTGATATCCACATGTGTGAATTAATGTTTAATTTATTATGATTTTGATAATTTTACATGTGTTAAGTCTTGTTTATAGATCTAATTTAGATGAGTTATTGTCAATATTGAGCTAACTATCCAAAATTTTGAGATTTTTTAGATCGATTACGTCATTTTACGTGTTTTGACATCACTTCTAGGTAAAGGTGTACAAAAAAATGACATGGGAGCGTACACACCAAAACTTGACCATACACATCAACAGTTGAGGGTACACATCAAAAGTTGAGCATACACATCATTCTGGAAGCCCAATTGTTCACGTTATACTTTGTCTATCATTTTTCTATGGGCAAGCATACACACCAAAAGTTGAGTGTACACACTCAAAATTGAGGGTACACATTTTGATCTGTCTCTCATTTTTCTATGGGGGATCGTACACACAAAAATTTGAGGGTACACACTCAAAATTGAGGGTATACATTCCCTGGTATGTCATTGTCATTTTTCTATATGTAATCATACACACCAAAAGTTCGGTGTACACACTCAAACTTTAGGGTACACATTCTTCTCTTTCATTTTCATTTTTCTATAGGTGAGCATAAACACCAACATTTGATTGTAAACACTCAAACTTTAGGGTAAATATTCTACTCTATCATTGTCATTTTTTATAGGTGAGCGTACACATCAAAAGTTTAACATACACACTCAAACTTGAGGGTACACATTCTTCTATGTCATTTTCATTTTTCCATAGTTTATCGCACATTCCAAAAGTTGAGCATTCAAACTCAAAATTGAGGGTACACGTTCTACTTTGTCACTTTCATTTTTTTAAAGTTGGGGCGTACACACCCAAAGTTGAGCGTACACATCACAATTCTATTTTGAGGTCTGATTGGGAATTTGTAAAAGTTTGTTCTAACTTCTTATAGGTCTGTTTTGAGGCTAATTTCTATTTTGTAGGGGTTTATTTGCATATTTTTGCTAATTTGATGTGTTTAAAGGGTTAAATGAATGTTGCATGCTTAATCATAAGATTAAAGTTGTGTATGCCCTTAACTCACACCTTTTAGGTGATCTTGGGAATCAGAAATGATTTATATATCTTTCATTGCTTTGAAAAACATTTAAAAAGAATGTCAAGTTTGGTTAAGATGAAATTATTGTGTTTTGAATGAAGTGTTTTCTATTATTGATTTCTTAAGTTGGATTTTACGTCATGTATTCTCTTCTCTTACATCTTAGGAAGATCTTGAGAATCATAAATGATTTTCATCCTATTTATGTGTATGGAAAACTACTAACTCTTTGATGCAGGACCTAAATGCTTTATAAAGAAAGTTGGTTTGAAACATCAAACTACTAATACAATTTCTATGCGGAGTTACCAAAAGGTGTACAAGAAAACCACATTAATTATAAAAGATTAAAAACACACCACAATCAAAATATTGTATTTACAGGTTTGGATAAGGGTATGCCCCATCCACTTAAATAGGACATAACCATTTTATCATAAGCCTTAATCTATAACAATGGGGGTGGTCCTAGGAACCCCAAAATAGTCCACGTAAGAGGGAACCTTGTGGAAAAAATAGTAAAGTGCTCCGCATACCAACTTGACTAGTATACACATGAGATTTAGCATCAAAGTTATCTGTATCGTGACCCCAATGAGAGTACATGATGGATGCATTTATTTCCCATAGTTTTTAAAGGGGTAAAGTAAAGTTGGGGTACTCCTTAGAAAACCTTGCAAAATTGTGTTCACATTTAGATAACTTGTGATACCTAGTTGAGTGAACCACCTAAGAACCTATCTTATCCAAGACCCAACTTTGACCATATAAAAACCAATTTGAGTTGAGAGCCATCACAAAGGGAGAAATTTCTTGGAGTCGAAAATTTGTTTATCAAACAAATGGAGAGTCCATTAAAGTTCAAACAACACATTATTCACCATAAAATCTGTGTGACATTATTTTTTGCTTATTTTTCACTCTTTGTAAGGCGATGTGAAATTATGCTGAAGTGAGGAATTTGTTTTTCAAACACCAATTTATCTACTTCCGTCACTTTATTTTGACATTTTGTTGATCATAATAAGAGTGACTACCCTTGTGTTGCTAATTGATTGTATTTTCAATTTTTTAATCCGTTTACGCTCATCCATGTTTACGAATGAGTTGTTAAATTTCTAAAGTGCATGTCGATGTTTTCATATCATTGGTAGCCTTTTTGATCTTGATACCCAAGTCAAGATTGTCAATTGTAGTTAGGCTTAATTCATCACCTTGATTCTTCTTTGAATTGTTATCTTGTTTGTATCATATCACTACAATGTTGGTACTTACATCTTGTTTCTTGTAAACTTGGCCTAACTATCCATATTATGACATTACGCTATACACACTTTGGCAATTCCTTGGTATAATATAGCCCTAGTTTTCTTTTAATCATTACCTCACTTTTGAAAAGTGTTGAGTGTTACATTTGTGCACATTGTATCAATATAATTTTGATATCAATATCATGCTTTTCCAAAAAGTTTGGTTAACATATCTTAGTGGTATTGTTGTGTTGTTCATGTTCATAACTTCCAATTTTTGGGATATAGGTCTTGATTGGATTCAAGCTTGATTTTATTATACTTTGATTGGGGATCATATCAACCTCTTGTTATTAATTACGCCTTTTTGATTTCTTTGAACTTGACATAAGTGGTGACATTTCATTGATCATCTTAAATGTCAATCTGCCATTTTGAAAACAAACATATGAATTACTTCATTAATTGATTGGTTTAAAACAAACCTTGTGTGATTATTTCTTGTGATTATTCATCATTTTTACTTATCCATTTAGGACAATAAATTTTATCCATCCATTCTTTATCATTTATTATTCTTTGGTCATTAATTTGGCTTTTTTTTGAGCTTGTGTGATTGTTCCAAGAATTTATCCATTTTATAAACTTGTTTCTAGGAAAATCCCTTGGGTATTTTATCCTCTTGATATTATTATTTTTCCAAAGTTCATGGTCATTTTTGAAAATATCTTTCAAACCTTGGAAAAAATTTCCTATCAAGAAACTTTTTCATCAATCAAACATTATAAATCTTTCCTGTGTATCCTTTATGTTAAAATTTTGATCAATCCTTTGATATTTATGCCTCCAAACCTATTGTAAAAACCTTGTTAGATTATCAATCTTGAGTCATCACGATGTATGTTTTTCTTAGCTTCCTTTTTGGAAAATCACAAAAACATCCCCATCTTTACGAAATGTCTAGTTAGTTGTCTTTATGCTTCCCAAATTAACATGAAACCTTCTTCAATTTGAAGAATTTTGATCATAAAATATAGGTCTAGACCTTTGAACCCAACACACGCCAATAAGGACTGATTATCACAAGATCCATTATACGTATGATAATAACGAATACAAGTTTCGACATTCACATCAAAATACGCCCACCATGACTAAGATTTGTTTGGTTCTTCACACTAGAGAACCCATCTAGGTAACCTGTTCCCCACCTTCATCTCATAGTCGGTGGTATAGTTTGGACACTTCTGATCCAAATTATTATTCGAGTTCCCCAAATCTTCTTATTATTCTAATCCAAACATTTCCTCTTCTTTTGAGAATTCCAATCCAAATATTTCCTCTAATTCTTCTAATGATTTGGATCCGAACTCCTATTCAAATTCCTCTAATTTGACTCCTAAGTTACAATCCTCCCCTTCTTCGAGGACCTCATTCATCATACTTCTACTGTGATTATTGAGTCCCCCTTTTTTCACGGGGCCTCCTTTATCATTCATCCAATTTGACTCCTACATCGCAGTCCTCCCCTTCTTCATAGGACCTTATTTATAAAATATATAATGAAATTATTCAATCACGGTCCTCCCCTTCTTTGCAAGAAATTCTTTATAAAACAACTATTGTGATTCTTCAATCACGTTCCTCCCCTTCATCACATGACCTATTTTATCAGTCACCTTAATGAACTCTTCCCCCTTTGAATATTCATGTGACTCAAATTCCTTTTAGTCAATCATCTATATTGATTCCTACATCACAATCTATGGAATTTTGGATACAAAATCCTCCTATTCTTCCTCCATTAATTTTTTTTTATAGGGAAACCTATACCATCCAATTTCAAATATTCTTTTTCTCACAAGACATCTAGCCTTAATTCTTCTCCGTATCTTGATTCATCTTATTTTATCAATCATCATGAAACATCTTCTATGTCTTCCACACCAATTGAACCTATTTCTTCCAACCCCGGTGGTCATTCAACAACTCATACCGATTGATCTCTTTTAAATGAAGAAACAATTGGGGCATTTATAGGGGCCTACAAAGATATTCCTCTAGAAAATTATGAGAAAGGATTGTCTTTAGACTTTGATGTGTCTATGTATTGTGAAGAAAAGGTTCATTCCTTTTATCAAGAAATAAAGGAAGAGCCTCGAGATCATGAAAATTGATCCTCCTCTTATTCTTCCATCTTCACATTCTTCATTTATGTGATGAAAATCCTAGTCTTGCATTGAACCATGGGCTATCTTCTCATCACCTAATAGATCTTTTTCTATCACAATTCCTTAATCATAATATTTTATGGGGTCAACACCAAGTATCCCTTAATATTTGTCTAGGTGTGGGTCACCTTCTAATAGCCCTCCCTTTGTTATTTGTGGGACATTTTTGAGTAGTCCACTATCTTCTATTCTTGGGGAATGTCTAAATAGCCCCTTGTCTTCTATGTATGCATCACCCACGGGTAGTCCATCATTTTCTATTCTTGGGCCACATCCTAGTATCCCTTCATCTCCAATTCATGGCTCACCTTCTGGTATCCCCTATTCTTCAATTCTCAGACCATGTCCTTTTCATCCATCACATTATTCTTCTATCAAATATTGTGGCAAGCCCACCATCATTTCTCACATTAATTCTAAAAATCCACATTCTTCTCCCACTTCTAAGGATTAGACAAGTTAAGCATTATCTTATAAGAAATTGAGAAACATTTATAGCCAAGAGAAGATAAAGATGTTGAAGAGCTCCAAAGCTCTAAACAACTCAAATGATCATTAAATACAAAATCAAACGTGATTATAGAATGCATACCAATGTACCCATAAAGTATTGCACAAAGTGCGAAACCTATGGAAAGGGAAATCAATCTCCCACATACAAAACCCATGTTTCAAAACAAATCACAATCATTTGTTGAGTGTGAGTCTTTCACCATTTTCTTTAAGTTTTTGGGTGAAATAGATAAGGGTGTGGGCCAAGGAGGGTTACCTGTAGTGATGGTTGGTTGGAGGTTGTTGTGTGCATTCGACTTCTTGATCCAATCTTGTTGTAAGAGATTCCTTTTGGCTAGGAGGAACTACCTAAAATACACAACAAAACCACAAAAAGAGGATTAAATTAGACATGTCGGTGGGATTCTTAGATTGTGCTAGATCCAGGAAGTGTGATACTTCCTCGGTGGTAGTCAACCCATTGTTTAAATATAATTTAATGCAAGAAACAATGCAAGTAAATAGAATCCTATTGTATTTGATATGATTAAGGCATATCATCCAAATACAATAAGAAAATATAACATAACAAGCTAGGCTATGATCAGATCTGGAAATAAGGTGAATAAATAAGGTGCTTGAGTAGGTCAGGGTCAGATTCTAGGTCACTTGAATCACTTAAAAGGGTTATTGGGATCTGTTATTAGTAGGACTGCAAAATAAAGAGACCGACGTCATTCTGGTATGACCGATGATAGTTTAGTAAGGACTGATGATGGTTACTGTGGGCTGGTAATAAATCAATAGTTCATGGTTTCGGGATTTATTTGAGACTAGATCAATGATGATGAGGAGTTGGTTTAGGTATGGGGAATGTTGGGAATATTCAGAGGTGCTCAGGGGTAGAAAAAGGTGATTAAAAGGGGTAGGAGTGATGGGAATGGTCAAGTTCACAAGAAGGCAATAGTGGTAGGGTGAAAATATAGTTGATGATTGATAAACAAAGGTGAAGAACTTTATAAACTGAATGGAAATGAAGTGGTTCAAGTTAGAGACACATTTACTTTTGTGCAGAGTTTAATGGCTGGGTGGTGGTGATGGTTGATAAGTGAAATGGAAACCAATGTCATGGCAATGCTTCTCGAAGTGCTCCTATGAATGTAAAAACCTCCTAATCAATGGTTGTGCTAGTTATGGCTACCTGGATGTGTGAAAGAGCTCTAGTTCTTGCTTACATGTAGATCTTCTTTTGCTCCAAAACTCAAGAATGTGTCTAACCCTCAAATAAGGTTACCAAAATGGTTATATGGTATTCGATAAACGGTGGTTTAAGGTGACCGGCACTAGTTTAGGGTTGACGAGTGTCGGTTAAGGTGGGAAATCCTAGGTTTACTAAAAATGATAGATCTTGGCAATCTCTTGGCCATGTCTATCTATTCTCGTGGATCAAAATGGGATTTTTCACTTAGATAACTGGGAATGTGGTTAGAGGAAGAATAAGCACGTGATTTTAGGGTTGAACTAAGTCTTAGTTCATTAAGGTAAGTAGGGCTTAGTCTTAGTTAGTTATGGAAGCATGTTATCAATAGGTCTATGGTGAGGTGTCTAGGTGAGGATGTGGGGTGAGATTGAAATTGGTTTTAATTGAGGTAATTAAATAATGAATGAAGTGAGGATGATTATTAATTTAATTGTAAATAATTAAATTAATATTAATGTGGGGTATAAGGGTCATGGTTAGGTGAATGTGTTGAAGTTGGTTATTTGAAAGGGGGCCAAGAGGAGTGTGACCCAATTTTGGTGTCTAAATTTTGCCCCTTTTTGTTACGTAGCTTGCATTTATAAGCGACACTAACAAAAATAGGAAGTGAACGCCCATGTGTGGGTTAAGGTGATCCCCCTCAAACCGTGAGCGATGAGGTGAAATATGGAATCGGGAGTGGTTTGATAAATGTATAGATGGGGAAGATAGGTGGGGAAGGGTTTGAGTATTGAGGGAAAGGGTGATGGTCAACTTGGGTAATGGGTAGTAGGCCGTGGTCAAAATTGGGTCATGGGTAGTGGAAATCAAATGCATGCACACTTACATTGCAACATAGTACCGAGGTTGAAGAGCTTGCAAATTCTACATCATCTAAGGTCAATAGGTTTATATAGATAAGGGTGAGGTGATTTAGGAATCCAAATTATATGATATGGTCTGGAAACACAATGTAGGCTAGGTGTAGGAATGTTTAGGTATGTTCCGGTACACCAAAAGGTTTGTTCGAGATAAATGACACAACAATAGGAAAGGTATGGTTGGTAGGATAAAACAACATAGGTAACAACATCGCAAGGTATAGCGAGTGCATAAGGTCAATGGTCACACCAAGTAGGTGGGGTTCAAGAAAACATGTCATGGCACGGGTAAGGCCAAGATATAGGTAAAATAACAACTCCTAAGATGCAACAAATGAGATATAGGAGTAGGTTGAGCTTTTAGGTATGGTTCAATGGGTGGCGAAATGATAAAACGTATACGCATGATGGAGTCAGATCAATTAGGCATGGTGGATTTAGGTATAGGCCTGATGGAGTTAGGTCAATAAGGCATGGTTGAGTCATGGTTTATGGTTTTTCTTTAAGTTCCAAGTTGTTGGTAACATGGAAGACAAATGATGATGGTCATCCATGTTATGGTTTAAGTTTCCAAATATTTTCTATAGTGGAAATGTGAAAATGATAAATGACTAATGTGGTAAAAATGTTTATTAATTATTGTTTTTTAATTTAATTTCCAATTGCCGATAGAAAATGGAAATGAACTAAGGTAGGATGTGAATAGGAAAATGAAGGGAAAATAGGTAATGGTGAAGAGTGTTAAAGATAACCTTCAAGGGCCCCATGCCCTTGACGTGTCGCCTACAAGCCCTAGCAAAAAGGGGCCTTAGGCTGATGTAGTTCTCCAATAATCTAGGGAAGAATATGATAAATTAGGGAGATGGGTTGGTTAATTTTAGGCATGATTGAGTTAGGTCATAGGAATGGTTGAATTTATGTCATAGGCATGGTCGAGTTAGGTCATAGGCATGGTTGAGTTTATGTCATAGGCATGGTTGAGTCATTTTAAAATTTAGGCGTCGATGATCTGGTCCTATAGAGGATAATAAATAAGTAATGAGGAAGGTGAATGGTAAGAGGTGGTAAAAGAGCCACTTAATTGATAAGAAACCTAATGAGTCTACCATACCCAAGATGGGATTATGAAAGTAATACCATAAAGGAATTTCATAATGGACTATTCTAATGGTGAAGAAAGTCACATGATCATGAAATGTCACATTTACGGAAAGTACCTTAAGTAGAGAGAAAACTAGGATACAAAATGCAATGAGGTGAAAGTGGATGGTTGAGTGTAACCTAGTATATGATTGCATGTTTACTCAACAAGAGCCCCAAGATCAAAATAGGCAATTCCATGATGAAAAAGTTAATATTTTTCTTTTTTTCTTTTACTTTTGTTTTTGTTTGGATAGACGAATCGATGCAGGAAGTCTATGTGGGATGATTATATTTTCTCCTTGAGGTCTTTGTGAAGATGATCGATGCGGGAAGCTTCAAAACATTTATTATATTTTGGCAATGACTTTATATAGTTGTCCTTCAAGGGAGAAGTCTATTTATAACAACTAGATAGAGAGAAGAGATGTCCCTTTTTGAGGGAGTCATAATTTTGCTAGAAGTTTGACTCAAGGAGTTGAATCCCATTTTTTTTTTTTTTTTGGATGTTTACGTCATAGACAAGAATATAGAGGAATATTAGGTTCATGTTTAGAATACAACACCATAGTACACAGGGGTTAACTATGAAAGAGGTGGTTTCAAGTGATGAAAAACCATGGGATTCCATCTTTTTATTTCAAAGATTAAAACTATCCATGAGAATCATCTTTGTGAGTAGAGCTATGGTAATCATATTGAAGATAGGGTTGAAAGGTGATGGGTAATCACACGATTCTTGTTTAGTCATTGATCCTAAAAAGTGGGTAATATGGAAGGTGAACAACGCTCAAGGGATGAGTGATCAATTGAAATAAAGTGATATAGGACTTGATGTCAAAAATAAAATGGTCAAAGATGCAAGGCATTGAGAGGCTCAGGTTTGGGTTTACCCTCGAGTGAATAAAAATGATAAGCACTTGATCCATAGGCATGGGTAACGATATAGGGTCCAAGCCAATTAGGAGAAAATTTTCCCGTTTAATTTTCTCTTCTTTGGTTACATGTTGATTTTCCTTTAGGACAAGGTCACCAACCTAAAAGGTTCATTCGTGGACACATTTTTCATAGGCACATTTGATACATTTTGGTAGATTTGGAGATGGTCAAGAGCATTAAGACAATGTTCATCTAATAACTCAAGTTGTGCCAAACAATCCTAGCGAAATTCATCATCATTGAGCATGTCTTGTAGTGAGATGCAGAGATATGGAATCTAGACTTCGAGAAGATAGGCTCGATACTATAGACCAAAGAAAAATGTGTGGAAACAGTCAAAGTGTGAATACTAGTGCAATAATCCCACAAGGTGAAAGGAATGTGTGAATGCCAATCCTTTCCAGTATCATCAACTACTTTCATAAGAATTTTGTTCAAGGTTTTATTGGTTGATTCGCTTAGCCATTAGTTTGCGGGTAATAAGGTGAAGAGAAAGTGAATTGGATGACAAAAGTGTCACACAATTTACTTAGGGTTTTATTTTTGAATTAATTTCTATTATCAATGATGTGATGGTGAGGAACACCAAAGAGACAAATGATGTGATGGTTGATGAATTCACATATTTTCTTAGATAATTTAGAAATGAGGGGATAGATTCTACCCATTTAGTGTAATATTCAAGATAGCGATTATAATCCATTGATGGCATTGTGAAGAATGGGGATTTTTCTTGCCAAAAATATCCAAGCCCCATTCGAGATAAAGGCAAAGGTCTCTTGCGACTTGTAAGGCATGACTAGGTGTGTGATGAAGATTAGCACGTTGTTGGAATTTCACACAACATTTGACATAGTCACAATGACGCATGATTTAGGGTTGTCCAATAATAGCCAAGGTAAAGAATGCATTTAGTGATATCTAAACCACTAAAGTGGCCTCCACAAATTCCATCGTGAACTTCCTTGATGGTGTAGGGAATTTCAAAGCGGTAAGGCATCGTAAGAGAATACCGTCGAAGCTACACTTATAAAGGATACCACCCATGATGACATAGTGAGAGACACTTTTAAGAAAGGCACATTGTCCATTATGAGTGAGATCAATAGGTAGAATGGAAAGGGAAAGATAGTCTACAAATTGTTTATACCAAAGGTCACATGGGTCAAGTACAACGGTTCCAACAGAGTAGACCTCATGAGGTAAATAAGAGGGTGATTGTAACCTTTGTATTGTGACAAATATTTTTGAGCCGGCAGGCAAAGTGGGTATCTAAGAGGCCAAACATGCCATGGTATCCAAAAATTTATTGGTAGAATGCGGGGTGGTTTGAAGTTTGTAACGGTCAAAGGTGGTCAAAAGTATGTATACATGATGTTTATAATTTTGAAGTATCTCATTACGACTTATTTGGTATATACCATTGACTTGGTTTACTGACTAGTAGGAATCACCGAAGATATTGATTGACTTAACATCTAGGGCATAAGCAACTTAGAGACCCAATACGAGTGCTTCGTATTTAAAAATATTGTTTGTATAATTAAAATCTAGTTTGAAATATAAAGGCATAGGTTCACCATCAAGAGGAATGAGGATAACACCAGCCCCATCACCATGCTAACACTTAGAGCCATCGAAGAAGAGTGTCATTTGGTAATTGGGTTCGTCTAAGGAGAGGGTAGCTATGGATTCATCTGGGAAATAGAAGTTAGAGGGTTGATTACTAGAAAGGGGTGCATTTTCTATTTGGTCAGCGTGATAGCTTGGCCCTTGATGGAGTTTTGATGAATGAATTCGAGGTTGAGGTCAGCAAGAAGCATAAGCTAACATGAGTCATGTTGATGTTGATAGGGTTTGGCATACATATAGTGTAAGGGGTTGGTATTGGTGACAACAAAGCTTTTGTGGTTGAGGAGGTAATGAAGGAGTTTAGTGGAGACAAAAACTAAGGATAAGTAGAGTTTTTCGTCGTGGGTGTATCTAGTTTCGTAGTCCAAAAGGGTACAACTTATGTAATAAACCATTTGCTCTCTATGTTGCTCATAACAATGAGCAAACATGGTACCTAAAGAATGGTAAGTGTTGAAAATATATAGGTAAAAGGGTTTGTCATCCTTAGGAGGAATGAGCATTGGTGGTTGAAGAAGGTATTGTTTTAAGGAATCAAAGGCTTTATGGAATTCATCATCCCATTTGAATGAAACATCCTTCTTGAGAAGATGATGAAATGGTTGACAATCATCAAAAAGCTGTAAGATAAAATGACGAATGGATTGCAACTTACATTGCAGGATTTGAAGTTGATAGATATTAGTAAGTGGAGGTATTTCTAGAATAGCCTTTAGTTTAGCAAGATTGAATTTTATGCCACGTAAAGAAATGATGAAACCAAGGAGTTTTATTGAAAGTACCACAAAGATGCACTTATTTGGTTGAAAGATGAACACAATACTTGATGAGGAAGGAAAAGATGACCTTAAGGATGGTTAGGTGTTCAGATCAATATTTGGATTTGGAAAGAATATCATCTACGTAATCTTCCAATATGTGATGCATGATGTCACGGAAGATGTAAGTCATGGCTCACTGATATGTAGAACCCACACTTTTAAGGCCAAATGACATGAATTGATAGCAAAAGGTCCTCCAAGGAGTGATGAAGGTAGTTTTGTGTTGATCTTCTAGAGAAAGTAATATTTTATTATAACCTGAGAAACCATCCATGAGTGATATCATTTCATGGCTCGAAGGTGAGATCAACTAGTTGGTCAATTTCTGGTAGGGGAAAATCATCGTTGGGACAAGCTAGGTTGAGGTCATGGATTTCCATGCAAATGCAGAGCCCCCTAGTACCTTTGTGACATTGAAAATGTTAGAAATCCATTGGGGATAATCAATGGGTAGGATGAAGGAAACTGAGAGAAGGCACTGAAGTTCTTATTTGACCAGAATAGCAATGCGAGGATGCATTTTCTGCAGCTTTTGTTTGATGGGTTTAGGATTAGGAATGGTTTTGATATTGTGAACCATGATTTATGGGTAAATACCGAGCATATCAGCATAGGACTAGGAAAAATTGTTGCTATGGTCCCAAAGGAAAGAGGTAAAAGCTTCATGTTGAAACTTCTAAAGTGACCTATCTTTAAGATGTGTGGGTTGTCAAGAGTATAATGTTGATTTCGATAGTCGATTTGTTCAACATGGTTTGTGTCTTAGAGGGTAACGACCGGTGAATATAAGATTCCTTCACACTTATGTAGGTGAGGATGGAATCATCATCTTGGCATTAAAAATAGTAATATAAGGCATATCATAATCAATCATGCTAGGATATAGGAAAGGGAGAGAAGAGGGAGCCTCGCCATTGCGTTGATAGATCAGAGGTCCCGGGAAAATTGTCTTTACAAAAAAATAGTTAGGAGGAATATATTTTGGATCTATGGACTATGTGGGTGAAGATGGTGACGTGGATGAATGAGGTGTATAAGGTTTTTCTTCCTCAATGAGGTCGATGTGGGTCTTCTTGGGAGGTGGTATGGAAAATCCACGCCACTATGGTCATTATGTTTACAGATAGTACAGAAATGACAATATGGCGACCTTGTTTGTAAAATTTGAAGCCAAATCCTTTCCATGCACAACGATGGAGGAAAGTGTGGGCGAAGTGGCGATTATTAAGGGATTGTAGGTCGAGATGAAAATGGCCATGTTTGGGATGGAGGTTTGGGTGAATAAGTGGCAATATCAAGTTCCCCATACGTTAGATTAATGTAATGATGGGGAGGACCATAAGGAAAACCTCACCTACGTGGTAGTCATAACTAGGTTTTTGGCATATGTTCCCATATTCTTGTGGAGTGAGGAATGTGTCGATATTGATAAGTGGTACTCTCCCATAGTGAGGCGTTGAAAAAAACCTTCTAAGGGATCAATAGTCAATATGTGGGTTGCGGGATAGATGACTCGCTAGATGATTGGGAAGCGAGATGAGTCAATTGTAGAGGTGGGACGGTAGTAGGGATAACAAGGTTAGGTGTGGGAGAGGTGGTAGAAACATTGGTGGATTCGTTTTGGGTGAAGGTGAAGTGGGGGTAGTGGAAAAGGCCTTGAATGGTACAAGCACATCGTTGAGCCAAGTATAACATGTTACGGTATTTAATGGTGATGGGTTAGAGGGGATGGTGTAGTTATGTCCCTCATGCTCGAATTTTAAAGCAGTAGTGTAAAGTTGAAGGACACAACCCATGACATGAATCTAGGGTCTCTTGAGCAATAGGTTATACTAGAATTACCCTTCTTACGGGTAGAATAGTTTCGGGGAAAGTACGAGGGCCTACATAAACATGAAGGATAATAGTGCAAGGGTGGAAGTGATGTCGTTGTTGAAGGCGCGTAGCATAACTAGGTTATTATGCATACGAGTTAGATGGAATATGTATTTGATTATATTTTTGGGAGGAGACGATGTTAATGCTAGCACCACAATCAATCATGACATATCATACACATATTTTATTGATATAAACATAAATTAATAGGGCAATATTAGGGTCGTCATCTTGGAGAGGTACAATCTCCTCATCGAGAGAATCTAAGGGTAGCGATGTGAGGATTGGTCATGGGGGTAGAAAGAGGAGCTGATTTGGCTAGTGAGGCCACATGGTGAGGGGTGATAATCGAGGCCAATGGTGTGGGGTCATTGGGTAGAACTTTAATGGATTGTAAAACCTTAATAAAGGATTTTATGTGGGATTTGGAAGTCCTGGACAAGATCATACAAAGACTTCTTTAGAGGAGACTGATGTAATTTTTTTATCATTGCATGATGGGTGACCTTGTTAGATGTAGGGTATGTATGTATACGGATGGTGATTTTGGGAGTGGGTACAGATGGTATATTGGGTATAGGGTTGGTTGATGGGATAGTTGTTTTTCTTTGCATTTGTCTTTCGAGCACGAGTTACAACATGAACAATGTTAATCTAAGGGGAGGTGATATGAGAGGGTGTGTCATGAAAAGTATAATGGCATGAGGGGAAAAATCATATTGGTGGATAAGAGCCTTATGAAATGAGTAGTGTACATTAACATTTAGGTGGTGGTTTGGCCAACTCTCTAATACAGACCATGTTGATCTCAATTTTTGGAGGTGGGAAAAATGGTTGTGGGGGTGGAGATACTAATCGCTGAATGGGTAAAGGATGGTGATGTATGGTGATAGGTGGCGGTGAAGCATGGTCCTCATCAAGAAGGTCATCATCATCAAAAAAAATTTCACGAGGACAAATTTGAAGAAGAACGGTCTTCAGAGCCTTACAATTTTCAACATCATGTCCTGGCACACGATGATAGGCACAAATCTTGGTTTCAGAAAAACCTTTTGGTTTGGGTTTGAGAGGATCATAAGGTCGAAGTGGTGGTAATGTAATGATGAAAGTCTCCAAGATATTGGTTAAAATGTTTGCGTAGGACCCCACTAACAGATCACAATTGGAAGTGAGTGTGGGTTTGAGTATAGGTGTGTTTGATTATGAGGGAAGGTGATTTATAAGGGGGAATGGGTTAGTCTACTAGTTTTGTATGTGGAGTGGTCTTAGGTCTTGTTGGCATCGGTTCGGGTAAAGGTGGGGTAGAAGAGTTGGCGATGGAAGGTTTGGTTGGTTTGACTACCTTAGTGGATGGTAGCGAATACTTAGATTTGGGTTTCACCTTCTTGGGTAAAGGTGACACGGGAGTACGGGATGTAGAAGGAAAAGCACAGGGTGACAAAGGATGGGTTACCCATGGGGGAAACTGAGTTGTGGTGGAGGTGGTTGGTAAAGTTTGGGTAGGCGGAATTGGTTGAAGTCATATAGGAAAGGTTGGGGTTATAGTAACTAGTGGAGGTATAGGTGGAAAGAAGTGCATGGGTGAGGGTGAGGGAGCTTGGTTTTTGGTTGGGTGAGGTGTAACAAAGGATCGTGATGTAGTAGTAGGTTGTTTATCTTTTTACTAGATTTGGGTGTGAGATTTTTTGGTCAAGGTTGATGGATGAGGCCCTAGGATGGAGGGAACTGGGGAAGGTGACAAAGGTGTGGTAGGCGAGACTGATGTATGCGGCCTAGATGGTTGGGTTTTCTTTTCAAGTGGAGGGATAATGTTGCTTTATGGAATTTGGAAGACACGGCTAGAGTCCTATCTAACAGGTGGGTGAGTAAGGCTTAATGTTGGAATAACATCCAAAGTAGTGATGGGTTTCGATATGGGTGGGGGATAATTGTTGGTAGGTTTTTAGATTTTGGAATAGTTGTAGTGATGGGTAGAAGTTTGGATGGAGGTAGGGATGATGAAGAGGATCTATTTCAATCGGCATGGTTAGTGTAGTTTTTGTTACGAAAATACCTTTGAGTATATCGTGGAAGTATCTTCAGGAAACATTTGCATTTGTGTCGTAGCGAGGAGCCGAGATGTCCCCAGAGCATAGAATGATCAACGTAATTGAAAAGATCAACCAACCATGAAAATGGGAATACGGAAGAAGAGGATGGAATGGGTTTGGTGGAAATCCCTATAAAATATGTCTGTGAGACAGGGAATTGGCTACCCTCAGATTCTCTAGGTAAAATAGCTGAGATCGTGTCAATAGGGTTCTAGGATACTAATGGAGAACTATCCCGACACGTAGTTACATGTCTATATAATATCCACGGGAAGGATATATAATAGGTCGGTGAGGTATAATTCTCTCTCGGTAGAGGAGAAGGTGATGATGATTTTCTTATGGATGGGAGAATAAATTTTTTTGATGGTTTAGAAGGTTGGGAAGCGAGACGATGACAAGACATCAATATAAAGTTTGGGTTCCTCCGTTAGAGGAAGGGGAGATAACAAGGAATCCTCTATTAGTGGAGGAGTATAAGGCGTACACTCCTCTATGGGTGGAGGATCTCGTGCCAATATTTCTTAAATAGATGAAGTAGATAGGTTTTGAGGAACAGTTGGCATGATATAAAAATTGTGTGAACCTTACGGATGTTGTTCTCACTAGATGAAGGTTTGATATTCTGATTAGATGATGATTTATGCTTAGGGAATGGATTTTTGAAGATGTAAAAATTTGTATTTATAGACATGTTTAGGTTGTGTATGACAAGGTCTCCATTATCTATCATCTCTTGAAAAATGATTTTGAAAGTTATGCGGTTACCATCACTATGTCCTTTAACATGATGATAATTACAGTAGTCATGTTATTTATACCATTCCAACATGGGATGAGCGGGATCAAAACCTATAGGAGGTTTTATGGGAGGAAGTGTAATGGTTCAAGCTTTAAGAAGCAATTCCAAGACCAAAGAATAGGGCTCTCAATCAAAGTGTATTTCTGTTGTTCTCTCCCGAAGTGAAAGGCATGGACGGGAGAAAGAAGGGAAGAAGATCGGGCATGATTAGAAAGATGAGGTGGACCTGCCTTGAGGAATACCGCATTGGAAGATACTTTGGGATTTGAATAGTTATTTTTGGGTTTTGATGACGAAAAATAATCGTTTGACTTAAATGGGGTGTTCTTGTTCCGTAATTGGATTTTCTTCTCTTAAATGGAGCGAATTTCTAGTTTTCGGGCCATGGTGAATGCTTCATCAAAGGCTCAAAAGGTTTGGACTTGCAGAGTTGGTGAGATGTGTCTAGCACAAGTTCTAGTGAATAACTCGGTAAGTTGATGCGAGAGTTATAACGTCAATTGGTTAATAAAATGCACCATTGGGCAACGAAATCTGCAATAGATTCATCTTTATACTACCGGGTTGAATAGAGATCGGTCATGGAGACTTTCTTGGTAACATTGTGAAAAATTATCTAGGAAAGCTTGGGATACTTTATTAAAGGAATAAATAGAATGTTAAGGTAGTCCATTGTACCAATCCAATGTTGGTCGATCGGGGACATTTGGAAACTTTGTAGGAGCAAAGCATCATCATGGGAAATTAGGTAACACCCATGTTGGAATGGTACTGCAAGTGTTGTTGTAGGTCTTATTTACTATTAAAGCGATTAAATTTAGGAAATTTCGAATGTCTTGGGTAACGGAGAATGGGAATAGATGGATGGGATCGTTATAGATTTCATCATATGTTAAAGAATTATAGGAACCAGAAACAAATGCTTCTAAGGTGCGCATCTTCTCCATCATCATTTTACTCATGTCATTAGTAGGTTGGGATAAATGGGTGTCCCTGCAAAAAAAGGGGTTGATGTTAAATGTATGAAGTGGTTGGTATGCTAGTGTATGGTAGCATTGAGTATGAGAACTACGTGGGAGGAATAGATATAGGTGGCACATAGCCAACATAAGCGATAGATGAGGGCGTGGATTGTTGATAGTACGTGTAAGTGGGTGGGGTAGTCGTAATGCAGAATCTAGTGGCGATTGGGGGTAAGGATTGTGGGATATAAAGGATGAGGTTTTGAAAGGGGTGTAATTTTTCAACACGGAGGTGGTTGCGATCTGATGGGTATTTGGGAAGTGGCGGGTGCAGATGGAGTTATACTCATAGGGGCTCTTGGAGGGACAATCTATGTTGTAGGTGTGATTGATGATGTAGATGCTTTGTAATTATAATGGATATGGGATTTATACGAGACACCATTGGTGATAAATTGGATGATGGTAGCCTTGAACTAGTGCTAGGTGACGTAGAAGTGGGGGATAGAGTAGGAGGGATAGATACGGGCATGTCGTATATTAATTTTCTTGAGGAATCTGGGTGGAAGAATGAGCAAGAGTAGTCTTTGGAGGCGGTGGGATTACGGTTGAGGAGTCTCACAAACTCCTCATTTCAAGTGGCGATGGGGATAAGATGAGTCAGATCCATAGGTGACAGAATGGGAGATGGTGATGGACTAGGTGGGAGTGGATGACGGCTAACATGAAACATGAGGGTGTTAGTTTGGCTGTGAGTCAACACCATGTGAATCAATGTAAATCAGGTGAACTGTACTCTATAAATGACACAAAGGATAGAAGAGATGGGAAAAAATATACTTTGAGAGGAAAATTGGGTAAATATTTTGATAAAAATCAAAATAGGGTGACTGATGCCTGTTGCAAGAACCGATGCCGATAAAGGTGTGACCGATGTCGTTCGCAAGATGACCATTCATAGTTACTATGAAGAATAAAAGTTTCAAAAAATAAAGTAGAAATTGGTGACTATTAGATGGAGAGAATGTATTAAAGGACTATGATCAGAATACGAGAGAGTGGTATTGTGATGCCCGGTTAAAATAACCCACTTGAGACCCATGAACAACCTAGGTTTAGTTAGAAAATTATGGAATAATTTTTTTTGATTAGGAGTTAACGACCAAATTCTCGAAGATAATTAAATTCAACTGATAATTTTTCCCATTATAATAATTACTAATTTCTCATTATAGAGCAACAAGTGTAATAGGTCCACCCTAGCTCAAATCTCTCTAGGGATTAATTTAATTACCGATTACATTGGCATTTTAGCTAGATATTCCCTGGTTAAATTTTAGGGTTAAGGGACCCAAAAAAATTAAATACCCAAGGTATTTAATTTACACCAGATCAAAGACAAGAGTAGGATTAAAATTATAGTGAGGAAAAAACACATAAATAAAGTCAACAGAGCAAGGTCTCACTTACCCACTCTCAGCACTTGATTGAGAGTGTCTACCCCCAAGTTGTCATGCAACAGTTGACACTGATAGGTTCCGGAACAATTTAATTTCACTAGGAGACACTTTTCATTCATTAACAATTATAAGGGTCACCTTGTTCAAATTTTAGGGTTAGAAGTTTTAGTTACGTTCAGGGAGTAATATGCCCCCATACCCAACACTCTAATAGGCTCAAAGTTTCAACTTAATTTTTCTTATAGATAATGCTTCTAAAATTTCCCTACATAATTTCCATTGGATAGGAAATTTTCTTACCTTTTTGGTGATATAAAAAAGTCCTCCTAACTCCTTGTAGAACTCAAGATATGGTCAAACGGAGTTTTGGGGTCAAAATTTCCCCTAGGGGGACATGTGTCAAGTAGGGGTGAAAACCTCTTTTGGTGGGTTGGTGGGTCATGGGCTGCTTAAATAATTTTTCCTTCTATGAAAGAAATTTCCTAATTTCACTTGCACCTCCGTGGGTCCTCAAGGGACATGTGGCAGCCTCAGAGACAATGCGTCGGGGAACAGGGAAGGGTAGAACGACAAAAAAATTTAAAAGTTTTATGCTTAAAAACGAAAGGAAAACATTTGCACATGCCTCCGCCGAAGGCAGAAAGGGTGTCACGTGTTGCAATCCTATTGGTCATGGGCGATGGGGTGGCAGGGAAGGATAATGATTTTCAACCCAAACAACTCAAAACTTCAAATTCAAAAACAATCCCGCACCTCCGCCAAGCCATAGGCTGCCACGTGTCGTCACATGATTGGGACTTGGCGGCGGGCGGTGGGGAAAGGTTTGGATTTTTACCTAAGGAAAAAATCAAAGTTTCAAAGGGAATAATTTCTCCACTTTCCAGTGAAGCTAGGTGATGCCACATGTCACTCCATGATTGGTGTGGGTGATGGGGCGACAAAAAAACTCGAGGCATTTCGCCCAAATGGTTTCAAAGGCCAAAAAGTTCGCGCGGGCCCGCGCGTCACTGAAAGGAAAATTTCCAAGCACGGTAGGGTTGTGAGGCCATGAAGGCAATAAGTAAATTTCACCAAAAAGGGGAAAATAAAGTTAAGTTTCAAAAGGGTCCGCCCTCCGCTGAGCCACGTGTCAACACTTGATTGGCTGCCATTTTGGTGGGGATGCGGGGAAAAGTTGGAAAATTTTCCCAAGACAAAAGTTAAGTTTTTTTTTTTTTAAAGGTCCACCCTCCAATGTGCCATGTGGTAGAACCCGATTGGTTGCGAGGATGGTGGGGCCATAGAATTTTTAGGGAAAAAATTTCAAAGTCAAAAAAATTAAAGTTTAACAGTTAGATTTTTTTGTTTTGAAGGCCAAATTGAAGTAAAACTTCAAATGGCCATAACTTTTGATAGGAAGCTCAAAATTGAAAAAATGAGGACTTTATGGAAAGCCCTCAGATTCCTATTTTCACATAAATATTTGATTTTTAATTTTGATGAAGTTTAGGTTATCAATTTGATGAAAACAATCTCAGTTTTGTAAAGAAAGCGGTAATCTTTGACTTAAAACATTTCATTCAATTTTGAATTCTTACTTTCTCAACATGCCAATCAGACATGGAGACTTATTCTTGGATGGATTTAAGAGAATTCTCAAGGTTCAATTTAGTTGATTGAGTTGCAATTGATAATTTTCCATCTTTGATAGCAAAACGACTATGCAAGTTTCAAATTGGATTTTATAAAGTTTTGGAGGGTCTTTCTTAAATGTTAGGGTCAATTTGAGTTCCTTAGGAATTACTAAGTCTGAATTTCAATGTTTCATATCTTATTGCTTGGTGCAAGTTTGAACTGCTCATTTCATTGATAAATTTGATTGCCAGATTTGAACTATAAACAAGACTCAATCACTAAAGGATGTATTAAAATTTTCTATCCTCCAAGCATGGGGATTCTTTTCCATTCTGATCTAATATATTTAATTGATTCAACCAACATTAAAGAGGTAAAGTGAAAAGTATGATTTCCATATTTCAAACACCTATCAAGGGAAATGAAACATTATCTTTTTCCTCATACACATTTTCCTTTTCAAACAGAGGTTTCGATACTCAACAAGCAAATCAAATCCAATACACAATACAATTTTGAGAAAAGAATGCAATCCTTTATTGATTTCCAATAACACTTTACAATTTTCTCTTTTCCATTTGATTTCTAAAATACAATATACAATGCATGTAACATCCTTTCACATTTTTTAAAAAAAGAAGGATGGAATATAACTATTTACATTTCACATTTCAATTTCAATCTTTCTTCATCAATACAAATATTTTATTATTACAAATAATTACACAATTCATCCACTTCCGAGTGGGAAGGATTTCAATTAACTTGCTCACAATAAGGGGAATGTAAAACTATATTTTATTTTGCTCAGGACAACAACATGCTCATTTTATCTTTTCTCGAAGTTGATCACAACAAAAGAGAGGGAAAGACAACCCTCTCCACCCAACCAAGACATCTAATGAAAGGAGAATCCTTCCTTCATCATTGGCCCCCAAGCCCCAACCAAAGTACAATACTAGATGCAATTCAACCCATGGCAACAACTGGCTTCCACAACACAACATTCTTTCACACATGCACATTTCAATATAAAACATAACTCAATACAAAACAATTGTTTACAAATGCAATAACAAACATTCATATCACAACTCGGGCTTGATCATGCAAGCCAAAGGAGCAAGGACTATGGGGAAGCTACTTATGCCTCCCAATTGGGAATTGGGCATCCACTTATAATCATACCGTCAATATAACATATCATATACAATAAACCTTATGCCTCCCAACCCCTCCTTATGCCCCCAAAAATTTCCCTTATTCCCACCCACAAGTAAGAAATGCAAGCTGATTCTTTTCCATGGTGGATCCCAAACCCAAAATTCCCTCCACAATGAAACTAATGCCAATAGCATTCCCTTATGCCCCCTACATGGATTCCCATAGCCTTCTCCTACACCATCCCTATCATAGTCTACCCAAACAACCCATAAAACATGCAAAACATTCACCATTCACAACAACACAAGAAAGAAATAACTGTATAAAAGAAGAGTTGAGCTCCTACCTCTCCATGGAAGGATTTTCTCCACACACCAAGCTTTGAATGTCAAAAATACAGTGCCAACACAACAATGCCAAAGTATTAAATGCTCTCCAATCTCCTCTAAATCAACAAGAGCTCTAATCATAGAAAAATGCACCCCCAAGGATGAATGCAAAGAGGTTCAATAACCAAGAAATAGTTTTCACCAAATATTATCTAAAGTAAGAGCTCCAATCATAAGAAAAATGCACCCAAGGATGCATGCAAAATGTTTCAACAACCCCCAAAACAAGAAGAGAGTTTGAATTAAATAGAAGAGGGAGAGAAGATGATGATGTGGATCCATGTAGGATGCCACATCAAACATCCACCAATTCAAACAAAAAAGACTAAAATCCATTTTCCCAAACACATTAAAGAGGTGGGTGAAAATATGATAGGTTACTTGGACACTCCAAAAAGAGCCCACACCTCAAGGGACAACAATTAAATAAAGTTTAAGAGAGTGCAATCCAAAACAAGCAACATGATGAATAAAATGTATTTTAAAATTCACAAATCACATCTCCATCCATAAGTATGGTTGGTATATTAAATTTAGAGGTATGGGACAAGTTTTTTCTTGTCCCACAAGCCTCCAAAAATAGCTCCCAAGGAAAATTCAAATTTGTCATGGAGGTGGAGTGTTTCATACTCCAAAACGAATTAAACATACTCTTACACAAACCAACAACTTCCATTATTATTTTCCCATATCCCCATTTGATTTATTTAAATTTTAATCATATGATTTCCACATTAATCTACCACAACTTTAATTAATTAAAGGAAGGAATATATTACTAATAAAATACATACAACAATAAATAAACATTTTACCACATTAATAAAATACACAAACCCATGGTCACATGTAAGGATGATCCCCCCCATGGGAATATCTAACAAAAATACAAACACACACACAAAACAAGTTGCCATGGTGACCTTGTCGAATTCACCTAGAATTCCACTTTGGTTAGTTTCAATCCCCGATGTTTGTTGTGATATTTTAAACATGCAAAACAAAAATACCTCCTTCAGCCTCATTTCCATATCAGAATTTCCAAAATGAATATATAACAAAATCACAAAATCATCTATACATATGACTCACAACAATCACCAAGGAAATCAACGAAATCATTTACAATGTATATCAACAACTATATCATCATCAAATAATTTTCCTTTTCTAGGTTTACTCATAATCTCAAAAATCACATGTCTCAATAACTTTCATTAAACATCCATGTCAATAGTATATCATCATCCACATGTGAGTGTCTCTAATAATCCCCATGCATTATATATAATCATATTCAACAATAATCCAGGATTTGACATCGAACACCATACTAAATCAAACCTATTAAAATGTTTGTCATGTAGTCTATAATATCATGATTAGTAATAAAAGGTGCCAAAGGGAAGTGGGCACTACATCCCCCTCCCCTTAGACTCGACTTCCTCCTGGAAGTCACAAGGAAGAGAGATAGGAATAACTGTAATAGAAAAGGATCACTCCCATTATGGGATTGTTTGCTTTAACAAGTGTGGGTCTACAGAACTCCAGTTTGGTCCAATATAATTTAACAAGAAGAAGGGAGATTTCAAGGGGTGAATTCTAAACTTTCAGCATGCAAGGCTACATGAACATAAGAATCTAAGGAGTAACTTTACGCTATCAAACAAGATACAACACATAACAATATAACAAGAAGAGTTCCAAAAGATCATCAAGAGTAACCACCAAGTAAGGGACTTACAGGAAAAAAATTCGTAACTTGAGATGACCACACAGTTTCCCACTGATACACATACCACATTAACAAAAATTGAGGTTTCCACTAGGGTTAAATTATGCTTTCATAGTTTTTTGTTTAGACAAGGCTAGCAAAAATCAACCATGGCCAAGATTGCACGAGGAAAAGTTCTACTCAAGGTCCACAATTTTAGGATCACAAAGGATGAGGTGGATCAACAAGGACACCTAAATCAAAAAACATTTACAATCAAGGAACTAATCAAGGAAAGAACTTCTATAACTCGAGAGGGTACAATTAACCTTTCATGGCAATACTAAGTGAATTCAAGACCACAAGGTTTCCTATAGTCTGATTTTTACACTTTTGTTTTAAGAATCGAGCACACCATACCAACCAAACTAAAGAAGTCATCCATAGAAAAATAAATATATATTTATCTTATTTCCTACTCAATCTCAGAATAACCATAAAAAGGGAGCACAAGAAACATCAAGGACCACTCAAGGTTTCTAGGGAGAAGAGCAAGTAACAAGGGGTCCAATCAAATCCAAGGGTGAATAACATCATCTTGCACTTTCCATCCTAATGGGAAGAAGGGCTTCAACCACAAGGTGTCCCAAGAAGATATGAAGAAAAGAAGACTTCCCGAAGTTATCTTTTATCCTTAACATATGTTGCCTTAAAATTACAATAACTTAGGTCTCCAAGGACAAGACAACACGCACGGTGGTTGTTTCTCAAAAATAGATAAGTCTCAATCTAAAAAGGACCAAAACTCACATCCATCGAGATACGGGATGATAAGGGTGTGACGACCCAAAAATCCCACAAGAAGACACATATATCCATGGACAAGAAGTAATAAGAAACTAAAACACATTACAATTTACTATCCACCGGGTGTTTCACAATTTCAGGTAGGCGACAGAACTACGAGTTCAACTATATATTGCACTCAATACACATAAATTTTACCCATTTTATAAATCAACTTATTTATTCAAAAGTTATAGCTTTTCTGATAAGAACATTCCTTTCATGCTTCCTTAGTTACAAACTTCCTTCTATTATGACATCATCAGTTTACGTTATAAAGAGCACCACTAAGGTGGGCATGATGTCTCACCATTTTGTATAGGCAAGAGAGCATTTAGTTTAATCGCAAGGAAGGTGGGTGGAAAAGGTTTCCTTTCTATTCTTTTACATGGTTTTTATTTCTTCTGTTAATCTACCAAGGGTATAACAAGGATCACTTCCCTTTTCTATGCTCCAGTTTTATTAGTTAAGTTCCAAGGTCAAATCTCCTTAATTATAGTTTTATGGTGTTCGGTTGAGTCATCTTATCAATCAAATTTTAATGAGAAGGAAGGTTCAATCATACCACATAATTACTTTTATGGGAAGGAGATGTAAATCAACACACCACATTTTTAATTCTAAAGGATCAAGAGACATTCAACATAGAAAACACATTATTAATTTTCTGTAAGAACTAGGAAACAATGAACCAACATGAATCACACCAAGATTTCAAAAATTCACTGAATAATTTTAAACATAATTAAGCATTATTAGCGAGTCTCCACAATTTTCATAAGAAATTTTCAAGGAAGGCTCATTAAAGAGGTTTAATCTTACTTTTATGAATATATTAAGGTTTAATAATTTTTTTTTGTTTAGGATGGTAACCTTTTACTCTCCTAATAACAAAAGGAGGTTTTCCAATCAATACTCATGTCCCCATAAGATAACACTAGCCAAGCAACTAGATGATAATGCAACTTTACTCCAAGTAACCACATCCATAGTAAAAGGCATCCAATGCAATGGGGCAATCAAATAATTTACCAAATCATGAACTCAACACCAAGAGTTACATTTTTTTAAAGAGGAAGTACAATATAAGTACCATCGAGATTAACTATTAAGATCTACCAAACTAACATCCCTAGAAAGAGAAAGGTCCATAAAAGACCTAAATATTAATAGGTCATAGAATGTTATTCATAGTAAAGGAATTTAAGGTAAGGGTAAACTTATTTATAATTCAATAGAGTAAAAAAAGTACACTTAAATAAACACACCACCCAAAAGGCTTAAATCTATCCATAATTACCAAGATGCATACATTCCATGAGTTAAATTTTTTATGATGCAACTAGGAACCCAAGATACAATTTAACATGCCATCGATGAATGGCCACAATCAAAACATACACTTTTCCAGTAACATTCATAGTCAACAAAAGAGGCAAACCAATCCTAACAAAATCTAAAAGCCCATAAAAACCACTTCTACTCGACGATGGTCAAGCTCTTACCAGATTGAAATATAATCACCACTACTGCTATCATACTGCCCTCTAGACCATACTACACAACAAACTTTCTTTCTAACAAGGTCAAGCAACAAAAAGGGTCACTCTAAGATCTTAGACACACTCAAGGTTCTGTGCATCCATAACCAAGGCATGAATCTAAGCACTTAAAAGGTCATTCAAGACACCCAAGGTGTACCTCCATACAAAAATTTTCACCATACATGAAGCATAGAACTAGCTCAACAACATGCAAGAAGGAAACCACATAACATTTAGCCAAGTAGCCAACAACATCATGAGCTCTGAGTAATAAATCAAATAAAGTCCAAGAAATATCGGCAATCAATAAAAGTGGCTAAGTAGCTGCATTACAAAGTTTGAAAATTCTTGCAAGAATTATAATTAAATAAAAGATCCTCAGATCTTCTTAATCTAATCATAAAATAAGATGTTGGTCCTTGATAAAATACACAAGATTAAGAATGTAAAACATAAAATTTAACACCACATTCACTCTTTAGCCTTTCATGGCCACCAATAGGGGTAATCGCCTCGAGGTTAGTTCTAAGAACACATACACAGGATTGGGTCCTAGAAAACACCAAAACTTAGTGTCCACCCTCTCTCATACGGGTAACAACATGGAAAACTGACAACCAAACCCTCTTTCTTAACCACTCAAGGTAGGAATCTCTAAACAAATTCTAATTAGCTCTTCCCGACCTAGAACACAACCCCTAATGTCCAACCACAAGGATCACATCATACTGACTCCTCATTCCAACAAATCCAATAAGGAATGGTCTCAACAAAGGGTTTAATGCATCACACAATTAAATAAAGTTTTAGCCCTTGTAAAACAACACATTTTCAAAAGGGAACTAAGTTTTCATTATACTAGAAGTTCATGAAAAATTAATTTAATCGACATTCTTAGTAACTTGAGGTTTAGACAAAATGTCACTAAGAAAACACAACAACTCAAAAACTTATTATTATCTTATTATCATTTTAATTAAGCGAGTTCAAATGAACAAAGTAATGTAATATTTCTTCATGCTTATATTTTTCTTCAATTTTCAAACAAGTTTGTTTTCTTAGATTCAAAAGTGTGTTAGTTTTATAGTTCTTGTGTCAAGTTTTCAAGTGTGCCCAATGGCCCAAGCTTTTGAACCACTCCTCTGATACCAAGTGTGATGCCCAGTTAAAACAACCCACTTGAGACCCATGAACAACCTAGGTTTAGTTAGAAAATTATGGAATTTTTTTATTAGGAGTTAACGACCAAAGTCTCGAAGACAATTAAATTCAACTGATAATTTTTATTATTATAATAATTACTAATTTCTCATTATAGAGCAACAAGTGCAATAGGTCCATCCTAACTCAAATCTCTCTAGGGATTAATTTAATTACGATTACATTGACATTTTAGCTAAATATTCCCTAATTAAATTTTAGGGTTAAGGGACCCAAAACAATTAAATACCCAAGGTATTTAATTTCCACTAGATCAAAGACAAGAGTAGGATTAAATTATAGTGAGGAAAAGAACACATAAATAAAGTCAACAGAGCAAGGTCTCACTTACCCACTCCTAGCACTTGATTGAGAGTGTCTACCCCAAGTTGTCATGCAACAGTTGCCACTGATAGGTTTTGGAACAATTCAATTTCATTGGGACATAATTTCCATTTATTAACAATTATCAAGGTCACATGGTTCAAATTTTAGGGTTAGAAGTTTCAGTTAGGTTCAAGGAGTAATTTGCCCCCATACCCAACTCTCTAACAGGCTCAATTTTTAACTTGATTTTTCTCATACATAACACTTCCAAAATTTCCCTAAATCATTCCCATTGGATAGGAAATTTTCTCACCTTTCTGGTGATATAAAGAAGTCCTCCTAACTCCTTGTAGAACTCAAGATATGGTCAAGTGGAGTTTTGGGGTCAAATTTTCCCCTAGGGGGACACGTGTCAAGCAAGGGTGAAAACCACTTTTGGCGGGTTGGCGGGTTGCGAGGTGGCTTAAGGAAATTTTCCTTGTGTGGAGGAAATTTTATAATTGTGATGGTGCCTCCGTGGGTCCTCTAGGGACACGAGGCAGCCTTAGAGACAACACCAGGGAACAGGGAAGGGCGGAACAACAAAAGGATTTAGAAGTTTTAGGCTTAAAACGAAAGGAAAACATTTCACGCACGCCTCCACTGAAGGAAGAAAGGGTGCCACATGTCACGATCCTATTGGTCATGTGCAACGGGGTGGTGGGAAGGATAATGATTTTTCCCCAAACAACTCAAAACTTCAAAGTAAAAAACAATCCCGCGCCTCCGCCAAGCCATAGGCTGCCACGTGTCGTCATCACATGATTGGACGCAAGTGGCGGGCGGTGGGGAAAGGTTTGGATTTTTTCCCAAGGCAAAAATCAAAGTTTCAAAGGGAATAATTTCTCTACTTTCCCCGGTGAAGCTGGGTGACGCCACGTGTCACTCCATGATTGGGTGCGGGTGACGGGCGGTAGAAAACTCGAGGCATTTCACCCAAATGGTTTCAAAGTCCAAAAAGTTTCATGGGCCCGCGTGTCCGTGAAAGGAAAATTTCCAAGCAAGGCGAGGTTGCGGGGCCACGGAGGTAACAAGGAAAATTTTCCAAAAGGGAAAAATAAAGTTAAGTTTCAAAAGGGTCCGCCCCTCCGCCGAGCCACGTGTCAGCACCTGATTGTCGTGGGCCGACGGGGATGTGGGGAAAAGTTGGAAAAATTTCCCAAGAAATTTTTTTCAAAAAAGTTAAGTTTTTTTTTTTTTAAAGGGTCCACCCCTCCAATGTGCCATGTGGAAGAACCCAATTGGTTGCGGGATGGCGGGGCCACGGAATTTTAGGGAAATTTTTCCAAAGTCAAAAAAATTAAAGTTTAACAGTTAGATTTTTTGTTTGAAGGCCAAATTGAAGTAAAACTTCAAATGGACATAACTTTTGATAGGAAGCTCAGAATTGAGAAAACGAGGACTTTCTGGAAAGCCCTCAAAGTCTTATTTTCACAGGAATATTCAATTTTGAATTTTGATGAATTTTAGGTTGTAAATTTGATGAAAACAATCTGCAAGGTTTTGCAAAGCAAACTAGTAATCTTTAACTTATAAAATTTTGTTCAATTTTGAATTCTTACTTTCTCAACATGCCAATCAGACATGGAGACTTATTCTTGGATGGATTTAAGAGAAGTTTCAAGGTTCAATTTAGTTGATTGAGTTGTAATTGATAATTTTCCATCTTTTGACAACAAAACGACTATGCAAGTTTCAAATTGGATTTTATAAAGTTTTGAAGGGTCTTTCTTAAATGTTAGGGTCAATTTGAGTTCCTTAGGACTTACTAAGTTTGAATTTCAATGTTTCATATCTTATTGCTTGGTGCAAGTTTGAACTGCTCATTTCCTTGATAAATTTGATTGCCAGATTTGAACTATAAACATGACTCAATCACTAAAGGATCTATTAAAAGTTTTCTATCCTCCAAGCATGGGGATTCTTTTCCATTCTGATCTAATATATTTAATTGATTCAACCAACATTCAAGAGATAAAGTGCAAAGTCTGATTTCCAAATTTCAAACACCTATCAAGGGAAATGAAACATTGTCTTTTTCCTCATACGCATTTTCCTTTTCAAACAGAGGTTTCAATCCTCAACAACAAATCAAATCCAATACACAATACAATTTTGAGAAAAGAATGCAATCCTTTATTGATTTCCAATAACACTTTACAATTTTTCTCTTTTCCATTTGATTTCTAAAATACAATATACAATGCATGTAACATCCTTTCACATTTTTTTTCAAAACAGAGGATGGAATATAAATCTTTACATTTCACATTTCAATTTCAATCTTTCTTCATCAATACAAGTATTTTCTTATTACAAATAATTACACAATTCATCCACTTCCGAGTGGGAAGGATTTCAATTAACTTGCTCACAAGAAGGGGACTGTCAAACTATATTTTCTTTTCTCCTAAGACAACAACATGCTCATTTTCTCTTTTCTCCAAGTTGATCACAACAAAAGAGGGGAAAGGCAATGCTCTCCACCCAACCAAGACATCCAATGAAAGGAGAAGCCTTCCTTCATCATTGGCCCCTGAGCCCCAACCAAAGTACAATACTAGATGCAATTCAACCCATGGAAACAACTAGCTTCCACAACACAACATTCTTTCACACATGCACATTTCAATATAAAACATAACTCAATACAAAACAATAGTTTACAACTGCAATAACAAACATTCAAATCACAACTCAGGCTTGATCATGCAAGCCAAAGGAGCAAGGACTATGGGGGAAGCTACTTATGCCTCCCAATTGGGAATTGGGAATCCACCTATAATCATACTACCAATATAACATATCATATCCCATAAACCTTATGCCTCCCAACCCCTCCTTATGCCCCCACAAATTTTCCCTTATGCCCCCCACAAGTAAGAAATGCAAGCTATTTCTTTTCCATGGTGGATCCCAAACCCAAAACTCCCTCCACAATGAAACTGATGCCACTGACATTCCCTTATGCCCTCCCACATGGATTCCCCATAGCCTTCTCCTACACCATCCCTATCACAGTCTACCCAAACAACCCATAAAATATGCAAAACATTCACCATTGACAACAACACAAGAAAAAAATAACCGCATAAAAGAAGAGTTGAGCTCCTACCTCTCCATAGAAGGATTTTCTCCACACAGCAAGCTTTGAATGTCAAAAATACAGTCCCAAAATAGTAGTGCCAAAGTATCAAATGCTCTCCAATCTCCTCCAAATCAACAAGATCTCTAATCACAGAAAAATGTGCCCCCAAGGATGAATGCAAAGAGGTTCAACAACCAAGCAATAGTCTTCACCAAATCTTCTCCAAAGTAAGAGCTCCAATCACAAGAAAAATGCACCCAAGGATGCATGCAAAATGTTTCAACAACCCAAAACAAGAAGAGAGTTTGAATTAAATAGAAGAGGGAGAGAAGAGGATGATGTGGATCCATGTAGGATGCCACATCAAACATTCACTAATTCAAACACAAAAGACAAAAATCCATTCTCTGAAGCACAATAAAGAGGTGGGTGAAAATATGATAGGTTACTTGCACACTCCAAAAAGAGCCCACACCTCAAGGGACAACAATTTAATAAAATGTAAGAGATTTCAATCCAAAATAAGAAACATGATGAATAAAATGCATTTTAAAAGTCACAAATCACATCTCCATCCATAATTATGGTTGGTATATTAAATTTAGAGGTATGGGACAAGTTTTTCTTGTCCCATAAGCCTCCAAAAACAGCTCCCAAGGACAAATTCGAATTTTTCATGGAGGTGGAGTGTTTCATACTCCAAAACAAACTTAAACATACTCTTACACAAACCAACAACTTCCATTATTATTTTCCCATATCCCCATTTTATTTATTTAAATTTTAATCATATGATTTCCACATTAATCTACCACAACTTTAATTAATTAAAGGAAGGAATATATTACTAATAAAATACATACAACAATAAATAAAATTTTTACCACATTAATAAAATACACAAACCCTTTGTCACATGTAAGGATGAACCCCCATGGGAATCTCTAACAAAAATTCAACACACACACAAAACAAGCTACCATGGTGACCTTGTCAAATTCACCTAGAATTCCACTTTGGTTAGTCTCCAATCCCCCGATGTTTGTTGTGATATTTTAAACCTGAAAAATAAAAATACCTCCTTCGGCCTTGTGGCCATATCAGAATGTCCAAAATGAATATATAACAAAATCACAAAATCATCTATACATATGAATCACAACAATCACCAAGGCAATCAACGAAATCATTTACAATTTATATCGATAACTATATCATCATCAAATAATTTTTCTTTTCTAGGTATACCCATACTCTCCAAAATTACATGTCCGAATAACTTCCATTAAACATCCATGTCAATAGTATATCATCATCCACATGTGAGTGTCTCTAATAATCACCATGCATTATATATAATCAGATTCAACAATAATCCAAGATCTGACATCTAACACCATACTAAATCAAAACTATTAAAATGTCTGTCATATAGTCTACAATATCATGATTAGTAATAAAAGGTGCTAAAGGGAAGTGGGCACTATAGTGACACACGAAAATTTTTACATAGAAAAGAAGGTGAGATGCAGTGTTCTCTGGGTAAATTGACCAACAGAACAAGGAACCAATGTTGGTTATGTAAAGCTGATGACGGTCGATGTAAACTAAAGACGGTCGTGGGACCGATGCTGGGTTCTTATGAAATCTAAAGAATGAAGAAAAATGAGGTGTTGTGAATTTATTTTATATGAAGAATCAACCCATAAGCTTGGTTATGATATGATGAGGCCCTAACACACTCAGATAAATTCAAAATACTCCAACTATGATGGAAAATTGTGGAAGGAAAAATAAAGATGAAGAAAATGTATTCTCTCACCTCAAAATGCAAGTTAAGAACAAATCTATGAAAACACGTAGTCCTAAAAGTGAATTTTATATTTTTTGTAGCTTATGCTATTTATAACTGACACATGAATTCAGAACATATTTTTTGGTTGGGAAGGCGTCCTATGAAAAAAAAAATCCAAAGGGTGAGGTTTTAGGTTACATTATGGCGGGGGCAATCCTTCCTCTGATGGGGTATTAGAAAAGATAACCAGCTGGGGATTACCTATCAATCCTCTGATCGTGTGATCATTGACAGGCGTTCCCAAGTAAGATGTCGTTTAAGGTGTGTATATTCAAATTTTTGTGCAGTTTGGCAAGAGAGAGAGAGAGAGAAGCAAGTGATTTCTACGGTTCAATTATGTCAACCATCAGTTGGGCATGACTTCCAATGTATAGGTTGCCCTCATTTTTAATGTGAGCTATAATGTACAAAATCAAAATGCAATGTAAGTGTTTTAAACCCAAATTGAAATATGATATTCGATGAAGAAAATGATGAACAGGAAGAGGGATGTTTTTTCACTAATGCAATGCAAGAAAGAATAAGTGGTTCATTTTAAGCCCCAAATGACAAATGTTGTTTATATAATTAGAAGAAAGAAATATTACTAGGGATAAGATTAAATGTGTAATTTTTGAAATGAAAGAAACACACAAAAATGTTTTCCCTATATGAAGAAAATTCAATGAACCTAAGAGAGGGTCCCACCGGGTGTGCCAAAATGTTTCACCATTTTATTTAAGTTTTTGGATGAAACAAATAAGGGTGTGGGCCAAGGAGGAATATCTATAATAATGGTTGGTTAGAGGTTGTTGCACGCATTCTAAATTCTTGATCCAATGCTAACTGTGAGAGCTTCCTTTTGGCTAGGAGGAACTACCTGAAATACACAACAAGACCACAAAAAGAGGATTAAATAATATATGTCAGTGGGTTGCCTAGCATGTGCTAGATCCAAGAAGTGTGATACTTCCTCGATGGTAGTCAACCCACTATTTTAATATAATTTAATTCTAGAAACAATGTAAATAAATAGAATACTATTGTAGTTGATATGATTTAGTTATCTCATCCAAATATAATAAACAAATCTAACATAACAAAGCTAGACTATGATCGGATCTGGAAATAAGGTTAATAACTAAGGAGATGGAGTAGGTTAGGGTTAGACTGGGTCACTTGAATCACTTAAAAAGGGTTATTGGGATCTGGTATTATCAGGACTTCCAAATACAAAGACCAACATCGATCTGGTATGACCGAAAATGGTTTAGTAAAGATTGATGATGATTACTATGGGTGGTAGTAACTCAATAGTTCATGGTTTTGGGGATTTTTTGAGACTGGATCAATGATGGTGAGGAGTTGGTTTAGGTCTAGGGGATGTTGGGAATATTCAAAGGTGCTTAGGGGTAGATAGAGGTGATTAAAAGGGGTAGGAGTGATGGGAATGGTTGGGTTCACAAGAAGGCAATAGTGGTAGGGTGAAAATATAGTTGATGATTGATAAACAAAGGTGAAGAAATTTATAAATTGAATGGAAATGAAGTGGTGCAGGTTAGAGACACACTTACTATTGTGTAGGTTCAATGGCTGGGTGGTGGTGATGGCTGATCGGTGAAATGGAAATTGGTGTCGTGGAAGTGCTTCCGAGTGCTCTAATGAATGCAAAAACCTCCGATCAATGGCTATGCTGGTTATGGCTTCTGGATGTGTCAAATAGCTCTGGTTCTTGCTTGCATGCAGATCTCTTCTTGCTCCAAAACTTGAAAATGTGTCTAACCCCTCAAACAAGGGTACCAAAATGGTTATATGGTAACCAAAAATGGTTTAAGTTGATGGTGTTGGTTTAGGGTTGGCCGGAATTGGTTAAGGCGTGAAATCCTAGGTTTACTAAAAATGACAAATCTTGGCAATCTCTTGGCTAGGTTTGTCTATTCTCATGGATCAAAACAATATTTTGTGCTTAGATAATTAGGAATGTGTTAGAGGAGGAATAGGCATGTGATTTTAGGGTTGAACTAAGTCTTAGGTCATTAAGGTAAGCGAGGGTTAAGTCTTAGTTAGTTATGGAAGAATGCTATGAATAGGTTTATGGTGAGGTGCCTAGGTTAGTTGGAAATTGGTTTTAATTGAGGTAATTAAATAATGAATGAAGTGAGGATGAGTATTAATTTAATTGTAAATAATTAAATTAATATTAATGTGGGGTATAAGGGTCATGGTTAGGTGAATGTGTTTAAGTTGGTTATTCGAAAGGGGTCCAAGGGGAGTGTGACCCAATTTTGGTGTCTATAGTGAGCTCATCGTGATCATCGAGATCAGGGATAATATTACACTTGATAAGAAAACACGCTTAGTCTCTCTTATCAAGGAAATTGAGAATATCATTGTTAGATCCTATCAGGTAGAGTGACATGTTTTGTTGCAATAACCATCAAAAAATTCTAAAAAAGTCATAAAACAGTTCAAAAATAAAAATAATGAGAAAACATTAAAACATTACAAAAAAATAAAAAGGTACAAAGACCAAACATTACAATCAGGTATTGTGTACACATAGATGTTCTTTCTTCACTTGCTTTCATACTCCTCTGCAAGTCATCCACCGTTTTCATCTCTTTGATGCTATTATTGTTGCGTTAGCCTATTCACACGTATTTGTGACATTTATCTCTATGGTACCCATTTGACCTTGGTCTTTAATCACCTTGGTAGATTAGAGAAATACTGATCTCATAGAGATCCTATCACAATCAACATTTAATAAACTTGTTACAAAGAAATTTTGGATATATTTGTTGACACTAATGAATTTCATCATCGCAATCACTTCCATATCCTTCCATCAAGCCATCGGTGGTTATTAACCCATTATCAAACAAGAGAGATGAAATAAGTGTTTAGTAAACAAAACAAGAATCAAAATTAATCAATCAAAGAATAAAAATAGGATCTCGATGAGTAAATAGGATTAGTATGTTACCAAGTGTTGATTTTTTGAACTTTTTCAAACTCTTGCTTTAGTGTATGTCTTGTATCAAGATTTGTGCACAGGGATAGTCACCTATTCATTGACCCCTTTCAAAAAAAAATCATAACATCCTATGTTCTTTAGAAATTGTTTATAACATCCATGTGTATAGGATGTCCTTTTTACTATGCTTGTTAACAATGTTGTTCCCCTTTAATAAATCAATCACTCACTTCCTTTCTATTATGTTTTTGGCTAGTTTACACTTTGGGGAATCCTTACTCTATCATGATGAACCTATTTTATATTGGCCTTGATCCCCTTCAACGCATGAAGAGTTTTCCTTTGAGTAATCCCACTTAATGCTGGGAATTTTCACATCTTCACTTTCTTGCACGGATGTGTGACATTCTACCCTTATACATCCCATCTATCATTGGGGGAATCCACGATTCTTTGTATTCTTGTACATAGTTTTGAAAAACTTTCAAAAACACAAAAAAATCGTATAAACTTTCAAAATTCCAAAAAATTCAAATATGTCTAAAAATCAAAAAAACATTCAAATATGTTTCTAAAAAATCAAAAACAATAAAAATCATCCTACAAAATATCACTCTTTAGTTCTCGCTTGTTCTTGTTCATGAATCTTGGATCATCTTGATCTACTTCCATAAAAAAGTTGGTTTACGTACTATATCTATACTTTGGGGCACAATGAGTAGCTTGGCACTTGTTTCATAGTGCTTGATTTCTTTTCATAGGACCCAAGTGTTATTTATTATTCCTCTTGCATGTATCCTTACTTGGGCGTAATATTTCAACCCTTGTCGTTAATTCACACGGGTTGGAATAAAATATTGATAATGATAACATTGCATTATGTTTCTCTCATTAGGTTATCTTGTTTACTTTCTCGTATTTCATTACATTATGTATGTTGCAAGGAGTTAGGCATATTTTACTTTCTCGTATTGCATTGCATTTTGTATGTTGCATGGAGTTGGTATTTTCAGCATTGGACAATTGTTTGTAGTATGAATTTTTATGCCATTCTACTTTTTTCATATGCTTACATTTTTAATAAGAACCGATGACATAGATCCTAGGAAAAATGATGATACTAAAGTTGTTTAAAAGAGAGTTCTTCACTTAATGTAAGACTATTTCTTCCCTCACCATCTTCCTCTCTTTCTTCTCAATAATTCTCCTATCAATATGATTCTTCTAATTCACTTGGGGCATTCTCCCCCTCCCCATTCTTATATCCATTTCTCTCATCTTTTCAATCATCGATTGCCTTCTTTCATCATCCCATTAACACTCGAGGGGGCATTCCTCATACACTTCGCTAATTTTTCTTCTACCCCTTAAATTTTTTACATGTCTACTATCTTTGAAGTGGCATCACTCATGCCACCCCAAAGAGGGGAAAATGTAGACACCTATAATTTAGCTCTAACAATTTAAATACTTAAATTGTGCTAATTATACTACTTCCCACAAATTGACAACATATCATCAATATAGCACACTTTCTCTTCTATCGTCATTAATTAATTATATTACACTAATTAATTAACCCTTGTTTTGAGTAAAGATGAAAACTAAGGACCTTCCATTAATTAAACTCCTTTATACTTGAATTTAATTAATTATTCATAATTAATTAAGTTTCCTCTTCTATTGGATAAATAAATAGTCATTTATTTAGCCTAAACCTTTCCTATTCCCCAAATCATACTAATTGTTCTTCTACAAGATTCTATAATTCTTTCTCACCTATTAATTAATCACTTGGGTTATTTAATAAATCCTCTCTCAACCCCACGAGTCACTATAGGACAAACTAAACTCTCCTAAGGTTGACTCAACCCTCTTTCAACCATGGTCATCCCTAACTAAATCAACCTTGATATTATCCCACATGTAAAGGGATGCAGAACTTCTTTTATCCATTGCGTTATATAAGTATGCCTCCACCTACCTTTCTACTTACACCTAAATGAGCATAGAGCTTAAGTTATAGCCATTTTTATCATCTTAGAGAATTCTTCCATTAGAGTAGCTAGCTATCTTCATTTCTTGCATTCATCCATCAAGTTTTAAGTCATATGGATATATTTCAAATGTCCTTATAGCCATGGATTGAGAAGAATCCATTCTTGAAACCTTGGGCTTCAAACATATAATCAACCCTTTTGATTGCTAAGGATATAAATAGGTTCATTCTATTGATTAACATTAAAAAAAGATACAGATTAGTTTCTTAGCATATTAGTTTGATGTTTATTCATTTACTAATGCAAATATGTTGGTAGATTAGTATTTTTTAAGCTCTCAACATGATGGTGCATAGATTTTAGTTTAACATTGTATTGAGGCTATTAGGTGTTACTATTAATTTTACTTGCATAGATAACTAATTATTGCACACATACTACACAGAAGTAGGTTTTAGGTCATTGCTTGGAATGGTCATTGAATGAATATTGCTTTGTAGTGTTACTTTGCAATAATTATTTTAGTTATAAAATTCCTTTCTATAATTACAATATGGGAGTGAAAATTTACTACATTTTTAGTATCTCTTGAGTTTAATGGATTTTTTTATAGTAGATACATGAAGTTTTAATCACAAGTGTTTGTGTTAAAGTTTTAGATATTATTTAGTAGTGTTTGCACAAATTGGGTATCAATGAATGTAAATAACCTCTAAAAGGTTATCTTATTTTGATTTCAAGCTTGAATGCATCATAGGATCATCAGGATGAGATGGTGAATGTTTTTATTTCTTCCCATTAGATCCCCATCCCCCTTTCATCTAATTTCCATCATACCATCTTGTTCTACCTTTGCAAACTACATTATCCTTGCATATCTAACATGTGTTTTCCTGCAAACCACATTACCTTTGTATATTTTAAGTGAGATTTTGAATTTTATCTTAAGGAATAACATTCATATTGTCATTTGATTAGAATTTATCAACAACATCCTTTGAATGATGTTCATAATCATATCTCATATGTCTCTAGTAGCTTGTATCTAATATGTTAAGTATGTGAAATTTTGGTATCATAACTCATTGACTAAGAATTGCATTTATGGCTATACTTTATTTATATTTATTTACCAATAATTTTAGGAGATTGAATTATAATACCCTTCCCCCTTAAGCTATCACCAGGTCTTCTCACCCTAGTTTAGATAGATCTAAATGAAGTAAGAGATAACCACCTCCTTTATAGGTGTCTCTAAGTCATTGCCAAGGTTTGGTCATGGAATGATGTTAGATCCCTACCCGTCTATAAACAACATACTCCTATATCTTTAATTATTTTTTCATTTGTTTCCAAATTGCATCCAAGTCATTTGAGGTGTAGAAATGGGAAACACCACTATTCATGGAAAGATTTGTTACATTTGGTCATGGGGACCCTATTATAGATGTTTATTTGTCATACCTTTTTTATGTGTTTTGCATGAACAATTATTGACCTTTGATACTTCTTATACTGTAAATGAATAGTAGTAGTTATAATCGAGCTTAACAAGAAAGAATTAAACCAATCGGGGAGACAACCAAAAGTGAACAAATCCGAATTGATCGAAGTAACTATAACTAGTTATTTTCTTTTTTTTTATATCCGTTACTTCGCATAATAATTGTATGAATTATATGATAAGAGAACTATGTAATGTGATTTGTTACCTTTTTCTACTAGATGTGATGGGTGGCTCTTCGTGAATAATGGTTTTGTTGGTGTGTTAATCCATATGTTTTATCATAAAAAATGGATTTTATAGCACCCAAGTCCACCTTGGTAAGGTGAGTTTTATAGTGTAATCTTCTTGTGTGAGTTTCAAGTCATAAAATTGTGGCATCAAATGTGATAAAATGGATATATGTGTATAATCTTGTGTTGGGATTTATGTGATGATTATTATATTTTGGTTGTTTTGTCATCTTGGGAAAGTATGATAACTTAAATTTCCTACCTAAAAATTTGAAGGAGAAACGAACCACACTAACAAGTGAGAGTAATACCAATCTTCACAAAACATAAATGATTGGAAGGAAATTTTCAAATGTTGTTATTCCCTTGTATTTATTCTTTAGTGATAAGGTCATTTTTTTAAGCATCCTAAGTTGATGTTGGTTCCATTTTCACTCAAATGCCCCTCTAGCTAGCCTTGACATTGTTTCACATCATGGATGATCATCATGTAAGAGAAGGGGAATGTATTTTCATTCTCCTTTGTACCTAGAAAATGAGCATAACTTGAGTGGTCATCAAGAAATAATCGGGGTTTTCGATAGACCTTAAGTGATTTCGTAAATGACATGCCTTACCTTGTCACCATTGTGGATATCATTATGCATTCATGGTGTCTCTATTCTCAGTGCAAAAAAACATTATTTCATATTTTTGAAATATTAAAATAAATTAGGTAATAATGATGTTTTAATTTTCTTGAATTGTTCACACAATTCTTGGGGCATTTAAGTTCAAGTTTGAGTCTCATTCTGAGCCGCCTTGAGACCCATGAACCGTGATTAGATAATGATGACGTTATAATAATAATAAAATTGTTAGATGCGGGGAGTGCATCACTTGAGCTTTAAGATCTTTTATTTCAGATCTTATCCTCTTTTGAACTAAGATTGAATTTTATCCTACTCGGTCTAAACCCAAACTCAAGCCTCGGCTTAGTCTTTTGGTGTTCAACTTGTCCCAATGTTATCATCGGATAAATAGATTATTAATAATAATGAATGCAAGAGGGTATGATTCAATAAGAGTTCCTTGTTGAGCTATATGAACATTTTATAGATGTGGATTTCTTATTATAATCATTATGTATATATACAATAAAAATAAAATCAAAGATACATAAGAAAAATAAAATGGGGGCATAAAATAGGTAAATAACTAAAAGAAAATGGGGTTTTAATGAATTTAAGATGAGGTGGCACATGGAGGGAGTTATTCTTCCATGGGACACAACAAATGAAGGCTCATTAATAGTATTTGGTGTAAGAGATAGATAGGCATTGGGTTTATGGGGGAGAGTTAGGGAAAACCTCCATTGTTTCATTGTAAATGTGGGTGTGTAATAGTGTTGGGTAGTTGAAGGAGGGATGGAGGTGTGTAACATGAGCTTGAGGAGATGCCACACATTCTTATTCCCCATAAGAAAATTATTATCCCTCACACATATCCTCTTAACTTGTACCATGATTACAGGATTTGAATTGGGTTGTGGGATGCCCAAAACTTGTTTTTTTAGTATTTGTTTCTCCTCCTTTTTGTGTGAATTAGTACATGATTTGAATATGAAAATTATACTTCTATCTTCACCTCCTAAGAATTTTTTTCCAAATTTTCATAGATATTACGTGTCTATGGGTGTGATCTACCTCCTACAAAAAAGCATGAGGTGATAATGGACCTGATTTATGTATGTTGTTGTCGTTGCAAGTCCTATAGTAGACATGCATGTAAAATGTGGAAGAATAAAAAAGTGCATGAAATATTTATTTGAATGCATCAAATATATGTATCCTCATGGATGGTAATCATTGTAGGATATGCTCATGATATATGGTAAATTTTAAGACCCCCCAAAAAAACCACAGATATTACTTGGTGAATTTATAAATGTGACTTTAGAAATGCAGGAAAATTCCATGAATTGAAAGAAAATGTTGTCGACAGACAATAGAAATTATTTCCCGGTATAATAATGTTATTATATGACAACATTATGCTACGGTCAGTAGCATTATGCTACGATATCAAAACATAATGTTTTCAGTTGGTAGCATTATGATACTAGTTGAAAACATAATGTTGTTGGCTAGTAGCATTATGCTACCATCTGACAACATTGTACTACCAACTGACAACATTATATTGTTAACCGAATTTTTTTTGTTGTCAGTTGGTAACATAATGATTCGGTTAGTAGTAAATTTCTCTTTTGTATATGCGGTAAAGTTGATTTGAATATAAAAATTTGACTATTAATGTAAACCCTAGGAAAATCAACCCAAAAATTTAACTTCAAGCAACTTGAAAATTATGGTGAAATTGTAAGTGACCTAACACCAAAAAATTAGCCAAACCCAAATATTTGTCAATTAACCAAGAATTGCCACTAAAATTTACATTGTCAAGATGGGTTTTTTGAAAAGGCCTCAAAACCTCCCAAGAAAATGCGGTTAGTAGCTAAAATCTAAACTTCTCCACCTTTTCCAACATTTTCCCAAGAGATTTTTTTCCAACCGCATAGATTGCAAGTGTTTGTGGTGTGATATGTTTCCTACACAAAAGCATGTATAGGTTTATGGACTTTAATCCAAATTCATCCACATAGTTTTTTCCTTCTTTCAACATTATTCTCGGCATTTGAAATACATCCCTCTTATGTCTTGCTATATAGATATTTGATAGAAGAACATAATTTCATCGAGTTTAAGGAACCTACGAGGAAAGAGGAGTCATTATAAATAATTGTAAATCCAAATTTTGAAACCTTTACGATCATCCTACCTTCTTGTGCCAAAATTGAGATATTTGTAATAGGGTATGCGAATTCAAATAAATTTTGAATTTTTTTATTTATCAAAATGAGGAAACACACATAATTTACGTAAATTGTTTGATGAAATGTCTATAATTACGGATTGTTGTGAATCGGGCTCATATTGATTCTTTTACCTCTTTAATTTAATTTAGGCATGGTTTCTCTCCCATATAGCATTATTTTCGTATTGATAAGATTTACATCATAATTGTAAATTAAAATAAAATGTTGAGTACGTTTTTGGTTAAATAAACTGATATTTTTTACTCAAAAGAACAATAGTTAAGTTGTTGCACAAATATAATGACCATTTATAAACATGTATTGCACTTGGCAAGGGTAATTTTACGGGTAACCATACCAAAATTTTGTTCTGGTCCCTCGTCAGGGACCCCTCCACATTTGGAACATTGCAAAAACCCTTTCTGGGAAATCTGGTTTTCCGGACTTAGCCATTTTTGGTCTTTTTGGGTTGGGCGCACCTATTGTTTGTGCAACACAGGGTAAATCTACACCCCCTTCATATCCTTTGGTGCACCCTTTGGTGTGTCACACATACATTTTATTGCACCTCACCATTTATGTGCCTTTCTTGCATGTGCCAAAGCGCATGCGCCTTCGTGTCAACAATATTTTTGTTGCGCCACGTTTTGGTGCGCCATGGGCGCACGTATTTCCATGTTGACAACACTTTTGATGCACCAAAGGCGCACATAACAACGTGTTAACACACATCTTGGTGCGCAGGGCGCAAGTTTTGCAATGTCGACAGGTGTTTTGATGCGCCACTTCAAAAAGTGGTTGGCGCATTTATTACGCCTTTGCCTATATATAGGCGCATCCCCTATCATTATCACCAGTCAAAAAACACGTGATTGATCTTTTTCCTCTACACCTGTCAGCATGCCTGTCATCCTCGTGTCACATTCATGGACCCGTTTCACCTCTCACATTCTATATATTCCGGGTAAGTGGTCCTCATTTTTCTCGTGTTTTGGTTTTGCTGTTGTTTGTCTGATTGAGTGGTAGGATAAAATAGATCTGAGAACCATGAAGCTCCTCCTGCTTTCCTATTTTTCCCTCCCAAAGTCATTCCCATCCTTTTTCCAGATCTGCTGGTTAGGATAACTCTGCCCCAAAAGCAAAATCCAAAATCTCCTTCCTCCCCCTTCACCACTTGAAGCAATGTGAAGTAAGCCTAAAAATCATGATCTGTCAGAGAGGGAAGAATCATTTTCCAAAAACTACGTTTTCCCTTGGCACACGCGCAACCCTTGTAACAAGAAGCACAGTCATGCCTATGGCACACCGGCTTTAATTGTAGCACATGAGCTCTGCGCTTTGTGAAAACTAGTCTCCATATGGATGCGCAGTGCTTTCCTTATCGCTGCAACAAAAATGTCATATGCTACACGTAATAAATTTGCACCCTTAGGCGCACCCAACTCCCATGTCGCATATCAAAACCCGCGCCATAGGCGCACCCTGCACCCATGCAACACCGACGTTACTTGTGCCGAGTGTAAAACTGTGTTCAAAGGCACAGGCGCATCCCCATTACATCAACATCATGTCATGCAGACCTCCCATGCGCCGCGCCAAGTTCCCCTTTTTCACACCTGAGGTCTATGTTACACATGCTAAACTTGTGCACCTTTGGCGCACCAAATCCCCGTGTAACATGAAAAATATATGCACCTATGGTGCATCCTGTCCCCATGCAACATGAAAAATCCATGCGCTTGGTATAAAACACGTATAAGTGGCGCAGGTGCACTCCCGCTTGCAACAACAAAAAAATGTCATGTGCAGTATCCATGCGCCTTGCGCCCTTTGGCGCTGATTTGTCCCTTGTAACACCATTTTTCTATGTGCCACACTATTTAGCCCTGCAGCCTGCAGTGTTCATGCGCCCTACGCCCTGATGCCTTAAAATTGCTAACTCTTCCTTCTGTCAATACTTTAATGGGAGATCAATCAGCTAACATGACTCTCCTGCATTGGGTTTCACTTCTTCTTCTTGCAGATCAACAACTAAGTTTAGAACTACATATGTCTACATCAAGCAAGAGACCTACCAAGTCTAAGGGTAAAGCCAAGCTTACAGAGGAAGAAATGAAGTACAAATATCAGAGGGTCAGGATGCCCGAATCCCAGGCAGAGTGTGACCTGGACATAAGAGACTCAGAACTTGGTCATATCGATATGGAGGACTTCTGGGCCAGAACCAGAAGGGTCACAGGAAGTCCGTGGATGGACAAACTGGTAGGCAGTGGCCTGCATTTTGCTGGAGGGATCCCGGTCAGTGCTATGAACAACGAGTTCATGATGGTAGTAGCCCGCTGCTACAACAAAGACACAAGGTGTGTCCAGAATGAGAAAGGCGAGGTCGTGATCAACCTCACTGCCCAACACTTGAAATAATGCTTGGCATTCCTCACCACCGGCACTTTGTGGCCGTAAGCCAAGAAGATTGCACCAAGGCTTGGGAAGATAATGAAGATCAGTGTATGTAATTAATGAATGAGGTATACCTGAAAAACAAGAAGGTGGTGACCAGATGGCCACAAGTCATTCATCGTAGTGATTTCTCAGAGGAACTCAGTGATACCATCACATTCCTAAGTAGAGTATTTGGGCTTCCTGATGCCCACTACTTTCATAAATGGATGCTTAGATACCTGGAGACAATGAACAAGAATGTGCCAGATCAACGCTTCGAGTGGGCGGAGATCATAAGCAACACTATATCCGAGCAGCTCCAACAACTTACCACAATGGGGAGGTTCTATATGAACTCCTACATAGTTTATGCCTTTGGCCTCTAAAGAGATTATCCAAGCGTTAATGCGTGAAAGGGTTTGGCCCCAGGTAAAAATATATGAATACTATCCAGAGCTGAAGCTGGAGAACAATATTCCTCAGTTTACAAAGATTAACGATGCCTTCTTCTACGACATCGTCTACCTTTTGAGGCCAAACATGACTCACGGTCGTACGACCAAGAGCATTGTTGCAGCAACAGAGAAATGGGGGGCCTTGTTCACTCAATTCCCCACCTTCACTTATCTAAGGGCAGCCAACTTCTTGGGGGAACCAACCAAATTGCCAAGATATGCCGGCCCCAAGCTGATCCTATTGGAGCTATCAAGACAGCTCATAACCTATCACGAGAAGTGCTTGAAGAGAAAGAAGGGTGGAACTCCTTTCCCCCTCACAGTGGGTAGGTACACTTGTCTCTCTCACCACAAAGCACGGGAGATGTTTACAGAGCTGGAGCTGCTAAATCTAAAGCACAACTTCCCGGCAAGGCCCACTTTCGACCCAAGGAATTGTCTCCCTGGGCCAAACTCGATCCGATCCACATTCCACAGATCGAGGATATTTATATCGACCTGTATCATGAGGTCGAGCTCAGAAGGAAAGACCATTCCCGCTTAGCCTTGGCTGAAATCATCCAGTACGGTGTAGCCATCATCCCAAAAGGTTATCAAACTACTGATCAAGAAGTTGATCAGGTATATCTTGACATGGGTGGGGACGACTAGCCGTTCACTATCATTGATAGAACCAAAGCGCCTCAGACGATAGAAGAAAGGGTCAAAGAAACTGTGGAGAACATAGAGCACTGGTGCAGGATGAATGGTCTCATCTACCTCGGAGTTGATTTCACCACTTCTCCATTGGGAAACGCACCTTCCAGACCAAAACATCTACCAAGGAGAAAAGGTAAAGACAAGGAGGGCGAGTCAAGCTCTGCCCAAGAAAGAGACTCCTGAGAGTCCCCCTTCCGCCGCACAAGAACAAGTTATAACTCTGGCTTCTCCAGAGAAAGAAGGCCGAGGATGTTCCGATGGGCACATCCACTCAGGATGTTGCCACTACTGCAACTATTGAGGTCCCTTCTATCTCTTCTCCCTCTCCTCCTTCCCCTCCTCGAGTGACCCAAGTGACCATTCCTTTGGTCGTGTCCTCTCCCCATCTTCTCGTTGTTCCCCTTCCTCATCATCCATCTTCTCTTCTCTCGCGGAGCTGTCCCCCACCATTTCTTCCCTCATCTCTCAGCTCCCTTCCATTCCCATGTCTACCTCCCCTGCAGTATCTCTTCCTCCCGTGAGCACTTCCTCGGCCTCCCTCTCAATGCCGCCTCCAAGTGTCTCCACGCATTTTCCTTCTACTACTGCAGCTGCTCCCTTTTCTATTTCCGGCCCTCTCCCATAAGTCCAAGCATGGATCTCTCAGCACCTGAGCCAACAAAAGAGGAAAGTTCCCATCGCACCGATGGACTTCTGTCATCCCATCAAAGGGGGCCAAGAAGCAAAAGCCTATAACCCGCTTCTCTCAGAGTGCGTCAGGAGAGAGAGTAATGGAGATAGCTTACCCCAATCCTTTAAAGGATAAAAAGGATCTGTCTTCAACAGATTATACAGTGACCCAAGTCACAATGGGGACATCTTCAGAAAGCCTTCAAGGAGAGGCCCTATCTGCAGTTGATGCCCTTTGCAAGAAGCTCCAGGAAGCAAAGGAGGAAAAGAGGCTGTTAAAGGAACAAAATAAACATCTCCTCCACGCCTTGCAAAAGATGGGCAGTGCACCTCCTACAACTACCGCCGAAACTCCTGAGCCTCTGAGCCAGGACAAGATTAATGAATATGCCAAAATCGGTGAGCAGGGTATGGCAGTTTCTACCTGGAGGAGCCAAATCCTCAAAGAAAGTGAGGGAGTGATCGCCAAGTTCACCGGATTATATCAGAATATCAATCAATCGGGTGAACAAAGAGCTCTAGGTGATAGCAGGACCCATCTCTCGAAGAGCTGGACCATGCCAGGATGCAGCATGAGACCTTTCAGAAAATGCTCGACTGTTCAGTCGAAGATCTGGTCAAGTTTGGCGTCTTTGGCACCCCAGAGCCCTCAACAAAATCCTTTCTACTCTGGATTATCGGGTTGATCAACTGGAGTTCATCCTAGAGAAGATTGACAAGATAAAGGAGGAAGCCCTGGATGCAATGCATCAAATGGAGCAAATTGTCCTGAGAATGTCTCCGGCTTGCTCACTCCTTCTTTCACCTTAAGAAAGGTAGAGGAAACTATTCGGATCTTCAAGGAGATCGTTTCACAAGGGCTAGGACCAGAGGTCACTTTCGACGCTGAATCCATCAATAACCTGTTGGCCTGTCGTGACTTCATTGGGTACCTGATAGATGTGGAAAATGAATATTCCAAACTCCCAGAAAAGCTCACAGATGAGTGGGAGACTTGCGAAGCTATCAGTGATCGACACAAGGATCCTTCCCAGGATCAACTTCAACCCATGATCACCAAGTTCATGGAGTACCGTGCCCAGTTCCACATCTCGTCACCTGAGCAGCAACAAAAGCAGGATACCCCCTTTCAGCCACGGGACGATGATGAATAATCTCTTTCTTCTCGACCTTCTCCTTGTAAATATCTAAAGTATGTTGACACAAATGATGACATCATCCATGTTGCACCATGGGATGATGTCATCCACAAAGTTGTCAAAAGTCAACAAATGACTTTGAGATATTTTGTAAGATATTTTGTAATTAAGTGGTTGGTTTGTTTTTGCCTTCTTTTCTTCTCTTCTTCTATAAATACTTGAATACTTGTTGTATTCAAGTGTGGATATTTTTTAGATGAGAAATAGAAGTAGGAAGAAAATATTTTGAACTTTTTGTAATAGAAACGAATATTAATACAATATTTAGACTTTGTGCTGAATACATGTGTTTTACATCAGACCTTTCTTATGTTAGATCTATGTGATTGTTTTGTTGAATCTACTTCTACTTTGTTGTCATTTATTCATCAGTATTGCTTTATTTGTCTATGCAAAGTAGGTTCGGCTCTGTATACTACCAACCCAAATCATAGACCTTCTGACCTTTCTGCTTTGGAATTCATTTCTTTTCTCCCTTCAGATCTTTCCTATCTCCCCACTCCATTTCTTTCCCTTCTTTTACAGTTGGAAATACCTCTACTGGGATGAGATCCCAACCCCTGAAGGTAGAATATTGTGAGACTTGCACAAGATTCCTGCTGGTAGAATAGCAATAAACCAGTTTCACTTTGCTGACTCAAAGAGGGGCTATGCCCTGCACACTGTTGGCTCATCTATCCATAGATCTGTCCACTCGACAGATTTTCAAACCAATAGTTTTTGGTGACTCTACTGGGGATCGACAGATCTATCAGATCTATGATGGTGGTGTGTTTAAAAAATCAGTGAAAATCAGAAAAATCATTACCTGTTTGCAAATCTGAACTTTTGCTTAAAACCCAAAATTTTTGCAAAAGTGACCCAAACTGAAAATTTTCTTCAGAGATCCATAGATCTGGGCTAGATAGAGATCTTTAGTTCGCTGAGTTTTTACAAAAATCGTATTTTTCCGTAGATCTGAGTTTCGACAGTTTACCAAAATTTTCAAACTCTTTGAAAAGTCAACTCTAGATCTGAAAATCAGCTTACTAAGTTTTACCATCATTTTATCCTTGTTAATCAAACAAATAAACCGCAATCGGTTTTCAAGAGGAGGATAAAATTTAAATATTTAGAAAAGTACATGCTGCTGATTTTTGTCAGAATAATCAGAAAATCAGCAAGTACAACCAAAAAGAGTTCTTAAATCCACTCCAAAATTACAGATCTAGAAGGTACACTGGCAGGTGAACCATTTACTCGTAGCAGGAGAGCTCATGGAGAAGTCGATCTTACCTTCGACCTGCTTCAAAGGCACAACTTCAGTATAACACCGGCTCACTTCTCGTCACTGAGTTCAGCTGACCGGTCATCCAGGAGTGTCTCACCTCCACGAAGGAAGCATCTCTCATCAGGAACATCTACATCACTTTGTAGTGCCTTGCTACTCAGCGGAACTGTGCTTCCAGCCCACGTTCTTTTTCCAGCCATCCAAATGGTAGTACCATGGGGAAATGCTATGGGCCCCCTGGCTTTGCCACATCCTGTTCACGCGCTCCCACATGGAAACCAAAAGAATTTTCCCAAATTTGATGGGAGCGGAAACCAAAGCATGGATTCACACATATCTGCATTCATCATGTCATGCAGTATCCTAGATGTGACCCATGAAGATGTGTCGGTTCACCTTTTTTTGGAAACTTTGCAAGGGCCCGCAGTGAGAATGGTTTCAGCATTTGCCGGCCGGATCTATTACTAGTTGGGCCACCTTACGGGCTGCTTTTGAAGATAGGTATAAGCCTTCTGAAGATGTGTTCACGTTACTGTCAAAGATCACTCACCTAAAGAAGGAGGCCAATGAAACTATGCGTGACTTCATCACCCGTTTCAATTCACTGATCAACCGTGTTCCGCCTACCATGCTTCCAACACCGAAAATCAGAAGTGTTTCTTCGTAAATGCTATGAGCTCGAAAGTAAGTTTCTTACTCCTACAAGAACAAGTAGCTACCTTGATTCTCACCAGTCGCGCGCCATCCGAATCGAAGATAACTTGCTAATATCTAGTGAATTAAAAAGGGAATCATCCAAGCTTAAAGCTTCGAGCCCTTCTCCCACTACTTCGTCTGATCCGGCATTTCAAAAGATGGCGAATGACTTGCTCGCATTAAAGAAGCAGTTAGCCCAAGCTTCCCCCAGTTCCTCATACCGGGATATTCCACGAAGAACTTTCACTCCCAACAAAATGTCCCGCATAGGCCACGTTTGCCTGCAACTGCTCCGTGGTTGGCGCTTGAGGCTCCTCCGGTCAACGCTTTAGCCGAAATCGAAGAAGAAGAGCAAAATTATGAAGAACCTTCATCTCAAGGTGAAGATGATCAAGATGTCGGTGAACCGACTGGTGACTCTACTATCGGGTATATGGAATTTGATGAGGAAGAATCTGACGAAGAAGAGGGTACCCAAGGATATGCAAGTGGACAATCATATGTTGTTTTTACCCGCTCGCAAGGAAAAGAAGTAGAGGTCGCTGCCAATGTGTAGAAAGAGAAGGCTGCATCATCCATGCCCCCAACTATTGCTAAAAGAGGTAATCCTCTTCCTGCTCAACCCCCTGTTAAGTCTTTTACAAAGAAATATTTTCCTCCCATCTCTCCTCCAAATCAGCCTTCTTCTATTTCCATGAAGACCAGTAACTTTACCCTACCATCGCGAAATGAAGGACTCATTCCTCCATCAACGCAACCCTTGGCCACATTTGACATAATTGACCACGCTAAAAAGACCAAGATCCAAATGTCTGAAGCCGAGTACCTTCAGTCAAACCCCGAACAACTTGTAAGGTTGACCGAATACATCCAAAGTCAGGTTATCATAACTAATCAGGTTTCCCCAAAAGGAATCCTTTCCACCCCTCCTTCATCCCGCATAAATGTTGCCTCGACTTCCGCATCAGGCAAGATAGAACCTTTCTACCTCTCCCTCCTAATCAATGGCCACAAACTAAGCAACTGCATAATTGATTCTGGAGCTTCCGATAATGTCATGCCGGCAAAAGTCACCCATGCTCTGGGCCTCACCCTTACCAAGCCTTTTGGCCGATGTTATTCCTTGGAAACCAAGCAAGTTCCGCTGATCGGTCAAATCAAGGACGCACAATTTGCGTTTTTGCAGCATTCCCAGAGAAAAGGGTAAAAATGACCGTCCTTGTTGCCGATATTCCAGCAGCCTATGGAATTCTGCTGGGAAGGAGTTTTTGCAGTGAAGTTGGGGGAGATTCATATGGACTGGTCTAAGGCTAGGATCCCCATCAAAGGTGTAATGCAAACTTTGGAGCCTGAATCGCAAAAGAAGTACCTGGTTACTAACTCCGATGACCCTAAAGCCCAAATTCTCTTCGAATCATCAGGGATGGGAAACTATTTCTTGTCTACCGAGTCTGACAAAATGGATGTCCTCATCCAAGAAGGGGATCTTAACAAGATCTGGACTTTGCAGTTTGATGGCAGTTGCGTGACTAGTGGGTGTGGCTGGTGCCGTGCTTATATCTCCCGAAGAAGAGATTATTCCTCTCTCTTTCAAGTTACAATTTTTCAACACAAATAATACTGCTGAGTATGAATCCCTGCTACTTGGCATGCAAGCCGCGAAGGAAAGAGGGATCAAGAATCTTAAGGTACAAGGTGATGCAGAGCTGGTCGTAAATCAAGTTAAGAGGATATACCAAGTGAAGAATGAAAGGCTCAGACATTACCGCAATGCGGTGTGGGACAACATCGAGGAGTTTGATGCTTTTTCAATAAAAGCCATCCCAAGAGCTCAGAATGACATGGCCGATTCATTGGCCATTTCAACATCCCTCATGCTCCCTCACCCAGGTTTGAAAATAGACAAATATACCATTGAGGTGGTTTTCCGCCCAAGCGTGCCGGACAATTCTCAGCATTGGCAAGTATTCAACAATGACAATCAACTCATTGCCTTTCTAGAAAAGGTGGAAAATTTTAGTGAACTTCATTTTGAAGGATCCACTTCTACATGCCGCGAATCAGTTACCGATCAAAATGAAGAATCAAAAGGAAGCGACGGCATATGCCAGCTCAAAGGAAATAAAATCCCAAAAGGCCTGGTCTCCCTAGAGTGGTTGTTCGACAGGCATGATCGCTTTTGTTAAAAAGAAAAGGTGAGATGATCCTAACTCCTCCCCAGAAACCGAACCGGTCAATTTAGGTTCGGTAGAACATCCGCAGTTTGTGAACATTGGAAAATGTTGCACACCTGAAGAGAAGCGGAAGTTTGTCAAACTATGAAGAAATACATGGATGTATTGGCATGGTCCTACACCGATCTAAAGTCTTTTAAGCCAAAGGATGTCCAACATGATATCCCATTGAAAGAAGACGTCAAACCTTTTCGCCAGAAGCAGAGACATTATAATCCTAAGATCTCAGGTACTATCCAGGCTGAAATTTAGAAAATGCTGGATGCACGGATCATTTTTCCTATCCATCACAGTACTTGGGTGGCAAACATTGTGCCAGTGCAAGAAGAATGGCGAGATACGCATATGTGTAGATTTTCGCAACCTGAATCAGGCATCCCTGAAGGACAACTACCCGCTTCCCATAATGGATCAGTTCTGCAAGAACTGGATCAGAAATGTTGTCCATGCTTGATGGTTTTTCAGGCTACAATCAGATTGAAGTCTCACCTGAAGACCAATTTAAAACAACATTCACTACTCCTTGGGGTACGTTTGCTTACATAAAGCAGATGCCTTTTGGCCTGACCAATGCTGGTGCCACTTTCCAGTGAGTGATGGACTTCGCGTTCAAAGGTATGATGGGGAAGGTCATCGTAGTCTACTTAGATGACTTAACTGTGTTCTCCAAACAGTGAAATGATCATTGTGATCATTTGGAGCAAGTATTGATTAGATGCCGAGAGCACGGATCTCCCTGAATCCAAAAAGTCCATTTTTGAGTCACGAAGGAAAATTGCTGGGACATGTTGTTAGCAAAGAAGGGACAAAGATAGATACCAAAAGAGTTAAGGCTATTCAGAGCCTTACTTTACCTACAAGCAAGACCGGCGTTCACTCTTTCTTCGGAAAAGTGAATTTTCTCAGGCGCTTTGTTCCCGACTTTGCTGAAAAGACTCATCATATATTAGACATGATGAAAGGGTCACCAACTTTCCGATGGAGCGAAGAAGGGAAGAAGTCATTTGAGGAAATAAAAGCCTCCGTCGCTCACGCGCCAGTCCTGGTATGTCCCGATTTCTCCAAATATTTTATTATGTATAGCTATGCATCCGAGCACACTGTGTCGGCCATCCTAATGCAAAAGAATTCTCAAAATGTTGAATCCCCGATTGCGTTTATGAGCTCTCCTCTCAAGCCTCATGAATTAAAGATGTCTCAGTTAGAAAAACATGCCTTCGCCGTGGTCAAAGTAGTCAAGAACTTCAGGTATTACATTCTAAACTCTCATACAGTAGTGTTGGTCCCTGACACGGCAGTCAAGTCAATTTTAACTCAACAGGAGTTAGGAAGCTTGCGGGGGAATTGGATTGCAAAAGTCCAGAGAGTACGATCTGGATATAAAACCAACCAAGTTAGTAAGAGGCAAAGGCCTATGTCAACTTATGGCTGAAAACCAAGATTCAGAAGTTTCCAGAAGAAAAGATGATTGCACCCATGGAGCACAAAGCCAGCTGGAGAAACCCGATTTTCACCTATGGTCCTATTTGTCGCAACCAGCGACGAGTGGTATTCGATATTGCTTTCTTTCTCACCTATGGTGAATGCCCAGCTCATCTAACTACAAAGGAGAAGCACGCTATAAAGCTCAGAGCAGCCAGATATATCATCTGGGATGACGGTTTATACAAACGTGGAATAGATGGCATCTTCTTGCGATGTGTTGACAAGCCACAACAAGTGAAGTTACTTGAGAGTTTTCATAATTCGGCCTGTGGGGCCATTTCTCCTCTTCCGTGATGGCACACAAGATCATCCGGGCCAGGTACTATTGGCCGACGCTTTTCCAAGACACAACCACCTGGGTAGCAAAGTGTGAGCCTTGCCAAAGAGTTTTGTCGGCAAGCCCAAGTTGGCTGCTTTTCCCCTCAGGCCGGTCATTGTCGACGAACCATTCAAGCAGTGGGGAATTGATTTTATTGGTGCACTCAATCCCCAATCAAGTGCCGACATAGTTATGTCCTGACAGCAACAGATTATTTCACAAAATGGGTAGAAGCCATACCTGTCAAACATGCCACTTCCGAGGTTGTTTGTAGTTTTCATCAAAGAAAATATCATTGTCAGGTTTGGCATTCCAAACAAGATTGTTGCTGATAACGCTTCCAACTTCTCCTCATGAGAAGTTGTTGGTTTTTGCTATGAATACGGAATAACTCTGGCTCATGCCTCAGATTATTACCCTCAGGGAAATGGTCAGGTAGAATCCAGTAATAAAAACTTAGTAACCATCATACGAAAGCTAGTGGATGAAAATCAACGAATGTGGCACAAGTCATTATACGACGCTTTGTGGGCGGACCGCATCACTCCCAAGAGGTCTCTCGGCATGTCACCTTTTCAAGTGTTATATGGCACCGATGCCGAGCTTCCCATTTCTGTGGAACTCCCTGCTCTGCGCTTGGCACGAGCAATCGAAGATGAGACTTTCCAAAATTCCCTTGAAAAGAGGATCATGTATCTAGCAGAGCTCGAAGAAAAGAGAGTAAGAGTGGTCGACAGGATCACCGAACATCAGAATCAGGTCAAGAGATTGTTCGATAAAAATCTAAGCAGCAAAGAGAGTACCAGGTGGGAGACCTCATCCTTTTGTGGGACAAACGAAGAGAGCCAAAGGGCATGCATGGAAAATTTGATTCCCTATGGAGGGGACCTTTCAAGATCAAATAGCTCAATGGAGAGAACAACTTCTATCTCTCGTATCCAGATGGAACTGGACTCCCGCTTCCCTATAGTGGGCAGCATCTGAAAATCTTTAGGAAGTAGAGCTTGCTCTCTTCTTTGTATAGTTTTCTTCAGTTGTGTGTTTGTTTTTGTCGTGTGTTTGCTTTTTTGTTGGTTGTGTGTTTCCTTTTTGGTCGCCCTTGTTTTTGACTCTGTACCCAATGGATAGGCACGTGTGGATCTGGGATTCTCTACCCCTGATTTCCATTCAGAGATAGTCCCCAGAAAGAGCCAGTTGTTATCCCGTAAAATTGGCAAGGGTAATTTTATGGGTAACCATACCAAAATTTTGTTTTGGTCCCTCGTCAGGGACCCCTCACGTTCGGAACGTTGCAAAACCCTTTCCCGGGAAATCTAGTTTTCCGAACTTAGCCATTTTTGGTCTTTTTGGGTTGGGTGCACCTATTGTTTGTGCAACACAGGGTAAATCTATGCCCCCTTCATTTCCTTTGGCGCACCCTTTGGCGTGTCGACACACATTTTGGTGTGCCTCACCATGTTGTGCCTTTCTTGCATGCGCCAAGGCGCATGCGCCTTCGTGTCAACAATATTTTTGTTGTGCCACGTTTTGGTGTGCCATGGGCGCACGTATTTCCATGTTGACAACACTTTTTATGTGCCAAAGGTGCACATAACAACGTGTTAACACACATCTTGGTGTGCCACAGGGTGCAAGTTTTGCAATGTCGACAGGTGTTTTGATGCGCCACTTCAAAAAGTGGTTGGCACATTTATTACGCCTTTGCCTATATATAGGCGCATCCGCCCTGTCATTATCACCAGTCAGAAAACACGTGATTGATCTTTTTCCTCTGCACCTGTCAGCATGCCTATCATCCTCGTGTCACATTCGTGGACCCCATTTCACCTCTCGCATTCTATATATTCGGGTAAGTGGTCCTCATTTTCTCGTGTTTTGGTTTTGTTGTTGTTTGTCTGATTGAGTGGTAGGATAAAATAGATCTGAGAACCATGAAGCTCCTCCTGCTTTCCTATTTTTCCCTCCCAAAGCCATTTCCCATCCTTTTTCCAGATCTGCTGGTTAGGATAACTCTGCCCCGAAAGCAAAAATCCAAAACCTCCTTCCTTCCTCCCCCTTCACCACTTGAAGCAATGTGAAGTAAGCCTAAAAATCGTGATCTGTCAGAGAGGGAAGAATCATTTTCCAAAACTACGTTTTCCCTTGGCACACGTGCAACCCTTGTAACAAGAAGCACAGTCATGCCTATGGTGCACCGGCTTTAATTGTAGCACATGAGCTCTCTGCGCTTTGTGAAAACTAGTCTCCGTATGGACGCAGGCGCTTTCCTTATCGCTGCAACAAAAATGTCATATGCTACACGTAATAAATCTGCACCCTTGGGCGCACCCAACTCCCATGTCACATATCAAAAACCTATGCCATAGGCACACCCTACACCCATGCAACACCGGCATTACTTGCACCGAGTGTAAAACTGTGTTCAAAGGCGCAGCGCATCCCCTATTACATCAACATCATGTCATGCAGACCTCCCATGCGCCGCGCCAAGTTCCCCTTTTCACACTAGAAGTCTATGTTACACATGCTAAACTTGCGCACCTTTGGCGCACCAAATCCCATGTAACATGAAAAATATATGCGCCTATGGTGCATCCTGTCCCCGTGCAACATGAAAAATCCATGCGCCCGGTATAAAACACGCATAAGTGGCGCAGGCACACTTCCGATTGCAACAACAAAAATGTCATGTGCAGTATCCATGCGCCTTGCGCCCTTTGGCACTGATTTGTCCCTTGTAACACCATTTTTCTGTGTGCCACACTATTTAGCCCCTGCAGCCTGCAGTGTTCATGCGCCCTGGCCCGATGCCTTAAAATTGCTAACTCTTCCTTCTGTCAATACTTTAATGGGAGATCAATCAGCTAACATGACTCTCCTGCGTTGGGTTTCGCTTCTTCTTCTTGCAGATCAACAACTAAGTTCAGAACTACATATGTCTACATCAAGCAAGAGACCTACCAAGTCTAAGGGCAAAGCCAAGCTTACAGAGGAAGAAATGAAGTACAAATATCAGAGGGTCAGGATGCCCGAATCCCAGGCAGAGTGTGACCTGGATATAAGAGACTCAGAACTTGGTCATATCGATATGGAAGACTTCTGGGCCAGAACCAGAAGGGTCACAGGAAGTCCGTGGATGGAAAAGCTGGTAGGCAGTGGCCTGCATTTTGCTGGAGGGATCCCAGTCAGTGTTGTGAACAACGAGTTCATGATGGTAGTAGCCCGCTGCTACAACAAAGACACAAGGTGTGTCCAGAATGAGAAAGGCGAGGTCGTGATCAACCTCACTACCCGCACTTCAAAATAATGCTTGGCATTCCTCACCACCGGCACTTTGTGGCCGTAAGCCAAGAAGATTGCACCAAGGCTTGGGAAGATAATGAAGATCAGTGTATGTAATTAATGAATGAGGTATACCTGAAAAACAAGAAGGTGGTGACCAGATGGCCACAAGTCATTCATCGCAGTGATTTCTCAGAGGAACTCAGTGATACCATCACGTTCCTAAGTAGAGTATTTGGGCTTCCTGATGCCCACTACTTTCATAAATGGATGCTTAGATACCTGGAGACAATGAACAAGAATGTGCCAGATCAACGCTTCGAGTGGGCGGAGATCATAAGCAAGCACTATATCCGAGCAGCTCCAACAACTTACCACAATGGGGAGGTTCTACATGAACTCCTACGTAGTTTATGCGGCCTCGGAAAGAGATTATCCAGCGTTGATGCGGTGTGGGGTTTGGCCCCAAGTAAAAATATATGAATACTATCCAGAGCTGAAGCTGGAGAACAGTATCCCTCAGTTTACAAAGATTAACGATGCCTTCTTCTACGGCATCGTCTGCCTTTTGAGGCCAAACATGACTCACGGTCGTACGACCAAGAGCATTGTTGCAGCAACAGAGAAATGGGGGGCCTTGTTCACTCAATTCCCCACCTTCACTTATCTAAGGGCAGCCAACTTCTTGGGGGAACCAACCAAATTGCCAAGATATGCCGGCCCCAAGCTGATCCTGTTGGAGCTATCAAGACAACTCATAACCTATCACGAGAAGTGCTTGAAGAGAAAGAAGGGTGGAACTCCTTTCCCCCTCACAGTGGGCAGGTACACTTGTCTCTCTCACCACAAAGCATGGGAGATGTTTGCAGAGCTGGAGCTGCTAAATCTAAAGCACAACTTCCTAGCAAGGCCCACTTTCGACCCAAGGAATTTCCTGCCCAGGGCCAAACTCGATCCGATCCACATTCCACAGATCGAGGATATTTATATCGACCTGTATCATGAGGTCGAGCTCAGGAGGAAAGACCATTCCCGCTTAGCCTTGGCTGAAATCATCCAGTATGGTGTAGCCATCGTCCCAAAAGGTTATCAAACTGCTGATCAAGAAGTTGATCAGGTATATCTTGACACGGGTGGGGACGACTGGCCGTTCACTGTCATTGACAGAACCAAAGCGCCTCAGATGATAGAAGAAAGGGTCAAAGAAACTCTGCAGAGAACAGAGCACTGGTGTGCAGATGAATGGTCTCATCTACCTCGGGTTGATTTCACCACTTCTCCATTGGGCAACGCACCTTCCAGACCGAAACATCTGCCAAAGAGAAAAGGTAAAGACAAGGAGGGCGAGTCAAGCTCTACCCAAGAAAAGACTCCTGAGAGTCCCCCTTCCGCCGCACAAGAACAAGTTATAACTCTGGCTTCTCCAGAGAAAGAAGTGGCCGAGGATGTTCCGATGGGCACATCCACTCAGGATGTTGCCACTACTGCAACTATTGAGGTCCCTTCTATCTCTTCTCCCTCTCCTCCTTCCCCTCCTCGAGTGACCCAAGCGACCATTCCTTTGGTCGTGTCCTCTCCCCCATCTTCTGTTGTTCCCCCTTCCTCATCGTCCATCTTCTCTTCTCTCGCGGAGCTGTCCCCCACCATTTCTTCCCTCATCTCTCAGCTCCCTTCCATTCCCATGTCTACCTCCCCTGCAGTATCTCTTCCTCCCGTGAGCACTTCCTCGGCCTCCCTCTCAATGCCGCCTCCAAGTGTCTCCACGCATTTTCCTTCTACTACTGCAGCTGCTCCCTTTTCTATTTCCGGCCCCTCTCCCATAAGTCCAGCATGGATCTCTCAACACCTGAGCCAACAAAAGAGGAAAGTTCCCATCGCACCGATGGACTTCTCCATCATCCCATCAAAGGGGCCAAGAAGCAAAAGCCTATAACCCGCTTCTCTCAGAGTGCGTCAGGAGAGAGAGTAATGGAGATAGCTTACCCCAATCCTTTAAAGGATAAAAAGGATCTGTCTTCAACAGATTATATAGTGACCCAAGTCACAATGGGGACATCTTCAGAAAGCCTTCAAGGAGAGGCCCTATCTATAGTTGACGCCTTTGCAAGAAGCTCCAGGAAGCAAAGGAGGAAAAGAGGCTGTTAAAGGAACAAAATAAACATCTCCTCCACGCCTTACAGAAGATGGGCAGTGCACCTCCTACAACTGCCGCCGAAACTCCTGAGCCTCTGAGCCAGGACAAGATTAATGAATACGCCAAAATCGGTGAGCAGGGTATGGCAGTTTCCACCTGGAGGAGCCAAATCCTCAAAGAAAGTGAGGGAGTGATCGCAAGTTCACCGGATTATATCAGAATATCAATCGGGTGAACAAAGAGCTCTAGGTGATAGCAGGACCCATCTCGAAGAGCTGGACCATGCCAGGATGTAGCATGAGACCTTTCAGAAAATGCTCGACTGTTCAGTCGAAGATCTGGTCAAGTTTGGCGTCTTTGGACACCCCAGAGCCCTCAACAAAATCCTTTCTACTCTGGATTATCGGGTTCGATCAACTGGAGTTCATCCTAGAGAAGATTGACAAGATAAAGGAGGAAGCCCTAGATGCAATGCATCAAATGGAGAAAATTGTCCTGAGAATGTCTCTGGGCTTGCTCACTCCTTCTTTCGCCTTAAGAAAGGTAGAGGAAACTATTCGGATCTTCAAGGAGATCGTTTCACAAGGGCTAGGACCAGAGGTCACTTTCGACGCGAATCCATCAATAACCTGCTGGCCTGTCGTGACTTCATTGGGTACCTGATAGACGTGGAAAATGAATATTCCAAACTCCCAGAAAAGCTCATGATGAGTGGGAGACTTGTGAGGCTATCAGTGATCAACACAAGGATCCTTCCCAGGATCAACTTCAACCCATGATCACCAAGTTCATGGAGTACCATGCCCAGTTCCACATCTCGTCACCTGAGCAGCAACAAAAGCAGGATACCCCCTTTCAGCCATGGGACGATGATGAATAATCTCTTTCTTCCCGACCTTCTCCTTGTAAATATCTAAAGTATGTTGACACAAATGATGACATCATCCATGTTGCACCATGGGATGATGTCATCCACAAAGTTGTCAAAAGTCAACAAATGACTTTGAGATATTTTGTAAGATATTTTTGTAATTAAGTGGTTGGTTCGTTTTTGCCTTCTCTTCTTCTCTTCTTCTATAAATACTTGAATACTTGTTGTATTCAAGTGTGGATATTTTTCAGATAAGAAATAGGAGTAGGAAGAAAAGATTTTGAACTTTTTGTAACAGAAACAAATATTAATACAATATTTAGACTTTGTGTTGAATACATGTGTTTTACATCAGACCTTTCTTATGTTAGATCTGTGTGATTGTTCTGTTGAATCTACTTCTACTTTGTTGTCATTTATTCATCAGTATTGCTTTATTTGTCTATGCAAAGTAGGTTCGGCTCTGTATACTACCAACCCAAATCATAGACCTTCTGACCTTTCTGCTTTGGAATTCATTTCTTTTCTCCCTTCAGATCTTTCCTATCTCCCCACTCCATTTCTTTCCTTTTTTACAGTTGGAAATACCTCTACTGGGATGAGATCCCAACCCCTGAAGGTAGAATATTGTGAGACTTGCACAAGATTCCTGCTGGTAGAATAACAATAAACTAGATCCATGTTTGGAATTGGATTTCTACCACCACATACCTCTAGAGTATCACCAAAAAAATAAAAATAAACTTCTAGTTTTGAAAAAACTACTTTGGGAGAAATTTTTTAAGTGGGTTTGGTAGGCCACTCATCATTCGTAGTGAGAATGAACCGGTACATTTACAATAATCAACTCCAAAAAGGTAGGCATAGTTTGCACCCCGATTTCTAGAAATGAATTTCACAACTGGGATTTTATCTATATATAGGGAGTGGATGATAACTAACAAAGTGTGTGTAAAAAATTGGATGGTTTTCAAAATCAATTTTGTAGCCACTCGACTAAATTAGTCACTTTCGTAAATTTACAAAAATAATTAGAAAATTGTCATGGGACTGTCTTATATATTAATAATTGTTGAAAGACCTTAGGAAACAAATCACATGATTGTATGGAAACTTTGGTTATCACTTGCATTAATATTTTTGGGGAAATATTGTTTATTTTTCTCTCCTCTCTAATTTTGATGATAAGTTAATGAAGTGCAAAGTGCAAAAGATCTTTGATGCCCGACACTTTTTCACCCCCATCCCCTTTTTCTTTTGGTGTTCTTTTTGTATTTTGTGAGACTCAATTTTCCTAAGTATGGAACTGGACATGGAAGGTATCCATGTGTCCCTTTGGCACATTTTGGAGAAGGCACAAAGAATCGGGGCCTTAAGAAGTGAGAATAACCACATGGCTAAAGCATGGAAAGGTAGCCCAAGTGGGTTGAAAAGTAAAGATAAAGAAGAAGAGCTCGCATGCCTCCACATGTGTCACCAGGTGTAGATTCAAAAAAAAGAGAGAGAAAAGGAGAATCCCCAAAGCTGTGTGAGGTCTCCACGTGTCATACAAAGTGGCTACCACCATTGAAAGGACCAAATAAAGAAGTAGAGGACTTGATGTTTGATGGATTGAATGTGATCTCTTGGGTCCCAAAGCATGTAATTGAAGACTTGGCTAAAATCAAGGGTTGAGGTTTTGAATGAAGTTAGGGAGAAGATGAAGACAAAAAAGAGGTGGGTTGACAAAACCATGGACACCATTGATATGAGATTAGAGGAATTGTAGAGTTACAATCAAAGCCATAGGAATACAAACAAAGGATGGACCAATGTGGGGATGCTTTGAACAAGAAAACCTTGATTTTTCAACACCATACAGGCCCAGATGATGGAAGATGAAGATGCAGATATGAAGACTGATAAAAAGCTTAGGCTTGTTTTCTTTGAACTATTATTTCATCTTATTTTAATCATTACTCTTATTTCATGAAGACTGAATATCACTTTGAAGTTATATTTTCAAAATTAAAATTGGGGTTCTATAGGGGCCCAACCCATGAAGAAAAGTTACATACATTTTTGAAAATTATATAAAAAAGAAACTAAGAAAATAAAAACATTTAGTCATCCTCTACTTCTACCTTGAAATATTTTGTAAATGGGGAATTCTATTTAACAACATGTTCTTCCTGGTATAAACTCCTCTGAGCCTTGAGATATTTGAGAAAATACAACTGACCCAACCAAATTTTGAGACATCCCATATCCATCAATGATTCAACAAGTCATCCTGGGGCCATCCATGATATTCCTCTTAGCTCTATCTTCTTCTAGTAAGATGATACCCAGTCTAGAAGATCTAAACCACATGTAGGAAATGTCATTTTCCTTTTTCCTTGTAAGAAGTAGATGATCAGGAATAGGTTGAGAAGGAGCATTTGGAGTGGCTGGAAGAGAAAGTATTATAGCCCGGGGACCTGGTGGAACAAGGGATTTCAAACTAGACTCACCCTTGCATCTCCTTGTGAAAGGTGGATGCTCTCTTGGGAGAGGAACATGAAAAGGTCTGATAATTTTTCTCCATCAAAGGAGCACATGTGCATTGAGTGAATGGAAGGTTGGAGAGAGAATTTCCTTACCCTCCTTGGTAGTAGAAAGTGATGCCTTGGAATGCTGAGGAGATGAAGGCTCTACTTCTTCCTCATCCAAAATGACAATTGGGGATGAGAGCTTGATTTCCCTTTTTCCCTCTCATTGATGGTACTGGTATTATAGATTGTTGAGGTGGTACAAGTCTTGTTGGACCTTTTTCCAGAGAAATGATCATCGCTCCAATTCTTCCACTTTGTGAGAAATGGCAAGCACAATATCAATGAAGTCTTTTCATAAAGCACGTAAGACTCCGGGAACCTCTTTCAACACAAATCCTTCATTGCATAAAAAGGACATTTATATTCAGCCATCCTATCACAATAGGCCTCCTCTCAATCCATAATTTCTTCAACTCTTTTGGAGATTTTTGGTGCTCCCAATGGAAGATGATAGTACATCGATTGGAAAGTTGAGAAAACAAGATTGATCTTAATCAATCTCAAAGAGGAGGGAAAGCCGAACCTCCGATATGTCAAGGGCCCTTTGTTATCCCCTAGGTCTGCAATTTCAAACAAATCCCTGAAAAATGCTTCATCTGGGCCAATTAGATCAAAGATTTGATTTAAATCTTGAGGATATTTCTTTCAAACTAGTTTCCACAACTACTCTTTCCATTACACCAAAAAAATCCTCTTGTAGTAGCTTTTCAAGTCTAAAAATGGAAGGAGGATGCATACCAATGAAGAAATGAAGTTGAATTTATAATGAAAATGGTACATAGATGAGTTGAACTAGATGAAATCATTGCCATCAAATGAAGAAGGATTTTTCACTTAGCTCACATGAAGGAAATAAATTTGAGAGAGATTAGCATTGTGCAACAAAAGATATCTGGACTGATGTGACACAATTTATGGAAAAGTATTCAGCCCAAAAAGACATGAACATGAGTGTGTGTTGTTGAGATTGATCCTCAAAAGGTGAAAGGGATTTACATATCACATCAAGCCATATGGAGGCACCTAAAAACTATCAAAAGGGTTTATTTTCCCACCAAAAGGGAGAAATGATTAAAAAAATGCAAAAAGGAATGACATAGCATCCAGTCATATGTAAAAGATTTGAAAAATGGGAGTAACTCATAATTCCTCCACTTGACAACATAAGATAACATATTAAACTATATGTTGTGAAGAAGAATATTCTTTGGATATTCATGCTTTTGGGAAAATGAAGGGTGAATGAGTGATTGAAAATGTATAAATGTGATGAGAATACTCTTGCATAAGGGGGTTAATTTTTCTAAGCTTTAGAGAAAAAGGAGAAAACCTAGTTTGTACTTTCTTAAGCTGAACTAATCTGAGATACCTGAGATTTTTCATCCATTCCCAAACCTTCTCACCAAGATGATTGCACTATACAATCATTGGTAGACATTGAGGTCATAGGTGTTGTGTCCCCTTGTCAAAGTGTTGGTGTTTCATGAATTAATTTGTGTGTATTCTCATGAGAAATGTTAATTTGTTTCAAGATGTATTACTTTGAATCGATTTCTCTGCATTCTATTACAAACTTATGTTGATTAATTTATTTGAATTACACAAATTTTAGTTTAAATAGAAACAATTTGGCAACTGCAATTATAATTGCATTATTGATGGAGCTTTCCTTCATGTTGTGGTAAATGGTTTTAAATTCAAGTTGTATCTATCTGATTTAGGATCTTTTTCAGTTCCTGAGGGTATCTGGGATGTATTTGATCAAGAATTATCAAGTATTTCATTAAGAATTTATCATGATATTTTGTGTTTAAATTCTTAAAGTTTGTGTGAAATCTTGTGTTCTTGGGCTTCCATGAATACAAACCTTCTAGTTGAAGGAGTGCTTTGGATCGTGTGATTTGTATTTTACATCAAGAACAATTATATACAACATTTGTCAAGGTTCATTTAAGTATTTTGTATAATCAACTTTATCTTATGCTTAACTTCCCAACAATACATCAAAATCACAACCAATATCCATTAGATCCACCTGAACTACCCATGTTTGCACTGTTTATGCACAAATGCTAAGGAGATTTGTTAATTTTTTCCATCCTTTATCCAAAATATGCAAAGCAAGCTGGAATTATAACTTTCTTTAGTAACCTAAGCCTTCTTTTAGAGGATATCTACATTTTCTAGTGTGATAACTCATGAGAGTTAGATGATGATGTCTGCATTGACCATGTCTTGAGGTTGCCTTTTTCACTCCCTGAGAAAGAGAGTCCAAATATTGTTGTTCTATCTATTTATTTCACAAATACATGTTACAAAATGGGTCCTCTCACCCTGGTTGCAGGAAGAACCTAAAGTAGTAGGGTAGGTCATACCCTTAGTGAGGTGTTATCCAATATCCCCAAGTCTAAGTGAAAAAGAGAGGCTACCTAGATCCATCCCCACTACAAAATGACTCAAATCCTGGTCTATCTTTCTCTAGCATCATTGCTTAGCTCCTTGTTGATGTTGCTTGGCTTACAAGGAGGGATCAATTTGGGTACCAACACCCTCGTGGCACCATTTTTGGGGAGTATTTATGAAAATACTAAGAAACATCGATCTCTGGTAACATATTAAATATGTTTAGATGTAAATACATGATCTAGACATCATCCTTTGTTGAGATTTATGAAAAATGGGCTTAATAAAAGTTATTTGCTTGATATTTTCCTAGTTTAAGAAATATTTCCATTAAATTTTCTTGGTTAGGGGTAAATATTGACAAAGGATGTTGAGATTTGTCAATATTTGTTAAAATTGATCATTAAGGTTTAGATTGACAAGTCATTTTATAGTGATTTACACATCTAAGGTATAAGACCTTAGTGGTGACTCCACATTGTTTAGAATTTTTGGTAAATACTAGTGCCTCAAGCTTCAATAATTGAAATTTTCATCAAGATCTATAAATATGGAAGGAAGAAGGTCCTTCTTCAAGACAGATCCTACTAGAAAATTGTTTCAGAGCTAGGAAGGAAAATCCAACTAAGAAACAAGTCTGGAGAGCATTGGGAGATCAAAGGTCAGAAGAGAAAGTAGTGCTGTGGTTGAAAGTGATCAACCTTTGATAGAGGATTATTCTAGCTCCTCATATTTCTGGATCAAGTAGTCCCGCATGAATTTATATACTCCAACTTGTGAGGGGCCTTCATTTGCAAACTGATAAGGGTATTCCTCATCTCCCTCATTTTTCACTTAGAAGTAATAGATTTTTTTCTATGAAATTGAATCATTAAAGGACCAATACTTTGAGGATCATACACCATTACCTCAAATACCTCCTGTCCCATACCATTTTAACCCTCTGTTGGGACACCTCCTCAAAATAATATGGCTCATCCTCCACCTAGAGCTCCATTTGTTGTAAATGTTTTTGGGCCCATATAGATTTTCATGGTATGGTGGGTTATCCTAATGTAGTTCCACAAGAAGTGAGGAATAAATTGCCTAAATTTCAAGGAAATAATGTTATTACTGGTGACCAACACCTTAGAATTTTTGTTAATATCATGGAGGATTTTGAGATTGAACATGAAGATGTGTATGTCAAATTGTTCATTCACACCTTAGAAGAGGATGCCCGTGATTGGTATAAATCCTTACCAAATAATTCCATTGATTCATGGGCTGAGATGAAAAATGATTTTAGATTACAATATGGGGACAAGACTGATCCTAGGTTTCTCCTCTCAGAATTTGAAAATATCAAGAAGAACCCCAATGAACCAGTCCAAGACTTTAATACCAGATTTAACAAAACCCTGACTAGATTTCCAATGACATTGAGGCCAAGTGATGAGTCCTGCATGATAAAGTATTGTGATGCCTTTGACAAGAAAAAGCAACATACTATTTGAGGGACAAAAACCCTGGGACTTTGAGACAAGCTTTCTCCATGGCAGTATAGATAGAAAATAATATCAATAAAAGTAGGAAGCCTCCTAAAAGGGAGGGTGTTAAGTTAGTTAATCCTAAAAATCCTCAACCAAGAAAGGGAGTTGATGGAGGAAGTTGTTAAAACTCTAGTAGGAGCAGTAAAAGAAAATCTCTTATAAACTTCTAGAGCTAGAAGAGAAAGGGATAGGAAAGTTTCTAGGCCAACACCAAACTCAAGGTCAAAATAGAATTGGAAATCATCCTAGGGGTGATCATAGATCAGATGAGAGAGGTAAAGGGCCCATGGGATCAAGGAAAAAACAACAACAACCAAGAGAAAACAAATTGGTCCTTGATCCTTTAACTGCTAGAGTTTTCTATGATAGAAGAAAATCATGTTATTGAGTGGTGTGATAAATTTTTCTTACCACATTCCCCATGTGATCTTTAATGAAAAAGTGAAGAGGTTGATGATGATGCTACTTTTGGTAATGTGTGCATGATGGAATTCCCTGACGATAGTCCACAACAAGGAGCTACTTCTACTAAATTGTTGAGTGTCAGGACTGTGGAATGTTTTTTGGGACTACATAAACTAGGTATCTCCTCTTCCTTCTACTAGTAATCTTGAAGTTGATATGGTCCAGGATTTTGACTTTCCCAATCATGATTTTGAATATTTAAGGGCATTGATGATTAAGAAATATGATGGTGGAATTCCTTCTGAGGAGGATAGACAGTTATTAATGAATGTAGTGGTGGCCCAGAGAAAGAATATAATCTAAGAAACAAAACTGTTAAAATGGGAGGGCCACAACCCAAACCAAAGAATCCCCTCCTCACTAATATCCCAAAGGATCCCCCAAGAAATATGTGCCAACCAAAATTCTAGCTAATGCCAATAAACCCAGTAACCCTACCCAAGCCATGAAGAACCTCATACCACAAGAAAAGGAAATTACCCTACCTCTCAAGTACAACCTTACCCAAGTATACCCCCTGTGATATGGCTCAAATTTTGAGCTAGATCAAGGTCATTGTACCCATCATTGAGTTTCTTAGGATCCCTGAGCATAGAAGAAGAGCATTTGAGTACTTGGGATTTAAGGAGGAGGTAGTGACCCTGAGAAAAGATGTTAACAATCTTGATATTCCTCCTGTTATTGAAGAATTGGAAGTACCACAAGACATTGGAAAATTTGGGGAATCCCTAAAGTATATCTAGGAACTCCCTTGTTGAATCCCAACTTGATGTTGATCCCTTCTATACTACTTTGATTATTAAAGACAAACTTGTTCATAATTGCATGTTTGATTTAGGAGCTTCATGTAATGTGATGCCCCTTGAAGTTATGAATGAGTTGGATATCAAAGTAACAACAATCCTTTGGAAAGTGCACTACCATGGATTCAAGAGAGAGAAGTACCAGTAATTGGGTATGTCAAAGGTTTGGTGGTGCAATTAGCAGCTTATCCTGGTAAGTATTTAACCATGAATGTAGTCATTGTTGGACTTTCCCTGCTAAATGGGGTATGTTGTTGTCAAGGAAGTGGGTTGCTAGTGTTGGTGGAAGTGTGCAAGATGGATATGTCATATGCCACCATACCAAGTAGAAGGGAATCTTGTCAAGTTATATGGGGAGAAAAAGATGTTACACCTGATTGAAGATCCTAATAATGCTACTTATGAAGTTCTGTATATAAGATGTCGATGTTAATAATTTTGTTGGGTATGTAGATTTTGAAGAACATAGTATTGATAAGAGTAAATTCTGGAACAAGTTGGTGTCCCTTGGACCTTGATGTTTGATGGAGCTTTTCTCTAATATGGGAAATGGGGCTGGAGTTGTACTTATATCTCCAAGCCAAGAAACTTTTAATTTCTCCTTCAAATTGAAATTTGAATGCACAAACAACATTTCTGAGTATGAGGCATTACTCTTGGGTTTGAGGATTTCTGGAAGTATGGTATAAAAGATATAATTGTTAAAGGAGATTCAAGAGCTTGTAGTGAAACAAGTAAGGAAATTGTATGCCATGAAAAAATCAAAGAATGAAACAATATAAACATGTAGTATGGGATTTTATTGAGATGTTTGATTCCTTTAACATTTTGTATCATGACAGAACAAAAATGTGCATGCAAAGATAGATTGCAGAGTGCTTGGATCTAGGTTTGAAAACTACATTGTTTCTCCTTATTGTGATTATGATATTGAAGTGTTGTCAAGACCATCTATTCTTGATAATGTGAAACATTGGAAAGTATTTGATGATGATGCCTAGGTTCAGAGGTTTTTTTAGAATGAAGGAGAATTCACCAATCAATGCATGGATTGGGAGCCAATGGTTGCAATATGTGATGGAAAGGAAACCCTGTTTGGAAAGGATATAATTTAATTGAAAACCAACACAATTCCCAGAGGGTTGGTGGCTTTAGAGTCTAATTTTGATAATGTTGATAGGGTGGTTCATAGACACATCTCTACTTCAAGGGATGTTGAAGAATTCAATTTGGGAACTAAAGAAAAAACCAAAAAATTTTGGATAGGAAGTAATTTGAGTAAAGAGGAAAATAAGTCTTATGTTGAATTGTTGAAAAAATATCAAGATTGCTTAGCATGGTCTTACTTAGAATTGAAAGCATATAGGGAAGATTTATTTCAACATGAAATACCTTGGAACCTAATGCTAAACCATTTAGGAAAAAAAAAAGGCCAATCAATCCACTTCTTTCCCTCAAGATGCAGGAAGAATTTAAAAAGTTAAGGGATGGAGGGATAATACAACCCACAAGATATTCTTCATGGGTGGAAAATTTAGTGCTAGTAAGAAAGAAAAATGGAGATATAAGGTTGTGTGTAGATTTCAGAAATTTGAATAAAGCCTCAATTAAAGACAACTATCCATTTGCCAAATATGGATAACATGCTATAATTGGTCACTGGATCTAGAATTACTTTCTACATTAGATGGATTCTAGGGTACAACTAGGTGGTTGTGAAACAATCAGAGAGAATTAAAACTTCCTTTACCACCCCATGGGGTACCTATGTGTATGTGAGAATGCCTTTTGGTTTGATGAATGTTGGGGCTATTCCAAAGAGAAATGGATGTTGCATTCTCAAGCTACATAAATGATTTTATTATAGTTTATCAGGATGATGTGATAGTGTTCTCTAAACAAAGAAGTGATCATTTGAGCCATGTTGAAAAGATGTTGATAAGATGTAGAGAATATGGCATCTCATTGAATCCTAAAAAGTGCCATTTTGGGGTTCAAAAGGAAAATTTTTGGGGCACATTGTATCAAAAGAAGGGGTTATGATTGATCCTGAAAGGGTGGAAGCAATTGGTAAGGTCCATTGTCCCAAAAATAAAAAAGGAATTTAGTCTTCTTTGGTCAAATAAATTTCATTAGGAGATTCATTTCTAATTTTTTTGAAATGACTATCCCCATTACAAACATGTTAAAAAAAGGACCAGATTATTCAATGGGAAGAAGGATCCCTCCAAGCTTTCACTGGAATAAAAGAAGCATTAAAAAATGCCCCAGTGTTGGCAACCCTAGATTATAAGAAGGATTTTTAGATATTCTCCTTTGCATATGAAAACACCATTGCATCTGTATTATTACAAAAGGATGAGGAAGGAAATGAAAGGCCTATCACTTTTTAGTAAAGCCTTGTAGGGGGCTGAACTAAAGTATACCATCATGGAGAAGCATAGGATTTTTCTTTGGTGAGAGAAACTAAAATTTTTAGGCCCTACATCTTGAGCTCCAAGATTGTAGCATATGTTCCCCACACTATGGTCAAGGACATCTTATCAGAGATGGAAATTTCTAGAAAAAGGTGTCATTGGGTGAACAAGCTACAAGAGTATGATATGGATATACAAACCACCAAGTTGGTTAGAGGTCTAGGCCTTGCAAGATTGATGGAAGAAAGTAACCTGTAGGTAATAAATTAATGAGATTGAGGAAGGAACTATGGATGTCCTAGAAAAATTAATCAATTCCACATGGTATAAGGACATAATATTTTACCTCAGGAATTTGGAGTGTCTAAACTTAGACAAAAATCAGAGAAGGACACTCAAATTAGCCTCCCAAAAATATATCATAACTGATTATGGGTTGGCTTGGAAGAATCTTGAGGGGGTTCTTTTGAGATGTATCATAGAGGAAGAAGCTCCCAAACTTATTACATAATTTCATGGGGGAGTATGTGGAGGCCATTTTTTGGAAGAGTGATGACCCACAAGATCTTAAGGGTAGGTTACTAGTGGCCCACACTTTTCAAAGATGCAACCTTGTTGGTTAGGAAATGTGAAAGTTGTCAAAGATTTTTAGGAAGAATGAAAGCTTCAGTGCCCTTCCTTTGCAACCAAGTGTCAATAGAAGCTCCTTTTAAACAATGGGGCATGGATTTTATTGGAGAAATCTTAGATCCCTCAAGTAAGGGCATAAATGGATATTGGTGGCCACAGATTATTTTACCAAGTGGGTTGAAGCTATTCCCACAAAAAAAAACTCATCAAATTGTCATGGATTTCATCTGAATCACATAATTTGTAGGTTTGGAGTACCTGCAAAAATAGTTGTTGACAATGTTATGAGCTTTAGAGCTAAACCATAGTAGCTATGTGCCAAGAGTATGGGATAAATTTGACATATGCATCTAATTATAATCCTCAAGGGAATGGCCAAGTTGAATCAAACAATAAGAATTTTCTTAAGATCATTAGGAGGACATTGGAGATTAACAAAAGAAAATGGGGTGAGTAGTTGAAATTTTCTTTATGGGAAGATAGAATTACTACAAAAAGGGCTACTGGAAAGAGTCCATTTGAATTGGTTTATGGAGTCCAAGCTCTCTTTCCCCTACATATGCAGTTGTCCTCTTATCATTTCATACAAAACTTGAGGATGAAGAGGTGAATCCCTATGAAGCAAGGATTAATCAAATTGTGGATTTGGATGAAGAGAGAAGAGAGTCTCACCAAAGACACCTTAAGTTTAGAGAGAAACTCAAAAAATTATTTGATAAAAAGGTGACTCCTAGAACTTTCAATGTTGGAGATCTTGTTTTTTTATGGGACAACATGCATGAGGATAAAGGAAAACATGGTAAATTTGATGCCTTGTGGATGGGTCCTTACTCTATTGACATAAGAATTGGTGAGCACACATTTTTCTTAAAAGACCTAGATGGAGATTTTCTAGAGCTTCTTGTTAATGGTAGGCATCTAAAGCACTTCTGGATTGATCACACTCAAGGTACAAATTTTTGTACAATGTATAGTCTTGTTGGTTTTTTTTTTTTTTTTTTTTTTTTTTGTTTCCCTTTTTTTTTTCTGGTCTATAGTGACTAGTTGCCTTGGTATCTTGGTATGTTTTTTTTTGTGATGTTGAGTTGGTTTGGTTTGACCTTGTGTATGCTTTAAATGACTCCGTAACCCAATGGATCTCTAGGCACTTGGTTGTTTTATGTTTGATTTTGTGGTTCTTGTGGCACCCATAGGGGTGCCCATCCCCGAGTTAGAGCTGGTGTTAGTGCTTGATTTGATCTCACCCTTTTATCTAATGTATGCCTTCAAAAAAATTTCTTTGACTGGTTTTCCCATGTAAAAAATGTATGCTTGAAAATATAATCATGTGAATGTGAATGAAAACCTTATGTTTAAGATGTGAATCCTCTTTTTGGTCGAGGAATGTAATAGTCATGTTGCCCTGAAAATCCTATGAAAAATTGACCATGAATCAGGCCAATGTTGTAATTTTGATGATAAGTTAATGAAGTGAAAAGTGTAAAAAGATCTCTGATGCCCACCACTTTTTCCCCGTCCCCTTTTTCCTTTTGGTGTTCTTTTTTATTTTGTGAGACTCAATTTTTCCTAAGTATGGAATTAGATGTGGAAGGTATCCATGTCCCTTTAGCACATTTTGGAGAAGGCACAAAGAATCGGGGGCCTTCAAGAAGTGAGAATCGACCATGTGGCTAAAGTGGAAAGGTAGCCCAAGTGGGTTGAAAATTCAAGATAAAGAAGAAGAGCTCGTAGGCCTCCACGTGTCACCCAGGCAAAATGCAGATTCAAAAAGAGAGAAAAGGAGAAAGCCCCCCAAAGTTGCTATGAGGTCTCCATGTGTCATGTACAAAGTAGTGATACCACCATCAAAAGGACCAAACAAAGAAGAATAGGACTTGATGTTTTATGGATTGAATGTGATCTCGGTCCCAAAGCATGTAATTGAAGACTTGGCTAAAATCAGGGTTGAGGTTTTGAATGAAGTCAGGGAGAAGATGAAGATAGAAAAGAGGTGGGTTGACAAAACCATGGACACCATTGATATGAGATTAGAGGAATTGAGAGTTACAATCAAAGCCACATGGGAATAAAACAAAGGATGGACCAATGTGGGGATGCTTTAAACAAGAAAACCTTGATTTCAACACCATATAGGCCCAGATGATGGAAGATGAAGATGTAGATATGAAGACTGATAAACAATCTTAGGCTTGTTTTCTTTGAACTATTCTTTCATCTTATTTTAATCATTACTCTTATTTCATGAAGACTGAATATCACTTTGAAGTTATATTTTCAAAAATCAAAATTGGGGTTCTATAGGGGCCCCTAACCCATGAAGAAAATTTACATACATTTTTGAAAATTATATAAAAAAAAAAACTAAGAAAAGAAAAGCATTCATCATCCTCTACTTCTACCTTGAAATCTTTATGTAAATGGGGGAATTCTATTTAACAACTTGTTCTTCCTCGGTATAAACTCCTCTGAGCCTTGAGTTGTTTGAGAAAATACAATTGACCCACCAAATTTTGAGACATCCCCATATCCATCAATGATTCAATAGTCATCCTAGGGCCATCCATGATATTCCTCAGCTCTATCTTCTTCTGGTAAGATGATACCCAGTCCAAAAGATCTAAACCACCTGTAGGAAATGTCATTTTCCCTTTTTCCTTGTAAGAAGTAGACTGATCAAGAATAGGTTGAGAAGGAGCATTTGGAGTGGTTAGAAGAGAAAGTATTATAGCCCGGGGACTGGTGGAACAAGGGATTTTGAACTAGACTCACCCTTGCATCTCCTTGTGAAAGGTGGATGCTCTCTTGGGAGAGGAACAAGAAAAGGTCTGATAATTTTTCTCCATCAAAGGAGCGCACTTTGCACTGAGTGAATGGAAGGTTGGAGAGAAGAATTTCCCTTACCCTCCTTGGTAGTAGAAAGTGATGCCTTGGAATGTTGAGGAGATGAAGGCTCTACTTCTTCCTCATCAAAAAATGACAATGGGATTTGAGAGCTTGATTTCCCCCTTTTTTTCTCTCATGATGGTACTTGGTATTGCAGATTTTGGTGGTATAGGTCTTGTTGGACCTTTTTCTAGAGAAATGATCCATCACTCCAATTCTTCCACTTTGTGAGAGAAATGGACAGGCACAATATCAATCAAAGTTTTCATAAAGCACGTAAGACTCCCGAGGAACCTCTTTCAAGCACAAATCCTTCATTGCATAAAAAGGGACATTTATATTCAGCCATCCCTATCATAGTAGGCCTCCTCTCAATCCATAATTTCTTCAACTCTTCTGGAGATTTTTGGTGCTCCCAATGGAAGAGATGATAGTACATGACTGGAAAGATGAGAAAACATGATTGATCTTAATCAATCTCAAGAGGAGGGAAATCCAAACCTCCCGATATGTCAAGGCCCTTTGTTATCCCCTGGGTCTACAATTTCAAACAAATCCCTGAAAAATGCTTCATCTGGGCTAGTTAGATCGAAGATTTGATTTAAATCTTATGAGGATATTTCTTTCAAACTAGTTTGCCACAACTACTCTTTCCATTACACAAAAAAATCCTCATAGTAGCTTTTCAAGTCTAAAAATGGAAGGAGGATGCATACCAATGAAGAAATGAAGTTGAATTTATAATGAAAATGGTATAGATGAGATGAACTAGATGAAATCATTTCCATCAAATGAAGAAGGATTTTTCACTCAGCTCACATGAAGGAAATAAATTTGAGAGAGAGATTGGCATTGTGCAAAAAAATATATCTAGACTGATGTGACACAATTTATGGAAAAGTATTCAGCCCAGAAAGACATGAACATGAGTGTGTGTTTTGAGATTGATCCTCAAAAGGTGAAAGGGATTTTCATATCACATCAAGCCATATGGAGTGCCTAAAAACTATCAAAAGGGTTTCTTTTCCCACCAAAAGGGAGAAATGATTAAACAAAAATGCAAAAAGGAATGACATAACATCCCAATCATATGTAAAAGATTTGAAAAATGGGAGTAACTCATAATTCCTCCACCTAGCAACATAAGATAACATATTAAATTGTATGTTGTGAAGAAGAATATTCTTTGGATATTCATGCTTTTGGGGGAAAATGAAGGGTGAATGAGTGATTGAAAATGTATAAATGATGAGAATACTCTCGCATAAGGGGGTTAATTTTTCTAAGCTTTAGAGAAAGAAAGGAGAAAACTAGTTTGTACTTTCTTAAGCTGAACTAATCTGAGATACCTGAGATTTTATTCATTTATTCCCAAACCTTCTGCCAAGATGATTACATTGTATAGTCATTGGTAAACATTGAGGTCATAGGTGTTGTGTCCCCTTGTTGAAGTGTTGGTGTTTCATGAATTAATTTGTGTGTATTCTCATGAGAAATGTTAATTTGTTTCAAGATGTATTTTTTGAATCGATTCTCTGCATTCCTGTTGCAAACTTATGTTAATTAATTTCTTTGAATTACATAAAGTTTTAGTTTAAATAGAAACAATTTGGTAATTACAATTACATTATTGATGGAGCTTTCCTTCATGTTGTGGTAAATGGTTTTAAATCAATTTGTATCTATTTGATTAGGATCTTTGTTAGTTCTGAGGTATTTGGGATGTATTTGATAAGAATATAGTATTTTCATTAATAATTTATCATGAGATTTGTGTTTAAATTCTTCAAAGTTTGTGTGAAATCTTGTGTTCTTGGGCTTCCATGAATACAAACCTTCTGGTTGAAGGAGTGTTTTGGATTGTGTGATCCATATTTTACATCAAGAATAATTATATGCAATATTTGTAAGGTTCATTTAAGTTTTTGTATAATCAACTTTATCCTTCTTAACTTCCCAACAATACATCAAAATCACAACCAATATCCATTAGATCCACTTGAACTACCCATGTTTTTTTTGTTTATGCATAAATGCTAAGGAGATTTGTTAATTTTTGCATAATTTATCCAAAATATGTAGAAGCAAGATGGAATTAAATGTATTTTAGTAACCTAAGCCTTTTTAGAAGACATCTACATTTTCTAGTGTGACAACTCATGAGAGTTAGATTGTTTTATTTATTTCTTTCAAAATACAAAGTTACAAAATGGGTCCTCTCACCTTGGTTTAGGAAGAACCTAAAGTAGTAGGTAGGCCATACCTTAGTGAGGTGTTATCCAATATTCCCCTAATTCAATTGATTAATATTCTTGTATGATTATAAACATGATTTCTAAAGGAATAATAAATAGTCATGGAAAGTAAAAGGCATCAACATGATCATGATCATAAGAGAATATCATGGTAACCTAAATAAAGATAAGAAATTTAATGTTACAATATTGTTAAAGAATAATACTTTAATTTTGAATTATGTGTGTGTAAATTTGATATTTTAATGTAAAAAAGTAGGTATAAGCTTCAAACTAAAATGTTAATGGTATGGTATTTGTAATTCAGTTGATTGATATTCTTGTATGATTAGAAATATGCTTTCTAAAGGAACAATAAATAGTCATGGAAAGTAAAAGGCATCAACATGATCATGATCATAAGAGAATATCATGGTAACCTAAATAAAGATAAAAATTTAATGTTGCAATATTGTTAAAGAATAATACTTTAATTTCGAATTATGTGTGTGTAAATTTGATATTTTAATGTAAAAAAAGTAGGTATAAGCTTCAAACTAAAATTTTATATAACCATTGCTAGGTCATGTAATAATGTTTAACATTAATGATTGTATGTAATGCATAGTACAAATTTGAATCTTTGTATAATTAAATAAATTAACCTAAGTATCTAATTAGTGCATGTAGTGACAAATAGTCATATGTATCTGATTTGTGCACCATCTTAAGGGAGTTTACTTGTATCACACACAGGTAGGTTTATGATTATTAGGAAGTATAAAATGATCTTCCTTCTAAATTATTGTCTCAAAAATTAGTAAACTAGGAGAGACATAGGTAAGTGGGTCACATGAACATTGCATACCTTGTTAAAAGATCCAATCATTTATCATGATAATCATGCAAACCCTTCTTCTCTCATTTTTAAAAACTAAAGTAGGTGTTTGTGTGCATTTAAGTACATTTAGTGTGATGACTAAGTAGTATCGTGCTCATTTGAAGTGAACTAAGAAGTAATGAAAGGATGGAATTCCATGATTATCATAGGAAAATATATAGTAATGTATAATGGTAATACTACTTAATATTTTTTATAACAAATGGAATGAAGGTGGAACCCTTCCACAAAAATATAAATGGTCATCCCTTTTTGATCTAAGTAAAACCTTGAGTGTATTATGTGGAAGGAATTGATAGGTTGTGCTTGTTATCGCACGAAAACTAATGTAATATTTCCAAGTCCTTTTATGTCATTCCCAATAGGAAGGGATCAAATGAGTTAAATCTTATAATGTTTCAAGTCATTTGTGAGATGATATCGTTACAAAAAATAAGGGAGATTCCTTTCATGATTCTAAGTAGGTAGTTAGTCTCTCTTGTCAGTATCTTTTGGAAATAACTTCCTAGAATTACCCTAAGAATAGTGTTGTCACACGCATCGATCAAATACAACCATATTCCTATGTTCATACATGAGTATTTTTACCCTAATTGTGTCATTGAATGACTTGGAGAAATGTGTTAAAGACAATTTGAGCCAAGATTAGTTTTTATTACTTTGGAAGGGCCTCCATAGGAATCATAGTGATTCTATAAGTGATCTTCTTAACAACCTTTTATTAGGGGATAAACTTGAGTGAAAGAATTATACCCTACATAATAATGATCTTCATGGAAATTATGGTTCTCGAGAGACCATCTTGTTCAATGGATGTGTTTTTTCCTATTGCAACATGGGGAAACATTATTTTATTTCATAATCTCACTCTTTTGTTGAGATGAACATTATGTATACATGAATTGAACCTTGTAAAATGTGTTTCGAATGATACTTTTCTTCTTATGTATACATGAATTGTGTTTGACTTAGAATTCATAGAATAATGATGTTTAGGGTACCTATTATGGGTTAAGAAACTTAGTTGTGAATATCTCACTTCCTTAACAATGGATAGTGTGCGTTTCACTTCACACCAAAGTTGTGCAAACTTAGACCTAACATTTTTGTTAGAACTAAAGTAGAATTTTTATTTTAAAAGAAGAAATGAGAAAAAATATGGAAAGTAACAAATGATAGAACCCTTTAATGAAATGAGCCTTGTCTCGAAATGTGGTATTATGTGTCATAAAGATAATGATTGTTCTTCCAAAACTGAAATACTTTAAGTAATAAACCACAATGCATACAAAATTAAAATTGTAAACCATGTGTTAATTGTATCAATGCAACTATGAGTGTTAGTGTTATGTGGGTGTAATGTTATATACCTTGTGATCAATGCAGCTTTTTAGTAAGTGTGGTGTCATATAAAAAAATCACAAGTTTTATTGTTACATTTTGGGTTGTGAAATTATGGGGTGTTACAAATATATGAATACTAGGGCATCTTTACCCACCAATATCTTTTTTGTTTTGTTATATTTTGTACATATTGTTTAGTTTTTTATTTATCATATGTGAAGATCTTGTCAATTAGGAGTAATTGATAATGAAGGATTGAATGCCTCTAACTTCTTAAAATTTTCTTATGGCTTTACCCACACATTTTCCTTGTATATCTTGAGAAGATCTTCTACTTCTCCCTCTCTTTATTTCACCTCAAGTACGATATGGTAAATAGTCATCATTGGTCCACTACCACTTGGTTTTCTTCCTTCACCACCCGACTTAAAGACAAAACATTTGTATAGATCTTGTTTCAATGGGTAATATTTCCATTACCAATAAAGCATCGAGATCCTTTATCCATAATGCACTTACCACATATATAGTTCCACCAAGGGAAACAATTATTATGGAATGGTTAGAAACATGTATGGTAGTGGCATTGTACCTTTTATATTTTCTTCTACCATGTATGTAGAGGTCAGTGGGGGTTCAATCCCCACCTAAAAGTTTATTTAGGATTCAAATCTTGAGCATATTTTCCACTACGTTTTATTTCTTGGGAATATAATTTTTCCCCCATGTGAAACAAACAATTTTAATATTGTTTACTATTAACTCAAGCTTATAAGGTCTTATATAGTAAAAATTACTATTGGTCAAATGTTGTTAACAAAATAGTGAAAATTCAACACCGCAATGGTGAATATCTAACACAACTTGGTATTTTCTCATACCTTATTTCTTGGGGATGGAATGATGCCCCAATTATTATATCTTAATTAAAGTAGGTCATTGGAGTGTCACTCAAGACATATGCTTCTATTAAAATTGCTTGAAGATAACACTCATTAAACACAAAAATTTCCTTACGAGAAGAAACTACACTCTCCAATTTCATGCACTACACATATCAATCTCAAGAAAACAGATGCCTCTCATATCTACCATGGGAATTCATTTTCAACAGACCCTTTTTTACATATCCTATAATCATTGCATTACATGATACCACATTACATGCCTTATGCACATTTCCACATTTTGCATTCATATCTACAGAGGCACTTAGTGGTACATAATCTGATAAAATCCCCCTCTATATGCTTTCATTGATATCCATACCCTATTTCAAAGATCTTATTTTGAGATAAACTATAAGTATGGTAGAAAAGGTGAACTGATCAAGTTGGAAACTTGTAGAATACATGCTTTGAAATAGAAGCACTACTTCATGAGCATTCCCATGCCTTATAATTCTAAGAATGAAGATAATTCTCTATTGAATTTTGTTATAAAGGTATTTTATGTGTTTGATAGAGCAAAAATAAGTATAAAAATTCCCAAATATCTATTTTAAAATAAATTCCAACCAGTCAAAACCCATTTCTAAAATTTTAAATTGAAAAAAACAACATTTATGGAAATAAAATAACATTTATGGTATTAACAATTAGAAATAATGGCCACATTATTACAAACATACAACACAAAAAAACTATAGCCTATACTTTTGTGGGTGGAAAATTTTATCAACAACAACCCATAAGTCGATCACATGAAATTCCTTCCCTATAATCATTACAATGTATTTAGATTTATGGAGAAACATGCTAGTTGCAAAAGCATGTGTAAAATATTAAAAATACCATCTTGATTGATATTATTAGCAGATGAGTGAAATACTCTTTGTATTCTTATGGAAGTCCTTATCTAAGACAATAATCAATTTTTCATGCCATAAATATAAAATGGGATGACTACGTTAAATATTCTATCAAAAAGTATGCCAAAAAGGCTTGTCACTTTTCAACAAAGATCCTCCATGAGAGATACTCCATTGTAAATACTTTTATTTTATACATATATTGAATTAGTAACTTTAATGATTTAACATAATATGGTTAGAAATAAATAAGAAGTCTCACAAAAAAATGGTTTAAGCCTCTATCGATGTGGCCAATTTACATATGTGTCCATATAATTATATGTATTCTTCATATTTTAATTGCCATACATCGTAATGGGTTATATTCTCACAATATATCTATGAATTTGTTATAAGTACAAGAGATGTGTTTCCCTTATATATATATATATATATATAATATGAACCTATTAATATTTTTTATGTTTTCATAAATACGGTTTAATCTAGAAATCCCATGTGTACAATGCAATGTAAACGCAAAATGGTATATGTTATTTGATTTAGAGGGATATTTATTACTTTTGTAGTTGATGTTGTGATGTGAATCCAGTTGCAAGAGGTTGAAATACCTCCAAAAACACACATAAACAGCTTTGCAAATAAAACCAGGAGTTTCAAAATAGCTTACTTCTCATTCTGGAATTCACATTGATCTATTACATCATTACAATTCTCCTTTTATTTCAAGACTACTCTAAAACCCTAAAATGCAAAACCCAAATGCAAAACAATTCGGATTGACCCCAAAATTTGTGTTCCAAATATGCATTCATAAATTAGGGCTCACACGAAATTTGGACTTATTCTGGACAAGCACAACAAAAGTTATTAAAGTTCTAAGACCTAGTCAAAAGCGAAAAAAACATTCGAGCCAATTTTAGGCCACTAGATGAAGGAATTCGAGCCCGAAAATGTGCCAAAATGGGCACAACCTTGCATGGAAGAGTTGACCCCAACATAGTACTAATGTATATCTACCACCCTATAAAATTTCAGGATGATCCAACGGTCGGATCAAAAGTTATGGTCTCTGCAAGTTATGCTCCCGCATCATTCTCCCCTAGTTGAAAAGAATTTAGCTCCTGCAAATTTTGTTGACGGAACTCATCTAATTTTGCACTATCAATTTTCTTCAACTCCCACTCAGAATCCAAGTATTTTATTCTTGCTGCAAACCTTCCCACTGTACCAAATATCTGTTGTAGCTCCCATGTCTAGTAGTGATTATCTTTTGGTCCAAGACACGCATTACCCTCTCCTTTTTCTCCTTCGGCATCTATTTCTTCCAGTTTATTTCTTCCTCCTCTGCAACATTTTCATCATGACTTGGAAACTTATATAAATCAGAAACATTAAAAACTAGCGAGATAGCAAAGTTTTCAGGTAGCTCCACCTTGTAGGCATTATCACTCATTTTCTTCAGAATCCTACATGGCCCAATCTTCTTATACTTGAGTTTATTATATGTTCCCTTTGGAAACCTCTCTTTCTAAGATGAACCATCACCATATCTCCTTCTTCAAATACACTTACTCCCTACGGCATCTCAGAATTGTTTTATAATGTGCATTACTCACTTTAAGCTTTTCCCTCACTTCATCTTGTAGGTGTAGAATGTGTTCGCAAATGCTTCGCATCATCACTAGTTTCATCTTCACCTGGTAGAACAATTAGATCAAGGACCCCCTTAGGATTCCTACCATATACAATCTGGAAAGGAGACCTCCCTATTGACCTGTTTATCGAGCTATTATATGCAAACTCAGCTTGAGGTAAAGCTAAGTCCCATTGTTTTGGCTTTTCTCCAACTATACAACGTAGGAGATTTCCCAAGCTTCTGTTCACTACTTTTGTTTGCCCATCAGTCTGGGGGTGATATGCACTACTGAACTATAGTTGTGTCCCCAATTTCTTCCACATATTCCTCCAAAAGTGACTCAAAACTTCGTGTCCCGATCTGAAGTGATCGTTCTTGGAATTCCATGCAATCTAACCACTTTTGAAAAAAACAAATCTGCAATTCTGGAAGCATCATTAGTTTTTTTACAAGAAATAAAATGTGCCATCTTAGAGAATCTATCAACCAAAAAAGATAGAATCATTCCCTCGCTATGTGTTAGGAATCCCTAACACAAAATCCATACTCAGATCAACCCATGGCCCTGTAGGGATAGGCAATGGCATATACAACCTAGTATTCTGTGCATGACCCTTAGCCATTTGACACACTCTACATCTTGCTACAACCCTACGATGTCCCTCTTTACCTTTGGCCAATAATACTTTTCTACGACAAGAGAAATTGTCTTACTTATACCAAAGTGTCCAGCCAACCCTCCACTATGCAATTCTCTTATAATATTTTCTCTCATTGAACCAACAGGGATGCACAATTGTTTCCCCTAAACAAATAACCATCCTTGTATCAAATAATCAAAAGAATCACTACCTATCATTGTAGGCTCCTTAAGATTTCTGACAACATCACCAAAATCAGGATCACCTTCATACAATTCCTTAATTGCCTCAAACACTAGGACTTTATTTTCCATTGTTGTCAAAAGGGCTACACGCCTACTCAAGGCATCAACAACTTGATTCTGCTTACCAGACTTATGCTTTAAAACAAAAGTATATTCTTGCAAAAATGAAACCCATTTTGCATGCCTACTATTTAGTTTCTTTTGTGTGTTTACATATCTCAAGGCTTCATGGTCAGTGAAGAGTACAAATTCCTTTGCTACCAAGTAATGTCTTCAGTTCCTTAATTCCTGAACAATAGCATAAAATTCCACATCATAAGTAGAATATTTCCTCCTGACTTCATTTAGCTTTTCACTAAAGAATGCCACTGGTCGTCCTTCTTGACTCAACACAGCTCCAATCCCAACATGTGAGGCATCACAGTCAACCTCAAAGACCTTGCTAAAATCTGGCAATACCAAAATAGGTGCTTCTGATACTTTCTTCTTCAACAATTCAAAACTATCTGTTGCTGCCTTGGTCCATACAAACTCCCTCCCTTTGTACACTTTGTTATGGGTGCAACAATGCTACTGAAATTCCTGATGAACTTCCTATAAAAATTTGCCAATCCATGAAAACTACGAACCTCTATCACATTCCTTGGAATAGGCCATTCCAGAATTACCTTTACTTTTTCCTCATCCATCCTCACTCCATCCCCTGATATGAAAAATCCAAAAAAACAAGACTCTTCTGAAGGAATCTACACTTCTTTAAGTTTGTATATAGACTCTCTTTACGTAAAAAGTCTAGCACCAATTTTAGATGTAACAAGTGTTCTTCCACTGTCTTACTGAATATCAAAATATCATCAAAATAGACAACAACAAACTTACCATTGTATTCTCGGAGTACTCTGTTCATCAACCTCATGAATGTACTGGGTGCATTAGATAGCCCAAATGGCATCACCATCCACTCGTATAATCCATATTTTTTTAAAAGCAGTTTTCCATTCATCCCCTTCATGGATTCGGATCTGGTAGTAACCACTCCGTAGGTCAATCTTATTAAAATATCAGGCTCCCGCTAGCACATCCATCATATCATCCAATCTCGAATTGGAAACCGATACTTAATTGTGATCTTGTTTATGGATCTATGTCTACACACATTCTCCAGTCTCCATCTTTTTGGGAGTCAATAACGTTGGAGTTGCACATGGACTCATGCTTTCTCTCACTAACCCTTTCTGTATTAGATCTATCACTTGTCTGTTCAACTCTTCACTCTGTGTTGGACTCATCCGATAGGTTGCCTGGTTTGGAAGGGCCGATCCTGGGATCAAATCAATATGGTGTTGAATATCTCGCTTTGGGGTAACCCATCTAGTAGCTCATTTGGTATGACATCTTTGTATTCTTTTAGTATCTTTTCTGCTGCAATAGGTATATTAAAGCCTTCTTTCTCCAGCTTCTTTGACATTAGTGCATAACAACATCCAACTTCTTCCATTTCTGTAACAAACTCTTTTGTAGCCAATAATCCCTCACTCTTCTCTTCTTCCTTGAAGGGTAATAAGACCACCTTTACACCATCCTTCCAAAAGGTATATGTATTTTTCCCTCCATCATGTGTAACCTTTCTATCATATTGCCAAGGCCTACCCAATAATATATGACATGCATCCATTGGGATAACATCACACCACACCTCATCCCTGTAGGTATTCCCAATTGAAAAATTTATAAGGCATCTTTTATCTATGGTTACTTCATTTCCTTTCTTGAACCATGATATACGATAGGGATATGGGTGTCTTGTCACATTTGCATTTAGTTTATCAACCATTACGCTTGAAATCATATTTTCACAACTACCACCATCAATAATAATTTTACATACCTTTCCTTCGAGGTGCATCTTGTTCAAAATATATTTGTTCGAAGCCATGAATTAGCTCTAGCAACATCACGTTCTTTCTCCTTCCTTGGGACAATCATTTTCCTCCTTATCATGAGGGTTTCACCCAAGTCTACAAAGAACCTCCATTTCTTCTTCCTCTTGACCTCAACAGATTTACTTGTGGTTTTTCTCCTTGCCATCTATCTTGTGTAGGATAGTGCAGACACTCAAAAGCTCTCGTGCCCCTCTTCACCACATCTCGTAACATGTATATTGCCTTTGGGGGCTATTCCATCCCCGTCCTCCATTATAACCTCTTCCTCCGAAATCCCCTACTTCTTTAGTAGTTACCATGGCTTTGACCAAAATCTTCATGCCCTTCTGTATTAGAGGATTCACCTTTTGTAGATTCAAATCTACCCCGCCCTCATTGGAGATGATGATGGACCTCTTCACACCTCTTCTAAAATTAATCCTCTTGTTCTTTTCCTCTCGCCTTTAATGCAAGTTGATAAGCATCATCTAGGCTATGGATCCGGAGCATACTCAACTTATCTTGTATGGTGTAACTCAACCCATTTATGTACCGTGTAGCCTTTTGTTCTTCAGAATCTCCCTGTTCCACCCTAATTGATAACTTGTAAAATTCATTAGTATACTCCTCAATGCTGAGATCCTTCTGCCTTAGGTTTTGGAACCTTCGAAAGAGTGTCTGAGCATAATCTATAGGAAGAAACTTTTCTTTCAGCTTCTTTACCATTTTATTCCAGTTTCGGATCTTGCCCTTTCCATTCCTTTGTCTTTCATTTTGTAGGTGATCCCACCAGATCAATGCATGTCCGAATAACTTAGTGCATGAAAACTTAACCTTCTTCTCCTCTGAAAGGGTTTTCCACTCAAAGAATTTTTCCATGTGATTTAACCAGTCAATCAACTCCTCTGGTCGTAACCCTCCACCATAATCAGGAACATTAATCTTGATGTCGTCATTCTTTCCCTCTAAAGCCTTGATCAATCTCTCCTCAAATGGTCTCTCATTCAAGGTTTCTTCATCTCTCTCATTTTCTTCTTCATCTCCTCCTTCATTCATTAATGGAGGCTCTTCTTCAATATCACTATCTAGGTTTGCATCCCCATTTGCATGTCTCCTTCTAAGGCGGGTAACTTCTCCCGTGAGCTCAGAACTTGTCTCTGTAGCTCCTACATATGCCTATTCATCTGGGCATAACCTCCCCTCCCACGTCTAGCCATGGTTATATAAAACAGAGGTAAAAACTACACATAAAAATGTAATATGTTACCTTAACTATTTCGCAAGATCAAAATCCAGCTCTGATACCAATTGATGTGAATCCAACTGCAAGAGGTTGAAATACCTCCAAAACACACATAAACAACTTTGCAAATAAAACCAGAGTTTCAAAATAGCTTACTTCTCATTCTAGAATTCACACTGATCTATTACATCATTACAATTCTCCTTTTATTTCAAGACTACTCTAAAACCCTAAAATGCCAAAAACCCTAAAAAGCCAAAAAACCCTAAAATGCAAAACAACTCAAATTGACCCCAAAATTTGCATGCCAAATATGCATTCATAAATTATGGCTCATGTGAAATTTGGACTTATTCTGACAAGCACAACAAAAGTTATTAAAGTTCTAAGACCTAGTCAAAAGTGGAAAAAACATTCGGAGCCAATTTTAGGCCACTAGAAGACGGAATCCGAGCCCAAAAACGTGCCAAAATAAGCACAACCTTGCCGGAAAATTTGACCTTAGCATAGTACTAATGTATATCTACCACCCTGTAAAATTTTAGGACGATCCAACGGTCGGATCAAAAGTTATGGCCTCTGTAAGTTATTCTCCCGCATCATGTTGATAAGGGGTATGATTGATTTTTTAAGTGTAGGAAAATAGATGAAGCATTACATTTAAAGGTTTTTCTCTACATTTCAAATTTTTACAAATTTGTACATATACATTTGCCAATATTATATCATGAGTGGTAGCCTTTTATGGACTATTTTATTTCAATTAAACATGAATACATGAAGAATTCCATACATTTACTGATTGTATATCATGATTTGGTAGCCTTTTGTGGCCAATTATATTTTTACTAAGCATGAATACATTTTATACCGCTTTGGATGCAAGAAGTGTTGAGTATAATAGTAGTGGAGGTGCTATCAAAGTAGAGGGTAGTATTTACGACATGTTCTTTTGGTTGAGTGATAGTAGTATTGAGTCCTTTCTTATTGCTCCAAGTGTTGGTAAGTGCACCATTTTTTATTACCTTTCGAATGAAAAATGAGGAAAAATGTACACATTGGAAGGCAAGTGAACTCTAGAGAAAGTTGTGAATGTCAGACCTTTCCTTTCAGTGGTTCCAACGTCAAATTTTTCTCTATGCAAAGTAAGTCCCTGGAACTTGTGGATAGTTAATCCCTAGACCATTTTAATTGGAAATTGTCTTTGATTCCCTCTCAAAAAAAGGGTTATTGGAATATGTAACAGATTGGAGGGATTCCAACATGGGTCATTGTATCTATCAAATTTGACAACAACAAATAAATTTAATGCTTTGGTGGTGGCATTTATGTGTCATAGAAAATGTCGGTGATTTTTCTTGTAGCACCATTTATGAGGCCACTCTCAACCCATAAATTAGCAATAAGTATGAATGTTTATTTTTTTCATAGCAAAACTTTGTGTTCCAACTGATCATCATCAGGATCTCTTGTTTCACCTCACCTATTACTTTCACCAATGGATTGGGAGATTGGAATGTTCAATGCCTTCAACATCTGAAGGTTGTGGGAGTTCATGAGTTCATTTTTGTAAAAAAATGTCACACATCCTTAAAAATGTTGAGATGATTTTGAGTTAGGTGTGAGTCGGTGCGAGACATTAGGAGTTCCCAGTCCTCAATAAGAGGAGTTGAATCTCACATATCGAGCAGTATATTCTGGAATGAAACTTGTGCATTAGTTGTTCCTTGTTATAAAAATATTATTTGTAATGTAATGGAAGAATGGAATCCCTTCCAAAGGATAGCTCCATTTTAATTAATTGCATAAGTAGGACTTTCAAAACCATTGGTAATTTTTTGAGGTCGCGGAAGAGGATGATGATCTGTTCCCAAATTTTGTTGTTTTTGAATATGGGAAAGCCTCACGTATCCTGTAGTCAATTTTGCTTAGCAACTTTGGGCCAATGAAACTCATTTCATCAATAAGAATATATTCTATATGTTTTAGTGACTCTTGAAAATATGATAATGCATGGCCTTCAAGGGGTTTTAGTTCTTTGATTGGAATATGGAGGCCTACATGGATTGTGGATGCAAAGATGTTGAATGTTGAAAACTGAAAAGGGCTAGTAGAAGGAGACGAGAGGGAGATGTGGTTGATGTCGCTGTGAATGAATTTTGGATTTTATTTATCAAAAATTATTTACCGTGCCAATTGTTCCTTGAATTATCAATCTTAGTGGAGGTAGAAGGGAATTATTTATTGAATGGTTTAGTATGGTATCAAGGGTTGGTTATTAGTCCGAAGAAAAAGAAAGTGTGGAAGATGGTGGTGTGGCCTGCATGCTGGTGTTAATTATGTCTTCCTTTTATCTCTTGATGAATGATGAACCAATTATTTGTAAATCAGGTGGAACATCATGTATGTTTAAATTATTGTGTATGCCAAATTATCGTTTCAAAAACATTTCAAGATTTTCAAGACCCATGTTGTTTCCCGTAGAGAAGAAGTTTTGCCAAAACCTATCATTCATGCAAAGTGCTTCTGTTTAATACTACATTCATCCTCGAGTCATAACTAATATCGTAACATGCCCCGTGTCTGTGGTAGTGCGTAAAACATGCCATGGTCTGCAGTTGTGCTTGAACAAGTCCTAAGTGTCATTGACGTCATGTGGTTTAAGCCAAATTCAGAGATATATTTTTTAAAAGGCTTGTATAAAAGGAGTTTGACCAATAGAAAAAGGTCATAGGATGTTGAATCCCGAGTGGGACATCCAAAATTCTCGGTGGACCCAAACAATTGCTTTGCTCAATCATAGTTTCCATTTATCACCTTTACGATTCTTATTGTACCTCCAATCTAGAGAAACATAAATTAGAGGTAGGTGTTCCATGCTTACAGGGAGAACTCTATATGCATCTAAGAAAAAAAAAAATTCCTTGTACATCAACGTCCCTTTCAATGACATGTCTTAAATTTTTTTGCTAACATTTAATGATACAAATGAATGGTTGCACATAACAAGTGGAAATTTTTAGAGCATGTGTCATGTTTATTTTGTGCTTATGTCATGTTTAATAATGATTTCTATGAGCATTTTTCAGATTGCAATATGTCTTTGGAGAATCCACATCAAAGCATCTCTTGAAAATCTGGATAGCATTTGGTGATCGGTTTCTAAACGTTGCTCTGCTTTTGAAGCATATTTTTCAATATACTTAAGAAATGAATAGAGGGAAAGTATTGGTTAGAAATCAACATTTTATCTTTATATGGATATCATAATTTGGTTGTGAATGTTCAATCTATCATCATTACTCAAAGGGAGGTACTTGATTTTCCCATCACTTTAAATGACCAATGATGAAGTAGGTTGTGTGGCCTAGGGTGTGTTGTACTCCTTGACCGAAGCTACGATTGCTTTCTCTGTAGAAATGTTTTCTCTGAACATTTACTGTAGCGGTTAACATGATTAAGAATATCTTCAAGGTAAACAAGTGGGGAGGATAATAGAATTTTTTTTCATCTAGCAAGCAAGGGTCATCTAGCAGTGACCTTCGAAAAAATCCAACCGATTCATAAGTTGGGTGGGGTTCAAGGAAGATACAAACTTATAAAATTATTGTTTGGTTGCCTCAATATTTTGTGTATCCACCAGTCCATTACATGAACTATAGGGGAATTCTCAAGCCGCGATAAATTTTTGACATATGTGGAACCTCTATGTTTCCAATCATACCCGTGAGATGAGGGAACATAAATAGTAGTTATTTAGTTTGGAACAAACTCAAATATAATTAGATTGTATTACCTATACCAAAAATTCTACTGTCCAAGTCCCTATGCAATATTTCTTCACAAAAATATTGTGAATCTATGATGAAAGTATGATGATGCTCAATAACGGTTAGAGACAATGTTAAGGTTTCGAAATGTTGTGTGGATCGAGGATCAATAGGGCATGCACCAAACAAAATACTATGGAGATTTGACCATTTAATGTCTCTGCAACACTTAGAGTGAAGAATAAATTTGGTGTCCCCAATTGTTCCACCATATCTCGAATCTCGAACCAAACCACATTAAAGTGTCTGCAAGAAAGGTTTTCTTTATGGCATTCCATTAGTTATCTTCGCAAATATCTAATTATTGGAGGGATTCCATATTCTACGTTCTATTTCATAAAATTTGTTGATGTAGAATAGCTCCTATACCACATTATGAGGTTTAGAAGGAAGTAGTAAAATCATGGGTGGGAACCAAAATACCCATAATGGTAGCGCATCAAATGTAGAGCGTATTTATGCTTTGGAAATTATTTTATGTGTGGTTATTACCACCACATTGCTTTCCTTCTTTGGAAACAAAGTTAGGAAAACCATTGATAAAAGGACCTTTGTATTGTAGTAATTTATTGATGAGAGCCCACGCTCGGCTAAAGCATTGTAAATGGATTCTTACCACAAGTGGTGAGCAAGAACTATTCGATTTCCTCTTCTCTATTGCTATATTATAAGGTGTTGGCATGAAAGACAATGAGTGTTTGTGCATTTCATTAGAGTCAATTGAAACATCAATACCATGAGTTGTAGAAGCCATTTTTAGTTGCGGTAGTTCCATTGTGGCTATGTTAAGAGAGGAGGAAACATTTGATGACTCAGATGGTAGAGAGGAAAGGGCATCCTTGTCGATTAAGACATCTTTTTAATAGGGATCATGGAAGATTTTATATTGCAAGGCTGCCCAAACATGAGATATATTGACGTATAAATCATACTTTGTTAAATTAGTTCCTTCCCTTTGTATGAGTACTATGTCTAAATCTCCAAGGCGATGTGGTAGGTATTTTTATATTGAAGTAATGTTTTGTAGGAAAATTATGGTGTTTCCTGAGTATTTGTATTATCTACCATGTACTTGGATGACTTACAAGAATGGATTGAATCATGCGATAAACATCTCCTTGATTTGGGTTAAAGACACAAGAATGGTAGATTGTTTTTCAGGGTCCATGTTGTTCCATGAAAAGAAGCGGTGGCCATGTTTTTCAAATTTGCATCTATTATAGGAAGGAAAGCCTTCAAACAAACTTGTTTTAATTCCAAGGTAATTTTCCAAATAGATTGAGAAAGTTTCGATGTTTTTCAACAAATCTATTCTTTTTTGAAACCAACATTGGGCTTAAAAGTCTACGACAAGGGCAGAAATATGAAAAACTCTGTGTATGGAAAGGGGTGGGGTGTTTTGTGTATGTATAAAGCTTTAGATGAAAATAACTATAAATTACATAGTTCTTTTTTGGCATCATAAACTATAGGTATTTGGCTACATATAACCACAAATTTTGGCATTTCTAACTACAAAATAAAATTGCATCATAAAACATAATTTTTTTTTAGCTTATGTAGTAATTTTCAAGCCCCATTCAACTGACAAGAATTTTCAAACAAGGCCATTTTTCCACAACAACAATAAAATCAAAGCTTTTTCTCATAATTCATAGGATTTAAATGAAAAAAAGACAACTCAGGCAAAATTTTTAACAAGAGTACAAAAACATTATAGAAGTTTAGGTTGTACTTATGTCGAAACCCACGAGGCTACTTAGTTTCTCTTTTGTTCGAGTACTCGATTTTTTTTTAAAACTAGCTACAAATTTCACTTCAATCCCAAACTACGTTACTTGGATTCAACAAAGTTAGCTTCTAACTTTCTTTTCTGTTTAGTATTTTAACTCTGATTTTCAAATGCTACCTGATTTTGGTGAGTATACATTTCAATATAGATATAAGGAGAATTCTATGCTTGGTTGGCTGCACTAGTGGGCCTCTTTGTCCATGTTTACCTCCTTGCTAGGTTCTTAAGTATTTCTCTAAATGGTTCACTTTACAATTTCCTTTGGTATGCATTGAACTTATTAATTTTTTCTTATGATCTACCCATCTTCAAGATATATCATCCTATCCCCGATATTGTTCTATATCATTAAATGACATCTGGAAGATCCATCAAATGCACATTGAACTGTCTATCACAGACCACTAAATGTGCAAAGTGAGAGCTCTGTCATAGTCCACCAAATGTCCATTGAGATCCTTTGTAAGTTCAAATCATGTTCTTAGTTCCAAGTCTTTAATCAGGGGTATTTTTATGTTTAATCTGAATGTGCTGCAGAGAAATACTATTGAGAAAAGGGGCTTGTGAATCAACCATATTGGTCTTTGAGCTACCAACAGGAACCCAAGCAGACAATACCTTCCATGTCTCACACATGACAAAAGTATATGGAATAATGTCAATATGTTATAGGCTTTGCGACCCATATATAGTGGAGGACACAATCTTTTGATTTTGGACCATAATTTGGCAACTAAGGAGAGGATGATGGATGAAAGTGGCCTAAGATACTTTAACAACCAACACTATAATTTACCTAGGGAAAAATAATTCAAGTAGGTCATATGGTCACGATGGCTAAAAGAGGCACTCACATGTTAAACATAAGAATATTTATATAGTTGTGTAGGAATAATCAATTCTTTACAAAATAGAGAACTCGCTTACCATAGAATCCGAATTTGGGTTTTCTACCCTATACAAAAATCCTTGAAAGAATAGAGGAAATAATAAAATTGAAATTATTCCCAGAAGATTAACATATAGCAAAGAGAATGTTTTATGCAGAAAGACACAAATATATCAAGAAAACACGTAACATAAAATTAACTATAAAAAAGCCAAAATAAAAACCATGAGTTGTAAACCATAATTTCAAAATGACATGAAATAAGGTATAAGAAAAGCAACTATGACACTATACACCACAGAATCAAAAACATGCTCAATGAAACACTACATTTTTTCGAAGCCTCTTAGCATTTCTGACTGTGTGGTAATCAACCAAAGTGTAATTTCTGAATCTGTGAGTGATCCATGTTTGTAAATCTCTCCTTATTACTTCTTCTCTTGTACACACCTATATGTAGGTAATGAGGTATGTGTTTCCTTAATTGAATTTTTGTACAATACTTGTTTCATGTTAAAGTTCCTATGTCAATGCCTTTTTTTCTGATGATGTTGTGGTTTTTCAATATAAGGAAAAATTACAAACCATTGATAGTGTCTGAGAGGAAATCTTGTTCAACTCTTACATGGACTATGACACAAATGGTCGAGATTGGGCAGATGGCCATCGTCCCATGTACACCATAGCTTCTCACCATTCCAAGTACTTGGAGTGACACACATGCTCTCACAGTGATCCCAAAGGAAAATTAGGACATCTCCATATCTACTCTTGCCATTGCACGATAAAGTTGAAGAGCTTTAGTTCCCTATCCTTCCTACACATATCCTCGGAATGTAAGCAACGCAGATCCAAAACATGAAACTTCACATTACAACACTGGGAGAATGAACTCGACAATTTAAACTTGCAACTTTTCTAAGGCTGCCCGAAACATGTAACTATCGATGAAAATAACTTTAAAAAAGTGAAAACATCAAAACATCCATCAAATTTAGGTCGGTGGCATGAACGACCATGACTCTTTACCATATGGGAACACTTTGACGTATATATATATATATATATATATATATATATATATATATATATATATATATATATATTCTCGTGATTGGCCTCATAGATTACTTAGGTCCATACCATATATATTTATATGTCATTATTTATTTAAGATATATTTAAGAATATGCACTAATTTGAGATAGGAATATTATACACATATATTGAATTAGTATATATTAAAGTCATGTATATGATAAATAAGTTTTCTTATAAGTTATTTATGGTGTTATGTATTTGATACATATTCAATATATTTTATATAATATATTATTGATAAATTTAAAATCAACATGATTTATATTGGAAACCCAGGAAAATAAAAGATAATAATAAAGACAATTTTATATGAAAACAACAAATGATGGATGTAAAAAGACAAATAAATAAAATTATTAAAAGATCATGATAGATAAAGATTTGCAAAATGTGGGATTAAATTGTCCATTAATGAATTTGAAGTAGAAAAGAGACAACATATAGATAAGATGATAACTATTCATACACAAACAACTCAAGATGAGAAATATGTATTACTTAACAAGATTATAAATATAAATATGTTTGAAACAATTGAATGAGGCAAAAAGACAATATAAACAAGAACACCATCATGAAGCATCTTTGAGACACTAATTTTGGTAACCATTTACACACCATGTGGAAATGGCATGTACTTATTACAAATTTATTTCTATGAATTTATTATAAGCACAAGACATATGTTTCCCTACTATATATGAAATAATATGAGCGTATTAATATTTTTGATGTTGTCATAAATATGATTCAAAATCTATACATTCTTGTGATTGGCCTCCGTAGGTTACTTATGTCCGTACCATATATATTTATATATCATTATTTATTTAAGATATATTTAAGAATATGCACGAATGTGAGATAAGCGTATTCCACACTTATAATATTGAATTAGTATATATTACAAGTCATGTATATTATAAATAAATTTCTTATAAGTTATATATGTTGTTCTTTATTGGATACATATTCAATATAATTTATATTTAATATATTATTGATAAAATTAAAATCCACATGATTTATATTGGAAACCATAGAAAATAAAAGATAATAAGAAAGACAATTTTATATGAAAACAAAAAATGATGGATGTAAAAGAGAAATAAAGAAAATTATTAAATGATAATGATAGATACAGATTTGCAAATGTGGGATTAAATTTTCTATTAATGAATTTGAAGCAGAAAAGAGACAACATATAGATAAGATGATAAAAATTCATACACAAATAACTTAAGATGAGAAATATGTATCATAAACAAGGTTATAAATACAAATTTGTTTAAAGCAATTGAATGAGGCAAAAACAATATAGACAAGAGTGTCATCATAAAGCATCTTTGCGACATTAATTTTGGCAACCATTTGCACACCATGTAGAAATGGCATGTACTTCTTACATATTTATTTCTATGATTTTGTCATTTTATGTGATGTGCATGGCACAATTTAATTAATATTAAATAATTCCTTATTTTGTGACTTTATTTAATGTATATTACACACTTGAATTATTTTCAAATGTTTTTCTCATTGTCATTTTATGTGATGTATGTGAGAGATTTGATTTAAAATGAAAAGTTTCATATTATATATGTTAAAGGTAATTGTAAGACACATGGATGCTAAGTTAGCACACCTATCTTAGATAAATTTATGTAAAAGACACCATCATTCTCAAAACATCTATATTAGATATGAGACATAAGTGGAACATGTGTGTATTTAGAATAACATCATTTGATATCTTTGACATTAATTTATCTAAAATAGCTATGTTACTTATAATGTGACAAACAATATTAAATTACTAAATATTTTAGTACAACATAATATATTAACTTATTTTTTTGTTAAAAAATATATTTTCCATATATAATTTATTAATTATGATATTACTATACAATTTAATACTACTACTAAATGTGTTCTAATTTAAATTAAAAAAAAAAACAATTGACTTATTTTATATGAAATTCCCTCAAGTAACGTAAATTATATATCATGTATGTAAAAACAATTAATGTCCCTCATCACCCTTTTTTTCATGTAACTATTTCTTTAAAATTACAATTAAAGTTATTATTTCATCCCAAAACATATTGGCAATTTATTTTTTCTGTGCTCCATTTTATTGTTGTTAAATGGTCGCATTATGACTACAGTTAAATATCGAGATGATAATACTTTTCAGTGTGCGGACATTAAAATGTAATAATAAAAAAAGTCATAGTCGGTAGCTTCCTCATCATTTTCAGAGAATCCCCCGTTTCATCTGGTTCTGGTTACACCTCTAAATGCAATCAAGATGTTAAGATATGCGCCCTTTGGCAGTTAAATTGATTTACCATATGGTAAATTTGATTCCACCAAAATTCAATCTTTTTGTTGTGTGGTCTTCACTAATTTAAGTTGGTGCTATTTTCCAATTGGATTCCTTTAAAATTGTTATGTTTTTTGAGCCATCATTAAACAAGTAGATATTAAGCAAACAAAAGTCATCAATGTCATAACCCAAATAGTTTTCGGATTGGATGAAGTCAAACAAAGTAAATCTTGAGGATAAGGAAATATGGAATTGTGTGAAACCTGAAGCAATATATTTTAAAGATTTTTTAAAAATTTTTTTGTGGGTGTCATGCTTCCGCCGCTCTTGTTTTCGGTTATGTATAGTATTGTTTTCTAGTCGTGACATTTCTCATTTTTTTAAATAACCATTTTATAGTAATATAATGATGTATTTCAATTATAAATATATATGCTTTTTGAATTGGATTTGTGAAAGGTTTAAATGGATCTCTTATTGGAAATCATATCCTGTTATTTGGAACCACAAAAATATAAGTTTTTTTAATATTAGATTTAATCGGAGGTAACATCACAAATTTTCCATGCAATTTTTCATTTTCAGATTATTCATTGTACAATCTTTTAATCTCAAATTACTTACATCTTTTCTCAAAGGTAATGAATAAAAGTATATATCACATACATGTGTATATTTTAATAAAACTAACACTAATAGATACATATTTATCGATACAAAATTCACATATTTTAAAAAATTGTTAATTATTACCAACACAAACTAGTTTAACCTATATGTCGACAAAAAATAATATAAAATGTAATGGATTTATTAATTAGTTTAACACATTTCAATGAAAAAAACTATATAACAAATCTAAAATTCAAACCTAAAGTATTATAAAATAAACGATTAAATACAATATTAAAACTAACCATAAGAAAATTAATTAAAATCTCTAGAAATTAGAGTTGTTATTTAAATAAGTGGAACCATCCTCTACTATTATAAGCCCATACCATCTCCATCAAATTGGGAAAAGGACTTAAGAGGTATCATGCGGGTGAGGGGTTGAATCATGTGTCTTCTCGAAAATGAAAAATAACCCAAATTTGTATTGATTTTGCTCTATTTAAAACATTTATATTTTGATTACATGTAGAAAAGCATAAATAATTAAATAATTGTGCATGGGATTTGTAATGCATTCATACAAGTGATAGGTTCCAATGAGTACGTGCCTTATACCATGCCACCTAATTACTCATACCAAATTAATAGAAACACACAATGATGTTCACATGCACAACATGTAACACCCGCTAAAACAACCCACTTGAGACCCATGAACAACCTAGGTTTAGTTAGAAAATTATGGAATAATTTTTTTTAAGTGTTAACAACCAAAGTCATGAGGACAATAAAATCCAACTAATAGTTTTTCCCATTATAACAATTACTAATTCCACCTTATAAAGCAATGAGTGTAGTAAATCCACACCTAGCTCAAAACTCCTTAGGGATTAATTTAATCACGGATTACATTAACATTTTAGCTAAATATTCCCTAATTAAAAATTTTAGGGTTAAGGTACCAAAACAATTAAATACCCGAGGTACTTAATTCCACGAGATCCAAGACAAGAGAAAGGTTTAAATATAGGGGGAAAGAATACATAACTAAAATTATCTTTGGTTAAAGATTCAATTTAATTTTCCCATGATTAACGTATTTAAAAATTCCTAAAAACATTCCCATTAGATAGGGAATTTCCTCACCTTTCCGGTGATATAAAGAAGTCCTCCTAACTCCTCATATTTCTCAAGTTATGGGCCAGCGGAACTTGGGGTGAAAATTTTCCCAAGAGCGGGCCTGCAGGCTTGGGAGGAAAATTTTCCCCAACTCGGGCATGCAGACTTCAGAGAGAAAATTAGCCAGGAGGAGAAAAGCGGACCGGAGGAGCGGGAAAGAAAAAATTTCCCCAGACGCAGCCCAGTGGAGCTAGCAAGGCATTTAGCATTTTTGCCCTTTTGGGATAAAGTGAATTTTACACCTAGACCTCCACCGACGCCCAAGGAGGCCACGTGGCAACTCCTTATTGGTTGTGGGTCAGCGGGTTAGCGGGAACATTTGAAATTTTTTTCTTAAAAGTTTACTGAAGCGTTAAGGCTTAAAAAGATCCACTCCCCGTCGATGCCTCAAGTGACGCGGCAACACCCGATTGGGTTGCCGGTCGGGCAAGGTCATGCGGAGGAAACTTACAAATTTTTCGCAATTTTTTAAAAAAATCACTTAAGTTTAAAATCAACTGAGCCTCCTCCGACACCCAACGAAGCCATGTGTCGATCAATGATTGGTTGCGGGGCCGCGGAGGAAAAATTACCTAATTATCTTTTTGGACTTAGATCATTTTTAGACAAAATGAAGGCTTACGGATTAAGCGGATAAAATGGAAAACTTCATGACTTTTCAACTTTTGGGAAAAAATAACAAAAGGAAAGTTTTAGCCCGCGGGTCTACCTAAGAATATTTTATTCATTTAAATTTGACAGTTAGATTATTTTTGAGCCCAAAATGAAGTAAAAACTTCAGTTTGCCATAACGTTTAATAGGGAACTCAGCTTTTGGAAAACGAGGAATTCTCGGAAAGCTCTCAAGTCCTCTTTGTACAAAAACCTTAATAATTTTATTTTGATAAATTTTAAAGGGTCAATTTTGAGAAAACGTCTCTTCTGTCACTTAGAAGTGAACTAGTATTTTTAACTTATCAATTTTGTTCAAATTTGTCATTAATTCTTTTTCATCTTGCAAATAGGCATGAAGGATTTCACTTGGAAGGTTTTAGGATAGATTGCAAGATTAAATTTTCTTGATTGATTTGCATTCGAAAATTACCAATGTTCACACAAGTAGAAGACCTACAATTTCACCTTTACTTGATTTGAAGGGTTCTTTAAAAATTTCTTGAGTGTTTTAGTTTAGTTTGGGGATCATTTTGATCTCATTAAGTCCAATTGAATATTTCATTTGTCTCTTATAGATTTGTAGGGTTGTTTTGGACATTTGATAAAAAGGAATCTGCAAAGTATATGGTGAAGTAGAAATGAAGTTTGTACATTTCAAGAACAAAGATTAAACTATCTCTTTTGCCATGCAATGAAAACATTGAATTTATTCCATGCTAGTTTTAAATAGTTTTCTTTCCTTCAATCAAAAGATAAAGACAAGAATGTAACTTCTATTATTTTATTTTTTTAAATTAAACATTTCAAATGAGACAGAGTAGTGCAATATTTCTTCATACGTGCTTCCTTTTCACTTTTATAAACAAAGATTTCCTACTGTATATTAAACACAAATTTCCAATGGAAATAATATCATATGAACAAGGAAAAACACTTCTATTATTTCAAAGGAATATCTTACAACTTCTTTCCCATTTATTTTCAAATTACAACATACCAAATGCATATCTTTCTTTTTTGTTCATAGGACTGAATACAAGATATATTCTTCCATAATCAATTACAACTTTCATGGCTACAACAAGAGTAGTCTTTCCAACACAATAATATACAAGATCATCCACTTCAAGGTGGGAATGGTTACAAAATAAGTTTCACAAGGGACTATCAGAACTCTGTCTTCTTCCTCAATTACAATATACAAAATACAATTTCTTCCACATTTATGCAAAAATAGAAAACAAAGTATATCTCTTTCACATTTCGAATTATAACTTTCATAGCCAATAAAAACATATTTCCATCAAAAATAATGTACAAGGTCATCCACTTCAAAGTGGGAAGGGTTCCAATAAGAATAATCTCAACAAGGAATGTCAAACTTGTCTTTTTTGTTTTCTCTACTCCGAACAACAACATGAATATCCTCCATTTTCTTTATTTTAATTTGATCACAACAAAACAGAGGGAAAGGAAATTCTCTCCACCCAACCAAGACATCCAATGAAAAGGATAATCCACCCTTCTTCATTTTCCCCGAAGCCCAACCATATTGCAATAAAGAGATGTTTTCCAACACATGGCAACAACAAGCTTCCACAACACAAAGACAAATTTCTCATTCAAAACAAAGTCCAAAACAAAACTACAGTTTCACTGAACCATAGAATAAAGACAAAAAAACCCTCAAACTTCATCATGCAAGCCAAAGGAGCAAGAAACTACGGGGATGCTGCTTATGCCTCCCAAAGGGGAAATAGGTATCATCACATGAGAACAAACCACCAAAATACATATCATTTCAAATCCTTGACATACCATTATGCCTCCTCAAGTACCCCTTATTCCTCACATTTCCTTATGCCTCCCCAACCTCTTATGGAACCCCATAATGAGTAAATAAATGAAAGCTATTTCTTTGTAAGGTGGAACCCAAATCCCAACTCCCTTCAAACTTATACCTCCCCAAAACACTTATACCTCCCATAGAAATGCCCTATAGTCTTCTCGACACCATCCCTAGGCCATCTACCCAAATAGCCCACACACATGCCAAAACATTCACAACAATAACATTTGCACAAATAAAATAAGAGCATTTAAAGAGACAAGCTCTTACCTCTCCATAATGGAGTTTGTTCCAAGTTCCAAAAACAATATTTCTAATGCTAAGCAACTCAAGATCAATGAAACATAGGCCTGTAAAAAGTCTCAGAACTTTCTTCGAAGCAAGAGCTCTAAACAACAAAATAATTCGCCCTAAAATGAAGTATGCAAAGTGAAGCAACCCAAAAACAAGCTAAAGAATTCCAATTTATAGAAGAGGGAAGGGAAGAGGATGAGGTGGATCCATGTAGGATGCCACTTCACACATCCTCAACCCCAACACCAAATTCAACTTCATTCTCCAATGCATAATAAATAGGTGGGTGAATAATATGACAGTTTTACTTACACACTCCAAATCAAGCCCACACCCCATAAGGACTGAAATTAAAACATGTAAGAAAAGTGCAATTAAAACCTACAATTTTTCTTCCCAAAATGCATTATAAAAGTCTAATTTTAACTCTCAAACCATAGGTATGGTTGGTAAATAAATTTAAGAGGTATGGGACAAGTTTAACTTGTCCCACAAGCCTCCAAAAACAACCTCTAAGGACAAATTCGAATTTCCAAGAAGGTGGAGTGTTTCACACTCAAAAGTTAACTTACACATCACTTACATATTACTTACACATTTCTTATAACACTATAGATCATGGCCAACAACTCTCATTAATTACCTTCTTATGACATACTTTCTTTTATTTATTTTAACAATATGATTACTCATAATATTTACACACCATTTAATAATTAATGAAAGGGGTAAATGCACCACAAAATAAACACATGCAAACATTAACAAAGGGACCAAATAAAATAAATACATAAAACCCCTTGGTCACATTTAAAGGTGATCCCCCCATGGGAATCCCTAACACAATCAAACACCCAAAACAATACAAGTTGCCATGGTGACCTTGTTGAATTCATCTAGAATTCCAATGTGGTTGGTCTCCAATCCCCCGATGTTTGTTGTGATATTTTAACCTGAAAAACACGAATACCTCCTTTGGCCTCATGGCCACATCAGAACATCCAAAATAATATAAATAAAATTCCAGAATCATCTAGATATATGAATCAAAACAACATCCAAGTAACCAACAAGATCATTTACAATTTTACTCAACAACTATATCATCATCAAATAATTTCCATTTCTAGGTCTACCCACGATATCAAAATATCACATGTCCAAACAACATCCATAATATAACCATGTCAAATGGTATATCAACATCAATATATAAAATGTCTCGAATAACCATCATGCATCATATATGAATCAAAGTCAATAATAATCCATGCTTTAACATCTAATCATCATACTAAATCAAACTATAACAATGTCCATGGTACAGTCAATAGTGTCATGATCAGTACCAAAAGGTGTCAAAGGGAAGTGGGCACTACACAATATGAAATAATAATCTTAATATATAACTTCATTGGAGGAAATAAAGTTTCCAACACAATAAAATGAAAAACTTATTTTAGTATTGACTCTCAAAAATTATAAGGATCCCAAGCAATATTTTATACATACACAAAATCCTAGTAGTTGCAAGATTTTCAAACCTCTTCTTCGAACCAAAATTGGTTCTTTTGAGCACACACGTGTCGCAACTAACTTCCATAGTTTTCTCTTTAAAATAAAATCTCTAAACTATAAGTGTCTAACCCCTCGGTGACCTCAACACACATAATTCTAGGCTAATCAATCAATTATAGAAGTTTAAAATGTTCAACTTCCCTCACAATAACTTGTTTTCTTATGACTCTTTCATTTTTATCATTTATGAATTCCAAACCCCTAGGGTTATTACATCTTACTTGTGCATTGATGTGTGACATTAATCATACCATGGCATGTGTTATGTGCTACATATTCAACCTCATATAACTACACACACAACCATGTGTTGTGCACAAGTTTATTTCATCAAATGATTTCACAAGTCATCACACATTACGTAAGAGTATGCAAAGTATAAGCCCAACTATGAAAGACTCCTCATTGTGCATAAGTCCAATGTTTTTACACAAAATACTAAAATATATCAAAATATTGACAAGGTATTCATGTAAGGATTTAAAAAACCATTACATCAAGATTATAGATCTTCCCAAATTTCGTGTCGGTTTGTCTAATGATACGTAGAAAACACAAATATTTGTTCTCCAATAAAAATGGTTGTGCACACGCAAAAAGGTTGTCACAAAGTATTTTATTACTACTTTAAGTATTATTGGGTGATCCAAGATTTCTTGAAAACACAAGTTCTCCTACATCTTACAACTTGGGTATGAATTATGATATCCTTTTCATGTGCATCCCATGAGGTCTTCTCTTGAATTTCCATGCTTAGAAATTTTTGATGCACTCAACCTCATCACATATTTATTCTCAACCTTTCCACTTCACCATAAATTATTTTTTTCCTTTTTTATCATAATTTAATCAAACCATAATTAATTATCCATCTAATTTCCTCACATAATTTCTCTAGTATTTCTTTCCTCTAATCTAACTCTTCACAATATGCATTTTTATTTTATTCAATTATTTTTCTCACTCGATATATGTACAAATCCACCACATTGAATATATGAAACATTGATATCCCCTTTAGTGACTATATTTATTTTGGGTTAGACATGAAATTCCTCAAGTACCTTTATGTGGTCCAATTTTCTTCCACTTTAGTAAGTGACATATGTTTTTCTTAGGAACCTTTCCTTCCTTATGTCGGTTAAGATCATGTATATTCAACTAAAGACTCATGTTCTCTTAATTTCGCATCTATGTGCCATTTATATTGCAAATTTCTCTTCTTCAATTGTGTTCACACTTGTTATGAACATCATGTATGTATTCCTTCAAGTCTTATACTTCTTCACTATCCTTTAATATATAATTTTGTACAAATTTGTGACACCTCTTGGACTATTTCCATATATGATATCAAACAAGGTCCTTCTAGTACTTCTATTTACTAAATTATTTTATGAAATTTTTACTTTCTATGACAAAATGTCCCACAATTTTGGATTTTCTCACACTAATCACCTAAATAGGCTACCAAGACTCATGTTATACACTTTTATTTTACCATTACTTTGAGGACGACATGAAATATTAAACTACAACTTAGTTTTACAATTCCTTCTCGAGTGTCCTCCAAAAATTTCTAACAAATTTGGTATCTCTATTAGACACAATGTTGAGTGGAAATCATAACCTCACATTTTTTTAAAAATATCTACATTTGTATCATCATTAGTACATTTTTATACAAACAATTGATCCAATTTATATAATGTATACATCATAAAATAATTAGACTCATATCCATTATATATTAAAGGAAAACATAAATCAAAATCCATATCAAGTCTTGCTACCATGGTTTCTCATGTACTAATAGTTTTTGATACAACCCTTAATTTTAACTTATTTTTTCCAAGTGGAGAATATTACATCCTTGCACATACCTTCATATACCATTTTCTAACATATTCAAAAATTAGTTTTCACTTAGTTATGCTAATATTTATTCAAAACCACAGTGATTAGTTAATCATCCACTATACTCCTTCAAATCATTTCACATAAATCCCTGGTATGAACAAATATGTTTTTTTGGGAACTAATTTGTCTTGTAAGAGGTATTCTAACCAAGATTCTATGTCCTTGCTAATGATTTCTATGCATTATTTACATGTATTCTTGAAATCTTCATCTTTTGCATATAACTCCTTCATGGAGTCAAATCCCATGGCTTCCACATACATTTTTGTCAATAAGCAACAACTTGAACTCAACACATCTACAACTGACTACTATACTATATATTCCTATTCTTCAAGACGAATGTATAACTTTACAAAAATTAAACAATTTTCATATGTCATTAATTTAACTTAAGTTGAATATTTAGATATAGAAATGTTTGGAAGTCTACATATAATACAAGCTCCATGGGAAAAAAATGTTTCTTCCATTTCGTAGCGATTTCTCTATGGCATAAAAATCCTAATCATAAAATGAATACTTCCTTAGTTTTTAATTCACTTTATTGTTGAAGTAAGAAATATGATTAGCATATTGAATCATCACAAATCTAATCGTAATAGATATAACATCAAAATCAACATGAAATAACTTACTATAGTTAAGGAGTTTCGACATTGAATATTCTATCACCTTCTTCTTCAATTACAATAGAAACTAATAATAACTTGACTTGTCTTCTTGAATATTGAATTTTTCGTGTGGGGATGCGGGGGTGCCTTAACCCTATCGAAAACTATGGTGGCGTGGTTCCAAGCTTCGGCCGTGGAATAAATGGATCAATCCCTGGAGGCGAGGATGGACAAGGGCTTGGGAAACTTTGCATCAATGAAATCGTTCATATCCATAACACCCAGGAGGATGATGTGGGGTTTTTTAGGGTGTTTTGGTAGCTAATCTTGCCTATGGTGGAGGCTCGGGTGGGAGGAAATACCAACACCCTTTTTCGTCAAAACCGAAAGACCATGTAGTTTTTGTTACTTCCCATGCTCTTGTTTCCCTGATTCATGGTTTTATGAAGAATGGGAGTGAAACATTGGATGGTTCCCCTCTATTGAACTTATCCTTAGATGATGAAGTTTCTGTATCTAACCTTCAGGTGGTTTTGAAGTCTATTTGGAGGCTACAAGTTTGGGAGTTTTAGGGAAAGTTAAAAGTTTTTTGAGGTGACCAAATCCTCTATCCGTCATCCACTTAAGGCAATGGCTCATGCCAAAGCTTCCCCCTCTGTGCATTTTTGACTAGATGTTTTGAAAATAGAGGCGTATTTCAAGGAGAAGGGCATTATTTACATATTACAAAAAAAAATTCCCTAGCCTCGCCAAGCTCTTCATGATTGGATCTCTTCATCTTGGAAGCCATTAATATATGGTAATTTCAACCAGAGGTTTTTTCATTGTTGTATTTGATATTACCTCTGATAGAGATTTAATTCTTGCTAGATTATGGGATTTTCAATCCCACTTTTTTCTCATGAAGCCATGGTTTCCCCTTTTTAATCCTTTAATGGAAACTTTCCAAATCAGACCTGTTTGGATTCATTTGCCATATCTCCCTCTTCAGTTTTGGGATGAGAAATGTTTAATCTCCATTGGGAATACTTTGGGAAAAACACTGGATATTGATTCAAAAACTTCTTTGTATGAGTATACTATGTATGCCCACATTCTAGTTGACATGAACACTTCAATGGACTTTCCTACTTCTATTGATCTTATGGTTGAGGACAGAATATGGACTCGAATCATGGAATTTGAAGGTTATCCCTTTAGATACGAGCTTGCTTCTCGCTTAGACACTTAACTATGGATTGCAAGTTTGGGAAGAAACAGGCTAGTAGACACAACTCTTGGTGGAAGAATGCTGATCCAAGTCTTTTGGTTGTTGACATTCAATCGAATTCTGGGTCTGAGGATGGATCTATGAATGAGGATGTTTAAGCTTTAGAGGTGGCAATGGATTCCCCTTCTTCTATCCTATAGAGAAGGCTCCTTCCCCTCTTTCTAAGGTTGGGACTTTATCACTTCCTCTTGGTTACAAGGAGGAAAATGATCATTTTGAAATCTACATTCCGGTCCACACAAATGAAAAGTAAATATGAATTCTAGTGATGGTTGGTCTATTATGAACAGAAGGAAGAAAGGGAATAATGAATCCCTTAAGATGCATCTTAGATCCCATGGGAAGGGGTCCCGAGAGATAATTTCTTAGCTTTGGTTGTATTTGTTTTCTTTACTTTTGGTCTTTGCTTTGGTAGAGGCAGCTTCATTTGTTCCTCATCGATATATCTTCTCTCCTTTATTATGCGGGAAGGCCCCCATAACCATATTTTACCCTAAATCAATATATATATATATATATATATATATATATATATATATATATATATATATATATATATATATATATATATATACTTCCATAGTCTACAAAATTATTTTCATATAACTCCTCATCACTCATATGTGTCATCATGGGATATTTTATTTCATTAATTAAAAGTCATATTTAATTAATTAATTAATTAATCACAATATTATATAAGGTAAATCTACAAATATCATAGAACAATAAAAAATTAAATTTACTAAATGGTAAATAGAAATAACACATATAAAATAACATATAATGTATGGAAAACTTGAGCTAAAAATAACGTAAAATCATTTCCTTTTATTGATTAAAGGAATTAAAGTTTCCCAACATTGTAAATATTCCATTCTAAAAATTCGCTTGGGTCCCACAAATTGATTATCATAAATGTTCATGTTGAATATTTCATTTTGATAAAATTACAATCTCAAATCAGATCACCCTATTATATATGGGTGGTTATTTAGTTGCACCATTTCACTCATTTAATTTGTTATAACTTAAAAATTAATTAATTTTCCACACTTAGGTGGAATGGACCTGCAAGTTTTAAATAATATATGGATATGTATGTGAGGTCCCACCAAATGTTACCCCACTTAATATTACACTCGGACACCTCCCGTAATGTTAAGTGGGAAAACATGTCAAAGTTTCCTTTTGTATAAAAGGATTTACAATTCATAAATCATCCATGATTATTTAGGATAGCATGTGAAGAAGGATAAAAATTTATGCCTAGGTGAAGATTATGTATTATAGACTACATGATAAATATTTTTTTATAATTTAGATCCAAATTTCCTCAAGGAAAAATTCATACACAAAGTTTTATATGAGTTCATGGAGCCTTTCTTAAAAGAAGTATCTTCCATATCCAATGCTTCATTAGGTATTAAAAGTAAACTCATGCAATGTGATCATTTACGTAAGTCTCGGTTGTAATGAGATTTTACAATAGAATAAGCATAAAATATTTTTAAAAAGGACATTAGGAGGTGGAATTTTTATGTACACTCCCCCTCAATGGAAGCATTAAAAGGCCTAACATTGCATGGAACTTGAAGAATATTGTGGCACAAATTGTCTTCATGAAAATATCTATAATTTGAGCATCTCGTAGGATAGAATTTAATATCAATATCACTATTGAGGACTTTGTCATGAGTAAAAACATTTGAATATAGATTTTTCCATCCTTTGATGATAAACTAGATTTTTTGCAAGAGTAATAAAAATTTGAATATCACATAGAAGAGGTGGAATTCCTTTGACACCATATGAAGTTCTTCCAACAAATTTGCATACAAATATCAATATTCTCCATCCTTGATGATAAACTATATTATTTACAAGAGTAATACAACTTTGAATCTCACATAGAAGAGGTGTAATTCCTTTGATACCCATATGAAGTTCTTCCAACAATATTTTCAGCCACATGGATTCTCTAGTTTCTTCCATAACATTTCGATATTTATCTTCTCGTAGAAACACACACACACACACACACACACACACACACACACACACACACACACACACACGTTATGTTTCTTACACACACCACGTGATGGAAATTATTTCTACACCATGTGATGGAAATTATGCAAAACTTAAAAAAATCCAAAAGTATACTTTTGACCTAAAATATCACCAACATGATTAGAATAACAATACTCATATAATTTGACATAATTAGAACAAGGATAATACAAACCATAATTGAGTATACCTTAAATGTATTTGAAAATACCTTTATCTATTTTCTAATTAACCTCATATATATCCTAAATAAATCTAGGAAAAACATCTAGTATATAAGAAATAACGAGTCTAGTAATAATTAAATAGATCAAACTACCAACAAGTTGCTTGTATAAATTACGATTTGTTTTCACACATGTAATTTTAGGACCAAGTTTAATACCAAACTCTTTACGAATGGATAATAATCAATCATATTGAATCTCATAAGAAAATAATTAACATATTGATATTGAAACATAATATTATTTTTCTAATCCGGAATATAGTCATGCTTAAGAAATGATGTAGAAAACTGGATCGGACATTTCAAAAATACTATTTCAACTTAACTTTAACTTTGAAAATTAAACTAGTGTTATTGGTGGTAATAAGGTCATCAACGTATTAAAATATTATTATAATATAATCATTTGTATTTTTAACAAAAAAATCATTATCTAGAAAATAATTACCAAAACCAAGGTATTCGAAACAACTATTAATATTAGCATAGAAGATCTTTGAGCTTGTTTTAATCTAGACAAATATTTATTCATTTAATAAACGTAAAGTACTCTTTAAGATTCCTCAAAACCTTTTGGTTAAGACATATAAATTTCTTCTTTCAAATCACCACTTAGGCATGAATTTTCTACCTCCATTTGATGAATCTCCCAACCATACTAAGTAGCTATTGATAGGAAGATCCTAACTATGCTCATTTTAACTAATAGAGAAAATGTGTCAACATAGTCAATTTTGTGTTTATGAGTGAACTTGCAAGCCACTAATATTTCCTTAAACTTATTAATTTATCATATAGAGTTTTATTTTATTTTTACAACCATTGATACCGTATAATAATTCTCTTAGATTAAGGGGGACTAATTCCAACCTATTATTTTTAATGAGAGTGTTATATTCAGATTTGATATCATCTCACCATAATTCATCTTGATTTACCTCTTCAAATGATTGTGGTTCACATTCATAAATTTTCATTAAGGAATGATAAGTGTGTTGACTATGAGTCATTTTTATAATATTATCACGATGAGAATATTTTATAAAATTGCCAACCCCTTTAGGTATTCTAGATAGTAACACATTTTGAGAGATCTCCCCCTTAACCTCTTTATCTATATTTTTTAAACACTGATCTTCATCCTCTAGGACATATGTTTCTTATTCACGAGAAACATAGGAGGTTTTAGTAGAGGTTTCACAAAATATTTTTCAAAGACATTGATATTTCTATTTTCTGTGATCTTGTGTTTAGATGGATAATATGATCTTTGTAATTTAGTTTTACTTCCATAACAATAAATATACATGAGTAGGATGTTGAATCGAGATTCTTTTTTTTTTAACTTTTAGAGTAATAAATAGAATTAGGACTATCAAATATTTTCATGTGAGAGATATATGGTGTCTTATGTATCCATTATTTTAGATTTCTAGTTCGATATAGGTATTTTTAACAATTCCATTAAATTATGTACCATAGTAAATATTTATTATGCACATAGGAACTTAGGAACATTGGAATAATGAATCATTGTCTATTCATTTTTAAGATAGTTCTATTTTCCCTTTCTACAATATCATTTTGTTATGCAGAGTAAAGAGTGGTTAGCTCTATCTAAATCCCGAAGACAATTAAATTTATAAAAATATTACAAACATATTCACCTCCATTATGTGTTTTGTTTCTTTTAATTTTTTGATTTAAAGAGTTTAGAATCGTGACTTTAAATTCTTGAAATTTAGATAGTACTTTATACTTTTTTATTAATGAAATAGGAAGATGTCCTCCTAGAGAAATCATCAAAGAAAATAACAAAAATAAAATACCACTAAAAGAAGGAACCTTGAGTGTACCTCTAACATTACTATGAATTAATTCTAAAATACAATAAGAGTTCGGATATTAATGTTTGTGAAATGGTTCTACATGTTGATTACCACATAAGCAAGTTTTACAAGTTTCATGTCCATAGTTCAGTTTAGGAAGGCATATCACAAGATTAATATGATACATATTAAATATTCTTCTAAATTTAAAATGTGCTAATATTTCATGCCAAACCGTAATTCATATTTATTGTTATTAGAAAAACAAAATTAAAAAGAGAAACCATTAAAAATCATGTATAAGCCATTATTATGATTACTAGTTGTAATAAATTTATCAAATTCATATTTAACATAACAATTATCTTGCAACAAAACAAAGTTATAGTTTTCTTGAGTTAGTTGAGAGAAAGATAATTTTAGCACAAGAAAAAGCAATTTTAATAATACACTTAGTAATTGTTTCATGTCTAATATGTGTACGCGTGATAAGATCTAAAAAATTAAAGAGCTTGTTATCACAATATCAACAATAGGGATGCTTCCAAGGTGTAGGAGATGGTCAGATTCCTATCATGAATACCCTAATGTTACCACTACCGTACATTGTTATAATAATTTTAGGATAAAAGGGATAAGAGAAACATGAAATTAAAGATGTTGATGCACCAAGAGAGAAAAAGGATCATAGTTCATGTATGATTTCACAAGCGAAAAGAAAAAACACATATCTAGAGGTGTTGGAACATAATGATTAAGTGGTCTAGCCAACCCTTAATGTATATGGGTCCATCACTAATATATAGGTTAATATTTAATAATATGAAATATTTATATTTTCTATTATTAAATATGTTAAACTAGGTATATAATTTAGGTTAAATATTTAATATCATTAAATGATTATTTCTATAATATTAAATATTATAAACCTAGGTGTATGTGTCAACCATTTTAGGTTGAAAAGGTTGGTCGGGAGACAAACTTGATCACCTTATATAAAAAGGACTTTAGGTCATGATTTGATATATTCAAAATTTATATCAAAGGTGTGCAAATCAAGTGATTTAATTTTATCCTTAGTAAATAGGGTTTCAAAGGAGGAGGTGATCGTACTTAGATGTAAAATAAGTTCTATGATGTAAAAGGTTATTTTCAAAGTGGTTTTTACCCTATTGGGGTTTTACACTATAAATATTGTGTCACCTGTGTTATTTATTTCCTGTAAGTATTTCTTTATTTACTTATGTTATGATGTAATCTTTATTTAAATATTTATTGTAACATTATGTAATATGTAAGTTGATTAAATCTGTATTTATTAGAATCCTCAAATTCGAACATGGTATTAGAGTGAGGTAAATTAAATAAATTAAGATCAAATGTTTTTTATTTTATTTATTTATTTTATATAGGTTTTTTCAACCAACCCGAAAGGGTATTTAAAAGTATCCGGTCCCCTTCTCTTTTTCCAATTTATTTTGGCACTACATTTATGCAATTAAACTCTTGGTAAAAATTTTAGGTTTTTTTAATTTTAAATCTTTATTTATTTTTTTTTGGGTGGGGGAGATGTAATATGATATGATTCTTACTTTCATTTACATTTTGTAAATTATATGAAATTAATGTTTGTTTGAAAATTGATGTGTGCATAGGTGAAAGGGGCTTCAAATATTTTCATGTTTTCTATAATTTCAAATGTTTGTAGGTTAAATATTTGAGAAGGTAAATTCATACCCATGTTCTTTGGAGCCCTCTAAATGGGTTCATTTTAAAAGCTATAGTTTATAGTTAATCTATAACTATATCCTATATAATTTGAAAACCATATTATCATTATTATTAAATAAAAATATATATAATGTAGAATAATATTTATATAATAATTTATATAAACATCATATTAGAATTTATATAGTTTTGGAAAAAAATATATATATTAAAATCCTTAAATCATATTAAATTACATGGGATTGAGGGAAGATTTAACAGACCATACTCTAAGCCTAAGTTTGAATCATATTTAAATTTAACTTACAAATCTAGGCATACATAGTTTTTTTTTAAAAAAGAAACAAGCTTAAGTTTGAATCATATTTTATATATATGGTTAGTTTAAACTGCTTGAAATATAAATTTTATTAGATTTGGTTTATATATGTTTTAAAAAAACTTAAGTGCTTACTTTTTTTAGTAAGGGGCCCTTGTTTATTGCTTAGCCATGAAGTGATTACTTTTTAAATATTAATACTTATTAAATAAAACCTAACATGTGTCCCTAACCATTTATATCATGCATGTAAGGGGGTGGCCCCATTCATTTATATCTTATAGTTTATAAATATTATATAAATAAACCTATTTAAAGGTTGTTATTTTATATAAGAGTGGAAGTGGAGAATGAAATGAGATAATATCTCAAGTATAAATGTGGAATTCTCAATTATACATGGAGAATTAAAAAGAAGGGGGTATTTTATTGGTGGTCCATGTGAACTATGGTAAATACTTATTGAAATATTGGTAGCTATAGTCACATAAAAGTTTTAAATTTTTAACTTGAAGGAATTATATAAAATATTTTACAATATTTCTATAATTTTTAATATGTGCAAAGTAAAATTAAGAGTAAATGAAGGGAGGAGACATGGTTCATCAAAATAGGAATTTCAATTTATTTCATTAGTCTATGTCCTTTAAACCCCTTAAATAAGGGTTATGTGTTGTTTTATATAAAAATAATATACTATAGTTTATAATTTTTATGAACTATATGTTGTTTTTTATTTACATTTTATAAACTATATACCTTTTTAAAAAGTGTATATATTTTTATACTATAAATTATAATAGGTTATTATAATGTATTAAAATATAACCTCCCTAATATTATACAGAAGAAGAAATTTTAGAATTTCACATTTTGAAAATACACAACAAGTTTTGGATTCATTAAATTTGATCGTCAAATGAACTTCACGGTAGACCAAACATAAGACAATATGAAATTCATTTAAATGTCAAATTTAAGTTGGTCAGATCTTTGTCTATATTTATTTTTTCAAAAATTTGATGTTGTTATGCATTCTTAGGGGTCTCTTCTTCACTTCTATATGGTCAAAAATATTTTTTATATAAATATGGGGTATAATGCAGAGCCCTTTATATTTTAGGTTATTATTTTGATTATGGGAGGTTAATTAATATTCATTTTAATGACATAATTAGTTATGATCAAATAGTTTCTTTAGATCTATAAAATTTAGATATGATTATATTAAAAGTGTTGTTTTTATTATCGATAAATATGTATCTAACTCTGTGGCACATTGTATATTATATTGGGGTGTGTTTTACAGGTTTAGGAAAATAATGGTGTCCAGATTATTTTTGCCTTGACAAAACCCAAATCCTTAATGAAATAAACTACAACATTTGGGTCAAAACAAAATTTATGGTGATGAAACTCTAGACGATTGTTTCGGATCTCGAGGATGCTCCCGTTTGTTATCAAGAAGCGTAGATAACATCAATGCATTCTTACAATGAATGTAGGAATCTCTTTCTATGATTTTACGCAATGTGAACGATGAGAACCTTCTACACATTGGTAATATCGAACATTTGAAAGAGGTATGGACACAACTAGAATCCATGCATGAAGGATACTTGGTATATCAAGGATAGTAATGAGAGTATAATAGCTTAAGGAATTTAAAGAAATGGTCAATATATTTTTGATGATTTCTCTTATGCATCTTGTTTTATATCTCATAGTTTGAATAATTTAAAACTATAGCATGAAATGTTATGACATGTTAATTATCAAAGCTTATATAAAATCTATAGATATAATCTCTTGAAAGGTTTATATGTGTTTTCTTCTTCTCTTGAAGTTACTTCATTAAATACTTCTAAATGATGGTTTTGATTCTGATTTAGTAAATTGTCATAATGATATTTTGATGCTATAGATGTTTTTGAAACTCTTATCTTCCTAGATAAGAAATTAAATTGGGCTCAATCTATGTTAGAAAGTTCAAATCCTATTAACCTTAGGAAAATGACTAGAAGCCATCATATGTACCATGCATTAATTATCTTGTATGAACCTAAGCTGTGAAGTATTGTAGGGTCTAGGTGGATATACAAAGTAAAGTATAATATTGATGGTAGTATTAACAAACATAAATCTAGACTTGTTCTTTAGAGGTTTCAATCATAAACCTGGTATTGATTATGTTGAGAAATTTTCCCCGTAGCTAAAATGAGTCTTGTTAGGGACTTATTTGTAATTACCACTCAGTTTGGGTGGAAAATCCACCAAATAGATAAGAAAAATATTTTTAAAATTGTGATTTAAAAGAATAACTTTACATGTTTTAACCTATAGAATTTGAGGAAACTAGTAAAGAAAACTATGTTTGTAAGTTGAGAAATTCTTGTATGGTTTAAAACAAGCTCTTTGAGCTTGGTATGTGAAAATTGTTTCCTTCTTTAAACTTTTAGGTTTTGTTAATTGTTATTCAAATAATGATACATTCATTAAGAAATAAGGCTCACATATTATCATTATATGTATAAATGTTGATGATTTGCTTATAACTGGTGACAATTCTGATTTAATTCATATGATTTAAGAGAAATTGAAGAAGTATTTTGAAATGAATGAGTTAGGTATCTCACATCATGTTATTTATATGACTGTATTTTGTTCTATTTTTATTTTTCAAAACACAATATGCAACCATTGTATTGAAAAAGTTTCTTATGATTGATTGTAAACTATTTTCTACTTCAATAGAAGTTAGAATAAATATCGACCCTAAAATGCATATGAAAAAGTTGATTTTATTTTATATACAATGCTAGTTGATAGTTTGATTTATCTAACTATAACTAAATCATATATTTCCTATACAAGTAGGAATTACTTCAAGGTTTATGCAGAACCTTTTTAGAGATCATTGTAATCTTGCAAAAAAAAATTGATATATTAAAGGAACAATCAATTATGGGTTGCATTATACTAATAATGAAAATGATATCTTATATGGATTTTTGATTCTAACCATACTTATGTTTTGTTCTAAAATACACTGGATATGTGTTCAAGTTTTTTGGTGTAGGAACCATTACTTGGAACAAAAATACAATCAACAGTCTACATTTCTCTCTGAGGAGAGAAGTACAATGGAAGAAATAAAGAAGCCATATGGTCAGAAGCGGTTATTGGTGGAGATACACATGGAAGTTAAAGAAAATATTTCTCTTCTATGTGGTGGCAGATTTGTATTACTCTTGATTAAGAATCCAGTTCAACATCATAGGATGAAGCACATTGGGATACATATACGCTTCACCCATGAGAAGGTGCTAAGTGATGACATAAATCTCAAGTTTTTTTGACTAAAGAGCAAGTTGCAAACATCTTCACAAAGTCCCCGAGTCTCGCAAAGTTTTATCACTTTCGTGAAAACCTTGGATTGTCGAGTTTCCATTGAGGGGGATTGTGCATGAAAATGTAACCTCCTAATGGAACTTGTTTTTTGTAAAAAGACCTTCGGGCATTTGTAAAATACCTTTTGGAAAGTGTAAAAAAAGACCTTTGGGCAAGTGTAAAAATACCTTCGGGCATGTATACCTCCTTAGCTTCTTTTTTAGAAAGAAGTGTAGAAATATCTTAAAGGTGGTATTTAGTAAACTCTTTAGTGCTATTTAAATTTACTAGTAAATATCCAATACAAACATATTGTTAAGGAGGTCCTTGGTTGTAAAAGGCTCATATACGCTTGGGTTCAATAACCTTTTATGAGAACCTGTGAGAACTTGTAAAAATTACATATCATACTTAGCCACTGATCATGGGATGATCTTTGAGATTCTAAATCCTTTTATATGAAAAGGTAAATAGAGTATGATGAAGGTGTTATAATTCCTCAACCAATATGCTAGCCTAAAACCTTTATGGTGAAAGGGTTGTAAATCCTGCACCGTACCACGTAGGTAATCTATTGGCATATGTGATGTTATCCCACTTAACATTAACGGAGAGTGTTGGAACATAATGATTAAGTGTTCTAGCCAACCATTAATGTATATGGGTCCATCAATAATATATAGGTTAATATTTAATAATATGAAATATTTATATTTTCTATTATTAAATATGCTAACCTAAGTATATATACTTTATGTTAAATATTTAATATCATAAAATGATTATATTTCTAATATTAAATATTATAAATCTAGGTGTATATGTCAACCATTTTAGGTTGAAAAGGTTGGTCGGGAGACATACTTGATCACCTTATATAAAAAGGACTTTAGGTCCTCATTTGATAGATTTGGGAAATATATTAAAGGTGTGCAAATCAAGTGATTTGTTTTTACCCTTAGTAAATAGGGTTTCAAAGGAGGAGGTGATATATCTGGATGTAAAATAATTTTCTACGAATTAAAATGTTATTTTCAAAGTGGTTTTTACACTATTGGGGTTTTCCACTATAAATACGGTCTCACTTGTGTTATTTATTTCTTGTAAGTATTTCTTTATTTACTTATGTTATGATGTAATCTTCATTTAAATATTTCTTATAACATTCTGTAATATGTAAGTTAATTAAATATGTATTTATTAGAATCCTCAAATTCTAACAAGAGGGACGATATCAGCCATAAGAAAAACATACATATAAAGAAATATCTCACTCTCAAACTTAAGACATGGTGAAATAAAACCTTGTAAGTGCCACACATAGTAAACCATATAGATAAAAAAGAGGTAAGGGGCAAATTTAAAAAATATAGAGGTAAGACATTATCCATAACCATATATGTATTAAGAGCTAAAAGTATACACATCTGATATCAACACAACTCAAGGTGGTATTTCATCTTAAAATCTCAAAAAAATGTTAGAGGAACTCATAAATATCACCCCCCAAAAGGCATAACAACTTTGTTTCCAAGGTAGAGTAATATTTTAAATTAGTGTATGATTGTACATATATAAAAGGAAGAGAGAAGATAAGAGGAAAAAGAGATGAATATATGCTCAAATAATATTTCTTTTTAATCTTTATCCACTTTGAGCTCATAAAGGTCTGAAATGTTTTTATTTAAAAGTGATCCACCCATAACAACCTTTTGGTATATTCTTAACATATCAGCTAACATAATTATGATCTAATACCATAGAATAAACCTTATGAATTTACCAACAAATATTTGTTTAATTTTATGTTATGCCTTCATCTACAAATAATGGGAAGATATTTGTTTTAAATTTGATCTCTTGAGAAAATATCAATGCAATCCCGAGATCGGGAGAAAGGGGAATGATGGAGTTGTCACTTGTTTGATAAACCATTATTATACTCTATACCACTATAATATATCATCAATTAATCAACAACTCATTTAAATTTTTTCTATATTTTGTGGGACCATGAGGGAATAAAAGATCAAATTATCTTCTAGAATATATAATAATGGAAAAAAATTATTTTAAAGTGATTTGGGGGAGGGGGTTATATGTTTTTTAGCTACATGTTGTCATGTGTTTTTTCAAGGTCAAAAATCCATTTCAAAACATGACAACTTTACCCTAGTGAATTTGTTTGAAACCCTCCTAAAACATCCTCTGCATTTTGTTTCATGACCAACTTAGCATTGAATACCTTCATAATGTTATGTATAACCTTATAAATTGTTTTAAATATGGCCATGAGGTTATTCGATCGTTTTAGTTGAATGTTGTCAAAAGATTAAATCTACGGTAAGCCCTGAAGGCTATGCTTAGCCTTTTCGGGACATGTGTGCATTCATCTAGGATTTTTCAGAAGCCTAAAACCATCTAGAGGTGGTATTGAGGAGTTGTAAATTTTATGTAATTTATTTTGGGAGATTTACAAAGTTTTCAGGAGTCTTGGAGCAGTTGTAGTGAAAGCATGTTTTTCAGGGGTAAGGAGCTTGCAGTTGAAAATGGTACCTAAACTTTATGATTATTCAGGAGGTCCATGATCATTCAAGAGAAAAAAATTAACATCAAAAATATTGAAGATCCCTCTTCATGATGGAATCACAAAATTCTTTACAAGACATGGTTTCTTCTTAGGGAAGATCAGTTTGTGCAGACTCATCTTATTGTATTGAATGAAAAAGGTGATTTTTTTGGAGAAGGAGGTAGAATAAGGTATTGGAAACCATCCCATTGATATTTTAATGATCTTGGGAGTCAAAATGATATAAAATTTTTCATGAAAAGACCTCTTGGAGCTCTAGGAAAAGTGATTTCAAGATTCAGGGACTTAGTCATTTTCTTAGTTGGATAGGTGGTGGGATTTACCATCCCGAATTTCCCTCATGTCCTTGGGATAGTGGGAACATTGGGAAAAATAAAATTCTCTCCACCTCTAATCTCTTGCTCTTGGTCCCTCATGTGACCTTCCCTCTTCTCGACGGGGTGCTAAGTTGTTTTGCATTTCAAAGTGCTAAGTTACATCATCTAACCACAGGTTAATTTTACTTTCCCAACTGTCCCTAGGATAGTGGGGAAATTGGAGAAAATAAAATTCCCCCACCCTTGGCCACTTCCTAGAATCACCATGTGACCAAAATTTTCTCCCCAAGGTTCTTAAGTATGCTCTTCTCATCTCCCCATCTCCTTTCATTTTATTACGCCACTTGTCATGATCAAAGTGTGAGGCACATTTTATTATCCCAACTATACCTATGATAGTGGGCACAAGGAAAATCTACCCACCCTTGATGTTTTTGAAATCTATGTTTTAAATCTTGGTCATAACTTAAAAATAGATCGTTTTGATGCTTTGAAGACTCATTCAAGCTAGTTTTACCTCAATATTTCACCGACTTGACCCACGTAGCCATTTTTTATGTCATGAAGCTCCAAATACCTAAAAATTCACCATAAATCCTATCGAGATTCATCTAGGGCAGCCATAACAACAAAAACAAATAAAAATCCATATCTTCCAAACTTGTAGGTGGATGCGAATGAATTTTCTCATTTGCTTTTCATCCCACACACCTTCAAGAACTTCGTAACAATAAAGAAGATGATGTCCATATTTTTTAATAGTAGAAAACCCTATTTTTGTTCCCTAGATGATTATTTTTCAGTTTCCATGTATTACGGTGGGTGGATCGAGGTGAAATTTTGAGCACGGAATCCCTGAAGTGAGCGAGAATCCGGTGAAGCCATTTTTGTTGCAACCAAACACATGGGAAAGTAAATTTTATAAATATATTAAATATCTAGTCTTGTCACTTACTATAAATATAAATATTCCAAAAATATCATATTTTCCCATATTAGAGCAATCAAATATTAATAAAGAAGACAAACTAGACAACACAAGCATCTTTTTGAAAAACAAAAAAAAAACAAAAAAAACAAAAAGCAAAAAAAAATCTCTTCAAAAATAAAATTATTTCAAAAAAATAAAATGACACCAAAAATAGTGTATTTAGTATGTTAGGAGATTCAAGAGATTTAATGTGAGTAGAAAAAGTAAAATAGATTAAAAAAACCTAACTCCTACTTACTAACAATAGAAAGTGTTCATTTTCGTTGTAAAAAGTTCTATCTTCTTCATTGCCTCTCATTTTCTAGATATTTGTAATAATGAACTTAAAGTTTGATGGTTTGAATCCTATTTCAACCCTATGATAAGAATATTTAGATGTAGGTGATATTGATATTGCTCACATGGACTTGGAGGATTTAAAGAAAGAAATGCTCGACGGTCCCAGGGAACATGGAGAAGATAAAGTGTAGATAAGTGGGTTATTTGTTGTGGGTGGTCACCCAATATTTGTTTAGAGTAGGGAATTTTTGTTGGCATGTGATAAAAACTATGAGCCGGATACACAAATCATAAGGGTTGATGATAATTCTATACTAGAATTTCTCACTCCCAAAGGAATTTCATAGTACATGTAAATCCTGACATGGAGAAACATGGTAATCATCTCGAAGGAATTTGTGTCAGGTGAATTGTCAAAAACAAAATCATACCTATAAGGCCTTGCATTGGGGTCATTATCGAAATAAGTAAGGAATCCTCTCGTGTCTTGAATTCTTGGTCTAGGCATGAATTTCATGAAGGTTTTTAGATGCAATCATCCTACTTGAACAAGGTGATGAAAGAGGAGGCCACAAAGGATTTTAAGGATTAGATGGAACTTTTCATCCTTACCATCATCGAGGAAAAAATGATTAAATGGGGTAAGATAATCAATGATAATCTCCACTATCAGCTTTTTTCTAGCTACAAGTCACCATTATTTGTAACGATGTCATACTTATCATATGCTCTCACAAGTACGAGATCATTCAAGGGCTTGAATCTCACACATAAAATCTCCCAAAAGTCCCTCTCCTTTAAGAGGTGTCCATAATTTACACTTAAGGAGAGAAATTACCATTTTACAAGAGTGAATGATGTATTTGTCATGTTAGTCATAAGATTTCTCTAAGGAAATCCTTAATTTAGAATGTCTTCATAGGATACTACTTTTATCCAAAGATTTGGGTATTTATTTAGATAGTTCTCAAATTTCTCATACATCATAGTATTTGGATTTGATCTCACTCCATGAAAATTCCGAAGTACGTTAGCGAAAGATCTTGATGTTTGAGATTTACAAACAACTTACTGTATCAATGGAAAACTCAAGAGCCTAAAAAAGAAAGGTTTGTCTTTTCCTATCTCCTTGGGAGTTTTCTCATGCAAGACTATTTTTGATGCATCGTATTTGAAGCTTATTTCAAAACGTTGAATATCTACTCATACACATCAAGATCTGGTTTTGACATCCAAAGCAAGCCTTCTATGTTCCATCTCTCGACTTACACCATGTTCTGCAAATCAAGGGTTATTGGGTAAATTTTCTCTATTGATTTCATAGTTAAGGAGTGGGATCATATGAGAATGAAAGTTGGGAAAATAAATAATTTTGGGTTTGATTAGTTTGAGGAAGGAATTGAATATTATGGAACTAAATTGTATGACCTTGAGTATTAATTGATGAAATCATCACCCCTATCTCGGAGTTTCTTGGAGCATTCGAGAATCAAGGGATATCGATGAATGAATGGAGGCGGTAATATAGATATATAGATAGTGGTTCAACAAGAAGATTGATGCATTCATCAAGCTAGGAGGTCTCAATACTCTAAAAATATTGACATACCCTTATCTACTTTGAAGGAAAATGAGAAATATTCATTTTTTCTCACTCACGAAATGATCACGGAAATAAATTCAATGAAATTTAATCCAACTCGGTATAGGAGGACACATAAGAAGGAAATAGAAATCTAATATCTTATAGAAGGTATGGAATAGGGTAAAATGGATCCATTTATGCCACCAATCCTTCAACATCTTAGAGCATATCTTATTCCGCAGTTGAACCTAATTAATCGGCCCAAGATGCACCCTCTCACTTAGTGCGTAAGTAGCTATCATTCCGATTGTGGAGCCTTGAGAAGATAATATATTCACATGGGTATGGGATATTATTGGATGAGAGACTTGCATGCTCCAATAGGAAGTGATTCGGATTTCTAAGCTATATCCATGATGGTGAAAGAAAAGAAATGAAAGAAAGCTCAAGTTACCTCTCGCTTTTCGGTGACACTTCAGGAAACCATTACGTGGAGGAATCTCGGCCTAAGATCATCAATCCTATTAGTGAAATGACCCCATAATATTATGAAATAAATACTATTTTTTTGGGTCCAACAATGTAAGAGCTGTATGCTCACCTATTCAAAGAATCTTCCACTTGCCTCCTTACAAGAAATGAACAATATAAGGAGAAAATTGAATAACTCAAAGATCATGGAAGAACCCTCACCTCTTATGCATAAAACTTCATGGATCTAAATGTGTCTTTTTCTCTTCAAGTTGAATAAGTTACTCCCATTAATAGATTTTATCCAAAATCCATCAAAAATACACAAGGCTTCACCATGCAGGGTAGGGAAAATGATAAGTGGGTGAGAAAGATTCTAGAAAAAGGTAAAATGTTACTTTTAAAGTTCTTTCATTTTTTCAATACACAATTTAAATTTCCAAAAAATTAAGGATTGCAAGAGATGAGATTGAAAAAGAGAAGGACCATTTGGACCAGGTGTTTCCACTGGTGGTGGAAATGGGGAAAGTTAACTCTTCCATACTTGTGAGCAGAAAGGTATTTAATTTATCATCTAAATATTTTTCTCAATTTTGGGATAGAACTCTTTTCACTCCGTACAAGATGATAAATCATGATCTTGATGAATTGTAATCATATAAGGAACATACTTCAAAGACGCAAGATTATGTCAATGCATAAGTACAAAGAATTGGAGCACTGCGGTTGATGAAAATACTTAAGTGGATGATCTCTGAAACAATTTGAAGATCTTGTCAAGAATATGTCTAGGGATCCATTTTATTTCAATGAAGACATACTAGAGTCTCTTTTTAAGATAAAGGTTTTTATATCAAACATTGCGAAGGAGAATCATTCATGGTTCATGAAATTCAAGAACATCAATTCTACCTCATAGAATTAGCTCAAATATTTCACTTTTGTACACATTCCTTAGGCTAAAAAGGTTACACCTACAATGCCTCGATAAAGTAAGGACTTAAAAGGGTGTGAGATCTTCCTAGAGGCACTCTCAAAAATTCTATCAGAAAGAAAATATCTATCGGCGTAATCAACATCTTTATTCAAGTGCTTAACTTCCCCCTTCTCTCTTTCTACACCCCCTTCCTCTCTTCTATCTAATGTTTTATTTCTTTATTGCAGGTTTACTTTTCAGTTTCATCTTACTCATTTAAATATGACTATAGTTGAAAATTTTAACAAGTTTCCCTCGATTAGTAAAAATGGGACTTAATTTCTTTCCTAGGAATATGAAAAGTAATAAATTCTAAAATTCAAGTGAAATGTCATGTTGGAGGCAGGTGAAGAGTTCTTTTTGAAAACTATATATTGTAATGGATTCCTCATTTCAAAGGGTTTTCAATTTTTGAGTTCAAGAATAGATAGCTACAAATAATAAAAAAAGATAACACTTCTTCTATTTTCCCTATCATATATTTCCTCTCTCTCTCTCATTTGCATATTTTTGAACATGTCAATCTTTTATGACCAAGAAGAGTGTAGAAAAATTTGATGAGTGAATGAATGAAATTTTATGTTCATGGTTCATTTTGTCTTGTCATAATTAGAAAGGTTTCTTTTCCTTCTAATTGTGTGTTGATAAAATCTGGTTAATAATTGTAATAATAATTTTTATCCTACTTGTAATATTAACCCCTTCTCTCAATTTCTCACTCCCACAATCTCACCCTTCCTTGCACGAGGTGCAAGAATTTTCCATAGGTGTAGTGGAGTGTTCCTATTAGATCCATGGCCCATTGGATAACTAAAAAGGCTTTTTTGTTGAAATAAAATAAAGAGATAATCCCCTTTTCCAAGCAAGAGGAACTTAATCTCATAGTGTTTCTCAAAAATCAACTAATTTTTCCTAGCGATAAATTATTTTGTTAATATTTTTAGCACCCATCGTGGGGAATATTTTTGTCTCTACACCACATCAAAACCAAAAATACCTGAAAAATAAATAAATAAATCATTTTAAGAAAATCCATAAGAGTCTCCATGTATGATCAATTTTCTACCACTAATGAATATTCTTGGCCCTCCCCCATTCTTAAGAACTAAACTTATTTTACATACCAAATAATATATTGCATTGGACTTGAGGGAGGCCATTTTGAAAAATAGAGTAAATTTATTTCATTACCACACAACTACAAGAATTCGGATTCGAAGAAGAACGTGTAGAAGTGTTGGAAAAAAAGACAATCCCAAAATCAGCAAGCGAGAGTCTAGAAGAATTACATTCAAATTGTGCATTCAAGTTGGTAGAAAAACACTAAACCAGATCTTCAAGAGCTAGTGGTGGGATTGATCCTAATTTTGAAGAACAATTGCAATCTGATTTATGACTTCCTATCATTTAGATTATAAGGAGAAAAACACAATGATACTTCCATTAATTTTACCCAACCTTGCATCTCGAATATTCCATTGATGGAGTAATAGTTCAACCATTGAACTATATCCCTCCACAAGAGGAGGTTGCTGAAGAAGTTATTGAAATATTCCAAGAAGATGAAGAATAATCCGAAGAAGAGAAACCACTAATGGCTCAACAAGCACCACTACCTTGGGGTTAAAATACAGGTCCACTAGCTCTCAAATTTCCTTTACATGATTTTCCTAGAGGGTCACAAAATAAATTTCCCAAGTTATATGGTGATGTGAAGTAGCATCTACATGACCACATCAAAACTTTCATCACTACTTGTGGTGTGCTAGGAATGGAACATTAATATGTGTTAGTCCATCTATTTATAGAAAATTTGAAACATGCATCCATGGACTGGTTTTACCATGTGCTAAGGAGGTCCAAAACTAACTGGAATGATATGAAGACCATGTTTAAATCTCAATTGAAACCTTCCGAGGATGTACATGATCTTTTGTCCCAATGGTCTCGAGATCAAAATGGATCCATACGATCCCATGAGGGAGTTCATTTCTAAATTCAACTAAATTTTTTACAAGATCCCTAAAGCTTCCCGGCCTATGGAAGATAACAAGTTAAGATTCTTCACAAATTCTTAGCTCCCTAAGGTAATTTTCATGTTGAGAATAACTCAACCAAACAATTTTGATAAGGCACAAAGACTTGATGTTAAAGTTGAAGATGACTTGGTCATGTTGGGAAAGATTCAAAAAAGACTTGAGAAAGGATAAAGCTCAAAGTTCAAATATAAGTACCATAAACTATTCGTTCAAAAAATTTCTAATGATGATCTCTCACTCAAGAAGAAGTTGGCTCAAGCTTACATAAATTGAGATTATCCTAAGAGAAAATTTCCAAATAACAAAAGAATTGATTTTCCGCCACAGAATTTCTCTTGAGACATCTCCAATAAATGCAACATGTGATGGTGAAGAGAAGAAGAAAAAAAATTCAAGATCCGCGAGGAGAAAATGAGGATGGAAATTTTCTTGGGATTGAATGTTTGAATATTAGGTAAAAGTCAATTTCATTGAATATTATTTAGAGAATATGATGATGACGAAGATGCACCAAGTTTCTTGTGTCAGTGTTTACCCATTCTCGGTCCCAAAAGGGAGCTTCCTCTTTCTATTGCTATGAAAAAGAAGAAGAAAGAAGATCCTTAGGTGCAAACTATAAAAAACAAGATAATTAACATAGGATCTCTACTTCCACCTTCTATGGAGTCTACAAAAGAGAAGCCTCACCTTTTGGCAATCAAAATTCAATCGATGTACCAAGTAACTCCTCTAGTGCTTCTCCTAATTCCAAATATGTATCTACAATGGTCAATTCTCCTAAAACTTCAAAATCTCATAAATAATCAGCCACTTCTTCCCAACCAGCCACTCTATTTTCTAAAAATTCCCATTCTTCTAAGATAACACCTCCTTCATCCTCCAAAGCATCCACTACCTCTGGAGTATCCACCTCATCTCTTTCTACTCCATTTGATATCATTGAGCATGTGAACAAGTCCAAGGTTCATATTTCTGAATCTGAGTTCTTACAAACCCATCCAAAGAAATTTGAAAGACTTGTTAGTTACATTAAGGGTGGTAGTTCAAATTATTATGTGCTACCTCCAACTCAAAATTCCTACTACCAACACCACCTACCACTCGTTCATAGAACATATTTTCCCTAAGTGCATCTAAGAATCATAAAGTAGATTCATTTTACCTTTCCCTCTTGATCAAAGGTCAGTAATTGAAAATTTTCAATATAGACTCATGTGTTTAAGATAATGTAATGCTGATAAAAGTTTTCAATTCTCTTGGGCTGACCTTGACATGAGCAAGCTGGATCTTGGTATTCTATGGAGTCTAAAGAGGTTCCACTAGAAGTCATAATTAAAGATGAAAAAGTAGCTCTCGCAAACTTCCTAGAAAATAAATTTATGTTGATCATATTGGTAGCGTATATCCCAATATATTTCTCGCATGTTGTTAAGTAGAAGCTTTTGTAGAGATTTGGGAGGTGAGATTTAGATGGATTGGTCCTCAACAACCATTCTAGTGAAAGGTGAGATGAAAAATTTGTTTCCCATGTGAAATATGAAGTACACTATAAAAAATTAGAGGATGCAAAGGGTTACATATTATTCCAAGAAGGTGGACTTGGTAACTACTTCTTGACTTTTGAAAGAGATGAGAACTTTCCTTTTCTCACGGAAGATAAAAAAACTAGCTATAGAAAATGAAAGATTATGGAAGTCATTTAAGTGTTTTATCTAGAGTAGGTGTTGTGATAACTTCCCCTTCAATTGAGTTGCTTCCTTTGCCTGCAAATTAATATTGTGGAGTATGAATCCCTTCTTCTTGAGAGGAAAGTAGCTGAATCTATGGGTATCAATTTAAGATGAAATGTCTTAGCAATGATGAAGTGATCGTTAAACAAGTTAGAGACAAAATATAAAGTATGGAACCTAAGGCTAAAGAATTACGAGAATAGATTATGGGATTACATAAAGTATTTTGATTTTTCTCAATTCAATCTATTCCCGTTGAGAAAAATAATAAAGTTGTTTCTCTTGAAATATCGGCTTCTCTCATGACCCTACATCTATATTTTAAGAAGGAAAAAGTGATTGTTGAGATTTTGTTCAAGCCGATTGTTCTAGATAATGTTAATCACTATCAAGTGTTCAATGATTTCAGTAATCTTCTTTATTTTGTGGAGCAAAGATATAATTTCAACAATCTCTTCTATGAAGAAAGTTATGATATGAATCGAGAGTCTATTGTAGATGAAGATAAAGGAGAGATAGATGGATTTAAATCGGAAGGGGTTATCAGACTCAATGAAACAATATTCCAAAAGGCCTTGTGTCTCTTGAAGTATTGTTAGATAATCATGACTGGTTTATCAAGAAGAAGGAAATAAAATCCTCTCGGTCATTGCACTGCATAATTTGAGAAGGATAATATTGGTATCCCAAAGAAATCGATAATGGTAAATATTGAAAAGTATTGCTCACCAAAAGATAAAAGGAGTTTTGTCTCATTTTTAGAAGATACTATGATGTTTTAGGTTATTCATATGATGAGCTCAAGTCTTTTAGGCTAAAATAAATGCATCACTCAATCTCACTCAAGCCTGAAGCTAAGTATTTTAGGGAGAAGTAACGTCTGTATAACTCAAAGATTGTAGATACAATCAAAGAAGAGGTCTTGAAAATGTTGAATGAAAGAATAATTTTCCCTATTCACCACTCCATGTGGGTGGCCAATATTATTCCAGTGTGGAAGAAGAATGGAGAAATAAGGATTTGTGTCGACTTCCCGAATTTGAACCATGATTTATTGAAAGATAACTACCCACTTCCTATGATGGATCATATCTAAAGGAATTCATTGGATAAGATATTTTTTTGTTACTTGATGGTTTCTCCCATATAAAAAATTGAGGTAGTGGAGGAAGATAACACAAAATGGATTTCACAACTCCATGGGGAAAGTTTTCCTATCGAAGGATGTCATTTGGCCTTATAAATGCTAGAGAAACTTTTCAACGAGAAATAGATATTTCCTTCAAAGACCTCAAACTTTGAATTTTCATCTACCTTGATGAACTCATAGTCTACTTTAAAAGGTAGTGAGATCACTTAATACATTTAGAACATGTCTATATTAGGTGTCGATAGTGCGTGATTTCTCTAAACACTAAAAAGTGTATTTTTAGTGTTATTGTAGGGAAAATCCTTGGACACATCTTGAACAAGGAGGGAGCCAAAAGTGATCTCAAGAGGATAAAATCAATTCAATAAATCTCATCACCAATAAACAATAAATGATTCCATTAATTCTTTGACAAGGTGAACTTCCTCTATCACTCTATTTTATATTTTACTAAATTGAAAAAGCACATTACTATCATGATGAACCCTCAAACAAGTTTCAAGTGGAATAAGGAAGGTAATAAGGAATTTTATGTAATCAAGGATATAATAGCTAGGGCTCCTACCTTCATATGCCCACAACTTTGACAAAGATTTCATTTTTTACTAATATGATTTGGAGAACACTCTTTTAGCAATTGTAGTGAAAAATAATGAGGAAGGCATTAAATCACCCATTTCTTTTATGAGCTTCCCATTGAAATATCATGAGCTGAGATACAACCAAATGGAGAAACATAGATATTTCATGGTCAAAGCTATAAATAATTTCATATTTTACATTCTTAATTCCTGCATTGTAGTGATGGTTCTAGGTTATGCAATCAAATCAATGTTAAATCAACAAGGTCAAGGGCTAAGATTGGAAATTCAGTGGAAAATATCTAGGATTATGACTTGGATATTTGACCTTCGAATCTGGTCCCTGGAAATGATTTTTGTAGGCTAATGGCTAAGGATGAGTCCCTTGTGACTCAAAATGAAAACAAGGAATATAAATGTTTTGAATGCATAAGTAAAGACTTTCCACATGTTCTTCTTTTGAACACCACTAATGAGTGGTATTATAATATTTCCTACTTTCTCACTTATGATGAGTTCCTGAAACATATATTTTTATTATTGGTAAATAGTTATAAAGGGACTATACCCTATTATAAAAGGACTCAATAGCCAAATATAGCTATAAAGGAATAACAAAAGAGGATCAAAATCTAGATAAAACACTATGTCCAATAGTAACCAAAATATGGTTACAAACAAGAAACAAATCCAAACAGAAATTGCAACAATGCAGTAAAAAAAGACATAGAAACAACAAAAAGACCAAAAAAGAGCAGAAACTAAAATGATGCCCTCCATCCCAAGGGAGATTACTTCTTGGAAGCTTTGTCGATCCTGGATTGAATTTTTTGTAGTGAAGTGAACAACACCAAAGTGGTGATGTGCATTGGGTCAGTTGCATTCAACTTTGAGATGGTCTGGCTTCTCTCTTTTTCATTCTCCAAATAGTGTCAGGGATCCCACTAAGCATGATAATGCTATGGAAATGCTTCTCTAAGAAGTCACTAATGAAATTAAAGATATCCATGTTGTGATCATGCATGTCTTTTGCTCTCCCCAATCTATTGTCCAGAGAGTTCAATTTCTTGTAAATGTCAACAATCTGATCCTTTCTAATGTCATTAACATCATATTTTTTTCTTTTTTCTTTCTACTTTTTCATGTGCTTCAGTCTTTCTTTATCTACTTCATCTCTCTCCAAAGAATCCAACCTATGAGGTATGTTATTCCCCTCTTGATGCAGGGTCGTATCCATGCCAACATTACTAATATGCAACAAATTTTGCACAACTTCCAGCTCTTTGGTGCTTCTAAGAACTCGGGTAGAGTGAGTGATGTCAGTTTTGGGAAGCTTTGGGTTCTTAGTCTTGGGTTTGGAAGAGGCGTCCAGAATGGGAGTGGGAGCAGTGGAGGTAGTGATGTGTGGATTGCTAGGAGAGGAGGTAGTTCTGAAACATATTGATTATAAGTAAAGAAGGAATATGAAGATGAATTCAGCCAAGTATGTCATCTAGAATCATGTAGGCTCACATGGATGTTTCTTGAGGTGTGTTGACAAAGAGAAACAAGAAAATTTGTTAAAGGCTTATCATGATCGGGATTATGGTGGTAATTTATTTTCTATGGTCATTTCCCACAATATCCTACGAGGAAGAATTTTTTTGACTACCTTGTTTGCAAATGCTCAATAGTGGGTTTCAAGTGTGAACCTTGTTAACAATTTGTAAGAAGACCACAACTTACTGCAATTCCCCTTAGGCTAGTGGTCATTGAGGATCCATTCTAGCGGTGGGGCCTATATTTCATTAGTGTACTCAATCCTCACTTAAGTACAAGGAATTTCTATGTGGTTATAGTTATAGACATAAAATCGTGCACTTTAAGTCATTATTTAGTCTCCTTCTCATACTACTATTCATATGGTTCTTAAGTGAAAAGAGTAACAATTAACCCATATATTTGGCCATTTTACATTTATTTTTGTTCTTATTTTCAATCTTACACATGTACTTGCCTGATCTACACTTTCATACTATGTTTTTCTATTTCTAAATGGGGTACCCAACAAAGACAGGGTGCCCTAGTGCCTGATCCTATTTGTACTTCCCTCTCACTTTTTTGTTACTTTATAGACATTTGAGCATCTTATATTTTTGTGGTAGGCATTTTCGTGGTAAATTACAAAATTAAAGCAAGTGAACCATATAAATATAAATTTATGTGACCATAATGAGGGACCAAGCACTAAGCACTTACTATCACCACCTAAGGTTGCATCCATCAAACACATCTATAGCTACATTTACATCCATCTAGCTCAATCACAAGGCACACAAGGATGGTTCATATGAATCACACTTCATAATAGGGGAGTCTATTGTTTTCATGTACACATTTACTATATTATATATCTAGTTACTTGTTCACTACCTCACAAAGTGCAACTAGCACAAGAGCTCTAGAAACAATTCACACACACACACACACCCAAAACTACATTGGTTCGAGATGTAGTGCAATGTTCGATGATAATTCCATCAATTTGATAGATGAGGACAATATGTAGACTAAGGCACCTAGATCTCGGACCAAGGAAACCACAAGCACCCCTATCCTTCTCGTAGGCCACCCGGTCTAGCTAGACAATCCATACCTCTACTTTTTCATGATTCTTTGTGAAGGTTTCCTCCTCTTGTTCATCTAGTCTCCATTGCGACACAATCCCATGACATCATCAAATCAACTAAGGCCTTCTTAACCCTCTTTACACATTAGGGTTTCACATTTCATTTCTTAGATTTCTTGGGTACTATTTCAATATTTTATTGCTTCATTTATTCAGATTATTTTACTACTCCTATAGCATTAGATTACACTAAAAATATTTTATTGTATTTTAATAATTTTTGTAAACTCATACTCAATCTTCACGCTATTAGGATCCTCATTCTTTTTTATCATCCTAGATTCCAGTCATTGTGATTATCCGAATTAATGATTATTTTCTTGCAAATCCGATATAAGGCATAAAATCCAACATCTTCTTTCTACTACTCATATTCCTACTACGATATGTATCGAGACTCCATATACAATTATTTTATTGATGCAGTTTCTCAACATATTGCTTTCTGTTTAATCCTCAAGCTGATCTTAATACCTTCGACAATGATATGCCCTTGCATATTAGGATTCACATTTACAATGTGCATATCAAGTATACTTTAATTGAAAATGGATCTGAAATTAACCTATTACCTATGTCATTCCTTGAAAAACTAGGTCATTCTCGCAATGTTAGTCAATCATGTCTTTCTCTTCGTGCCGATGATGGCTCTGTTCATCCATGTTTAGGTTCCATTACTTTACCTATCACAGTTGGACCTAAAACTCTTAACACATTTTTATTTGTCATTGAATTCCCTATTTCATACAACTATTTACTTGGTCGGCCATGGCTTCATGCCACGCAAGAAGTTACATCTACTAGACATCACGATGTCAAATTTGTAAAAATGACGGTGTCAAATATACACATTCTTTGTGACTATCATCCACACTAGTATTGTGACCATGATCCCAACACCGCACTTCCTATTCCAAGGTTTGATACTAATGAGGAGCCATAACCAATTGATGAGAAACCTCATTTAACATTACTTGATGGTGTCATTTTCATGATAGATTATGTACCACCTATATCTATGTCTCTCCCTACTACTACTGCTACTTTTATGATTATTTATCGGGGGCTTGTCCCTACATCAAACGTCACTCTAGCTCCTCCACCTCATCATGTGTCACCTCCATCACTTTGACCTCCTTTCACGTGAACACTTTTCATGAATGATTCTTATTGGGAACACATTCCATTTAATCCTACTTGTGATGACATTGTATGTACACATGAGGGCTTGACTCACCTAGGGTTTACTTTTGAGGATCTCTACCCTCCACCGCATGCTTCTCATATTTATCATGGGTTTGTTCATATCATTTCCACCTATGGCCTACATGTCTTTCACCTCACATTATTTCTTACATGTGATCCTCGCTCTTCACCACTTACATTTAGAAAATCATGGCTTGATTACATTAGGGGTACTATAGACCCTGATCACATGGATATCTCATTTCCTATGCCTTTTGGTTGCGTATTCATTTGCAATATCTCCTTTCTTGGCTATACACATAAAATCACATGTTCGTATGTACATGGATGTCCATTACCACCCTTCACTGATGAGGAGTATGCCATGGGTATGTATAACTTATGCCTCAATGGCTCATTACATGATCAACTAGAAACTATTTCTTACCAAGTCTCTAATGCTTACCCATTTGACTTTGACCCTGATATTGATGACCTTCTAGATGACATTACATGATTGTCTTCTTCATCATACACACACTTGGGGTCACGAAATTTATATTCCCCATAACATTATGTGACATCATATTCTCTCCTCACTTTTCCACATACTTATGTGTACATCATAGTATATGCATCTACATTGTCATTTCCCGATGACACACTCTTTTGCTTATGTTGAGGGCATTCTATACACATGAACCCCACACACTGCACTATAGACATTGTGCATCTTCATACATTCTACACTTTTCATCCTACATCTTGTCCTACATACATCATACACATTTTACTCATGTCTCACATACTACACCATCGCCACTACATATTGTGCATTTTCACACCTCATACATGTCATCTTACATTTTACATCCTACACCTTACATATTACATCTCGTGTCTTACATTTACTATGCATCTACACATATTAGGTCATCTACGCATCTTCCATTACACACCATACACCCTATTATGCACAATATGCATTTTACACATCTAGTTATACACATTGCACTCACTACACGATGACACACTCTAGTCACATGGTCCATACCGGACTAATGATCGTATACACCACAAATGGACCTCATAACCCCTACACATTCCTCATTCAATATTTTCTCATGTGACATACCTAGATTAAGTGATATACGCTTTAGGCTATAGGGTCACTTCTTCTCACATCATCTCGTGATAGGCTACATCATCACTCTCACTTGTATCATTTAGTGGTATACGCTTTAGGCTCTATCAACACTTATTTTATATTCATATTTTTGTGATATAGACTTAGGATAAAATGTCACGCAACTCATCTATGTCATATATTATCCCTACACACTCATCACAGTGTGTGTTGCACACAACACATAGTTCAACCATTTCTCAATGACACACTATCATTTTGGTTCATTCTTGACTACTAAGGGGGAATATTAAATGAAACTCACTGCATATAATTCCATTCACATGGGGGGCACGTGGGTCCTTTCAATCACTCTACATTTCATTCCATCCATCCACATCATACTACATTTTATGGTTGTATTTAATCTTGGTTGGAATTTCTTTTACATGTTCACTTTATTACACATTCTATATAGATATCTTGTATGTCATTATCATTATAATATAAACATGCACATTCAGTTGTTTTTAGTTGTGATCGAATACTAAACAGGATACTACACACAACATGGATTCTTGACTACTAGTCCCACAACAGTTCATGTGGGAATTCACATTCGTACACTATAGGTACTATTGTTTCATTTTCTTCATAGCATACTAATTTGGTTTGTACACTCTTTGACATAATTTTTATCTTTCTAACATGTTAATGGGTGTTTCATGTGCAATATTTTCTATGCGGGGATACGGTTTTTCATACTTCTTTATTATAATTTTTGTTATTACTTTTTATTTTTTACGGTATTTTCCATTTGTCTTGTGTGAACACTTGTTGTTTTGTGGCCATTATGACCTTGAGTGTCTTATGACACTCTAAGTGGTGTCTGAAAGAGGGTTTAAAACCCACAAGTGAGGATCACGAGGATGACATGCACATCAATGGATGTGTGAATGGCAATGTGAAGAGATCTTGGGAGATGCGAGCATCGTTTGAATGTGCATGTAAAGATTTGAAACATGAGCGAGAACTGGTTAAGCCATAAAACTCTCCTCTATCTCATAGATAAAAATGGAGTGTACATATAGGAGGTGCTGAGTAACCCTCAAGTGCTATAATCATGACAACTCGAGTAGAGAGGGGGAGTTACATTCCCATAATAGAAGTGTAACTCCCAATGACACATATGACACATTGATGCACTGACGTGCTTGACACACTGACGCATAAGAGAATATCATAATGACCCCTAAATGACACATGGACCTACGATCTCACCTAAGTGAGATGAATCACCTAATGATGTGGAAAATAACACACACCAACACCCCCTTCATCATAACTTAGGATGAGGTGACAAGTCAAAAATGATAAATGGGTCCCAAAGCACAAATCCTGATGAGGTACCCATGCACAAGAAAAATGTCCCAAGTAGTGAAGGAAAACCTAGTGGGAAAAACATCCACCACAAGAGAAAAAAACACTCTCTAATCTAAGAAAGATGCCAAATATGGGTCCTAGCTCTGAGCGAGCCTAAAAGGGTACCCATGTACAAGGAGGAAATCTCTCGAAAAGAAGAAGAAGAGAGAAGAAGAGGGAGATGAGAGGAATGCAGAAGATGCCATGGATAGATTTAAACTCTGCAACTCTAAGAAGTCTCCCAGAAGAATGTCGATGATGAGATCCTCTACCTCTAGACTGAAGAAGAGCCACCTGCAACGAACTGTGTGCCTATCTTTAGGAAGGACAGAAAATGACGTCTTTGGAAGTCCGCCCACCCACAAAGGAAACCGAAAGAAAGCAACACGAAGAAATTTGAGTCGGTGCATGGAATTGTGACATAGGTCTATTGAGTGAGTGCCAAGGAACCGAAGGTAATGCCATGTGTGTAGAGATGTCGAGTGAAAAAGAAGAACACCCATAGAAAGGATGTCTAAGTGATGTGAAGGGAACAAAACATCCTCCATAACAGAAAAGGGATCCACAGCTGAGGGTGGATCAATGAAGGTCTCTGGAAATGTGGAAGTGACATGATTCTGGAAGGGGCACTCCCAACAACAGAGATGATGAACTCCTCTAAAACACCTGTAGATGGATGAGGGACCTATAGTGCATCACAAGTAGACTCTGTGAAAAGACAACTAAGGTCAGGAAGATACTCATCCCAATGAGGGGGCTCAACAAATAAAAGAGTGATGTCAGATAGGTATGAGTCATCTAATGAAGGTAGAGGAGTGAAGTGGGCCTCACACACTAGAAGTGGAAAGGAGGCTGGTGTAATGAATGTATGAGACTGCTCGATATCTTATGAGATGTGGGATGTGTCAACACTCTCTGGAATAGTGAGAGAAAGAGGAGAAGAGTCCTCTGTAGTACTCTCAACATCAGAACTGGGTGCACAATCCTCATCATCAGAAGTAAAACCAAATGATTTTATGTCAGTGGAGCTGTCATCACATGAAGAAGAGGAGACAACTAAATCAGCAGCAGCAACAATGGCGACAGTATGTGAAGGGTCTCCATAGAGGGACTGAAGAATGCTCCAGACATGGTGAGGTGGATCTGAGTCTTCCACATGAAACCAGAGAGATCGAGAGACATGCATCATCATGTGACCAAAGACATGGTCACAAATTTCAAGGAATTCCTCTAGATGACGATGATCAGTGGGTGCAGGAACTGGCCCAAGCAAGAAGGGGAAAATACCCTCATGGATGAAGTAACGTTCCATGGAAGCACACCAAGCTGAATATTTCCCTCTCTCGGTGAGAAGTGGAAAAGGATGTAAAGATATCCTATGATGCTCAAGTCTAGAAAGACTACTCTCCATGATGAAAAATGCAAGATGCACAAAAGTAAGATGTCAGACTTGGCCGATAATGCGTCGTGTGTGAAAGCCCAAGAGTACAATAAAACCCCGAGAATGTGACACTTTATAAAGTAGTGTGTTTAAAAAATGAAAATTCCATCACATAATGTGCGAAAAATCATGAAACTTTGAACAAGGAAGCACTAAAAAATGAGCAAAGTGAGTCAAAAGTTATGGCATAAAACAATTCCCCAAATCGATGAGAAAAATACACTAGATGTTGCAACCACATTAAAAAGGTACATGAGATGGGTGCAAAGGGTATCGTGTGGGTACTCATTGGAAATGGCATGAAATTTTAGCAGGGGTTTGTTTTGACTGTGAGGGGGTTAGCCTCTGCCATGACCCGGACCTCACCCTCCATCTTCTACGAGCGTAGGAGGGATATAATACAAGCCAAATCAGCAGCCCAAAAACTATTACATGCCAATGAATGAAATGTTTTGTTTTTTAATCACCCTAAAACATTAAAAAGAAGGTGGGGGCCCACGTTTGAAGTGGCCAATGCCACATGGAGGAGCTTAAATGAGAAGCCATGTGGAAGAGAGCTAGGAAAACCACCAAAAGGGCCAGATCCATGTGTAGGTAAGTTGCTGACTGGTCTGTGCAGGGAAGAAAATGCTGAGGTAGCTCCAAAAACATGCCTGAGGGAGGTCACGTGCTGAGACAGAGGTGTGGCAGGTCATGGAGATGCTGCAGGTCACACAGGGAGCTGGTCAGAGACCCCAAACCACCAAAAAAGCTAGAAAAATGGTTGTGAAGACCCGATCCACATGGTTGTGGCAGATTTTGAATGTGGGAGCTATTGGAGCTGAAGCGGTTTGATTTAGAGATATTGGAGCTTGAGAATGCGAGGAGATGGAGCAGGTTCAAGACGGTCTAGCAGAGATCCATGGGTAGAAACCTGTGACAATGACATGAACATAAAGACCTCCAATGTAACCCTACTGAAATGCAAAAAGCAAGCAGGGAAAGAATCCAAAGACTCCAACGTGGAAGTAGCTGAAGTGAAACAACCCAGTAATGAAGACCATGAACATTTCAACCCCACACAAAAGAAAATGTTCCAATCCCACGCAAAAGACATTACAGGATAATGAAGAACGGTGGAGGGAAACAATGAAGGTTGCAAACGTTTAAACACTAGTGGTCTGAGGATCACGGGGAAGTAGCTGAATCAATCCAAAAATACACAACAAGTAGCAAACACAACGAACAATAAATACCATGAGCAGCTGATGTGGATTCAACATGATACGGTGGCTCAATGCAGGTTGTAAAAAAATCCTTCGAGCCAATGCGAGCTGGTTTGAATACAAGGCAACGTCCACCAAAATGAATGCACAAGCCTAAAAATCCAAAAGACAAAATGTCCTTGAATAAGCCACGAAAATCCCTAAACACCAAACACGACTAAACGAACCACAAAAACCCAAATAGAGGTATAAACACCCGAATCAATGCACTGAAGCACATAATAGAATATCCATTACAACACACACACGAGATCTAGATATCGCGGAAGCTTGAAAACACACACGAAATGCTGATGAGTGCACGGATCCACAAGATCCACTTTGATACCATGAAAGATGGTTTAAAACCCACAAGTGAGGATCATGAGGGATGACATGCACATCAACGGATGTGCAAACGGTAGTGTGAAGAGATCTCGGGAGGAGCGAGCATCAACCGAATGTGCATGCAAAGATTTGAAACACGGGAAGAACTGGTTAAGCCATAAAAATCTCCTCTATCTCATAGATCAAAATGGGGTGTACATATAGGAGGTGTTGAGTAACCCCCAGTGCTACAATCATGACAACTCAAGTAGAGAGGGGGAGTTACATTCCCAGAATAGAAGTGTAACTCCCAATGATGCATATGACACACTGACGCACTGACGTGTTGACGCATTGACGCATAAGAGAATATCATAATGACCCCTAAATGACATATGGACCTACGATCTCACCTAAGTGAGATGACTCACCTAATGATGTGGAAAATAACACACACCAACAATGTCCTATGTTTGCAAAGTGCTTTGTGCAATCTACATTGTCTTCTTAGGTGTTTACATTATCTACTTATGTTTTAGCTTACACATTCTCTATTTGGCTTACACTTGTTTTCTACATGCATGTTCATACTAACACTTGTTTTCTAGCTACCTTGTTTGTTTGTGCCTTGGTTTCTACCAAGCACATCCCCTCCACCCTATAGGGCACAGTTTCAGTATACATGGTCGGTCCTCTTTTATGCTACATTATCCTATCTATGACATCACATGTGCCCCCAAAGAGGGGGAAATCATTTTTACACACAATACTGATATAGTTTAGTTTTCATATTTTTTCCATGACACAATGGGTTACACAATGAGTGGGTTCAGACTAGTCTACAAAACTCCATACAGAGCAGATTTTACAAGACATGGTGTCCTTAGCACATTTGGGAGAAGTTAAAGGATAGAGGATAAACCATACCTTCCTCTCTACACTGTCATGACATTAGATCACCCAAAAAACTAGACAGTATAGATATCTCTTCACTCTCAAGAAGTAGTTACAGGTTGGAGGATAAATTAGACTTTCCTCCCTACACTTATTTGGCCAATGGCATGAGATCACCGATAAATCTCACACGACATCAACAATATAATTTTGTATAACCTTTTTTCTCATCACAGATCAGGTGCATGTGTTCCTTTTTCATTTTTATACTTTCTTTACATGCTTTTTACATATATACATGAATTTTTACACTTTACACATATACATGCGTATTTGACTACTTGATCATCTTCTCTTTTATAGGTCCTGTCTATATGGGAAGCAAGTAGTCCATATCACACACATAGTAGGTACATAATGCATATGATACTAACCATGTAGGTACACCACACACATTGGCATCTACACATGTGTTTCTACCCTAGGTTCACTCTCATCACTTTTACACTTTTGCATCTTTAGTCTCCACACTCCATATTTTTTTCACTCCACACTTTGTCTAGTCCCTCGACATGTATTCTACATCAATCTACATGGATATTAGGTATGCATCTCTATCTAATTTATGTTACCGAGCTTTCTTCTCACCTACATAATGAATGTGTAGAAGCATATTTACACAACAAAATGATAATAAAACTCTTTGTATTCATTCATTTGGGAAATAAATTTATATAGGAAATACATATCCTATAAAATAGGAATCCTATTAAGGCTCCTATAACCACTCACTAATTCTATACAAGTTGTTTAGAACAACTCATAACAACTAATCTCAAATGCATGAGTTGTTATAACTCCTAAACAACTCATTAAATACAACTCATAATAATAACACACGATATTATTCTAACTCATGTAAACACTACCATGATTTCTGGCATTCCCCCTTAGTGTGAACATGGGGAGAAATAACATCTCAAGAACTAGAAATAGAATCTCATGCCTCCACATACTTTTAGGTCTACATATCGTTGTCTTGGATCTTTCGTACATGATCACCTCTCTGGTTCACCAACTAATCATGATCACCTCTCCGTGTGAATCTATTCATAGGTTGATCATCTTCTAATGAAGTAAGACATTTAGAGGATCTGTAAGACAATTAGAGGATCACTACAATTAGCTACCCTCCTATACAATTGTTAACATATTCTAAAATACACATCCTTCGTGTTTCAATCATAAAAATGGAATGAAACCAAATGCCACTCAAAGCAAAAAACTAAAATCTAGAAAAAAAATCACATCACATCCTATAATAATCACAATGTTCTTAATTATAGCCATTGTTGTTTATTGTTGCCACTTGATCCCAAACAACATGGGAAATTGCCACAACCACTGGAAGTTGCCCTTGAATTTAGTCGTTTTAGGTGAAGAATGGAAATGGAAAATTAGGGTTATGTTAGCCCCCAAAATGTGAAATTTTCATTTATTCACACAACCAGGAGAAATGAAATTCAAATCAAATCAAACTCAAAAAGAAATGCCACCATACCAAAATGCAGCCTCGTCGTTGGTGACTAATGAAAGGCGTTGATCTCCCTCCTTCTTCCATCACCTCTAACCTACAATTTCAATCTTCTAACTAAGTGGAATGTGATCATGTTGCTCAATGATTTCCCCTGGACATCGACTAACACCGAAAATGCATCCGTGAGGTAAATTTTTACAATTTTTGACATTGACATGATGAGGCTCAATAAAGAGGGTATTTTTCAATGAAATTAGAATTAATACGGTGAGGATTAAAAAGTAGCACTTTTTCAAAAAATGACACTCGATTTTGAGTTACTGGGAAAAAGTTATTAAGGTTTCAATTTCCTATAAAAAGGTAAAATTAAAATTAAAATTAGATCAATGATTACAAACTTTCTCCAAATGGAGAGAAATTTTATCATGTGACCACTCATTATAACTAAGAGGAAATGAAGATTCAAAAACTGTCAAAGGCTTGAAGAACTCACATCGGAAAAATATTAATTTGGCCAAAAACGTAATAATTTCCCTAAAAATGCTATTATTAAACACAAAATATAGAAAATTAAAATTATTTTCAAACTATAGTATTTTCTAAAAATTAACAAAAATAACCAATCAAAAATGGTTGTGTAAAAATCACAGCTCATGGAGTGTCCAAGAATGATTTGGTGATAACTTGAGAACCAAAGCTCCATTTTATAAACTAAAAAAATGCGTTGGAAAGGTGGTTTCAATATATTTGCAATGGTATCAAAAAAATTGCTTTAATAACATGACCTAAAAGATTTTCATGACTGAGTTGGACATGAATTTGGAGATTTCATTCATGTATAAACTTCTTGAATGATTCAATATTGATGAAAATATTTTCATGCCAATTTACGAAGCATATTCCACAGGGACACGATATGCAAAAAACATTCTAAAAAAAAGCACATCCTCTAAATAACACTATACTAATACTTCAATTTATTTACAAATTTCATTCATGAGGGAAATAACACAACCCCACTACCCTTGAACAACCCATATTCCATAATATGTACATGAGCAACCTGATCTAATACCAAATAAAGGTGCATCAATAGATTTACACAAAAAATGATAATAAAACTCTTCGTATTCATTCATTCGAGAAATACATTTATATAGGAAATACATATCCTATAAAATAGGAATCCTATTAAGGCTCCTACAATCGCTCACTAATTCTATACATGTTTTTAGAAAACCTCGTAACAACTAATCTCAAATGCATGAGTTATTATAAATCCTAAACAACTTATTAAATACAAACCATAATAATAACACACGATATTATTCTAACTCCTCTAAACACTACCATAATTTCCTAACACATAAAATGGGGAAAATGTAGACACAAAATCACACACTTTGAGTCATTATTTAATCCCAGTCTCATACTTCTATTCATATGGTTCTTAAGTGAAAAGAGTAATATTAAACCCATGTCTTAGGTCATTTTGCATTGATTTCTATCACTAACGATTAAGAACATTACGATTCTTATAGGAAGTAATGTGAAATTTTTCAATATATCTTCTATTGTGCATTTTTGTAGTATGCAAGTTGTGTTTCCTATATAATTCCCTGATGTATAAGCATAGTGATGAACAATAGCACCAGAGTAAGTCAGTTCATGGATCTTGAAAGGGTTTGTGGGAGGATCCATAAAAGCACACGAGGTGGATAGTTGATGAGGTTTTTGTCATGTCAAGGTTTGTGGTAAGCTGTTTAAAACCATGGAAGGAGAGATCCTTTCTTTTGGATCAATGCCATGAGTCACAAAGTTGGACATGCCCACGGGGGGTGAGCATCTGCGAGAGGAGCGTGTGGATTTTTTTCTACCATGTAAACACTAAGGGGGGGAATGTTAGGAATTAGTATTTACATCATGGTAAATAATTATATGGTTAGTTTTATATATATATTGTTATAACAAATGTATAACAATATATTAATACGGGTTTTTATATTGTTTATACTTCCTACTTTATAGGAAGTTGGTTTTCCTATTTGGATGGCTATTTAATAGCACTCCATACATTGTAATAGACATAGAAATAATATATCGATTATATTTGTGTGTTCAACCTGTGTAATATTTTCAAAGTGACCATAATGAGGGACCAAACACTAAGAACTTACTATCACCACCTAAAGTTACATCCATAAAAGGAATCTATAGTTACATTTACATTCATCCAAATCCATCACAAGTCACAAAAGGATGGTTCATCTACATCACACTTCATAAGAGGGGAGTAAATTGTGTCCATGCACACATTTACTACATTCTACATCTAGTTACTTTCATAAAGTTTACTTCATAAAGTTTGACTTCCACAGAACACACACACACACACACACACACACACACACACACACACACACACACACACACACACACACACACACACCTATAACTACATTATTTCTAAGATGTAGTCTAGTGCTCAATGATAAGTATATCAATTTTCTAGATGAGGATAGTCTGACCCTTTCATATGCATCTTTCTTTTTTAGGGTTTTGATGCTTTTCTTGGGGTTTCGTAGGTGATTATTCATTTTAGGTCTACGACAACATATAAAAAAGTACAAAATCATTCATGCGTAAGAAGATAACATAGGATAACATCCAGTGACACTTCAAAGGAGTTTTTCAGTCATCTCCACAAGCCAAAGCACCCAGATCTTAGACCAAGGTGCCCATGGGCACCCCTATCCCTCTCTAGGTTCCCAGTCTAGCCAAACAATATTGACATGTAATTTTTCATGCTCCTCTGTCAAGGTTTCCTCCTCCTATTCATCTGGTATTCCAATGTGATATAATCCCGTGAAATCATCAAATCAGCTAAGGCCTTCTTAATCCTCCTTACACATTAGGGTTTCACATTTCATTGCTTAGATTTCATTAGCATTATTTTAGTATTTTTTATTCATTTATTCAATTAATTTACTACTCCTATAATATTATATTACACTAAAAAATATTATATTTTAGTTTAATCAAGAACCACCGACTACTTTACAAACTAGGTGGAGGTAATTCCATTCAAATAATCTAACACCGAAATGGTATGTAACTTCATCAAAGAGACCATCATTATTCATTTTGAAATTCCTCATAAGGTGGTAGTTGATAATGTATTCGACTTTTCACTAATGGAGTTGACCAATTTTTTTATAACTATGGAATCTCGCTATCACATGCATCAGACTATTCCCGTAAGGGAATGGTGGGATGAATCCAGTAATAAGAACATTGTAACCATTGCCTATAATCTAGTTTATGAGAATAAAAGGAATTGGCACAAGAAGCTCTATGATGTATTATGGGTGGACATGATTACTCTGAAAAAGGAAATTGGCATGTCATTGTTCTAGTTACTCTATGGAATAAATATCAAGATTATTTTCACTATGCATTACCTACTCTACAATTGGTTAAGGTGGTTGAAGATGGCCAATTTCATTATTCTCTGGATAAATAATTTTGTATCTTGATAAAATAAGTGAATGCAGCTTGAAGTTTGTTGATAAAATCAAGGAACATCAGTTGAAAGTGAAGAATATTTTTGACAAAAAGGCTAAGGAAAGGATTTTCCAAATAGGTGATCTTGTCTTGTTATGGGATAATACAAGAGAGCCAAAAGGCGATCATGGAAAATTTTCCTCTTTGTGGCTAGGATCATTCCCAGATCCGGGGTATTATAGAGAAAATAATTTCTATCTTTCATATATCATATTTGAATGGTGCCTATTTGGAATTGCCTCATAGTGGGAAAGATTTGAAATTATATAAAAAATGAAACTTGGCTTTCCCCCGCATGTACCATATATGAATTTAGGTTGTGTGTTTCAATTTCCCATCGTGTGTGTTCTCCCTTTCTAGTGTGGTGTTTTTCCTTTTGTTTTGTGTGTGTGTGTGCATTCATTCATTCCTATCTATGCTTTTGATATGACTCGTATAACCAAATGGACAAGGCATTGGTATGTATTGTGTTATGAGATTCTAGATTTTATGTTTATCCTTTCCTCACTTTTTTTGATCCAAAATAGGTCCCCAAGTGAGAGCTAGTTGTTTTCATGTGTTTTTGAAAGGTCAAAAATCCAATTCAAAACATGACAACTTTACCCTAGTGTCAAAATTTTATTTTAAACCCCTCCTGAAGCATCATATGGATCACCCTTCCTTTTTTTCATGACCATCCTAGCCTTTAAGACCTTCATAATGTGATGTATAACATTGTCAAGTGTTTGAAGTGTGACCATGAGGCCATTCGATCCTTTCGGTTGAATTTTTCAAAAGGTGGAATCTACGGTAAACCCAAAAAAGTTATGCTTATCCTTTTTGGGATAGGTGTGAATCTGAATGGGATTGATGAAGAATCCTAAAACCATTTGGAGGTGGTATTGAATATTTTTAAGAGTGATGGAATTGATTTTACGATATATAGGAAGTTTTTAGGAGTCTTGGAGCAATGGTACTGAAAGCATGTTTTTCGGGGTAAGGATCTTGTAGTTGAAAATGGAACTTGAACTTCAACAAATTATTGTCATAGATCCATGATGATACAAAATAAAATAAAAAACCATTGGAAATCTTGAAGATACCTCTTTATGATGGAATCACATATTGTTTAACAATACAAGGTTTCTTCTCAGACCAGATCAGTTTTTGTAGACTCATCCTGTTGTCCCAAATAAAAATGTGAATTTTTGGAGAAAGAGGCATAATTAGGTATTGTAAACCATGCCACTGATGTTGTAATGATCTTGGGATTAATATTTATATACATGTTTGCACTAAAATACCTCCTAGAGCTACGAGAAGAGTAAATTCAAGATTTAGGGATTTAGTCATTTTCTCAGTTGAATAGGTGGTAGGTTTTACCATCCCAATTGTCCCTATTTTACTTAGGATAGTGGGGATAGTGGGGATGATAAAATTTTCTCCACCCCTTAGGTCTTTCTCTTGGTCCCTCATCTGAATTTCCCTCTTCTTGCAGGGTGCTAAGTTACATCATCTATCCCTAGGTACATTTTACTATCGCAACTATTCCTAAGATAGTGGGGGAAGTGGGAAAAATAAAATTTACCCCACCCTTGAACCCTTCTCAATTTCACCATTTGACAAAAATTTATCCCCCAAGTGCTTACATATGATCTTCTCATCTCCCCATCTCCTCGCATCTTGTTCCACCATTTTTCATGCTTAGAGTGAGCGGTACATTTTATTGTCCAAAATTTCCCTGGGATAGTGGGGACAAGAAAATTTTCCCCACCCTCTATGCTTTTGAAATCTAGGTTTTAAAGCTTTCTCATAACTTAAAAATACTTTGTTTTGATACTTTATAGACTCATTCATGCTAGTTTTACCTCATTATTTTACTAGCTCTACCTAGGAAGCCATTTTTGATGTCACAAAGCTCAAAATACCTACAAATTCATCATAAAACCTGTCAAAATTCATCCCGACCAGAAATAAGCACAAAAACAAAGAAAAAATCATATCTTCCAAACATGTAGGCAGATGCAAATTAAATTTTTTCAATTACTTTTCATCCCAGTGCCTTTAACAAAACTATAATAACAAAGCGAGATGATTCCCTAATTTTTAAATGGTAGAAAACCCTAATTTTTTTCCCTAGATGATTCTTTTTCAATTTCTAAGAATTCTGACAAGTGGATCAAGGTGAAATTTTGAGCATAGAGTCATGGAAGCGAATGACGAGAATCCAATAAAGCCATTTTTGTTATAGTCAAACATGGGAAAGTTTCATTTATAAATATAGTAATTATCTAGTATTATCACTTACTATGAATATAAATATTTCAAAAATAGTGGTTTTTCCACATTAGAGAAATCGAATAATAATGTAGAAGACAAATTAGACAATGAAGAATCTTTTTCAAAAGAGTGAAAAAAAAAAATAACTTTCCAAAAATACAAACATTTCAAAAACAATTAAATTACACCAAAAAAAGTGTATTCATTATGTGAGGATCTTTAAGAGATTGGATGTGAGTAGAAAAGGTATAAAAATAGCCATTATCTCTTACTTACTAAAAATAGAAAGTGTCTATTTTAGTGGTAGAAAGTTGTTATCTTCTTCATATTCTCTCATCTTATGGATATTTGCAATAATGAAGTTCAATTTGTCTTTTTGGAGCCCATTTTGACCATATCATCAGAATATTTGGATTTGGGTGACAACGATTTGCTCACATGGAGTTGGAGGATCTAAAGAATCAAATGCTCGACGGTCCCTGTGGAACTTGTAGAAGAAAAAATGTACAAATGTGGGTTATAATCTGCAGGTGGTCACCTAGTATTTGTTCAGAACACACAACCGGTGTTGGCACGTTCTCAACAATATGATCTAGATACAAAAAATCATAAGGATTGATGATAATTTGACACTAACAGTGCTCACTCCCAATGTAATTTCACAGTGCATGTGTATCCCGATATAGATCATCATGGTATTCATCTTGAAGTAATTTAAATTATGTGAATGGTCAAAAATAGAATCATACCTAAAATTCCTTACATTGGGGTCATGGTTGAAATAGGTAAGGAATCCCTCTCATGTACCAAAGGATTAGTCTAGGCATGAATTTCATAAAGTGTTTTCAAATGTAATCATCCTACTAAGTAGGGTGATGGGAAATGAGACCAGAAAGGATTTTTAGGATTGGATGGTGTTGTTCATCCTTACCATCATGTGGAAAAAAATTATTGACTAGGGTAAAATAATCATTGATAATCTCCACTATCAATTATTCCAAAAATAACACCAAGTAAATTTGTAATGACATCATACTTAGTACATTCTCTCACAAGTATGAGATCATTCAGGGGCCTAAATCTCACATAGAAAATATCCCAAAAGTCGCCACCTTTAAGGGGTGTCCATAATCAATGCTAAAGGATACAAATAACCATTTTTAAAGATTGAATGACACATTCATCATGTTTATTATAATGGTGCTTGAAGGAAATTCTGATTTAAGACTGTCTTTGCAAGCTACCACTTTAATCTAAACTTACGAGTATTTATTCACATGGTTTTCAACTTTCTCGTACATCAAGTATATCTAAATTTTATATCAGTCCATAAAATATTCCAAGGTACCTCATCAACAATATGATAATGTTCAAGCTTTGTAGAAAACATGTGCATATCAATGGAAAATTCAAGAGATGAAAAAATAAAGGTGTTTCTTTTCCTATCTCTTTGGGAATTTTATCATGTAAGATTTTTATTGATGCATCAAATTTGGAAGATTATTTGACATCAATTAATCTCTACTCACATGCATCAAGAGTTGGATTTGACAACTAGAGCAATCTTTATATGTTCAATCTCTTTGATTTGCACCGTGTTACACAAATCGAGGATTATTGGGTAAATTTCTTTGATGATTTTTAGGTTAGGGAGCAGGATCATATGATAATTATGAAAGTTGGGAAAATGAGTAATTTTGGTTTTTATTGGTTCAAGGAAGGAATTAAAGATGATGGAACTTAATGGTATGAATCTGAGTATCAAGTGATGAAATTTTCACTCCTATTGCAGTCTCTTGGTGCATTTGAGAATCGGGGGATATCAATGAAGGAGTGGAGGTGATAATTCAGATATCCATAGATTGTTTCAAGAAGAAGAGAGATGCATTCATCAAATTATGAGCTCTCCAAACCCTCAAAATACATACATCTCCCCTATCCACTTGAAGGCTACTAAGAAAGCTTCAAGTTTTTTTCACTCTAAAAGGCTCACGAAAGAAATTCAATGGAATCTAAGCCCACTCACTACAGGAGGACACACATGAAGGCAAGAGATATCAAAGAGCATGTAGAACATATGAAACAGGGTGAAATTTATCCATATAAACCATCAATCCTTAAACTATCTCAGAGCATTTCTTATTCCCTAGTTGCTCATACTCAACCATCAAGATGCACCCTTTCACTTAGAGCCGAAACAACTATCATGCCTAGTATGGAACCGAAGCAACTGATATATTTCCAAAGGTGTAGGATATGATCGGAGGAGAGACCCACATGGTCCAACATGTAGTGATTCTAGATCTCCAAGCAATATCCATAATGGTAAACACAAAGAAAGGAAATAAATCTCATGTTTCCTCTCACTTTTTCAAAGTAGCACTTCGTGAAACCACTATGTGGAGGTAGCTCGGCCTAATATAATCAAGCATATCTCGTGAGATGGATCATTTAATTATGAAATAGATACTATTCATTTAGGGCCGTAAATTCATGAGGGGATGCTCACGTGTTAAACAAATCTTTCACTCACCTCCTTGTTAGAAACAAATAATATAAGGAGAAAATTGAACAACTGGAAGATCATGTAATAACCCTCACCTCTTATGTGAAAACCTTCATGGATCCAAATTTTGCTTCATCTATTCATGTTGAATAATTTACTCCCATTAATATCTTTATTCCAGAATCCATTAGAAATACATAAGGCTTCACAATATAGGGAGAGAAAATGATAAGGGGGTGAGAAAGACTATGGAAACAATTAAAAATTTCTTCTTGAGGTTCTTTCATTGTTTGAATACATGAGTGAAACTTACACAAAAGTAAGTATGATAAGAGACAAGTTTTAAAAGAGAAGGACCATTTTGACTAGGTGTTTCCACTAGTGGCAAAATTGGGGAAATTCAACTCTTCCATACTTGTGAGAATAAACATATTCAATTCATCATTTGAAGACTTGTCTCAAGTTTGAGATAGAACCCTTGTCACTTGGTATGAGATGATAAACCATGATCTTAATGAATTGGAATCGTAAAAGGAATGTTCTTCAAAGATGTAAGATTATGTCAATGCAAAAGTAGAAAAACTTGGAGCACCTGCGGTTTATAAAAATACTTCAATGGATGATCTACTGAAACTATTTGAAGAGATTGTTAAGAAGGATGTCAAAGATACATTTTATTTCAATGAAAACATACTAGAGTATCTTCTTTAGATAAGGTTTTTATATCAAACACCACAAATGAGCATCATTCATGGTTCATGAAATGTAAGAACATCAATGTTACCTTTGAGAATTGGCTCAAGTATTTGAGCTTTGTACACATTCCTCAGGATGAGAGGTTTCACCTTCAAGCAGCTCAATACTGAGTAATTAGTTTAAAGATATCAAGATCTTCACAGAGAGGCACTCACCAAAATTCCATTAGAAATAAAATCTCCATCAACATAATCATCATCTTCATTCGAGTAGTTGTCTTCTCCCTTATCTCTTTCTCCACCCCTTCTCTCTTCTCTCTCATGTTCTATTTCTTCATTGCAAGATTTACTTTTTAATTTCATATTATTCATTAAAATGTGACTATATTTGAAAATTGTAATAAGTTTCCCTCAATTAATAAAAAGGGAACTTAATTTATTTCCTAGGAATATGAAAAGTCATGTGATGGGGTAGGTGAAGATTCTTTTTTGAAAAATATATATTGTGAACACTTCCTCATTTCAAAGGATTGTCAATTTTGTGAGTTAAAGAGTAGACATATACAAAGAATATTCAAAGATATCACTTCTTCTATTTTCCCTATCATATGTTTCCTCTCTCTCTCTCTCTCTCTCTCTCTCTCTCTCTCTCTCTCTCTCTCTCTCTCTCTCTCTCTCTCTCTTATTTAACTTTGTGAACATGTTAATCTTGTATGACCAAGAAGAGTATTAAAGCTTTTGATGAGTGAATAAATGAAATTTTACGTTCATCATTTTGTCTTGTCATAATTAACAAGGTTTATTTTCCTTCCATTTCTATGTTAATAAACTTTGGTTAATAGTGATAGGAATCTACTTTATCCTAATTGCAATATTAACCACCTCGATTAACTACAATATGAATTTTAGGAGTTAATATATATAGCATAACAATGAAATAAATAGTGTAAACTCAAATGTAGATGCTAACTAATTTTATTCGATATTTAAATGTAGTGAAATAATTTAAATAAGAGAGAGAAGGTACTAACATGAAAATAACTTACCTCGATGTGATTCGGGACTAAACAAGATGATTTGAAGATGGAGTAAAGTATGTTCATACAACCAATAAAATATCAATATATGTATATTTACGTGGGTGGGCACTTGGGAGAGGATCAATGCTCTTGTGGGTTCCCTAGTCCGCATTATGGGCACTCTAGTCTTGAGCAGAACAACTCGGGACTTGAATCTGGAAATGTCGCTAGATATTCACAATGTCTCGATCCTTGTTGTGTGGTTGTCACAGTAACCTCACTTATGTCTCGTAAACCCATAATAAAGATCCACTGAAAAACCCCATACAAAGCATCAAATCCTTAAAAAAATAAAGACACGTATGAAGGGGTCGGACTTACCTAGATGCTACAATGGTGTACTTATAACTAAGTTTTGCACTACTTTCCTCACCTAATGTAGTTCTATGTGTTTTCATGCCTATTTTTCTTCCTAGGGTTCCCTAACGCCAATGAAGCAGAGATAAGGGTCAATAGCTAGATGTAAAATGAAAATGGTGGATGGAATAGAATGAATACAACCCTTTCTGTGTAGTGTGTGTGATGAAAGGATGTCCAAATCTAGTCCCTTGCCTTAGTAGATAGTTATCCCTTGATAATAGATAGTCCACCCATAAGATAATAAGTATGTTATGTTTATATAGGGATATCTTGCTCAAATTTTGACACTAATGACCTAACATACCGACTAGTACCTAGGGGAATGAGAGGAAAAATTAAAAAGACCGACCTTGAAACTCTAATTTAGACACAAGTGATATACTAGGGTGCCAAAATAAGGATTGGGGCACCCATGGATGACCCATTTTCCCTAGGCGCCCTAGTCAAATAATAGAGATGAAAAATGACCAAATAACAAAACTTGATACTCCCTAAAAGACAAAAAAACTGTGCAAATGATTAATGAATATGAAATACAAATGACAACGATGACTAATTAAGCGATGAAAGGACTAAGTTATAGTTCATCACTAAATACTTTTCTATATGCGAGATCCATTTATAAAATAACATATTTGGTAATATAAATGTAATAGTATGTTCATGATTTTTGAATATATTTTCTCCCACTTTATGTTGGTGAGTGGAAAGCTCGAGTAACATAAAGAAGATAGAGATGTGTACTGAGAAAATTAGAGAAGCCCATGTTGTAATAAAATGTGCAAATGTGGTAGTAAATCATGCCAAAATAAACATTAAGCATTTCGAACCATGGATCAACAAGTTGATCCATGTAATGTAATGAAAAAGTGTGCTAGTATGATGAAGTGAACTCAACGGGAGTCATGATTTCAATGTATGATGATTACGAATGCATATAATGATGATAATATGGGGAAGGGAGTGATCAATTCTTGACCCGAGACACTTACATATGAATAAATGACCGAGAGGATTTGGGTGTCCTACGCGCCAATGGAAGAGTGTAGGGATAAAATTATGTTATTCTCAAATCTCTAACTATATCCTCTAGAACTATCGATGTAGATGGACTCAGATCAATTTTTTGTGGATTTTGGATTTTAATAATTTTGATCAAGTAGTTTACCCATATAAGAGTGGTATAGGAAAGGAAATCTTGCCCCCAATCCATGGGTGTCATTTCAATGTGATGGATTCTATGTTAAGTCATCTAGAATTAAACACAAAATGTATGATGGCTTCAAGTTAGGTCATTTGTATAAAATGCCAAATGGATAAAATAACTTCCCATGTTAGGTCATCTAGGAAAGAAATAAATGTAATCTCCTAAGTTAGGTCATTTGGGAGGCCACACGTAACTCCCATGTTAGGTCACATGGGAGGCTGATTGCGTTGAATTTGAAATGATAATATGATTTTGATTGTTTGAATTTTGAATGCTTTGATTGATTGATTGATTTGATTTGATTTGATTTATTACTTGTAGAGAGATTTTACGCTAGTTGCCCCTAGGTTAGGTCATTAGGGGGAATCGATAGAAATTAGTGAATAATAACAAGGAAATTACTAAACGCTTATTTCCCCATGTTAGGTAAATAGGAGGAAGTGATGAAATGTCACTTAGAAAATGTATATATTTGTTTCCCCAAGTTAGGTCATTAGGGGGAGTCGATGGTGAAATATTACATAGTGTGTTTGAAAATGACGAGTTGGTAGAATTTATTAATCACTTGGTAATGTAATGGGAACTATAGTATGACCCTAATGATATACCCCCATTTTTGTGAAATGGTAAGTGATGAGAAGAACAGACACTAAGATGAAAGTAAGTATGAAATAAATACATAGAAATTGCATAAATCTAAATGAAGTGGATGGAAGAAAAATTCAAGGAGATAAAATTTGTGTGTAATATGTATGTTACGGTGGTAGGAATAATTCTAAAAATAATTACACAAAATGGGGTGTAAATTGGAGTAGAAACACTCAAGATATTTTAAAAGGTGTTGTGTGTATTAGTTGTGTGAATAAGTGCAAAATAATGACTATAATAAAGTAGGTGAAAAAGTAACAATAAGCAGTGAAGTGAAAATGTATTTAGTCACTTCATTTGTTGTTTATGCGATTGTGAGATTTAGAAAAAGTGATTGAAAATTCCACAAGTGAGAGGAGTGTGTCTTAGTCGGTTTGAGAGGGTGGCGACATGTTGTAGTGTCACACATGACTCATGGAGTTGGTAAGTGTGTTGTTTTTTGAAAAATGTATAGTGTAGTAGTCGTTTTTGTTGAATTTTTGAAAATTGGATATTTTTAATTTTCTTATCATTTGAGACCAAGAAAAATGTAATGAGAGTGCTAGTGACCCCTAGGACAGGAGTTCCCGAGATCTAGGCACTATTGTCCTTCTTTTAGGTGCCCCGGTCTAGAAAGTGTGTATATGGTCTAGAATGGTGAAAATGTGATTTTGGATGCATAGTAATGTGATAAGCGAGTGTGTTTTGATTTATACAAGACTATAACACTATATTCTTTTGTTGTTTTGTGGTGTGTAGAGGGATATTCACTCAAGGGAGTTCCACGGTGGTCATCATTTGAGTACGTTGCTTGGATTGGGCCTATTAGTATAGGATTGGGATGTCATTGATTGTGACAACCTGTGGCACATAGCATGGATGGGGGATGTGCTCCACAATATGCTTATGTTAACAACACCATGTGAGATATAATGTGTGGATATGTTCACATTTTGGTTTTGTACGAGTGAGATGAAAGTTACTTTGGAGGATGTGTATCGCATATTACAATTTCTATTTGTTAGAGAGAGAGTACATGTGATTTTGTTTAATGTTATGGAGTTAAAAATATGAGTGTTAGACGGTATTTTGTGGGGAATCGAGTACCTTTCGAGGCCCATCTAAATCTTATGTTATATTACAGTCTATTGTTTCAAACTTTCTAAGTTCATAGCAGCTTATGATTTATTCATCTATAATAGTGGAGGGAGGAGGTGTAGGCATCTTGTATAAGATGCATGATATATTCCGATAGATAGAGGAGGAGGGTACTAGATACACATGGGCATGGTGTGTGTTGGCCCACCTATACAAATATCTATACCAATTTACTCATGATGAACATGGTGGTGGGATAGGAGCTACTACGCTATTGCATGTATGGGTGTATGAGCATATAGTCATATTGAGACCAGTTGGAGGTCCATGAGGAGAGTGGGCTAGGCCAGATATATATGCAAGGAGGTGGATTAATATTCGTGGGTGCAGGATGGACACAAATACCTACAAGGAACTGATAGATAAGATGGGGCCCGAGGTATTTGTATGGAGGTCATATCATGACTATGGGGAATGGCTTGAGGATGTTATAGAGTTGTGGTGTATTTAAAGGATTATGTGGATGGAGGATCGATTTGCAAGTGTAACCTAAATTTTTCAGGTGGAGATAGTATAAAGAAACTCTAGCATGGGTCAAGACGTGCCCCTCCACCCATATATATGGTTGAAAGATATCATAACACCTTGGATGGCCATAGCTAGACTGGATCCCACAATAGATTTGCTAGTACCTCCCGGGCTTGATGAGGTAAATATGGTGATAGAGTTGATAGAATCATATAATGAGGTTTTCACAGAGGAGTACCACACATGGTGGGTGGTACACCGGTGCATATTGTTGTTCCCATTATTTTGGGTCTAGTGGGGTCACCATATAGAGGAGGAGGAGAGGGGGAATCCCATGCCCTCGCTAATGTATTAGTATTTGTAGCTAAGCGTGAGTATTTGGACAATTGTGTTATATATGTTGTTGTTTGCATATGTTATAGTGGTGATTATCTAACACATTGTGTTATTTGTTTTGTAGGTGATGCGTATTGGTCCCTAATAGTAGACACATCCATCTATACATTGACATAGAATGTTCCTACTGACATACTTAGTGGAGGGATACTTGAGCAAGTGGGTGATATAGTGAAAGAGCATTCCCATTTGTTTGAGCTAGTGACCATAGCTTTCGCGACATGTATTGTATTGCTAAGTGAGAGGGATGAGGAATGCAATGAGACTCGACGATCATGAGAGGCTTTAGTTGGTCCCTTAGCACACGATGTGGTCACACGATGCATGGATTTGCAAAGTGGAAATTATTAGAGAATTCTATGGAGAGAACCTTTTTTCGTAGGCAAGTGGAGAGATATCAAGGCCACGAATAATGGTGTAGAGTTAGTTGCGAGACATCTAGTTCTAGGGCTCTCAGCAATACACAGAGCGATAGTGATGATGAGGTGTAATTAATATTATTGTATATGATGTAGGGTAATTTCCCTAGTGATGATTGTATTCACTATATATGTATGGACACATGTGATTTATATATGATGAGCTTATTTTGTGGTGTATTGATGTGTATGATTGGGTGATTAGTGTTGGGATGTATGTGATGTTTTTATATATTGTTAATGTTTATTAAATGAAATTTTTTAATGCATAGTTAGTATAATGATGATAATAGAATGAATGTAAAAAGAGATGATGTATGATGATTGAACTAACGTGTTGTGATGAATGTGTGTCGTAATAATGTAATGTAATTGTAATATGTTAGTGTTATAAATGGGGGAATAAGTGATTCCAACCATTGTATGGATGATGATGTTAATTTAAAAATACCCCTTAGCAATGAAGAATGAACCACAAAAAGAAAGAGTGCATCATCGGGAAATGATTGAGTGTGCTAGATGAAATGATGAAATGTGTGATGAAAGGATCTTATACAAAAACCCTCAATAGTCATGTAAGAACCATAATAACACAAGTGCATCATCAGGGGGTTAGGTGATAGTAATGAAATACAAAATACAAAGGCAACACGAAGTGGTATAAGCATGTGGGATGGAAGTAGTGTGAGAATATGTACCAAACTGAATTTCATATAGAGTTGTAGTGGTATGCGCGAAGAAAATGGGATATGAAAGTCAATGTGAAAGAGAGGCATGATGTAATGGATAACATGAATGTGATGGATGAGATGAATGTGATGGATGCAATGACATAGTGGTGTATAGATGTGGTTGAGAGCACAAATGAGTAACAAACTAAGGTGGTGGACGTACCATATCCCGAGAACTAGGTAGAGGATATGAATCAACTGTAGTAGAAACAATATGACGAGGTATAGGATAGATGTATCACTCAAGTGAGTGATATCCAAAGGATATGATGTTATTCTCCCTAATTTTTATAATCTATCATGATGGGAAAGATAGTCATTGTCCCTATCACCATATATGGGATGATAATTACAATAAGGCTGGTCACCCCGACATTGTAGCCTGTGTTGTGGATGATTTTGGTTTAATGGTAAGCAAATTAGGAGATTTTCGAGTAAGGAAAACAACACATAATGAGGTCTATCATGATGAGATAAATGCAGTGGCTCACATGACATAGATGGAGTGGAAGAAGAAGTAGCCTATCATGGAGGACGAGAATAATTACTCTATGTTGGTGGAGTAGGCTGAGATTTTTTTCCTTACTTGTCGGGAAAGGTGGAGATTGTGTAGGATGCTCAACCATTTTTAATGGAGGAGGACTATATGATATAATAGGAGTACATGCATGGAGGTTCAATGAATTTTCTAAAATAGCACCTTTTTCTAAGTCCATAACTTTATATCATAGAAGAATGAATGAATCACATGTATCATACTACAATATTTTCTTAAGGGTGGGAATCATACCATGATAGAAAATAAATTTCTTTTATAGATCAATAGGTTGGAATATTAGTTGATGTATATAAGAATTGAAACATAAGATATAATCCTTGATAGGTTTAGATGAGCCCGATGTAAGGTAGGTAAGTTGTCATAAGTAACTTTAGGGCCATTTTTTATGATAAACTCATGGAGGAAAGCATCCTCCATGTCATAAAAATTACTAATATACCTAAATGGAAGATGAGTGTAGCATTGTAATGCCTCATCAATAACACTATATCAAAAGGTTGTAAGCAATAGTCTATCTTAATAATAAGAGGTCATAAGCATGCACTAATGTAGAAGATGAGCATGAGGATCGCCAAGTACCATCAAAACATTTGAATCTAGGCATGATAAATTGATTAGGAAATGAAATATTATGAATCTTCTTAAGGACAAGGTTACCATGTAATGAGTTCTTATCAATAGAGGTATAGTAAGCCCTTCTTTATAGTGAGTGAGTGACTGGACGTGATATTTTAATTGACCTACAAAGCATGCATGAGAGAAATAATATTCTTTGAAGGAATAATGGAAGATGGAAATAATGTATTAAGAGGTTATAATTTTCCATTACGAGTGATCATAGGATTATCAAGAGATGTTAGATAAGAATCCAATGTTAAGGGCACACTAGCGGTAGGTACCGAAGGAGCTATAGTAGATGATGTAGATGGAATAACCATAGTGATGGTAGGACTAACATTGGACACATATATAATAGTTGAGGTTACCAATAGAGATACATCTATAAGAGAAGACAAAAAAAGGGTTCGAGATGATGTAATAAGTGGACATGAAAGTACGAGAAGAAGAAGTGATAGATGGAGGTGACTCATGCATAGTGTTAGATGTAATATTTGAAGAAGGAAATGATGAAATAGGATATTCACACTCAGAATTATGAAAATAAGGAGAATCGTGGCTATCAACCACCTCATCAGTATCAGATAGAGACTCAAAAATGAGAATGTCGCTAAGAATGTTTTCAATAGGATCATCAACATAATATGAAGGATTATGCAAGATATTATGAGATGTATCATGAGAAGTAAGATAAAAAGTAGGAAAATCATGAGAAGTAACTATAGCAAAGTGGCTTGAATAGGAGAAGAATTAGTATGCACATGTGAGTGAGTGTCAATACTAAGTAAGTAATTGATAAGAGAATCATCTAAAATTTCCTTAGAAATATCAAAAGGAGGATCACAAGTAGTCATATAACATGGTGTAAAATGAGTGAAGGCTATCAAATCCTCAACAATACTAATGCCAATGGGAGAATATTCAAAATGAGTAGGCACATATTACTGACCATCTAGAAGTTGTTGTTGGATATGAGATGGAATAGGAGTAGGATTACTATAGAGATCCATGAGCTCAACAATGGCAGCCTCATCATAGATAGGGTTAACACTAAAATGAGACATGATGGGTGAATAAGATGAACTATCCTTATCCATTAATGTTTAAAGCAGATCCTAGGGAAAAATATTCTAAAGTATGGGTTCACCAAAATGATTAACTAAAATATAAATTTTAGGAGTTAATCTAGATAGTATAACAATGAAATAAATAGTGTAAACTAAAATGTAGATGCTAACTAATTTTATTTGATATTTAAATGAAGTGAAATAAGAGAGACAAAGTACTAACCTAAAAATAACTTACCTTGTTATGATTTAGGACTAAATAGGATGATGTGTGGATGGAGTAGAGTATGTTGATACAACCCATAAAATTACAACAAATGGAGATTTACCTAGATTGATGTGCTTGGAAGAGGATCGGGATGCCCGTGAGCACCCTAGTCTACGCCATATGGATGCTATGGTATGTAGAACAACTCATGACCTGAATCTAGAAGTGTCTCTAGATATCTACAATGTCTTGATCCTTATCACATGTTTTTCGAGGTAACTTCACTTATGGCACCCTAAACCTATAATGAATATCTACCTGCAAAATCCTATACAAAGCATCAAATCCCTAAAAAATAAATATGCATATGAAGGGGTCAAACTAAACTCATATGCCAAAATGGTGGACTTACAACTAAGCAGTGCACTACATTCCAGACCCAATGTAGTTCTATGTGCTTTTGTATGCAATTTTATGCCTAGGGTGCCCTAGTGACAATGATGCAAACATGAGGGGTAATAGCTAGATTTTAAATGAAAATGATGGATGAAATAGAATAAATACAACCCTTACTATGTAGTGTGTGTGATTCAATGATTCCCAAATGCATTCCCTTTCCTTAGTAGATAGTTATCCTTGATAGTAGATAGTCTTCCCATAAGATAGGAAGTATGTTATGTTTATATAAGAATCTCTTTCTCAAATTATTACACTAATGACCTGACATTCGACTAGTACCTAGGGGAAGGAGAGGGAAATTTACAAAGACCAACTTCGAAACTCTAAATAAGATGTACGTGCTATTGGGACAAACAACTAAAGTATGGACTAGGGTTCTGTGGGCAGCCCAGTTCCACCCTAGGCACCCTAGTAAAATACTAGAGATGACAAATGAGCAGATTATAAACATGATACTGATACTACAGAGAGACTACCATAACTGTGTAAATGACTGATGAATGTGTAAAATAATGATGACAATGACTAATTAAATGATGATAGGACTAGGGGATAGGTCATTAGTGAATAATTTTATCATGTCAGATCCATATATAAAATAATATATTTGGTAGTATGAAGTAATAGTAACTACGTTGATTTTGTTCCTACACCCTCTCTAAATTTCTCACTCCCACAATATCACCTTCCTCAAAAATTCTTCGCTTGCATGAGGTGTAAGCATTTTCCATGGGTGTAGTGGAGTGTTCCTGTTGGATCCCTGACCTATTGACCAACCACAGAGCTATTTTTGTTCACATATAATAAAGGGAGCCTCCCTTTTTCTAAGCAGATGGACTTAGTTCCAAAGATGTTTTGAAAATCAAATAATTTTTCCTAGCAACAACTTATTTCACCAACACTACAGATGCCTTAAAACTCTTTCATGAAAATATCACAAATTCCTTCATCATTTTCTCTCAAACTAAGACCAATGTGTATCTATTTGTAATACCTTTCTAATAGTACCATTTTAGGTCAGTTTGTCCATCTATATATAGGATTGAAATAATGGAGCTCTATTATTCCCTTTGTGATGTCCCCAACCTCATTTTTACATTAGATGAAACCATCAAGTTTATGTTCATGAATTAACATTGTAGGAAATTTAAGGGCTTACCAATTTTTTCGACTTATACAAAATGCCAATTACCTTCTATTGGTGGCTCAAAAATCTTGAAAGGGAGACTAAGGATTAAGAGAGTGAAAATTTCAAATGGTTTCCACATGTCCATAATCTCTTATTTGTCACTCATCAGTTCTTTGTAAAGTTTAATGTGAGGAGCCTTAACCTTAAGATAAATATGTGAAAACCCTAAATTATTATGGCCATCACATTCCCTCCCTATCACTTTTCAAACATCAATAAATTATAAAGTTTAGGTAATTAATGTGAGGGACCTTTAATTGTTAGTAGTTATGTGAGAATGTCTTATGTCGATTACTTCCACACATCCTCCCTTGTCACTTGTATTAAACCAATGCTCTAGAAATTTTGGAGGTAATTCCATTCACTTTGATCACCTATAGGATACATGTGTCAAATATTCCACTTATCATACCTCAATATTATACAAATTATGGAGGTGAGGAAAAAGAACTTTAAGGCTTATGAGAGTGTCGTATGTTGTTTATTGACATTTGGCATGCATACATCACACATGTTGAAAAACATGAAATTTGGTTATGTCCTAAACACTTTTATGGGTTGTGGGAAGACTCATGACTACCAATTATTAGCTAAAACCATGTGTCACTCATCCAACACTAAAGGTGATAAACATGAAAATTGACTAAGTCCAAATTCCTTGAGATGTCGTTAAATGACGAGATGCCCCTATAATCAATTTAACATGGCAACATCACTCGAATGTAAAAATAAGGTAGATCAATGGCATCTGAACATTTTGAGGGATATACTTTATTAAAAACTATGATTTATTCTTTATTTATCTTGAATGAATGAATATCGAAGCGAGAAAGCTATTTTGATAAGTTTCAAATATAAGGGCTCCCAAAATACATGTACAAGACCATTAAAATACTCCAAGTCTTAAATTAAGATCAGTTCCTAAAAAATGAAGTATGTGGTTCCTTTTGGCAATGTTTCTAGTGACTCAAATGGGAAATTTTCCTACTAAATGTGAGGAACAATGGCCTTTTCATCCATTGGGCATGGATTTTGGTGTAAAGATTTTGAAACTATGCATTTTTAGATGAACACCCTTTCAAAAATGAATCTTACCTCCCCTTAAAACTTAAAACTTGAACTCTTTATAAATTAGAAGATACCAATGTTAAAATCTCAAGAGGTTTCATCCCATTAGAAAATGACCTAAAAATGTATATATTCCATTCAAATTTGAAGATATTAATTTTTAAAATATCTCAAGAGTGACCCAAAAATTACGTACGTAAAAGAGAAATCATACATATTTTAACATAAATATGGATAGTGTATAAATAATTTTTTTATAAAAATAAAAGACCTAAACTACTCCTAATCTTACCAAAAACATAAAAAAGTATAGAAAACCACAAATATTCTAGGAAAATAAGATATCCTTTTTGATAAACCTAGGCCATGAGATCAGATTTGAAACACACATGGCAAGTGAGAAGAGTGAAAAAAACTTTTGCATCTTATCGTCCTTCATAATATCATTTCCAAAGGAAAAATACACCAATTTCTAATCTACACATTATTCTTGGAGGTAATTAAGGTAACTATTAATTCTTTGAAACTCTTCCTCATGCTCTAAAATGAGCATGATGGGTGGAAACTATGACTTACCTATAGCTATCTAATAGGTCACCTAAATTTCAAACCCAATGGACTATATTATCTATTTTTTTCATCTCCTTTGGGTTTAACTCCATATAAAGATATTATAGGTACGTATTCCTTGAATTTTAACTCTCATAAACCAACCATATCTTCCTCCAAGTGAACTTAAATTTTTATCATCACCTTGTAATCCAATGGAAAACATGACTTTCTCAATGATCTCTTCCTCACAGAGAATGTTTATGATCTCTTTTAAATTGTATTCCTATGATTTATCCTCAAAAATCACTTCTCTCTCCATATCAAGATCTTCTACCACAATCTCAAACATATGGTTTACCATATCTCGCATATTCTTCCTTACCCTTGAACATCTAATTAATTGACCTCGGTGTAAAAAGATATTGAAATTTATTCATTACTATAATATTCAAGGATGACAAGAAGTTATAAAAATATAGATAAATTAGGGTCATTACATTCAATTATATCATCTTGTTTACCTTCCTCTTCATTCCCCAAAAAAATATGTTAAGCATCATTAGTGTCCAATAAAACTTTATCCCTCCTTTCAAGCTCTATAGGATTATCCTTCTCATTCAATTATGGCTTCATCTGAATGTCACTCACATCCAATGATACTTATTGCTCTACTTATGCTTCATGTGAAGTTTTGATGATAAAAATTATCTTGTTGAGGAAGAACATGGGATAAAAATGGGTATTTATGAATTTTATTGGTCCTTCTTTATCCACAACTTAAAGATCAAAAGAAACTTCTTTCACTTCACTTTTCGGATTTTAGTGTAACACTATCTGATCATTTTTCAACTTTAAAAATTCCAAATGATCCTCCATGATGTTTTATTTCATTTGAAAATCAAGAGAATTTAGAAAACTATATTTTATATTTTCTCATGGTGATTCTACAAGTAGATTGAATTGTTGGGAATTAAGGGTTGGTTGGAGTAATGCATTTATTTTTAGGTCATCCTCTTCATTCACAACTTCATGAACTAAGTGTACCTCCTCTCTTTCAAATTTTAGATATGATTGCAACTTTTTTTTAATTAAAACTATAGCCCTCGTGGATGTTAGCAATATTTTATTCATTTTATGTCTCTTATTGGTCACTCTTGGTTGAAACACTTATTTCTCCTCACTTATTAGGTTTAACAACCACAATTCCAAATATGGAGTGATCAATATTAACAACAAGGATCTCTCGAAAGAAATGAGCTCTGGATTCATAATCATATTCAAATTCATTCCAATCTGAAATAATTATTTCTTAGCCTTCAATTATGGAGCTTACTATCAAAGAGATGAATACTCACATCCCAAGATCACTCCATCACACTCACTACCACATCTATGATCATGCACAACACACATTACATCCAATAATGGAATAAATAATATCTCCTCATATTATTGTCTCACTAATATGCATTCTATGAATTATGATACAAAGTGGGAGTGCTTATTAAATAGGAAATGGATTTGGTTTCATGGAACAATAATTTCTTGCATGACACAAATAATATGTTGGATAAAATATTTTGTCTAAAAACTAACAAAATACTTCCAATATTAGCTTAACTTTTAAGGAGTGTGAACATGATCAATATGAAGCTGATTTGGAAATAACTGAAACCACTTACAAGTTTGAACACGTAAAATATAAAATGCTACCTTAATCACAAAATTGGGAGTGAGAAAATAGAAACACTAGGAGACATTTCTGAATATGGGTCCCAACAATAAGGTCTAATAAGGTACACATGTAAAACTATAAAATACTCTTATACAAAGGATTATCTAACATGCTCATCATCAAAACATGTAAAAATACACAACACAAAAATTAGGATCAATAGTCTTTATTATTCATGTTCATCATTGTGTAAGCCAACCTATATACAAAGGGAGTGAGAGCCTATTAAAAAGGCAGAATGAGTTGGTTTCACAACAACCAATTGGTTTTTTTGAATAAATTCAATATGGATGTTTTCCTATTATTATACACTCAACAAATTATGTGCATATAATAGTTTTCCCTCAGCATATCAAAAACTAAATAACTCCTAATCAAACTTATCCTCTTGTGAGTGTGAATGTGGAAATTTTCAAGGATGTTTTGAAAAATTCTCAAACCCACTTTCAAGTGTGAACAATTTAACTCCAACACCCTCCCTTAACTACAAAATTAGGAGTTATAAAATATAGAATTTAGGAGATATATCCAAATATGAGTCCTAGAAATAAGGCTTGGTAAGGTACTGTACGTACAAATTTTTTTATGTATTGTACTTTAGGAAAGAGGTTACGGAAAACCCCAATGATGATTCATATATCTTTGCAAGGTGTTTGGAATCTAGAAAGATTGCCGAGTATACATTTGGATCCTAAAATGCCTTATCCAACCTTTTCATGATTCATTCTATCCCATGCCCCCTTTTATCTTTAATTTTGGTCTTTAAGTTACAGGTGGACCGCCGCCTGCCTGGGCAGTGGTCATGTCCACTTTTTCTAGAACCTTCTGGCATACTCAACAAACATGAAAACTCCAGTTGCACTTACAAAGTATATGAGCCACTTCTACTTTGTTTAGAGTTTCCAACCACTTTGTAATAGTAGTGCTTCATTTTTAATGATAAAGCATGGAAATTTGGACTTGCTTCGGTGAGTAAGAATGCTATAAATATTGAGCTTGTTTACAAGAAAATGGCCCCTCTTTCTCTATGTAATTATTATTCAGTGTGTTTGAAAGTTCCTTAAGAAGTCTCAACAGGTCTAGACTTAGTATAAGTTCTCAGCCTCTCAGTTCAAGGCTCCTCTTTTTTTGGTTTAGAGATCACTTGATCTCTCTAGTTTCATTTTGTTCCATTGTTGTTCTCCAAACAATTGGCTTAGCATAATACAACATCAGTTCTAGATTAAGTTCATTTGAAACTTGGTTTTGCTTAGAGTTATAGGTTTTGTTTCATCACAGGAAGAATAGGTCCTATAATTTTAGGTGTGTCTTGTCGTATCCCTACAACAATCCTACTAGGAATCACATAGCCAAGCTCTATTCTCTTGTGTTATCTCTCTCCTACTTGCATTCCGTTCGGTTTACCTCCAAGCTGCCACTGTTCAAATATCTTCTCCTATTACCACTGTCACATTCTCACCTTTCTAGATTCACAAGAACACGAAGGAATGAAGAAATCACACTGAGGGGACAAACTATGATATAAATGGATTTGCCTCTATTCTATAGACTCCAGGTTTGAATTTTCAAAGTTGTAGTTACGATATATCAAATAGAGTAGTGAATCATTTCATTTCAGTAAAATCTTGCTTTCAATATTCTGGGGAAGTTGTGGGGAATGATAGCTTTTGAGAAGCTATGATTTTTCCTCGCTTATGAGGTAAGTGTTGTAAATATCTCCCCCCCAGGTAGATATAGACAAACAGAAGAATATGGAAATCAAAGAAACTCAGAGCCCGATATTTATTACGTCACCAATAGCTAAAGACACAGGTAAAGGGTGCACGACACAAAGTGTCGACATGGAAAAAGTCACACCTAGATGTAGGTAAAGGGCACCGATAAGTTCTTGTCGACGACATCTTTGAAAGGTGCACCTAGATGCAGGTAAAGGGGCACTGATAAGTTCCTGTCGATATGTTGAAAGGTGTGCCAAGGGCGCTGGGAAGTTCTATCGACATCTTTGAAAGGTGTGCCAAGGGTGCTAATAAGTTCTTGTCGACATTTGAAAGGTGCGCCAAGGGCACCGATAAGTTCTGTTGACATCTTTGAAAGGTGCGCCAAGGGCACTCAGAAGTTCTTGTCAACATTTGAAAGGTGGGCCAAGGGCGCTGATAAGTTTTCTGTCAACATCTTTGAAAGGTGTGCCAAGGGCTGATAAGTTCTGTCGACATGTTGAAAAGTGCGCCACTTTTGGGGTTTCTTAGGGTTCTCACCTACCACCATAATGAGATGAATTAAATACAACCTTGAGGTAGTTCGGGTAGATTTGGATTTCCTCTCTCTTCCCTCTCTCATTCTTCCTATAAATTGTAAGAAGGGGCTTCTTTCTAAGTGTTGGACATTATTGTTTTGCTCCTCCCTTCTTCTCTTTGGCGCAGTGAATTTGTGGAAGTTCAAACCTCCCATTTAAAAGCGTAATGCAAATTTGCCTCTTGGAATTTCTGTAGCATATTGTATCAATATTTGGTGTAAATAATGCATGTCCGTGGATGATTTTCAACCCTCTCTCGTGTTTATTTATGTCCTCCGATCTTTCACTACAAATCAAGTTACTGTGCATGATCTTGCATTGCATTTTTATGGTTTGTGTTTATTGGTAAGATAGGTGTTCTTCATTCCTCGGTGCATCACCTTTGTTAGTTTAGGTTTATTTTTATGCATCTTCTTACCCTATCTCCTTGGCAAGTTAGTTTAGGTTTTGAGTAAACCCTCTGCATTTTTACGTGTGCATCTGAACAGAGGAATAGGAACCAGCCTTCATCCGGAGAGCTTTTCTGATTTCGTAAGGTCCCACACTTTGGAAAAGCTCCATATTATGCAATCGCACTGAGAGTCTCAACCCATCGAGTTGCAGACATTCAGGGGTGTTGTGATTCACCACCAATAGTTTTGGCATGCCGGTGGGACCAAGATGTCATTCCACAAGATTTGAAGGAATTTTCAAGAAATTTGGACAAAAAAATTGCAGGTTTTACAATTTCAGATTTTTCACCTTCTAAGCTGATCTTTGAAATCGATTTTCAAGGGCTTAACTTGCTCAAAACAAGTCAAAATTTCACTAGTTGATAGATCGGGGGATAATATTCAAAAGGGTATTCTTATATTTTTGGGATTTTGACTTTCAAAATTTCATGGTTTTTATATTTGAGTTTTCCGGTTGCCTTGCATGACCTGAGTTTCATCCGTACCTTTTGGGGATTAGTAACTGCACAACAAGACCCAATAACTGAATTGAAGAACTAAATATTCCGGGTCCTTCAAGGTTTTAAATTCTATTTTAAATATTTGTTAGGTTCGGTGTGTAACTTGACAGATTCAGCCTTTTGGAGGCATATTCAAAAGCACATCTGGCGACTCCATCTGGTAAATAACTCATTCTCTAAGTTGCAGACCACTTTTCCATCCATTTCCATCCATCCTTCTTTCCATCTCTTTCATTCTTTTCCATTCCATGAAGTTGTGCAATCATGACTTCATTTCCATCATGGAATTCACATTTTCAACAACAACAATATGTCACACCTCCAACATGTTTTACAAATCCTCCAAATCAACAGTTTGATCAAATTCAAAATCAGCATATCTACCCATATGAGCAGCAGTGCCAAAGTCAGTTTGGTTGTGAAGCACATCAAGAACAAGGGTACGCATGCAATGAAGACAATCAAATGGAAGATGCAGATTTTGTGGAAAAAATCCAAAAGATGGAGGCAAAGATGGTGCAATCAAGAGCAACAACTCAAATGAAAGCTTTGAGGTGGTTGTAAGACTCCTTTTCCATGGGAGGCCCTTTTCCAAGACACTTCATGATGGAGATAATCTGCCCAACTTGCACAATGGATAGCAGAAATAGAGGCCTAAACACTTGGTGTTGAACAACCTCGTCAATGGGTAAGTTCTACACCATCATCTAGTTTTCTCTTCCCATTACTCAAGTAGCATCATCTCATTGAGAATTTCAAATTCTAAATCTAGTCAATGTTGCCGCAGAGTTAATTCCATTTCTCCATTCCCTAGTCTCCCATCACACCTCAATTCTTCTTTCCCCTTTCCTTCCAAACAGTCATCCCCTCCACAAGAGCTAACAAAAATACCCTCTCCTCCAAATAAACAAGAGTTTCTACCTCCTCCACCACCACGAAAAATTGCCAAATCAATTGAGTTACAATCCACTTCTCCTCTTACATTCCCAAATCCATGTTGAGAGGATAAAAATAGAATGCTACCAAGAAAAACAACGAGAAAAAGAGAAGCCAAACAAAGATGAAGAAATTCAAAGTCTGAAGAGTTGGGCTCTTAAATTTGGGATGAAAAAGATCCCCTTGATGGTTAAGCCTTCAGAAGAGGTTGGAGTTGGAGAACAAGTAGTGGTTAGGACTGATTTTGTGATAGCAGAAGAAGAGAAAAAAGAAGAAGCAGACCAGTAGTTAGTTTGCTCAGAAAGTAGTGTCCATGTTGGCACTCTATTTGAAGGGAATGCTGATTCAATTCAAGTTGCACAATCAGCCATGGAGGAAGAAAGCTCAGAAGAAGATCTTGCAGTCCCAACTTGTCCTCTAGAGCAGCAGATCGAAGAGTTTGACTTGACAAACTTCGTGCTAGAGGAAGAGTTCTATCAAGAGCAAGATTGTCTTCAAGTAGTAGAGGAGGGAGAAGCTGCTCCAAATCCAAAAGAAGAGGAGCACATTCTAGCTGTGGAGAAGAAAAGTGTAGATCCAAGGGCTTTGAACACAAGGCATGCTACAGGAGAACCTTCAGTTCTTCTTTCTACTTCATCCCTCTCGTGTTCTAGTGCTGAAGAAGAGTTTGATCTCTCAAACTCAATGTTGGAGGATGAAAGAAACCATGATGATCAAGTTATAGATCAAGAGGATACCATGGAGGAAGTTGAGCATTTGTAGTAGGACAACAATGAGGTAGTGTATATATCAGATTTGGAGGACTATTTTGATAAAGAAGAACCAGTTGAGTTTCCACCATTCTTTCTTTCATCTTCCATGTCCCAAATACTTGAGCCTACTGTCATGAAGGAGAGCACCCATTTGTAGTAGCCTGCATCTTATACCAGCTCTTTGGAACCAAGATTGGAAGATTTTAATCTTTCATGTCCTTCATTGGAGGAAGAGAAAGGGAAAAAATGTTCTACCATCGCTTCCACATCATCCATTCAAGAGGGTCTACAAGAGAACTCCATTCTTGGAGTTGAAAATCAGGGAAATGGGCATACTCAAAGGACCATACCTTGCCCAATCAAGTATTTGGCTTTATTGGAGCCAAAGGAGAAGTCACAACCAGTCATGCTTACTTCTAAGCATGAGGATGAGTTACAAAGAACCAAGGATCAGTTGTCATACCTCTCCAATCTAGATGCAGAACAACTAAAAGAGGTATTGAATTTGCCTTCAGCTGATACCTTGATGATTTGGGTAGAAGACCAGCTTCTTGTTGTCTTTCCACTCATCCAATCAGCCATGTTCAATGCCAAATTAGTTGCATGGTTGCCAATTTTGAAGAAAGGAAGCTATTTTACACAACTTGATTTGCGGGGTTTTGTTTATCTCACCTTTTTTCCATTAGAGTAGAGTAGGTAGGTTTGCTTTGAGTAATTTTCTCTTGCATGATTGTTTTTAGTGGCATTTTGGTGAGAACAACTCTAAGTTTAGTATAATTCAAATGGCTCAGAGGGAAATTTTCAAAGTTGAGATTAGTTTTCGGGCTTGCTTATGACTCCATGCCCAATAGATTGCTAAAAGGCCACTGATCTTCTACCTAGTAGGAAGATGATCCCGTTGAGTCACCAAATTGTTGTAAATATCTCCCCCGGGTAGATATAGACAAATAGAAGAATATGGAAATCAAAGAAAATCAGAGCCCGATATTTATTGCGTCACCAACAAGCCAAAGGCACGGGTAAAGGGTGTATGACATAGAGTGTTGACATGGTAAAAGTCACACCTAGATGTAGTTAAAGGGTCTTTGATAAGTTCTGTCGACATGGTGAAAGGTGTGCCTAGATGCAAGTAAAGGGGTGCTGATAAGTTCCTGTCGACATGCTGAAAGGTGCACCAAGGGCGCTGATAAGTTCATGTCGACATGCTGAAAGGTGTGCCAAGGGCGCTGAGAAGTTCCTGTCGACATGCTAAAAGGTGCGCCAAGGGCGCTGATAAGTTCCTGTTGACATGCTGAAAGGTGCGCCAAGGGCGCAGATAAGTTCCTATCGACATGCTGAAAGGTGCACCAAGGGCGCTGAGAAGTTCCTGTCAACATGCTGAAAGGTATGCCAAGGGAACTGATAAGTTCCTATTGACATGCTGAAAGGTGCACCAAGGGCACTGAAAAGTTCCTGTCGACATGCTAAAAAGTGTGCCACTTTTAGGGTTTGTTAGGGTTCTCACCTACCACCATAATGAGATGAATTAAATGCAACCTGGAGGTGGTTGGGGTAGATTTGGATTTCCTCTCTCTTCCCTCTCTCATTCTTCCTATAAATTGTAAGAAGGGGCTTCTTTCTAAGTGTTGGACATTCTTTTTTTTTCCCTCCCTTCTTCTCTTTGGCAGGTGAATTTGTGGAAGTTCAAACCTCCCATTTAAAACTCGTAATACAAATTTGCCTCTTAGCATTCTCAGAGCGTATTGTATCGATCTTTGGAGAAAATAATGCATGTCCATGGATGATTCTCAACCCTCTCTGTGTTTATTTTTGTCCTGTTGATCTTTCACTGCAAATTTGGTTACCTATGCATGATCTTGCATTGCATTTTTATGGTTTGTGTTTATTGGCAAGAGTGTGTTCTTCATTCCTCGGTGCATCACCTTTGTTAGTTTAGGTTTATTTTTATGAATCTTCTTACCCTATCTCCTTGGAAAGTTAGTTTAGGTTTTGAGTAATCCCTTTGCATTTTTACGTGTGCATTGAACAAGAGGAATAGGAACCGGCCTTCATCCGGAGAGCTTTTCGATTTCGCAAGGTCCCACACTTGGGAAAAGTTCCATGTTATGCAATTGCAATGAGAGTCTCAACCCATCGAGTTACAGACATTCATGGGTGCTGTGATTCACCACCAATAGTAAGATTAGAGGTATTTCAATTTAAATAACTAGATATTTACATTTGTATTGACTCATAAGTACACAAGAAAATAGCTACATCTGGCTACCTTTCTTGTTTTAGCTTTATTCTTAGATTAGTTGCTTGTTATTTGAATTTATTAGATTAGTTGCTCTTTAAAATCATTCAATTTTATATCTCTGAAAATACAAAAAGAACAAGCATAGCGTAGATTCATTTTCATAATTAGTTTACTTCATTCAATTAAGTTTGGTTATTTCTTGCATGACTATTACGGGACCAAGAGAGCCCAAGGATTACATATTCAAACCAGTGATACCCCAGCCAAATCTCTACATGGCATTAGCGGATATAGATCAAGGTCTTAGGATTCAAGTCTTCCAAACAACTAGAAACCCATAAGCAATTAGTGAGCAATTAAGAGTGTTAAACATCGAAGACGACAAAGCATACAAATTCTAGTCAAATCAACCCAACTATAGATTGCCTTGATAGGATGTCCATATGACCATACAAGAACCCGAATGAGAACAAACTTTTGGTTGTGATCCATTAGTTCCGCAGCTAGATGTAGGAGACCTTCTCACTGACATAGATATAGGCTTATGCATACAAGTTGCTAGGACACCCGTGAGGTATTCCAAGAAGATTGCACAACTCCTGGTACTTAACATAGAAGCTAAAACGGATTATAACTACGGGATGATAAGAAGATAGGATTGATTCTTTACATGACCATAAGAGGTCCACAACAACCATGAGTTCATGGTTGTGATCCCAGTCCCAAAAAAAAATGGGCCTATAAACCAATTAAGAATTAACATCGTACACTAGTATTTAGATCATCATGTAACTTTCTGTGTTGAACGTAGATACCGATCAAGCCAATACTTTCTGGATCAAACCAGAAAACCATCCATAGTTTCCTATAAATCTACACCTATCGATACCACTTTCATGACCTTTTTGGAAATATATATGAAGCACCCATAGGTCACTTTCCACGAATCCAACAACCAACATATAGGATCTCAACAGAGCTTGACATTGATTGGAGCCTCCAAACGGTTATAGTGTTAAACCAATCCATAACACCAGTTCAAGTTAGAAGAGCCTTCCTTGCTTTGGATTCACAGATCCCATTATTATGTATCGAGGATATAGGATTGCCCGACTAATTTTTCCATATCCACATATATCTCATTTCCACTAGCTATCTCGGCATGACCTCGGGAGGTGAGTACGGAGAAAGGTCTGCTTGATGATTTTCATGCTCACCTATCACTTTTCTATCGTACAAAATTGGTGAACCCGATGTGAAAGGAATAGTTGCTCCTTTTTCATTTCCATTTATTTCATCCATCTTCACTCTTTCCCATTATTCTACGGGTATTTATATACCCCCTGAATATGTCGGGATACGATGCATATGGAAAACCTCTCTTAGGTCTCGAAGCATATTATGGTCAAACAAGTAGACAATAGTCACCCTCACTTTCTACATGGGCTGATAACTACTCAAGAAACTACTTGTCATCACAAAATCCTCCTCAAAGAACTAGCTCTAGTTCTTCATTTTGAATTGAGGAGCTGGACCAACTTACACAAACACAACAACTAGAGCCCTTAGGCTCTAATAATATGATGTTTACTAGAGAATCCATTTCATCTCCTCAGTTTTTATCTAGACCAAATATCAGTAGGCAGATAGATCCACTCCCATTTTTGTATGAGGAGTACTTAGTATGCTACCCTAGGAGTGAACAATGCTTCCAAAACATGTATCCACCTATAGGAAGTTTGCAAACACAACACGACACACTACACCAAGAAAACACCCCCATTCCTCCACCTATGGAGAATACTCTTGGTGAAGCTTGGCAGAATAAGGATCAATATATAGCAGTTACCATACCCCTCGACATCCTCAAGGAGTACTGCAATAGCCACCATAACAAAATATTGTATCATCACCAATTGAAGTCATCTCGGCACTAGTTGAAATGGATAGAGGGCCGAACTTGCTCTAGCAAATCAAGCATCACATTCAGGGGAAAGCAGAACTCCCAACCTCTCGCATCATCCTAGCTAGGTTGACCTCCTTACGGGAACATGCACATTAGGTATGCCTCCTCAACAATCCTATAGCTATCCACAAAAACACCAACTAGAACTGTGTTTTCAAACGTTTCTCCAGTTGAAAATATGATACCTCCCAGTTTAGTACCAAACAATCCATATCAGAGCAATGCTCCTCCCTACTTAAACATTTATTCAAAATCACCATAGGGAGATATGTTCTCTTCTCCGAGATGTTTTCTCAACCACAGGGGTTTCCTTACGCCCCTACAAATACATATGTTATGCCATATCAACAACCCGTTCCACCTCCACTCCCTCAACATGCACCATCTATGGTTGAAACCTATGCGGTAGGGACTTACTCAGAATATTTAAAATATCATTTAGATTTCACTATACGAAGCATCATGCTTCCAAGACCTCTTCCTGAATTTCCTAAATTCAAGGGAGGGGGAGATCCAATTTCTCATATCAAGGCCTATGCCACGGCCATTCGAAAACTTACCCTTGGGATGCGGTTGTTGCTAAAATATTCCCTAAAACCTTGGAAGGTATTTCCCTTTATTGGTATTATAGAATACCTGAAGCCTCGATATATTCATTCAAACAAATTATGTCAAAATTCATCAAATATTTTGACATGAACAAACTATTAAGAATAGGGATCAGGGAATTCTTACACATTAAACAAGAGCACAATGAATCTACTACCCATTTCATTCAAAGATGGCGTATAGTCCTCTACTCTTCAGCAAGTGCTCCAAACATGGATCAGATGGAACTATGTGATTTATTTTTTATTTTATCAGTAGAGAGATAAAGGAAGAAGTCCAGAAGTTCCCACTAAGGACTTATGATGAAGTACTTGAGAGTTCTCTTCGAATAGATCAAGCAACAATAGATAGTGGTCGTAAGACTTATGGAACAAACGGGAGATTAATTACTCCCAATCAAAACACTACAACTTATCCCAACACGAGAAATACCAATCAAGGACCCAAGATCCTTAACAAAAACCGTGGGGTTATAACAGATGGAGTCACTGATCAAGCCAAAAGACCAAATGTTGTGAACACCCCAAAGACTCGCTAACAATCGACGCAATAAAAACTTTAGTCCCGTGATCAATACTATGGATTTTAATCATCTCGCCACAACCATAGCAACAATAGTAGCAAATCCAGGTCATAAGGCCCTGTCCAAAGCTTAGATGGATATAAAAGCAAGAACCAAAGGCAACAGCCTCAAAACTAAAATTATAACAATCAACAGCCCAATTGAAACTTTGGGCCACAACAATATTTAAACCAATAATCATGGAATTATAATCCCAATTTATATTACGGCTTTCAAAAAATATGAGGTCATGATACTAGAACTTTTGTGATTACAATAAATTCTTGGAGCGTTTACCAGAAGATCAAAGACAACTCTTTATAGATATGTTTCTAGAAAATTCCATACCAACCACATCAAATACCTACTAGGGGTCAATTTCTCCTCAAAATGCACCTCTCAATATTTTCAATGATCCTCTCTCGAATCATTCTAACAATGGGTTAGATCCAAGCGGAGTGAAAAAAGGTGTCATAACAGGAATAAAAATCATGAAGCTTCAACTTCATCAAATCCAACGGTCGCACCCCAATTAGGAACTCGACCACAAGCCAAGATAGTTGGATTAGTAGAATTAGACACCGAGTTACAAGTAGAAACTATAACAAGAACATGAGACTACTCCTCTCAACTAGTCCCAACTTATTCACTAATACCAGACAACACTCAACAAACACCAGTAAAACTAGTAGGTGCCTATGATTTGATTAATGACTTAACAAATACCTTCTCTCACATTTCCTTTTTGGATTTGTTGAAGAACTCTCCTGCTCATAGAGCTTCTCTCTTAGAAGCATTAGGTCTCGGTCATCTCGTCAACATCACCCCTCCCCCGAAACGTAAGTAAACCATGTAGACTTTGATGTCTACCCTCCAGGGAAGCTAGATAGGGATACCGAGTTTATATTCGACATAAGTAAAATTCCAACAAATGCTGAAATCTCGTGTAGAGGTGATCCACCCTTACATTTGTAGGTTTAGGTTTACAATAACTATGTTAAGCATGCAATGATCGATGATGGGGCAAAGTGGTTAACATAGTCCCCTTCACTTTTCTTTAAAATCTAGGATATGGAGAAATGAACTGTTCTTCAACGTGAAACACGCTAATGGGATATGATAGCCTCAAGGAAACTTCAATTGGGACTATAGTGCTACCAGTCACTTTAGGACCCAAAACAATCCTTACTGAATTTTATATTATAGATTAGGAAACCAACTATAATATGATTCTCGGTCGCCCTTGGATACATCGCATGAAGGAAATCCCTTCCACGTTATTCCAAGAAGTAAGATTTCTACACCTAGGAAAGGTCTTTGTAGCACAAGGCGACCCAAAACCTTTCGACATACACCTAGTAGATTTGAAGAAAAGACCAGTGTCCATTCCAAATTTGAGCTCCCAAAAATCAGCTCAACAAACCAGTCAATATAGACCCAGAAGCAAAGTTGGTGCCTACGATAGAGTTAGAAGTCACAAACTTAATCAAATGCATCCCAACAATCAAAGATGAGCCCATCACTATAGAAACAATTTTACTAGGAACCACTACAAAAATTATTGAATTATTGGAGAAAGATCTACCTATTCTCCTGCCATTTGATTCTATGGGTATAGGACATACCCTAGGAATTGGTTCCATACCTGTGACGAAGTTTGTATGGTGGAAGTAACTAAGACAAGGGAAGTAGAGACTAAGGGTGTCCCAACTTCCATTTTTCCAAATTATTATTGGACTCTCCACTTTGATGGAGAAAAATGTCATTTCGGTGCTGGGGCAGGTGTGATCCTTACTTCACCCGAGGGAAAGGTTCTACCTTTCACTTTCAAATTAAACTTCAAGTGCACAAACAATGGGGCTGAATATGAAGCCCTCCTTCTTGGCCTTATCATTGCCAAAAGGATGGACATTAGTAATATTAGAGTACTCAGAGACTCACAATTAGTTGCAAACCAACTATCAGAGGTATATGAGACTAGGGCTGAACACCTGCAACTTTATAAAACAATAGTACTAAAACTAACAAAGGGATTTGACTTCATATCGATTGAAGCAATCCCACGAGAACAAAACCTTCTCACTGATTTTGTAGCAACTTTAGCTTCTGATTCACTCCAAGCAATGAATTGGCAGATATAGATTTCGTGGTATCAATACGTGTTGAACCTTTGGTTCATAAAATACCAATAATCTCGATATCAACACATGTGGAAGTTGAGAATGAATCCACCATTATAGGTCACTCTGATAGTGATAAGGTGACTCTTGAATATCTAAATGCCTTTATACAGAGCTGCATCTCACTCATTCCATAGTTGATTTCTCTCTAATCCCATGCTCCTCTTCCTATTTTGGAAATCCCATGATAGAATCTCCCCCACAAGAGAATCTCAAAATCTATGAGGTGGAGAATGAAGGGAGTTTGGAATTACCCCTAGCCCCTCCCGAGTTTGAGGAAGGAAACACCTCCTTAATTGAAGGAACCATAGACATAAATATCGGAATAGAGGAAGAACCAAAGATTTTGAAGTTGGGATCCTCTTTAACTCTAGAGGAGATAGAAATACATACTCATATCCTCAAAGAACATCAAAAGGCTTTTGCATTTAGTTACAAAGAAATGACAGGAATTACACCACATATCATAGTACACAATCTTGTCACCAAACCAGATGCAAAGCCAATCAAGCAAAAGTCAAGACCAATGAAGCCAAAAGTGGCTCTCATGGTGAAAGAGGAAGTGATGAAACTCCTCCAAGTGGGGTTCATCAAACCAGTCGACTATTCACAATGGGTATCCAATATCGTCCCCATTCTAAAAAAGAATGGGAAGATACACATTTGCATAGAATTTTGGGACATTAACAAATCCTATCCCAAGGATGACTTCCCATTACCATCCATCGACGTTATCATTGATGCAACAAATGGATTTGAGTTGTTTTCCCTCATGGATGGGTTCTCAGGATATAATCAGATTAAAATATCTAAGGAAGATCAATCCAAGACCATGTTTATAACTCCCTAGGGAACCTACTGTTATGCTATCATGTTGTTTGGTCTTAAGAATGCTGGTGCTACATACCAATGGGAAATGACATATATATTCCATGATCTTATTCATAAGATTGTGTAATCCTACATAGATGATTTTTTGGCCAAGATTAAAAAGCATTGTGATCACCCAGAAGTGCTATGTATCATTCTCTCATGATTGATCGAATATGGCATCACATTAAATCCAGAGAAATGTGTATTTGGTGTAATAGGAGGCAAGCTAATAGGTTACATTATATTGTCATAAGGGATTGATTTCAACCTAGCTAAAATCCAAGATGTTCTTGAAATGATTTCAGTATCAGATCATTTCTTTGGAAACTCAATGTAATTCGAAGGTTCATCCCGGACTTAAGTTTTGTTGTTCATCCAATCAAAAATTTATTAAAGAAATATTATAGCATTGATTGGACCAATGAATGCGATGAGGCCTTCAAAATAGTTAAATGCTTCTTGTTATCTCCTCCCATGCTAATGTATCCCTAACCAGATCATCCTTTGATCTTGTACTCATGGGCTACTAATGTCTTGATAGCCTACATGTTGGCTCAAGAAGATGATGATAAACAAGAACGTGCAGTTTACTTCATTAGTCAGACATTTCTCAACTATGAGACATGTTACACATAGGTAGAAAGAGAATGCCTTGCCATAGTCTTTGCGACAAAATGCTTAAGACATTACATGCTAAATCAAGAAACAAGGGTGATCGTCAAAATAGATCACTTGTAGACATTCCTCACTTAAGGGTCTTTATCTAAAAAGGCTTGACATTTCATAACCTTAATGGGTGAATTTGAGCTAACATTTGTAAACCAAAAATATGTTAAGGGACAAATCATTGCAGACTGGTTGGCTGACAACCCATTGAATGGAGGTGATTTGGTAGATCTAGACTTCTCTCGATGAGTGTGTATATTTTATCGAAACTAGGCCTCCTATCTCTACATGTCCTTGGTACACCAACATAATCAATTTCATCATGGACCACACATACCTAGAAGGGGCCACATCCCAAAAAAGAAGGTGGTTACACATCATCATTGCTAAATGCATCATCTTAGAACAGGTGCTCTATCGCAAAGCCTTCAATGGGATGTTTTCAAGATGCGTTGACATGAAATAATCTATAAGGATTATTTATGAATCCCATAGCGGGGTATGTGGAGGCCACATTGGTGGCCATGCCACTGCCCATAATATGCATCAGATGGGATATTTTTGTCCCACCCTAGAACATGACGCAGAGAGTTAGTACATAAATGCCACAAATGCCAAGAATTCTCCCACAAGATTCACATGCCGGCACAAGCTCTGTAACCAATCACAACCCCTTGGCCCTTTTCCACGTGGGGCCTAGACTTGATAGGGAAATTCTCTCCCTCATCAATAGATGGCCATAACTTCATAATCACGGCCACATAATACTTTACAAAATGGGTAGAGGCCATGCCTCTCACCACCATACCAGGTTTCGTAATTGCTAAGTTTATTCTAAATCAAATCATTTGTAGGTACAAAGTGTCCCACAAGTCATTATCTTAGATAATGGAACGTCCTTCAAGAATGATGAAGTCCATGAACTATGTAGTAAATTCAAGATAAACCATCACATGACTTCTCTTTATTACCCCCAAGCCAATGGATAGGCTGAGGCCACAAATAAAACGTTAAAAACCATTCTCCTCAAAATAGTTAAGGAGAACAAATGGGATTGGCACTTAAAACTATACCCAACCTTATGGGCCTATCGAACATCAATAAGAACACCAATAAGGGAAACCCCTTTCTCGTTGGTATTCGGAGCCGAAGTAGTTCTACCAATAGAAGTTGAAATACCTAGCCTCCACATCTCATTACAAGGGATCTTAGGAGAAGAAGCCTATAGAGAGGCACAAATCTCTCAATTAGAAAGCCTTGATGAGGCTAGGTTAAATGCTGAGAAAAGGCATAGAGCCTACACTGACCGAATGTGCCAGCAATATAACAAGAAATTCTACGAACGAGAAATATATGAAGGTGATCTCGTTCTAAGATTAGATAGCCAGATTGATAAGAAAACCGGTGAAGGAAGGAAATTTTGGCCTAAGTGGCTAGGCCCATATCGAGTCATGAAGGACTACGGAAATGGTGCATATCTCTTGTGTACACTAGAAGGTGAGGAATTTAATGAAACTATTAATTCCTTACATCTTAAGCGGTTTTATGCATAGGTCATCAGCATCACCATTTGTATACTATGTTAACCTGCATTGCATTAGTCATTTAGTTAATTCATTTTGTTCACTCATTTTGTAAATGTTGTGGTCAAGGAACTTATTCTTAAGAAATTTATTACAAGCTTCTGAAAATATTGGAAAAAGTATTCAAATCATATCTCTTCAATTTTTATGATATCATCAAAATATTTGAAATCATCTCATCAATTCGATAGAGAAAATATTAACAAAAACCATACCATGGCCTACATTCCTGTTCATACTCATTTTCTTCTACTAGGTTAAGATGTTCTTACCTACGGTCTATTCTAGAAGCTTCTTGGTGTCACATCTATCCCTCTTATGTCTCTTTGAAATAAGGATACTTCAAAATTATAGATCACAAATGTCAAAGTCAAATTGAATCAAAAAAATACTAAACAAATAGAATTTTTTATTTTACACAATTCTTTGCCCTACCAATCTTCAATGATAAGCCCGCATCTCTTACTAGTGATGTGAGGTTGGGAAAGGAAAGAAGTGCCCTTACTTTCCTATGTCTTGCCTTCCGTGAAAAGCCCATAATTCTTACTAGTAGCATGGGGCAGGGCATAGGGGGTCCATTCACGAAAATTAATGAATCTTAGTGTTTTAAAATTCAAAACAAAGTGTATTGTGAAAAGTGAAATTAAGCATCCAAGTTCCAAAGAGATCAAATCCTTAAAACTAGATTTTTTCAACCAAGTTGCCATTTATGGATCTAAGTCTAGATAAACTGAAAAGTAAGTTCCATTCGAGCCATGTAGCAGGTTTGAGTAAGGTAAGTGTGTAGGTCCAAATTTGGTTTCTATCAATATTTTGTCTTTCTCTCATCATTTCCATTCAATCAAACTCACACAATTTGCGCCCTTTCTAGCTCTTGGTGTTGAGCCCTTGCATCTTACTAGTTGCGTGGAGTTAGGAATGGGGCAAGTTCATCTCATTATCACTACATATTCATCACATTTTTCCAAAACAAAAAGAAGCAATGAATATTGCCCAAAGAAGCCAAAATTTCAATACTAAAATATGTTTGCATCATCTCATATCAATATTACAAAAACAAACATTCTATTCAACATTTTCTATCACTTGTCATCCATTGCATACATTCTGAAAATCATACAAAAAAAAAGATTCTAACAATCTAGTGTGCACATGAGAAACAAACCACAAAAAACTCTAGATACAAAGAAGATCTGAATCCAAAAAGATATATATATATATATATATATATATATATATATAAGAATCGTGTTTTATATACAATGCCATCATGCACTAGGCATGGTCAAAAACTCAATGAGCGCAAAAATTACAAAAACAACTCATATAAACATTTGACAAAATCACTACAAAAAGACCAAATGGCCTCTCAATCCCTGTGGGATCCCTCGGAGGGTGCATGACCATGTCTAGGACTCTTGCTACGATGGCACTCTGAATGTACCGAATGATGGGAGTGCTCATGATCATGGCCACTGGCTATGGTCTCACTATGAGAATGGCTCTGCCTCATCAAGTGCTCAACAATCCTATATCCAGCCAGCTCAGTACGAAGGGAGGACACTAACTTTTCTACCTTCTAGACAAGGGAAAACACATCAGTATGTCTGCCGGTTCATCGAAGGCTCTCCCACGTCCTTAGTAGTCTTAGCTCGAGTGCTCTCTCGAGGAGAGCAACAGGGTATCCACACACACTCTATGAATCAAATCCTGTCATCCCTTAGTAGTCGCTGCAAATAAAAAAGGGAGATAACAAGTTAGAAAATTACCAAAAATGAAATCAAAAAAATCAAAACAACAAAAATATCAACTAACATCTCTAGCTAACAAGGTCAAGAGAAGAGTAGTAACTCACTTGGATCTCCAGGCATCCAGTGAGATCTCTAGGATCTGTGTCTACTATCAATGCTGCCGCCGATTGTGGTGCCTCTCCAAAATATGGAAAGAAATGACATCCCCCATGGACTCATCATCTCCCTCAGTGCCCTGGTGAGGAAATCTCTCTAAGACCAAGATCTCATGCTCGCACTCATCTCCACCCTCTCCACCCTCAAGATATCCTGAGTGTCATGCCACTCATAATCACTATCCTCATTTATCCCACCATCCTCACCTCCAATCCCCTCTCCCACCATCTCCTCCTCAGTCTCCTCTCCAGTAAACTCCTCAGAGTCTGATTCCACATCAATGGGCTCATCTCCCTCTCCACTATGAGCAGGAGCAGCCCGATCAAAAGTAAGGGTGCTCAAGGAGCATTGGCTTCCCCTCGAGCATGAACCAATGACCTAACTGTAATAAGAACTCTAGGAGTAATCGTGGTCCAACCTCGGCCTCCTCTAGGACCTCCTGGGCCTCACAAATAGACCTATACACTAGCCCCACTGGAGGAAGCATATCAACATATGGGAGCCCAAACTATTGAGGGACTTGGTCAAATGGGTGGGTCTCCAACCTCCCTATCTTGTCTACCAGTTGACCTGTAGTAGAATAGGAAATCAATTTATGTGTCTCCTCTCCCCATAGTCCTGCCATGGCTCGATACAGACTGACCTCCATGTCTAAAGTAGTTAATGAATCCATTGGCTGGTGTGGCATCTTGAGCACTATCATCCCTATCCACCTCGCTGCCCTAACAGCCCCCGGATCCTCTACTAGTATACCCCTCCCATAGGGAATGATACGCTCATACACCCAACTCATAACTAGAGTAGGGTGACTCAATGACTACCCCTATAATCTGACCACCCTGTATAAGTCATGGTAGGTGGTCCCAAGAATGTCTCTGCTCCCAAGCATAAATATGGCCATGAGCCTCAATCTGTAATCATGGGAGACCAACAGTATAGTAGAGTATCTCCTCCCTTATCCCCAATCAACTGTGAGGCCAAGATACCCATAATGGCCTTACGGATGGTGGGGATAGGAGCAGAAACAATAGACCAAACCTTCACCCCCTTCTTTGAACCAATGGAGACAACAACATCTCCCATATATGTGGTCCACTGAACCATCTGGGGACTGGATCATGCTATCTTAAGAGACAGTTGCCTCCTAAGAATCATAACCCCTAGTATATCGCAAACATGCTCTTAGGTGATAGTCCACTCACCCCTAACACCAGTAGAATGGAAGGTATTACAGTCTTCATCACAAGATGATAATAAGTCACACAATATGTGACTGGAAAGAGCAACATGAGGAACTTGTGAAATCCTCAAAATACCAGCCCTCTGCAGAGTGTCTCGCTTTGTTTGGGTCAGCATATCCAACACTACTGGGAGCCAATCACACTCCCTCTCTCTACTCCATCGTATATACTCCTCCTCCTTCTACATCCACCCAAAATAGAGAAAAAGAGCAAGTTAGTAACATAATCCAACTAGCAAGCTCATCAAAAACATAGAAAAATGTCAAAAATGCAAAAACAATTGAAATATACATATTTTTTTTTTTACTGCTCGTAACCGCTACCCTTTCTAGAGTGGTGGTTCGTGACCGCTACCTTCCGAGGTAGCGATCCTATGACCATTGCCTCATGTGGTGGCAGTCGTGTAACCACCATCATACTAGGGCAGCGGTCCTGTCCCGAATTAACGAACACCCCTAAAGCCCTAAAAATGCTTAAAACAACAAAAATACATCATTTTTGACAAAATAAAAACCTACCCTATGGGTACCCCCTAGAGACTCATTTAACACTAACATTTTTGAAAATAATCCCCCAAGACAAATATTTCAACATTTCTATATTTTAGGTTCAAAAACGATAAATTGAGAAAAACTAACCTGAGACTTCACGGGTCGATCTCCTACTCTCAGAGGCATGATCATGATCTTGCAATGAACATTTTGACTATACTCTTGTCGAAAATGGTTACCGTGGGTCCCAGAGCTCAAAAATTACCAAATCAATATGCACAAATGAATAGTAAAATGAGCTTGTTATATATATATATATATATATATATATAGTATTTTAATCTTGTTTTGAGTGTTCTTATGCAGAGTTGGAGCACCGACGGAGGTAAGTTCTTATCCCCCACGCAAATGGTGAGTCCTTATTTCATTTTAATTTAATATTTATCTTTCGATCTCTTTTATCTATCTACACTTGAGTCCCCTCTTTCATTTTATAGGAAGCAGAACTTGGATGGTGAGTTGCAAACAAGCATGGCATGTTAGGTATAGCTTATAACTCCCCATTTTTGGACCATGATACTTGGACCCACTTTGCTTTATGCCTCTTCATGGCTAAAATGCTTCTTCAAGGGGGCAATATGTACGTACCCAAAATTATATGTACTATACTATTAGAAAGAGGTTACGAAAACCCTAATGATGATTAAAATCTCTTTGCCAGGTGTTTGGAATCTAGAAAGCTCATCGAGTATACATTTGCATCCTAAAATTCCTTATCCAACCTTTGCATGCTTCATTCTAACCTTTGCCCCCTTTTTCCTTGCATTTTGGTCTTTAAGTTACAGGACCACCGCCCGCCTCGGGTGGTGATCCCATCACCTCCACCCAAGATAGGGTGGCGGTCTTGTAACTGCCGACCTGCACAAGGCGGCGGTCCTATCTACTTTTTCTAGAATCTTCCAGCGCACTCAAAAATGTGAAAATCAAGTTGCACTTGTAACTCTCAGCCGCTTCTACTTTGTTTAGAGTTTCCAGCCACTTTGTAATAGTAGTGCTCCATTTTTAATGATAAAGCATGGAAATTTGGACTTTCCTTCTAGTGAGTAAGAATGCTATAAATACTCGAGCTTGTTTACAAGCAAATGGCCTCTCTCTATGTAATTATTATTCAAAGTGTGTTTGAAGTTTCCTTAGGAAGTATCAACAGTCTAGATTTAGTGTAAGTTCTCACCTCTCGCCCAAGGCTCCTATTTTATTGTTTAGAGATCACTTGCTCTCTAGTTTCACTTGTGTTCCATTGTTGTTCTCCAAACAAGCGGCTTAGCATAATAGAACATTATTTCTAGATTAAGTTCATTTCAAACTTTGTTTTTGCTTAGACTTATAGGTTTTGTTTTCACACAGAAGAATAAATTCTATAATTTTAGGTGTTTCCTATCATATCCCTGCAACAATCCTGCTAGGAATCACATAGCCAAGCTCTATTCTCTTGTGCTATCTCTCTCCTACTTGCATTTCATTTGGTTTACCTCCAAGATGCCACTATTCAAATATCTTCTCCTGTTATCATTGTTATATTCTCACCTTTATGGATTCATGAGAACATGAAGAAATGAAGAAATCACACTGAGGGGACAAGCTACGATACAATTGTATTTGCCTCTATTCTACAAACTCCAGGTTTGAATTGTCAAAGTTTTAGTTACGATATATCAAATAGAGTAGTGAAACATTTCATTTCAGTTAAAATATTACTTTCGATATTACCGGGGAAGCTATGGGGAATGATAGCTTCTGAGAAGCTATGATTTTTTCCTCACTTCTGAGGTAATATTGGAGGTATTTCAATTTAAATAACTAGATATTTACATTTGTATCAACTCACAAGTGCACAGGAAAATAGCTACATCTGGCTACCTTGCTTGTTTTAGCTTTATTCTTAGATTAGTTGCTTGTTATCTAAATTTATTAGATTAGTTGCTCTTTAGAATCATTCAAGTTTATATCTTTGAAAATACAAAAAGAACAAGCATAGTGTAGATTCATTTTATAACTAGTTTACTTCATTCAATTAAGTTTGGTTATTTCTTGCATGACTATTACATGACCAAGAGAACCTAGGGATTATATATTCGAACCAGTGATACCTCAGCCAAATCTCTACATGAAATTAGTGGATATAGATCAAGGTCTTAGGATTCAAGTCTTTTAAACAATTGGAAACCCACAAGTAATTAGTGATCAGTTAAGAGTGTTAAACATTGAAGACGACAAAGCATACAAATTCTGATCAAATCAACCCAACTATAGACTACCTTGATAGGATATCCATATGAATATACAAGAACTTGAACGAGAACAAATTTTGGTTGTGATCCATTAGTTCCATAGCCATATGTAGGAGACCTTCTCACTAACATAGATATAGGCCTACACATACAAGTTTTTAGGACACCCATGAGGTATTCTGAGAAGATCGTACAACTCCTGATACTAAACATAGAAGCTGAAAACACTTATGAATACTAAATAGTCAGAAGATAGGATTGATTTTTTACATGACCATAAAATGTCCACAACAACCATGAGTTCACGGTTGTGATCCCTAGGTCCCACAACCCAATGGGCCTGCAAACCAATTAAGCATTGACACTAGTTTACATACACTAGTATTCAGATCCTCACCACTCCCATTGGATATCATCACAAAACTCTTTGTGTTGAACGTAGAAACCGATCAATACAATATTTTTTGGGTTAGACCATAAAATCATCCATAGTTTTCGTAAATCTACACCTATCAATACCACTTTCTTGACCTTGCTGGAAAATATATATGAAGCACCTATAGGTCACTTTCCATGAATCCAACAACCAACAGATAGGATCTCAAAGCATAGCTCGAAATTGATTGGAGCCTCCGAATGGTTATAATGTTAAACTGCTCCATAACACTAGTTCAAGTTAGAAGAGCCTTCCTTGCTTTGGATTCGCAGATCCGTTATCATGTACCGAGGATATAGGGCTGCTTGACTAATTTTTCCATATCCGCATACATCTCATTTCCACCGACTGTCTCGGCACAACCTTAGGAGATCGGGTACGGAGAAAGGATGCTTGATGATTTTGATGCTCAAATGTCACTTTTCTATCGTATAGTACCGATTTTCATACAAATGGGAAAAAGAGTTACCATGTATGAAAAAATCACAAGGTACCCAAAAAACTAGTAAAAGGAAACAAATTAGAGAGAGAACTATCCTAATCAAAGGCATCCCAAGAAGCAAGGCTCAAATAACTCATACTTTACTTAAGAATATGTTTGATCTACACAATGGTCTAGATCCACCGCTTGATCACAAAATCCAAATTAAGAAACACTTTAATTTAACACAATAGCTCCGTGTAAGGATAATATCATTGGATTCTCTAAAGCTGTAATTAAACATAATAGATATGCTTGAGAAGGAGAAAAAACTCAAAATATAATCGAAGGGGAATATTAGCAAACATAGTTTGATCTACTACCTGCAATATGGGGTCCACTAACTATAAAATAAAAAGGAATAAAACAAATGAACAAGTAGGATGGACACCACACCCTCCCATATTTTTGAATGGATGAGTGACGCTACAAATAAATATAATTGGCCAAAACCTACTATTTGAAAATTGAAACGATGATAGTGTGATTCACCATAATAGCTCTAACACAATAGAGACTTTCAACCTGGATTAAAAAGTGTCAAAATTATAGATATAAAATATCTTAAAACAAAATAGATACTCTACACTGCTATATCTTAAAACAAAGTGTCAAAGTGTCAAAGAAGGAGCATTACAATACAGAGAAGAAGAAAGTGGAGAAAAAATTTGTGGTAGAAGATACGTGTCTCCGTATATTCATCTCAATGAACGCTTACATCACCACAAAAAGTGATAAAAAAATCCATCCCAAATGAACATAGACGGTAGAATAAGATGTTTGCATATGATTTCATGTAAATTGCACAAGTGGAGCATGCAAGGGTACATTAAAAAGTGTTCAAGACTGATCATGACTAACAATTGAAATATTAGGTTCCTAAATCTTGAGTGAAGGATTATTATAACTCATATGCATCTAATGATTCTTAGGAAGATTTGAGAAAACAAATATAGGAGCCTTGTCATCAAGTGATACTAGTGAATGACATGCAACAAAACCAATGGTGTGCCAACCAATCCACTTAACAAGTTGAATAGGGGTAGAAATAACCTTAAGGTACTTACCAATTTCAAAAATTCTAATATAGTGACCCATGAAATGAAGCATGTGGGATCCAAAAGTAGTGGTCTGCTTTTTCAAATGTACCGGGAAAGTATGTAGGTTAATATGATGGGGGATATGAAGAATGTGAAATTATAATTGACACAAAATTAGAAGTGGGATTTGTAACATCAATAGCAGTAGGTATATAAGTGGGATCAATAACTAATAAATCATGTTCATTAGGTACAATAATAGTGATTATATGTGGACTAGGAACATAATCGGTTATGTTCACAAAATAAGGGTTATACTAAAAATTAGAAATTTTTTGTTACAGAGTGTATGAGTTCATCCTTGCTATGAATGATAGTTTGTAGAAGATATTTTTACTTCTTGATTGATCTATTTTGATCTGTAAAGGGTGTTTAAATTCTTTAATTAACCACTTAAAAACTTTCAAATGCTTAAAAATAGTTTTTGATTTTCCGTAACTTTAAAAATATGATTACAAATGTGTTAAAAATTGAATATAACTGTAAAATTGTGTGTAAATTGATAAAAATGATACTACAAGAATAAAAACAAACTATGTGATAGCAAAAGCTCACTCAAATGAGCTACGTCTTGAATTTCGATCAAGTTCCCACACCGATCAATTAGGTGCAAAAATGGAAAAATATATTACAATATCTTATAGCAATGAAATACTTGTTTCGCAAAAATAGTCTCTTCTTGGTCTATAGAAGGTCTGGTCACTTTCCCAATTGGTCTCCTATGGTGAAAAATTCTTTGAAATATCTCTAATGGCCTTACTCCTTCCTTTACAATCATATGTGTGTAACTCTACTACATGGATCAAGCTCCTCTTACAATAATTCATACCACAGGGTAAAGTGGTCAAAGCATGTCCTTTTGGATTTCTCTACCAAAGTTCCAATCCCCATAAATTGTTTTTACTATAATTTTAGGTAAATTTGGGGTTTAGTACCACATTTACTATAAAGTGATTGAGTATATCCTTTATATTCCTCGAAGTAGGTCTATATTGTTTGGTTGTCGCCATGCAAACTCCTTTTGCTTTGTTTAATGGTATCTTAGAAAATTGGAAGTGAAAACCTCCTGGGAGTTGGGATCACCGTGATTTGTATGGGAGTTTTGTGCCAAATTTGGTTAGTGTGTTGAGTTGGTCATTGATTTGATCAAGGTAGTGAGTTAACAAGTGATTTGGAGGTGATAAGAACATTGAGTTAGTTAGCATGTTCGAAACGAGATATCTTTGAGTTGGTCACCCAAATGTTATAATGTTGTTCCCAATTTGTAAATTATTCCCACATGCGTAAGAAAATGGTTTTATAACGGTTACAATGGAATACCACAAACAATATAATGTGAAACAAAAGGCAATAGGGTCCCCTTCCTAAAAAAGAGTGGACCCCACCAACCGATGGGCACTCAACCGGCATACTATGTGGGGCCTACATTGACTATCACAAATTCCTTATTCAAACTCAAATATGTACAACCTTATCTTAATTTTTTCCATTTGCAACTAAATTTTAGTGGACAATATCTTTCACATATGATGTTTGTTTTTCTCCTTTCAAAAGGTATTTCAATGCTCTCATCGATATCTTCCATACCGAAGTAGTTTCATGAATTTGTACAGCACAATTTTATTGATTCAAAGTGATTATCCTCTTGCATCATATTATTTTCCAAAATTTCCACAAGGTTCTCCTAAAACACATAAAAATAAGAGAAAACATCAAGCATTCTTAGAATGCAAGTCAAGGTGATCGTGTGAGTAAGCCATGATAAGAGTCGACAAGAGTACAATGGAGAAAATTTGGGAAATTTAGGAGAAACTATAATCAAATGTTGGAAAGTAAGAAATAAAATAAATATTTCTTTTCCTGTGAGGAGCTCTCACTACCCATTAAATTGGGTCTCACCCTCCAATTTTCATTAGTGAAGAAATATATTCTAGAAGGTAGAGAGGGAACCTAAAAGTATTGAACAATGGACCAAACATCATGTTTTTGGAGGTGGATGCCCAACGAGGGTTAAGGGGCCAAAAATAAATTATCCTTTTAATTGTCCATTGAAAGTTCCTAAAAATAAAATTATCACCACAAAATGAACCCCCTAAAACTACTTATAATTGCAATTTTTACAGTGATCTCTCTCAAAATATTAAAATAAGTTCTTCCCTTTTAAAAGTTTTTATTTTGAAATATAAATCTCTCCATTAAATAATTTCTCCTTAGAAAGAATAAATTTACCCCACAAACAAAATAAAGCTCCCTTCTAAAAGGCTAATCCCACACTTTTAAATTGATCCATAGGGATAAAAAATAATTCTACTTCATCGATCAGCCAACACCAAAGAAGGAAAATGAAGAAATGGAGGTTTTGTATTTATGTTAATATAATATCTTCTCTATGCAAATCAGAGGCTACATAATCGCCGCCCAACCACAACGGTGGTTCAGAATCGCCACCTAACGAGGGTGGTGGTCTTGTGACTTCAGTCTATGTTGGGTGGCGGTCTTGGCACTTTCAGCACGAGAAAATAAAATTTGAAACAAGCACTCCCATAATTGTAAAGGTTTTCCATGTATCTTCTCCTCCATGACCTTTTCAATCTTCTAGTGCACGGGAGGACATGAGAAAGGCTATAAATACATGTATGAAGGATATTTTTTATCATCAGAAGTAAGATACTTTATGGGAGTAAGTGAAAGATTTCTAAGCATTGGAATTTTAGTTTGTAGATGAAATAGTTTGAGAACAAAGTAGTCAAGTAGTTGGGAGGAAGTGTGAGACATTATCAATTTCCTTTCTCACTTATTGTAAATTTTGTATCTCTTATATTTTGTATTAGACAATAAGATAAAAAGGGAAGAAATATTTGTTTTCCCTTCTCCACTAGTTTTCCTCTCTCGGAGGTTTCCAGGATAAAAATATTTGGTGTGTGTGTGTGTTTGATTTATCTATCTTTGTAAATTATAGTTCTAAGGCATAAAAAATTCAATCACTAGCTCAACTGTCATTTTCTTTTGAAAGTAGAACAACAGTATAATTGTGATTTTGTGAAAAATTTCCAAAGTAGATAGTCTACAAATCATTTTTACATTATAGGTAACAAATATCTCGAGATTGCGGTATTTGTTCTTGGATTTGTATGAAAGTGAAAAGATCCAAAGGTGAAGAGGCTTTACCTTACAATCTAGATATTTCTACAAGGAAGTGGAAGTGAATAATTTGGGGAAAAATGGAGGAAGATAACTTGGTCCGTAAAATCAATATTTTGGAGACCATGATGGATAGGATGTTTAGAAGAAAATAAGAACATGCATATTTGCAGAAGACAATTTCTATTAGGCAAGACTCCATGGACTTAGTGGTTTGAGGATTAGGAAAACAATTTGGCATATGGAGGAGCCACCATGGGGAAGAATATGGGGAAGAGCATGAAGAAGACACTTTAATGGCAAGAGAGAAGGTAAAATTTGATCATGATCTTTTTAAAGTTTAGACGAAAGTTGAAATTAGAATTTTTAAGGACAAGTAGATACAAAATTGCTTGATAAATGGTTAAAACAATTAGAAGTCTACTTTAGCATCCATAATGTCACCAAGGCATGGAGGATCACATTTGCGCATCTCAAAATGAAGGGACACACTATATTTTGGTGAGAAACCCATCTAGCCACTTGTGAAAAGAAGAAACGCCCTACTATGAAATCTTGTCAAGAATTTAAAGAATTACTTAGAGCTAATTTTTATCCTATTGGCCACAAGATGCAGACCAAATGATTAAATGTAAGTATTTTAGACCAAGCAGTTGTCAAAGTGTGTAGGACTATACTATGGATTTTTGAGGTAGGCCATGTTACTTAATATGGAATTCTAGGAGGAGGATATTTTGACTAAGTACTTGGGAGGAATTCACACTCACCTTTGAATAAAATTCATCTCCATGAATCCCAAAGATATCAACGAGGCGTGTATGTAGGCATATTATATAGATAATGAAAAGAAGTAAGGAAAATCAAAGCCAAGGGCAAATTAGTCGACAAATCAGCAAAATAAAGAACATGGGAAAACAAGTAACAAAGGTAAGTGGAAAGGGATAGGTAAACAAGTTTCCACTAATTTAAATACTTGTAAATATACCAATAATTTTTTCAAGAATTGTTATATCAATGGTCATAATAATGCTACATGTTGGAAGTTACATCCTAGAGTTATATCTAAAGAACCAAAACATGACTCAAATAATTCCAAGACATCTGTAAAGATAGAAGGGGAGGTGGAAATAAAAGATGAATCTTATGTAGATGAGAGGCTTGGATGCGGGGCCACCAACATGGACAACCAAGAAGAGGATATGAATAGACTATTCTAGATCAAAATCCAAATCAAGAGAAATAAGGTAAATATTATCGTTGGCACCGTTATAAGTCTAACTTGATTTGAAGTAGTTGTAAAGAATCTTGGTCTTGAGACTTACGAGCATCCACACCTTTTTTTTTGTGTTGGGTGAAGAAGGGTGTTGAAATTCAAGTAACAAAAATATGTAAGGTTGAGTTTGGGATAACTTCCCAAGTATATTGATGTATTGGAAGTGACATTATTCCACATGATGCATTTGATGTTGTTTTTGGGAGTCCTTATTTGTATATCAAGGATGCTTTATTCATGAGAAGGGAGAGCCCTTATAGAAGGGTTAAGGATGGGATCCACTACAAAATATTGGAACTCTAGCATAAGACACATGTTACTATGGTGAGTGCTAACCAAGAAAAATGACTTATTCAGGAAAATCATAATCAGATTTGTTTACTTTTATTAAAGGATAAACAAGATGGGGTAGAAGTTTTAGAGATTTCTAAATAGGGAAAACATGATTTGGATAGTATTATTCATTCTTTTCAGGAATTGTTTCATGCTCTCATTGGGTTATCACCAAAAGGGGAAGTAGAGCATGAGATTTAGTTGTTTCCATATTCCCTCTACCAAACATCAGGTTATATAGGAAATCCTTGTTGGAGAGTAGTGAAGTATAGAAACAACTCCAAGAACTACTAGACTAGGGTGTGATATGTCTGAGAACATCATCACGTGTTTCACCTATTGTGATGGTGCCGAAGAAGGAAATTTATTGGAGAATGTGCATCGAATACCACGCTCGAAAAATATCACCTTAAAGAACATATTTCCACTCCCCCACATAGATGATCTCTTGGACCAGCTTCAACATGCAAATTTCTTCATGAATTTGGATCTCAAGTTAGGTTATCACCAAGTCAGAATGAAGGAGGAGGATATATGGAAGACTACCTTCAAGATAAAATAGGGTTTATATGAGTGGTTACTACTTGAATTTGGTTTATGTAATACACCGCTACATTTATGAGATTGATTAATGTTGTATTGTCGATTTCATAGATTCATGTGTCATTGTTTATCTAGATTATATCTTGATTTTTAGTTCCACATGGGAGGAACATATAACTCATTTTAAGAAAGTCTTACTAGTTATTAAGTAGAAACAACTACTTTACAATATAAAGAAATGTGAGTTTTCAAAACAGTCACTTCTCTATCTTGGGCACATGGTTAGAGGAGGAGAGCTATAAGTCGATCCAAAGAAGGTGGAATTAATCACCAACTATCCATCACCAATAGGATCCACAGAGACAAGGAGTTTTTAGGGAGCATTACAATATATGTGGAAGTTCATTTTGGGCTTCTCCACAATTATAGCACCTCTACACATAGTGGCCACACAGAGTAAGGGTTTTAACTAGGGTAAGGAATAAAATAAATCCTTTGAGTTATTAAAATACAAGATTAGTCATGCTCCATTAATTTATCTTCCTAATTTCTAACACCACTTTGAAGTAGAGACAGATGATAGTGATTATGTTGTCCACAATGTTTCTTCGAGGAGGTAAATCCATATGCTATCATTCTAAAACTTCTACTTCAGAAGTTAAAGGATATTAATTATATGATGAGGAAATGTATGCACTAGTTTGGGAAATATAAAAATGGAAGAATTCTTTTTTGGGTAAAGAAACTATTGTGCACACCGACAAAAAACCTTTGTAGTATTTGAAAGCACAATCTAAATTACGAAGGTAAATAACTACAAATGGATGGGATTCCTTCAATAATTCCATCTCGTGATCAAATACAAGAAGGGTAGTACAAATTGGTGGCAGACATGTTGTCTAGGCCACCTACATAGGATAAAATATCTTGTTTGGCCACTATCTCTTAGATCAATCCCTTCACGAAGGAAGCTTATGGAGAGGCATATGCCTAGGAAAAATAATTTGGGGTGACATTTCAGTAGTTGCAGTCCCAAGGGGCTGAAAGGATGGGGATTGAATATTTTTATCTCAAGGATGGGCTGCTCTACCAATGGGGGAATCTTTGTGTTCCTAAAGAAGAAATAATTATATTGATGAGGGAAGCACATACCTCGAAAGTAGTGGGACATTTTGGTGTTGGTAAGACCCTATCCCACTTGCAAAGGTATGTGTATTAGCCTAATATGCAAGAAGAAGTATCAAAATTTATTCATGGATGTAAATTTTTTTGTACCACCAAGCCTAATACTAGGAAGGAAGGTTTGTATATGGATTTTCTTGTACCTAATCATCCATGGGAGGACATTTCTATGGATTTTGTAAGAAAGTTACCTATATCTAAACATGTCCATGAATATCTATATGTTGTTGTTTATAGATTAGTAAGATGTGTATTCTTATGGCATGTAAAAATATAGTAAAAGCACATGAGGCACAAGCTCTTTTGTTTGCTAATGTATGGGTGTATTTTGGCTTGCCAAATTCTATTGTTTCTAACAAGGATTCTAGATTATTTGGGAAGTTTCATACTACTTTGTGGGACAAGATGGATACCACATTAGAAAGGAGCATGAATTTTCATCCATAGACAAATGGACAGACAAAGGTGGTGAACAAGACTTTGGTACAAGTTGATCAAAGGGTATAATAGTAAATACCCAAGGACTTGGGATGAGTCCTTAGCCTACATTCAACATTCCTACAACCAGGTTGTACACACATCCACTATGAAGTCACCATTTAAAGTCTTCTTGGGATAACTACGAGAAATTTGTGTGACATAGTAGTTTGGTAGCGCAGGATGAGAAGGAGACACGAGACAATGAGGTGACTAGAGAAAAAAATTCATTGAGAGGATCCATAAAATCCTCTCAAATTCAAAGAACAAATAGAGAAATCTCAAGCCAAGTACAAGGGTAGACATGATCAACACGAGGAACATAAGCTTCATGTTGGAGATAGATTTTAAATTTACTTGAGCAAGGAGAGACTACAAGGTCAAGCATGGAAGCTCAAGCCATTACGATATGGACCCTTCACCATATTGGAGCATGTTGAAGAAAATTCTTTTCGACTTGATTCGCCACTATTTATGAGGATGTACTCAGTAGTAAAATGCGATAAATTGCACTTGTAAGAGCCATCCATGCTAGATGAATATGAAGGATTACAATTTCTTCCTTCCATTGAGGATTACGTCCCGTGGACTCACGAGGTGAATTACAGGAGGATGTAGTGTTGTAGCAGAAGGTCAGAGAGATTAGGAGAGGTCTACAAGAGTCTTGATAGGTTGGACTGAAAGGAAAGACACCAAGGAAAGCCCTATGGTACTCGAAGGAGAAAGTGAGTGAATTATTTCCTCATCTACTCCCCAACTAAGATTTTTGGGACCAAAAATCTCCTAAGTAGGGGAGGTGTGATCCATAGGGATTCAAAATAAATCTACATCATCGATCAACCAAAGACCAAAGAAGTAAAATTATGAAATGATGGTTCTATGTTTATGTTAATGAGAACCACCACTCTATGTAGAGTCAAAATTACAGAACCTCCACCCAACCACAATGGCTGTCCTATAACCACCGTCCAGCCCGGTGGTGGCGGCCCCATGACCACCGGTCTACGTTGGATGGCGGTCCTGTCACTTTCTGCATCGAAAATAAAATTCATAATGGACAGTCCCATAATTGGAAAGGTTATTTATGTCTCTTCTCCTTCGTGACCTTTCCCATCCTCCAGTGCATGGGAGGACATGAGAAAGGATTTAAATACATATTGGAAGGAGAGTTTTGATCATCGAAAGTAAGAGACTTCATGGGAGTAAGTTCAAGAGTTCTAATTGCTAGAATTTGAGTTTGTAAAAGAAAGAGTTGTAGAAACAGAGTGGTCAAGTAGTTGGGAGGAAGTGTGAGACATTGTCAATTTCCTTTCTCACTTATTGTAAAGTTTGTATCTCTTATATTTTGTATCAACCAATAAGATAAAATGGGAAGAAAGAGTTTTTTTCCCTTCCCAACTAGTTTTCCTCCTCTTGAGGTTTCCAAGATAAAAATCCTTGGTGTATGTGTGTTTGATTCATTTATCTTTGAAAATTTTATTTTTAAGGCATAAATAATTCAATTACTAGCTCAAATGTCATTTTCTATTTGAAAGTAGACTACTAGTATAATCGTGATTTTGTGAATGATTTACAAATTAGATAGTTTAAAGATCATAAATAATAATTTTTCCCTTTCCTCAATAATATTCCTGCATTTATAATTTTCCTCTCCATTTAAAAAATATCCTTTTTAAATAAAATTACTAAAAGAATGCCTCAAAACAAGAGCTCGAGAGACAAATTGATGAGGTAGTAGATCTTATCTAGGAAATTTGGCAAGCAATCCAGCAAAAATATTTGAACTAAGGAATTTATATTTATAAGACTCTTTCACTAACCAATGTTTGAGTTGTATGTTTAGAGATAAGAGTTTGATCACCTCATATTTTAAGTTGCTTCACCACCGAGTTACTTAAATGAAGGAACTCAACAAAGTAGTCTAATATGGGGTCATTGTAGCATTTAATTTTCCAATTGGTTTTAACAAATTCATCAAGAAAGAATCTAGAATGTGAGGTAATGGGGAGGCTAGTTCGATAAGATTAAATGACATTGAACCCGATAAATCACCAAACTAGGTTTTGATGCCAAATAATACTACAATAATGCAAATTTGGAGATAAATGTGAATAAGTGTGTGCCCATTTGTATATGTATTTGTTTAGGTTAATGATTTGGATACAAGTCTCAATCCCGTTGCAGTTCCAAAGGAATATCATCCATATCAAAATCAGGTTAGGAATGGCTAAGTGTTGAGCTTCAACAAGGTGAGTATAGTATCTTCTAACGAAAAGAGGTCATATGCTAGCCAAAGGTAGAATTGTTATGCCATGTGATGGAAATGTGAGTAAGAAACTAATGCATATTTCTAATGCCTTAATCAATTTCAAGGAAGTGTAGCAATCAATACACTTTCCAACACTTATCATCATATACCCATGCTTAATACAATGCACATTCCAGCACTACAATTTTTATACACAACATAAAATCTTAGGTTCTAGCAATTGACAACCAGAAGTAATAATGTTGTTGGTGTGCACCAGGGTTCATTTTAAGACCCCCCCCTTTGAAAAATTATTATCAAATGGGTGGCGAATCTCAAAACAGACTTTCAAAATGATGGTGAATCTCTCGAAAAAGCATTTCACGGCTAAGGAAAATTAATTTCTTTATCATCAAGGTAGTTTCACAATATAACAGGAAGAAGAATTGGATATTTTTTAGTCGTTTGTCCAACCCATTACGCATAAAAATTCGAGACGGATGAAATGTTGAGCGGGCGGTGGTTGCATATGTTGGATGGGCGGGTTGGATGGGTGCATTGGATGGATAAGTCTTTTGGGTAGGTTGGAAAGATAAGTTGGATGAGTATTTTGGATGGGTATCTTAGACAGCTAGGTTGGATGGGTGGGTTGGATGAGTATGTTAGATGGGTGGGTTGGACGGGTAGGTTAGACGGGTAGGTTAGATGTGTATGTTAGAAGGGTATGTTAGAAGGGTTGGTTGGATGGGTAGGATGGACAGTAGGATGGATGGGTAGGTTGGGTAGGTATGTGAGATGGGTAGGTTGATCAAGGAGTTTGGACGGGTGGGCTGGCCGAGTAGGATGGACGGGTAGGTTGGTCGCGATAGGATGGATGGGTAGGGTAGGTGAGTGCCTAACTTGCGTTGCATGGTCATCTAACCTCCGTTGCACGGACGTCACACATGGGTTAGATGGCTGCCATGACAAGCCAATTTTTTGTCACCACGTGTCCTTGAAACCTTTTTAACACTCTATATACCCCTACGATGTTCATTTCTTCACTTTTCCATGAACATTTCTAGCGCTCTGAGATCTCCAATCTTCAAATTTATCCCAACCTACATATACATTTCAAGTTTCTTTCCTTCCTCTCCTATAAATTTCAATAATGGTAAGAACCACGTCTACTCCTATGCCCAAATTATAATACGAAAAACTCATGTTCCCATAGATTGCTTCTCTCTTTGAAACTAAAAGACACACCACATGAATGGCTGTAAAAATCACAATTTACGGGGCTTGTCAACATGCCCCAATTTGAAACTGATACTTATGTCCTTGATTACCTTCTTACCTCTTACAACTAGAAAGAGAGAGAGAGTTTCTCATTCTCCTCATGGATCATCAAATTTCTTTCACAATTGAGCCTCGCAAACGTACATATTTTAATTGACTTTGCATTCTAAAACCAACCACCCTTAACTACAAAGGCTATCTCTACAGAGGCGAAGACAAAAAGTTTTTGGAGTCTCATTCCAATGTGCAAGTTGATGGAAAGTTTATTATTTTCAACTAATTTTCTTAATATTACTCAACCACCCAAGCATATAACATTTCTTGTCTATTATTGCAGCTCCTCTTAATCATTCAACAAGAGGCCTTCTTATACAAGGTATTACAAACAAATTATTTCTTGTAGTTGCATCACTTTTTAGGCCAAGATTGTGTTACAAGGGTAGATCTGTAGACATTCTATTTTGGGTAGTTCAATATATAATGTGGACACTAGTAGGGAAACAATTCAATTGGTGCACATATTTGTCTAACCAAATAAAAACATACATCCCCGTACTGCGGTACAATATGTTTGATAAATCCAAGATTGTATTCTCTTCTTACAATTATATACTTGTTTTCTATCAAGAAGCTTTCTTCTAATTACAGCACACACAAATTCCAACTGTAATTAATGATAAAATGAATGGTCTCTCTCTTGAAGAACAACAGGTAACAATTACTTTTAAATTTTTCATGTTATAACAATTTTGCATTCAATATTTTTGAATACAATAATAATTGTAATATTTTCTTTTGCAGAGAATAATTATGGTTGCAATATCTCATAAGGAGGCTATTGCTTGAGGTAAATCCCCTCAAGATGTCTCTACTGATTTTGACATGCATTCACCAAAATCAACACCAATATGATTTCCTCGTCAAAAATAGCCTAGGGGGTCGGTATGTGCATCACACCTACCATCACATTTGACTACAAGTATAAAGTTTAATTTTTATATAATTAACCAATTCAAACTACTAGTATAGATTATGTAAGTAGTACAATATTTTAATATTTATAAATTTATTATATTTAGAAAGTACTAAGTGTGATGATGAAGATCAAACTCATTCCGAGTGTCAAGATCAAAATGTCATGATTGTGTCTCCGAGCATGCAAGGTAAATTGTAATGTATAATATTTAGCATGTTTTTTTAGTTACAATTTTTTAGCATTTACAAGGCCCAAGCGTATAATGATAATTTTCTAATAGTTTTTCATTTTATTCTTGTAGGTAATAGAGCTTCTCACCAAATTCCACTTGCAAAGAGGCCACCAATACCTCAAACACGTACAATCCAAATAAATAGAAGATCTTTAGGCAATAATATAAGGTTTCCTATAGACTCGATAGGAACACTTCATCCTGCAACCATAGAATTTCTTGTACTCTCACTAGGTGGTGTCTTAAGTGTAATAGGCACCCAAATTTTGAACAACATCGATATTGATGAGGAGTATTTGGGCTTCCATAGTGGCAATTCATAAAAGGGTAACTATGTTAGCACCCATGATATGATTCAATCTACTCCACCTCCTCCACCACAACCATAAAAAATGTGCATGAAGTACATGAATCTCCTCCTCCTCCAAGTAAATCTCCACAAATAAATGATGAGAAGACATATTTTTCATTCGAAAATCTGATATCAGATAGTATGGGGGCCACAATTCAAGAATTTTTAATGTTTTATGTGGATTTAGTGCACACTTGGGAGAGGAGGGCTAAAATTTTGATTAAAGAAATAAATACCCGATACCATAATCACGCTCAAAGGCATTCATTTTTCACTTCCATAGAGAGCCAACTAGAAAGGCTTGACATTTTTCTAAACAAATCTCAATCAAGCACAATTTCATATAATAATGATTATGATGATGATATTATAGACATAATGTTAAACAAAGTTAGAGAATCTTAATGTTGAAGCACATGCTTACTACAACAAATGGGATAAAGACAAGACAAATGTTTTAATAACAAATGTAGAAAAATAAAAAGTTGTGGTAAGTCATCTTTTATAGGAAAAATCCTAATATTATAAGCACCACAATATATTTTTCAACTTATCTAATAGAATAATAATTTTATATTTTTGTTTTATAGGAAAAATATAAAAATTCAAAGAAAGAAGCAAATTGTATTTGGAGACCGCCCACAAAATCTGTATTCATTTGTGTAGTTGAAGGAGAAAATCATAGTATTAAATAAACAAAATAAAACATCGAGAAGGATAATAAATGAGAATAAGATGGATCCAAAAAAATTACTAAAGGAAAAGATAGATGTCGATGCATAACTTTTTTCAGCAATAGATGTTGCGAGGGAGGAGCAAAATATTCTTCAAAATATCAATCTTGCATGAGATTTTTAGGCATCATGAGTTATAAGAGATATCTCTATATAGACTAAGCACATTCCTTCACCTCTTGTGCAATAAAAATAACAAGCTTCCCCTAGAACATAAAAAAATTCAAAAAATTAGTTAAGTTCACCATATGACATGGTGTGTTGTCACAATGCAAACTACCATAGGAATTAAAAGATAGTGGCCAACTAATTTTTTCTTTTTATGTAGTTTGGCAGATAAGGAAAACTATGATTTAGAATCATAGTAAAAAAGGATTCCTCGTAATGTTTCTTTTTATGATAGAACTTGTCTGGAAGCTTTGAAATGTTATTTACAACCCCTTTTTGGAACTTTATTGGCGAAAATTCTTTATGAAATGATACTTGTCTTCATAAAGTAATCCGCCACATGAGAGAATTATTAAAAGACTAATTTTGAATTGAAACTATATTTATTATTAATGGATTTATACGTAATATGAATGTTGTTCATGTTTCTATGTTTACATAAATGGTTCTCAAATTTTCATGTTTTTGTTTGTTAAAAATATTTAGGTTTCTAATTTCATGCAAATGTTAAAAATTAATCAATATATAAATAGGTCAATCCAAATATATCTATCCTTATTTCATTCATAAAATCAAATATAAAAACAAATGTGATACAAGTAAATTACAGTTAGCCCAATGGACGAAGTAAAAACAAATCTAGTATTGCATTTAGTGATTTTTTCATTATCTATGTATCATGCCGATGTTTAAAATTAATCAATAATCACATAGATGGATCCAAATACATCATTTTTAATTTCAATCAATTAAAAATATTAAAAAAATGTGATACAAGTAAATTACACAGTTCATTAGGACCAGTTGATTAACATTAATGAATATGAAATACATCAATACATCAAATTATTGTCAATAGTCTCAACAATGTATAGAAGAAATGAAATCTATGTGAATTCGAACAGTCTTGGAGAAACACTTTCATTCGTGTCTTGGAAATCAACTATAGCATGATCTATGGATGTGTCTCGATCCCCAGATCAAGCAAAATATTACCAACTCCTCTTCTTTCTACTAGTGAATTCCATAATGCAAGTTCTCTCTCATAAGGAAAAGTCTCCACTAAGTAACGTGATACATACAACCTCAGACAACTTTCTAGATTTATATCCAATTTGTTTCAACCTTTTGACTTTAAAAATGAAAATTCACCTGAAAACCCTCTCATTTTCACAGAACCCAAAATAATTTTTTGAAAAAGTTCATACAACTTAATATACTTGCTCGAGATCTTCTTGCGAGAATACTACTCGAGATAAAAATACCTCTAAATCCTTGTAGTTGCACCATATTCATGTGGGTTTTATATAATTTACACTTGTTGTATCATAGTTTTAGCATAATGAATTGACTAGGAACTAAGTAACTTTTTTTTGTAAAATACCTTGTACAAATGGTTTGTTTATCTCTTCAGTCTTAGAGAAATGGTTAGTTAGATCAGTCATGTTTTTGAAAAATAAAGGACTAATGGATGTATGAGGTATGCCACTAGCTAAATTCAAAACTACAGATTTACAACTCCCATTGCTTCAAGTATTTTATCAGTTTTGAATATTTACCGGATATCTTTAGATAACGATTCAAAAATATTTTTCAATTTATTCCTAGTTTCGGATAATATTATGTCAAATAAATTTCGTGTCACTCTTACTTCTTCTATTTCTGAGCTAGCCACATCAACTCTTTTTTGAAATGTATGAAGTGGAATCTCTTTCCCATGTGCTGTTATATAGAGATGATCATGTATATTGTATTTTAAGAAGCAATTGGGATTTTTAAAGTCTGTCAATGCATTCCATCTTTCAAAAGTAGCACCCTAGAAACTTCCATATGAAATTTATAAAGTTTCATGATAATAACACCTATGTCTTCTTAGTCTTATGAATTTTTTATGTAGAAAGAATGATCATGTGTATGCTTCGTCAAAATATTAAGCTCCCTCAACATAGGAAAAATACCACAGAGTGTGAGTAAAGTTTCTATGTCTGTTAGAAGAAACAATAAATATTTGGATTTATCTACATACTTAGGGTATTTATACATAAACCTTGTCAATGAAGGATATTCATCATATATTCTACAAGAAGTTTCATACATAGAAATCCATCTGGTATCTACATCTTTGAGAATATTTTTGTCCTATATCTATCCAATTGCAAATTTATAAAGTTCTTAAAATATATTTGGACTCGCTATAATAATAAGCATGTAAATCATAGATCAGCTCCTCCACTTTATCTACATTTTCAAATGTTCTCATAATTTTGTAGGCCAAATTCATTTTTGATCCATGCAATGGATTACAATCATATAAGAAGAAACACCTATCTGAAGTCAAATGCATAGCCCATTTATAGCCCCTTGAATTACGAGATACACCATAAATTATGACACAAACTATCTTTTTTGCAGTGGAAAAGTCATCCATTCCTGTGATATCCTTCATATTTGAGACCACTAGTTTGTAAATATTTTAAGAATTACAATTCTCAGTCATTTTATGAATTGCTAAGAGATGGGGAGTTATTACTTCATTTGTAAATGTGTAAATGAATACATATCCATGAAGTATTATCCATTATAGTAACCTCACAATTGAAAGGGAAATATACTTTTCCTTTTAAACAAACTCTTTCAGATCCTCCTTTTCTACCAGAGATAGGCATTTTGCAATTTCCTAGCCATGGGTATCTGACCAATGTGATTGAGGAATGTTCTATAAACCAATAACCGTATACAAAATTTTATTTTCTCAGAAATATGACATGTGTCTTCCCTTTTCAATGTATGGAATATGGTAAAAACCGCATACTTTTTTCATGCATTTCAGTCTCCATATCTTTTCTCAATCTTGCTACAATTGTGCCACCTTTTTCATTTAGATTTTTCATACATTTTTATTCCTTTTCATATTCTTCTGTGTATTTTACATGCAGACACTCTTTTGCATTTTTCCATTTATGTGTTCTGACTATGCTTCCATCCTTTTGTTTTTGGGAAATATATATTTTCCCATAGTTCTTTTCAATGGTGTCCATTTTGAGTTGCATTGTGTGATCCTTGCCTTATTTCCAACTACATATTTTGCATCGACATTGTGTTGGAATATCATTACCATTTTTAGGGTTCTGAGTTCAATAAATAGATATTTTGTAGCCCATTTGTACTGGAAATTCTTTCCAATTATCTAGTGTGTCCTCTTTGTTCGATAGATTTTCCTTTTTCTTGGGGTTCAACTTGTGTATCTGGGGTCTCCTCAGGAATATCTTGATCCTTATGTCTCCTTTTTCTGGAAATAGACCTTGGAGTAGAAGCTTCCTCTGTTGGTGTATCATGAGAATTTGATGAATCTTCTTGTACTTCTATGTCATCAAGGGACATAATGTTTTCCTCAACATATAATGGATCATTGATATCTTGAAATTGATTATTTTGTGAAAGGTTTGCATATAATTTTATAAAATTGTTACATATATAGTATTAATTTTATATATAGTTAAATTTTTACAAATGGAGTACAAAGAGTTTGAAAAATAGTATGAAAAACATAATTATCAAATTATGTAAGACTAAATAACTGTAAATAGAACATGCTAATATTTTCATTTTAGATGATGCGTAGAAACCACTTTATTTTTTTGCGACTTTCAAAAATAGCCAAGAAAAGTCTTTGTACCCTTTTTTGAACTAGATGAATTTGTAACCTTCTTACCCTGATTTCTAGAATCCATTGATATATCACTAAATTGAAAATAAGACTTCTTAGGCTAAATTAAGGAAGGATGGCTCTTATGTTCGAAGGCTCGAGATTGGATGCCTTTAGCATTGGACAACTCTATTATTGGATGACTCGGGGTTAGATGGCTCGGCGTTGGATGACTTTGGTGTTGGATGGCTCTGGGCTTGGACAAAACTCGGGTTAGATGGCTCTAGGAGTTTGTGTTGGATGACACCGAGGTTGGAAAGACTTTGAGGTTAGATGGATTTGAGGTTGGATGGCTTTGGGGCTGGATGGCTTGGAGGTTGGACAACCTTAGGGTTGGATGGCTATGAGGTTAGATGACTCAAAGGTTTGAAAACTCGGGATTTTTGTTGGATGACACCGAGGTTAGATGGCTCAAAGGTTGGATGACCTTAGGTTTGGATGGATTTGGGGTTGGATGGTCGTGGGGTTGGATAGTGTGGAGGTTGGATGGCTCCGGATTTGTGGTTTTATGTCACCGGTGTTGATCCACTCATAGATTAGATGACTCGAGGTTCTATAGCTCGGGGTTGGATGGCTGAAAATCTAGAAGGCTTATAGTTGTTGTTTGACAATAGATGTTGGACAAGAGAGTGCTAGTAGTCTATGTATATTTTGGTGAATATGCACACAAAATGATTCAAAATGGTGGCAAATTACATGCATAAGATCGTATAGATGTGTAAATACTAGGTGAAATGTATCGTATAAGGGGTTTTTCATAGTAAATGTTTGGTGAATAAGTCGGTTGCCAATCAATGAAAATTCTCTAATTCAAATTTCCAAAAACTCAAATTTTCAGGAGTTTATGAAAATTCTCCACTAAACTTTTCCTTGGCATGAAAAAATTCTATGAATATATTGGAGAGGTAGATAATCCTTTAAAGAGGAGGATGCTTCTAACTCGAGCCTTCTACATTTGAGGTCTTTCCACCGGTCATGTCTGCAGAAGGAAAACAAGAGAACAATAGGCTCTAAAGCATAAATTTCTCCCAAATCAATGCTAATGATTAATTTTTTATTTATAAGATTAAATATTCACCACCATAGATTAAGTAGTTCCTAATACATCCCAGATAATGAATGAGATTGTTTTATATCAAATAAAAATGCATAGAATCAAAAAAAAATAAACAATTTCAAAATGATCATTAAGAAATGGATTTCAAGAACTATATCTAATATGATATCAAAGAGATTAATACTATAAGCTTAAGATCACTCCAATACACTCATTACCATAACCATGATCATGCACAACACACATTACAACTAAAAATGAAATAAATAATGTCTCCTCATATTATTTTCTCACCAAGATATATTCTATGGACTACAATACAATGTGGGATTGGCTATTAAATAGGAAATTTAGTTGGTTTGATGAAACAATACATTTTCTACATGAAACCATAATGTGTTGAACATAATATTTAGTCCAAAAAGAACAAAATACAACTCCCAATATTAGTTTAACCTTTAAGGAGTGTGAATTTGATCAATATGAAGTGTGTTGAAATAACCAAAACCGCTTACAAGTGTGAACACATCAAATACAACACTTACCTCATGAGAGCATTGTGTAAGTGTAAGAGGTTGCATAATGCAAAGTTATTGATGAGGATATTGCTTTATCTCAAATAATGTATCCTATTTCAAAGATTATGGATTTTCTTCTCTAATTTTAAACTCCTCTGCTACATATCCAAACATATTACAAATTTTTTATGATTTAAACGAAGATGAATATCCTTATTCACTGTCATATGTTCAAATCTAAGCTTGAACATTTCTGGTCGATGGTTTGGCCAAATAGTTGGTCATTCAAACATTTAATTATGAAAATCATCGTGGCCTAAAAATAATTCTTCATAAAGTTTTAGGGATTAGGTAATATTGTTTGTGTGGGTAGGAGAGGGATAAAATATTGTTATAACTTTTGAGGATGATCTAATAAATGATAAGAGGAATATACCTTGGGTTGAGAGGGCTGTAAGGATTTAATTTCTTGATTGGGAGGCTTATATGAGTATGGATATGTGTCTAAGAAATGAGGGAAGTACTGAATTATATGATGATGTTGGAGAGGTTTTAGTGATGGAGAGGTCATAGTATATTTCTTAGGAGAAATATAAATCTCATATGGATCCAAGAAATGACTAGAAGCATGCACCTTCTATGGATACAAGGTTTTATAAGCTCAAGTGGGAGACATATGAGGGTGGATCTAGATCTAAGAAATGAAGGAAGGATTGAGTTCTAGGATAATTTTGAATAGATTTCCATGATGTAAAGTGAATATTATCCTTCTGGGGAGGAAGATAAACCTCATGGGGTCCAAGAAATGGAGATAGGAATATACCTTTGGCTTAGAGGGTTACAAGGCTTCAAATGATTAAGTATGATAATTGTATGAGTATGGTAAAGGGTTACCCCATTAATGGATTTACTTAAGACTAGATTGCTTAGTATTTATTCTTTTAACAATTTCTTTAGTTTTCCCCATGCATTGAATATTATTCGATGATTTTATGAGATTTTAATGGATCAAACATTGGAAAAGGTTCTCTAGGACACAACTATCTAGCTTTAATTTTTCAATCAAATATTGTACTCTCTTCATATTTTCTCTATCACTTGAATCTACCTTCATCTTATGTTTAACCCTTCTCTTAAAAATCATCATAGTTATCAAGATACCCATATGTATCTATTTCACTTGGTTCATAAGGATATCCATCACAATAAATTTCACATATTTGATTTTATGAGAAAATTTGAGTGAATGAAGGTGGATGGGGATCATAATTTTTTTATGCATGTAGATGAGTGAAATAACTCTAACAAGGGAATAAAAGATCCATGAATAATTATCCTTCTAAGAAAAAGGAAAGGGATGGATGGAAATGGTCCAGTGAAAATGAGATAAATGGGTTGGATAAGAATTAGTGGATTCATTACATGTTTGAGAACATGGTTTAAAAACCAAATGAGATAAGAACATAGAAAAACTTAGTTGTAAGTTGGAAATCATGCATCATTATTTATAAAAATACTACAAATATGCAACAAGATCAAACATTAAGTTATATGATGGAACACTTAAAAAAGAGAGCAAGATATAAACAAATTTTCCAAACAAACTATCTCACTAAGCGAGATAGAAATTGTTGGAGGTATGAGATGTGCACTCTAGATAAGATCTAAGACATTTAAGAACTTGGCATCTCAGCATAGAAAATGGGAATTCCTCCAAGGTGTGGGACCCTTTGATTCTTTAGGAAAACCTCTGGAGAAGGCTAGATTCCTATCCTAACTAACCTAATGCTACCACCAATCTAATCTAATCAACTGATTGTAGGAGAAAAGTGATGATGTAATCATGAAATAAAATATGATGATGCACCAAAGAGAAAGGGTATCACCTTGATTTTATGAGTTTACAACTAAATGGACAAAAACATATCTAATTATAAGATATTATCCATAGCCAAAATATGCATCTAAATCAAGCTCTCACTCTCAAACTTAATACATAAGTGAAATAAAATCTTTCAAATGCCACACATAATAAACCATTCAAATAAAAGAGGGGTAAGGGACAAACTAACAAACAAATATATGGAATATATTATCCATAACCATAAATATACTAAGATATAGAAGTATACATGGTTTGATATCAACACAACTCAAGGTCTTATTTCATCTACAATTCTCAAACCAGATGTCAAAGGAACATGGAAATCTAATGCCTGAAAATAACAAAGTAACCTTACTTTCAAGAAAGAGGAATATTGTACAATAGTGTATTTTTACACATATATAGAGGAAGGAAGAGAGCAAGTGAGAGAGAGAGAGAGAAGAAGAAGAAAGAGATGAATAATATGCTCAAATAATCTCTCTTTTACATCCTTATGCACTTTGTATCTCATTGGGGTATGAAATAATCTTAACTAAAGATAATCCAACCAAAACCACATTGTGGAATATTCTTAGCATCTTAGATAACATAATGATGATCAAATGCCATGGAATAAACCTTATCCCCAAAACCCGTATGAGTTTTCAAGAAGATAATTTTGATTTGATCGATGCTTTCATCTACAAGTAAAAATTAATTTTTTTAAAAATTTTATCTCTAGATAAAATAGTAGTCCGATCTTGTGAGATCATGAGAAAGAGGAAATATGGAGTTGCAACTTGTTTCATAAACCATGATTGGACTTTACACAACTATAACAGATCATCCGGTAATCAATAGATCGAAGTCCTTTATCTAAATTTTTGGGGATTTCAAGGGAATACACTATTAAAACATATTCCGCAAGAAATTAGAATTATCAAAAAAAAAAATTGAGAGAAATTTGACACAATTTGATCTTTTTTTTTAGCTACAAATTCCTAAAAAATGTCAAAAAATACCACATGTCACTTAACCATTTTCTTTGAAACTAAGACCAATATGTAGTTATTTTAAACAGAATTATAATGGTACCATTTACAATTCATTTGGAGCTCTCTTTCAAAATATATTATTGAAAAACTATAAATCTATTTTCCCTTGAGCTCATGTTTACATTAGGTGAAACCATCATATTTAATCTCATGAGCAAAAAATTTATCAAATATCGGGTTGAATGATTTTTTCCACATATTAAACATGCACATGTCTTCCATTTGGTGGCTCAACATTCTTGGAGGGGATGCTAATCTTTGAGAGGGTAAAAATTTCTATGGTTTCCATGTGTCCAAAATATCCTATATGTCACTCATCGTTGATTTGTGAATTCCAAAGCAAGAAGCCTTACCCTTAGGATAACTTTATGAAAACTATGAATTTCATTTGGTCACGACATGTCCTCCTACCACTTTCATATACCAATACCTATATAGTGTATTTACTTAAGGCAAGGGACGTTAACTTTGGAGAAACTCTACGAGAATGTTGGATGTAAATTTCTACCACACAACCTCCTTACCACTATATGCAATAGAATGTTGCAAAAGATATGGAATGAGGCTAAATAACCTCAAAGCTTTGCTAACTCATCCATGCACCATGGGATAAGAGATAAACAAGAGTTAAATCCTATACATGCATCATAACTTTGACAAAAACATCAAAAACTTAGCATATATACTACTCTCTACTCTTTAGATTACTTAATTAAGAAATTGAACCTAATAAGATCAACTTAGAAATAAAAGGGGTGATTAGTTGTTTATGGTTTTCAAGCTTTCAAGAATGGAGTCTCACCATTAATGGCTTCAAGGCCAATGGTTCTCTCCATATTACTCAAAACTTGGATTATGAATGTAAATGGAGGTGTTAGCTCAACAATGGAGGAAGTAATATTAAGATCAAATGTCTAATTAGCTTAAAGCTAATACAAATGAGATCTCAAAGATTTTTTTAGGCTTGGGCTTGTTTTGTGTTATGTAAAGTTGTGAGTTTGAATGGGTAGGCTTAGCCTTCTATTTATAGTTTAAGGTTTGGAGCAGTTTGGAATTTGGGTGCATGTGGGACTAAAGCTCAAAAATCAATTTAGGATTAGATTAGGATAAACATGACTTAGAATTAGTTAAGCTTGGTTTAGGCTAGTTAAAATTGATTAGGAAGTGATTAGAGACTCATTGAGAGTTGGGAGGTCTGGATAACCAATTGTGACTAATAGATAGACTACGAAGCCAATAGAAATGGTCTAGAGAGAACTAAGGAGGTTATGAATGGTCGAAAGGAGGAATGTTTAGCTAATAAGAGAGATATTAGCCAAATAAGCTGATTATAGGAGGAATATGACCGAAAGAGTGTTGTGAATGGGCATCCGAGAATGGAGTGAAGAATAGGGAATTAACAAAGTGTCGTCATTGAATAGATTGAATGAAATGCTAAGTGTAAGCATATTATAGGTGTCTACATTTTCCCCTCTTTGAGGTGGCATAAGTGACATCACTTCAAAGAAAGTAGACAAGCATAAACAAGTAGAAAATTTTGAAGGTATAGAAGAAAAATGAGTAGAATTGAGGATGCCCCCTCGATTGTTGATGGGGTGATAGAATAACTCGATCGATGATTGAAAAGATGATAGAAAGAGAACAGAAGAAAGAATAGTGTGAAGAAGAAGAAAATGGATATAGAAGAAAAATGAGTATGAGGAAGAGGGAATGAGCTAACATCCATCCAATGCCTTTTAAACAACTTTATTTTTCATCATATTGCTAATGATCTTCATCATCGATCCTTATTAAAAAGAATGAAAAAAAGTTTAGTATGACATGAAAATCCATATACGAACAAATGTCCATTGCTAAAAACACCAAATCCATGCAACATACAAAATGTAATGCAATATGAGAAAGTAAAAGATGCCTAACTCCATGCAACATACAAAATGCAATGCAATACAAGAAAGTAAACAAGAAAACAAACAGAGAAACATAATGTAATGTGTTTGTTATCAAGCTTCGATTATGACTTGTGTGAATTAACGACAAGGGTTAACAATGGTTCCTCAAGCAAGGATACATGCAAGGGGAAAAACAAAGGGCACTTCATTCCTATGAAAAAGTAATGTGTACTATGAAATAGTACTAGGCAGCTTGTTGTGCCCCAGATTACAAACAAAGTAAGTAGCATAGATTTTGTTTTTGGAGGTAGATCAAGATGATCCATGAGTCACACACATGAACAAGGGAGGACTAAAGAATGAAATTTTGTAGGATGATTTTCAATTTTTAGAAGTTTTCTGAAACATATTTGAATTTTTTTATTTTTCTAACATATTTGTATGTTTTTTAAATTTTCTAACATATTTGAATGTTTTTTAATTTTTCTAACATATTTGAATGTTTTTTGTGATTTTGAAAGTTTTTACGAAACTATGTATAGGAAGAAGAGGAAGCATGGATTCCCCCAGTGATAGAAGGGATGTACAAGGGCAAAATGCCACACGTATGTGAGAAAGGTGAAGATCCAAAAATGCCCCAATGATTAGGTGGGGGTATTCAAAGGAAAACTCTTCACGGGTAGAAGCGGGACCCAAGGCCATTATGGATAGGTTTCATGTGATGATGAGCATAAACCAATGAAATGATGGGAAGAAGTAAGGATTCCCCCAATGTAAGTTATCCTAAAAGCACATGATAGAAAGAAAGGAGAAGATTATTTTTGTAAAAGGGGACAAAGGTGTCTCAAAGCATGGAAAAAAGTAATCTTATACACATGGATGTTCTAAATCAAGTAGAAGAATGATGTGAATGATATAAATGTAGCTTAGAAGCCTCACAATGAATAAGTGATTAGCTAAAGGCACAAATCTTGAAATAAGATACAAACTAAAGAAAGAGTTTGAACAAGGTCTAAAAAAAAGACACTTGGTAACATATTAAACCTACTTACTCATAGATATCTAGTGTGTGGAATTTGAAATAAATTACCTCTTGAAGTGAGGATTTAATATACAACAAGTGAAGGACACCCTATCCAAAGTATAGGAATGATTGATTGTGAAAGGAGATAGGTGATTTGTGAATGAAGGGTGGAAGGATAGTCGCATACATTGCTCTGCTACCACCGGATGTCTATAGCCCCGACAAAGATGTATTTGATTCTAATAGCAACATTGCTCGACTACCATTTAAGTGTCCATATCCATGGTAGAGATTATTGGAAATACCCCAAGAGAGAGTACTATATCAACTAGAGTTTCCTTTGTATCTTTTAGCTTCGATTTATTAATTTTGTTTCTTTTTTCTCTCTAAAAACTTATTTTAGATCTCTTGTTTGTCAAGGGGTTAATAACCATACATGGCTTAATGGAAGGAGGTGTAAGTGATTATGATGATGACATTAACAAATATGTCCAAAATTTCTTCACAACAAGTTTATTAGATGTTGAATGTGATAGGATCTCTAAGAGGTCAGTCGTTCTTTAATTTACCAAGGTGATGAAAGACCAAGGTCAAACAGATACCATAGAGATAAATGTCATAGAATGTGTGTAAAAAATCTAACCAAAATATCACAAAAGGGATGAAAATGGTAGGAAGACTTGTAAAATAACAAGGAAGGGAAGAAAGAAACATCCATGTGTACGCAATACCTAATTGCAATGTTTGATCTTTTTACCTTTGATTTTTGTTGTGTTTTCTTATGTTTTTTGTATTTTTCATTGTTTTGATTTTTAGATTTTTATAGTTTTTGGAAAGTTGGGACCAAAAATTCACTCTGCGTGATAGGATCCAAAAACGATGTCCGTGACTTCCTTGATAAGGAGACTAGGCGCATTTGTTTATCAAGAGTCATGTTATCCCGATCTCAATGATCATGGTGAGTTTGTACTCAAAAATGATTGTGATTTATCCTTAAACAAGGATTTTTCATGCGGTAGCTTGATTTCCCTATCCATAGGTTTCTCGTACTTTACACCAAACTTGATGGTTGCATTGATGTACATTCTTGAAATGCTAGATTTTTAACCTTAAGATTGTTGGAAGTGTCAGGAACTTTGGAGATTTTGGAAGTTTTTAACTGATCTTGATAATGGACCCGTTTGGGTTTCTTATAAGCTAACATGTGATTTTTCTGATCGCAAGAAGGAGAACAAAGTGAACGTGGACATTTAGAACTGATGCAAGAAATGACCATGGGCTTGCCACAACCACTGATAGAAGAAAGATGTGATGGATGAAAAGGATACTATCCAAGAATTGAAGAGGATGGGCTACCATGAAGTGAGCCACCGATAGAAGATGAAAAAGGGTTACTAGAATATGGCCCGAGAGATGGAAGAAGTTAGGCTACTCGGAGGTGAGCCAATGATAGAATATGGCCCTAAGATGGAAGAAGTTGACGAAGGGCTACTAGGACATGGCCCAAGTATAGATGAGGAGGAACTACCGGGATGGGTCCCATATATAGAAGAGGAAGAAGGGCTGCTTAGGATGCGGTCCATGAATAGAAGGTAATGGACTACCAAGGGGTGACCCACAAGTAGAAAATGGAGGGCTACTAGGATGTGGCCCCAGGATAGAATAAGATGATGGGATACTCAATGGTGACCCAAGGAGAAATTTTGATTGAGGAATGGTGATAGATGAGGAATGATTAGGTAATGAGAAGATAGTCCATGGATCAATGCTAGACCTCAACATCTCATCATGCTCAGAAGAAGGTGAAGATGGAATAGAAGAAGAATCAAGTTCCATGACCTTAGGATTTTCCTCTATGTTTTGATAAAAGGAATCAATTTTTTTCCCCAATACACGAGCGTATCAAGTTCTAGAAAGAATCCTTATTTACAATCCTCTAAAAGGATATCATCATGTAGTCTAATTGTTCCTTCATTCTAAGAGAAATCAATTAGTAGAGGTTTTTTTTCTTTGGCCATAGAAGGTTGAATAGAAGAAACAGTCGATAAGTGGGGATGATTGATTGATAGAAGAGGATGACTCAAGAGTGGAAGTAGGATTGGAGGCAAGCGTCTCATGAAAAGATGATTTGGATTTGGACCTATGTCATTTTTCTAGAAGACGATGTAATGTAGGTTGGAAAGTAGGATCACATAGCTATTCGTTAAGTTGTGATGTAGGAGTCGAACTAGATGATTGAATAGAGGCAACCAGCGTCATGGAACTCTTCGACAGAGGAAGACGTCGTTGAGATGACTTATGAAGGAGGTCCTGTGAAGAAAGGAGGACCATGACTCAAGACCCAAATTAGATGTTCGATCAATGGAGCTTGGAGTCATATGAGTCTTCAAAGGAGGAATACATCGTTGAGGTGAATTGGAATAAATTTCCTATGAAGGAAGGGAGGACCGTTATTCCAGATTTGATCTAGGGGTATCAAAAAAATAGTTGGAATCCGAATCTTCAGAAGAAGAGTGGAAATATGAATGGTAGTTTGGATCTAAATAATAAGAAGAGTGGGGGGAACCTAAATAATAATTTGGATCAGAAGCATCCAAACCATACCACCGAATATGAGTTGAATGTGGGAAACAGGGTGCCTGAGTGGGCTTTCTAGCATGAAGAACCAAATGAGGTTTAGTTATAATGGGAATCTTTTGATTTGAATGCCTAAACCTAGGTTCCGTATTGTTGTAAATGTGAGAAACCGTGTGATAGTCAATCATTGTTGGTCTCATTTAGGTGTAAATTCCTAGACCTAGATAGTGTGATGGAACTCCTTTAAAGGGAAGGAAGTGACATGTCGATTTGGGTAGCATAAGGGAAACCAACTAGATATTTGGTAATTATGGATAAGCATGTGTGATTTTTGAAGAAGGTTTAAGGAAAATAGACATCATGATGACACAATCTCGACAACATCAAAAAGGATTGTCTAGAAAATAATTTTTCCAGATGAGTAATCACAAGGAAAAATCATGCAAGTGCAAAACACAAAGCCAATCAACAAGGAAATACACCCTATGCAAATGCATGTGAAAATGATAGTTCGATGCAAATATGATCAAATGATGAATCAATATGAACTATGATGATGATCTTGAAATCAAGATCAAGTGGCCATCAAAGATATGAGGATGCATCCATGCACTTTAGACATTTAATAAATCATCCGCAAACATGGATGAGCGTAAATGGACAAAAAAGTGGTGAACACTATCTATGAAAACACTCCCAAAAGATGCCTTCTATTTTCCCAAATGGGAAACAAGAATGCAAAGGTATAGATCAAAAGATGAAAATAAACTAAGTGCCACTTGGGCAGAGTTTCTCCTTGTCTGAAGGAAAGAATAAAACTAAGTGAAAGCGGGACGTAGTTTAGTTTCATGATGAAAGAAACTTAGATCAAACTCACAAGGTTTCTGTTCCTTATTTGAAAAAAAGTTTTAGATTCCAGATGAGTTGTCACTTCGTGATGGCTTGATGCAATAATGGACTAGTAAAGTGGGCTCTAAGATAGAATGGCCTCCTTAATAAGTTCTCTCAACTAGGTGTTACAAAGTTGTCTTAAGCGAGCACGATTTACCTAAATAGTCCCTTTCCTATTTTAAGAGTATCTTGGCTTTACTTTACCCCCTTCGAGCACAAAGAGCAACTAGTGCATCCATGTGTGCTCTCCTTGGGGTTGCCATACATGGGACAATTGGTAAATCTATCTTACAAGGTGTACTAATCAAGTGGGTGTGAGCACTTCTTGTTTCATCCATGAGGTTACACAATGGTGGACTACTTTAGGGTTCCTAGAACCACCCCCATTGTTGTAGCTTAAGGCATTATGCCAAATGGGTTATGTTCTAGTTGAGCGCGAGACAGGGGATGTACCCCTTTTTGAAACCTACAACAATGTTTTTAATATGGTGTGTTTTTTATCTTTCTTAACTTAATGTGGTTTTAAGTAGCACACCATTTGGCAACAACCTGTAAGAACACGTGTATCGAAGAGTTGTGTTTTGTACGTCTTTCTTCTATAAGCATTGGGTCCTACATACCAAGATTAGTAGTTTTCCACAAAATATCATGATATCAACAGGTATTTTGTGTGTTGCTTTGATTCCTAAGATCACCAAAAAGGCACGAAGGAAGTGCATACAAAATGCTGTAACCCAACTAAAACAATATATGGAAAAAAATCCTTAAGTGTTTTGTAGAAGGAAACCCCTTTTATCCAAATTTGAATTTTAATCCATTTTAAAGCTTAAATTGAAGTGTTTTGGAATAAAAATAGAAGGTTTTTGAAATGTTTTTGATTCCCAAGATCACCTAAAAGGTGCAAGGGAAGATCATACATGTTTCAAAGGACCCTAAAAATGAAAAAAGTGAACATTCAACTACGTTAGAACAAAAATATGATGGAAAAGCAACCTACAAATCATTATTAGTGTCACAAAACCTTTCAAAGTGCTAGAATGGTCAAGAAAACAAGTTTTCAAACTTAAAGACACGTTAAAAAATGACTATTTACCTAATAATGTAAACCATAATTTTGTTATAGGTAAAAATCCTAATTTCATGATTATATTGTCTATTTCTCTTCAATACCTTTCCAATGCAATGAAATTGGATTCATTTCGAGCTTGGGAGAAAATTTTATGGCCTCAAAAGATTGCTAATGATGCCTGCACTAAGGTTTGGGTGTGTGCCCCATAGTTAGTGTACTTGCACCATAGTTAGTGTACCTACACCATAGTTAATGTACTTGTCACAAAATTAGTGTACTGCGCCATTGTTAGTGTATGTGAGCCATAATTAGTGTACATGCGCCCTTTGTTAGTGTATGTGTGCCAAGATTACTTGTATGTTCTCTAGGATTAGTGTACCTACGTGCCTCTGTCAAAAAATGACAGTCAGTGGTGCTGCCATTGGAAGAAAGGTGTATGCATGCCCTTCCTATAGGTGGTTAAAAAAACATGGGATTTTCAAAAAAAATCAAAAAATGTCAAAATTTCATCAATTTGGTTCAATTTTGGCAGCACTTTACCTCCTTTGATCCTGCAAAGAGCATAAAAACAAGACAATCCTAGCTTTAACTAGTTAGGAAACCTGATTTTAGCCACTAATACAAGAAAGGTTAGTGAAACCAAAAACTTGAACTAATCTCAAAACTTTGAAATGCTAATCTAAAAAGCTTGAAACTATCCTAGAAAGATTAAAACTAAGAAATAATTAGAAACTAAAAAAAAGCTTCAAAGTGACTCCATTAATGGAGGATGGACTAAGTGTCCCACAGGCATGCCAAATGTATGCAATAGAAAGTTTCAATAGCTATGGAATGAGGCTAAAGAACCTCAAAGCTTTGCTACCTCATTCATGCACCATGGGATGAGATCTAAACAAGATTTAAATACTATACATGCATCATAAATTTTAAAAAACATCAAAACCTAGAATATATACTACTCTCTACTCTTTAGATTACTTAATTAAGAAATTTAACCTAATCAAATCAACTTAGAAATCAAATGGGTGATTAGTTGTTTATGGTTTTCAAGATTTCAAGAATTGAGTCACACCATTAATGGCTTCAAGGCCAATGGTTCTCTCCATATTACTCAAAACTTGGATTATGAATGCAAATGGAGGTGTTAGCTCAACAATGGAGGAAGTAAGCTTAAGATCAAATGTCTAATTAGCTTAAAGCTAATACAAATGAGATCTCAAAGATTTCTTAGGCTTGGTTTTGTTTTTTGTTATGTAAAGTTGTGAGTTTGAATGGGTAGGCTTAGCCTTGTATTTATAGTTTTTGGTTTGGAAGAGTTTGGAATTTGGGTGCATGTGTGAATAAATCTCAAAAAGCACTTTAGGATTAGATTAGGATAAAAATGCTTTAGAATTAGTTAAGCTTTGTTTAGGCTAGTTAATAGGGTTTAGGATAGTTAAACTTGATTAGGAAGTGATTAGAGACTAATTGAGAGTTAGGAGGGGTCTAGATAACCAATCAGAATCGATAGATAGCCTACGAAGCCAATAGAAGTGGTCTAGAGAGAACTAGGGAGGTTATGAATGGTCGAAAGGATGAATGTTTAGCTATCAAGAGACATATTAGCCAAATAAGTTGATTATAGGAGGAATATGACCGAAAGAGTGTCGTGAATGGGCATCCAAGAATGGAGCAAAGAATAGGGAATTAACGAAGTGTCGTCAATTAAGCTGGATTGGATGAAATTCTAAGTGTAAACATATTATAGGTGTCTACAACCACTTATCTTAAAATGATGATCTAATTTTTTAGAGGAATCACCAAGGCCTTAATATAATTTCATTCACTAATCACCTACACATTTTCAATACACCACTTGTCAGGACATCAATATTATACAAAGTTTGCATGAAATGGAAAATAATTTAAATTCCATGGGAGTGTTGAATGTTAATTCTTGTCACTTGGAACATATTCATCATAGGTTATGAAAAACATGAAAAGTGGTAATCCTAAAAAAATTTGTGGTGTGTGACAAGACCAATGAATATCAATTGTTATGTTAAACCACATGTCACTCATCCCACTCAAGCAAAGCGGTGAAAAAATAGAAATGTAGCCAAGTCTAAAGTCTTTGATATTTCATTGAACTATATGTTCCCTTGATTTAATCAATTTAACTTGAAATCCTTGTTCAAATGTAAAATCAAGGGATTTAAATGTCATTTGAACATATTGAGGGATAAACTTCATTAAAATGGCAAGTTCTTACTTTGATTTAGCCAATATGAACAAAGCGTATAAGGGATATAACTATTCTAATAAGTTTCAAACACAAGGTTTCTTCAAAAATGCTTATATACCACCATTAAATGATTCTACATCTTAAAATTAAGATGAGTTTCCTAGAAATGAATTATGGGGTTCAGTTTGGCAACAAAATTTTTAACAATACCATAAAATTTAGATTAAATGACACAATAATATCATAAATAGATGTTTTAGTGACATTATATAATATTTGTGACGATATCACTCATGTAGATCATGTGTCTGCAGAGAAAACACTATCTAGGATCCACTCATTGTCATCCAATGCTAAAAGTGTGGTATATAATTTAATAGTTTTATTTATGTTATTGGCTTGGTTTTGGTTTTGGTTTTGATTCTGATTTTTCTTTTTCTTTTGGATGCTAAATTTATTGCCCTTGAAGTTTTTATTAACCTTTCTCTTGTTTTCATGACAATCTTTTTCTTTATCTAAATTTCCCACATTTATGATCTAGGCTCCATTAAATTTCACTTTTAAATTTTGGTTAATATTTTTATTATTAGGGTTAGATTTGAATTTTGATTTTAAAGTAGGTCCAAATTAGGGTTTCCACTATTTTGGGATGACAATATTTTCTTATTATGAGAGAACATATGTCGAGATGTATTTTTTTGAATCAAACTTTTCCATTAAATGTTGTCTAGAATCAAGAGAGAAGATAATGTATATAAATCATGTAAGTCATGTTCCTTTTGATACTTAGAATATAGAATGGAAGCGAAGTTTGTAAACTTTTCAAGTATATCCATCTGAATTATAAACTAAAGTAGATTTTATTTAAATAGTTGAAAACCATAACCATCTAGTTGATATGTAGTATTCTTAATTCTAGCAACATAATAAATATTTTTTCATCTTCTTTCATCATAGTAGTGAAATGTTCCATGATCATTTTGATACTATTGGAGATATGAATTCCTTCATGCATTGAATCAAGTTATTTCCATGCTTCACTAGGAAAGTCTTGATGTTCGATATGGAGAAAAAAATAACTTTTGCATTCTTTAGTATAATGGGCATGGCCTCTTGTGATTCTTGTTGGAATACACTCAAGTTTTATATAGTAGCAAGTATCTCAATCTTTCTTATCAACACCACTGATAAGATCCCAAATCTTCTTAGATAGAAAATTTTATTTTAACCTCATTTCTTAAATGTTTCAATTGGTGTCATTTAGTAATTATGACTTTTTCGTAGAAATTTATCTAGAAGATGCCATATTATTCTCAAAAAAATGTAATTTAAATTAACTTAGGAAAAATAATATATTGAATCATAACAATCATTTTTTAATATTTTAAAAATATTTTATATGCCAAAGGTATAGTCATATTTACAAAAATATCAACAAGAATTAACTCTAAATATTTCAAATTTTCCTATATCTAAAAAAATGATAATTTTTTTGAAATAAGACTATTTATAAAGTATTTTCAAATATATATTAGCTGATTTTTATTCTTTTCAAAAACACTAGACTACAAAATGGATGGGGAGGGATTTAAAACCCCATCTCCTTAGATCTCTACAAGGTTTCAAGAAAACATTTAATAGACCAATTGGTTTATGTATTTCCTTAAGCTATATAATTAAGCACATTTTAAGTTAATGATTAACAAATGATTTAAGGTTTATTTTAAAAAACAATGCTATTCAAGCCTATGTTGTGTACTCACTTCCAAATGGGAGTAAATATGAGGGGAGAAGGGTTTGTAGTATTTTAACCCTCGACCTATCTTTAGAGGAAAGGTAATGCACTTACCTCCCTAGTCGGGTGTATTGTAGAAACCCATTTATGACCCCTTGGTTTCATCTCCCTTTGGTAGATAATTATTCCTCATGAGTATTTTAAATAATTTAATCAATATCCTAAGTTTTAAAATCTATTAATATTTCTATCCCCTTTACTCTTAATTCACCCTTTGTAATCATCTAAAGTTATTTTCTTAACCACCTACTTACCTACATCCTATCCTAAAATCCTAAATTAGTAAAGTTTTTATACTCCTTATCCTCAAAACTATGTCTTATCACTTATCCCACATGAACAATCCCGAATCAACCCATTTTAGAGGTGGTTGAAACCTCTCCCTTGAAGGTTGCTCCAAATATGTTCAATCGATAGTGATTCTCCTTAACTGCTAGTGACCCTATAAACATAGCTTGACCCCCACTCCTTGGAAATTAAAATCATTATATAAAAGCAATAATATGCGACATCCAAAATACCTTGTTGAGATCATTGGAGGATCCACAGTCTATCCACAAGCTCACCAAAACTCTATCGAGTTTTCTTTCTTCTTCATGTTTGTTTGATCATCATACCAATTTATTTATTTTATTGCAAATATTTTATTATTATATTTTTCACTTCATTTTCAATTAAAACAATAATAATTTCATTAGATTTATCAATCAATTAATCATTTTTGCACCAAATATATCGGTTTATTAATATTTTGTAGAAATCATCAGTGATTCCTCTAATCACTATCAATTCTTGATTTTATTTATAACTTCATTAATTTTTATCATAATTTTAAAATCATTTTCTACTAATCCTTTTAACGAAGCATGGATCTTCTATAGATGACTCTTCCATGCATCTCTTATCCAATCACGGCATTTATGATCTTTCGATTGTCCAAAGAACCATTCACATGGGAGCAATTCGAAATTCTCCACGAGCTAACCTTATGCGCCATTTTCTTCTCACCAAACATCGAGGACATCAAAGAGAAACTTGAGATCCTTTATGAAATACAACAAGAAACCGAGGAGTTATAGTATGATTAGTTAGAGGACTTTGATATTTCCACTCTCCTAGCCTTGGCCACTTATGAAGCCGAACATAACCTTAATATACCTCTCTAATTTCAAATCATTTATTATTATTTATTTTTATCATTATGAAACTTGATTTATCAACATGAGCCGACACCCACATAAGGAAGTTCATCGACTCCTAGGACTAACCTTTATCAGGAAGCTCGCCATTTATCTATGTAATATCTTTTAGTTTAGTATTTTAACCTCATAGTATCTATTTCCCTTTTGGAGTTTGGAGTGCTCGCATACAGATCAAGATAAACATATCAACTACCCTTTAGTAGGTGACCTTAAACCCTATCGTAAACGAGGTATAGTGGTGTGTTTTATGTCATTATAATTTGAATTAATACTACACTATTAGATTTTCACATGCACTGTGGGACCCATTCCCTTTGTTTCCTTTAAGTTTTTTAATTTGGTTCTCTTCTCTTTAATCACCAACGATTTTGGTGAATCACCCACGATTTTCTTAATCATCAACAATATTTGTGGATTGTTTTTTATTACTTAGTCATTTTCCATTTTTATCAGTGTGTTGCTCTATTTTCTACTTTATTTTTTCATTTAACCCTACAAGATCTCTACTCGAGGTTTTCTACTTACTGGAGTAAAATAAAAAGATAAAAATATAAAACTTGGAAAAAGGAAAAGTGAATCTCCAAGTATTCTTCTGATTATTTTCATTTCCTTCCTTTTCTTTCCATTTCTAGATTACTGTCAGTTTTCCTTCATCTAAAAAAACACTTCGTTTTGGGCTTAAAATTGAACCTTCATAGTTTGATTAGAAATCTAGTTTAATTAGGCGGGTAAACATTTTGTATCCACTCTTCTTTTCCACAAACAACATAACCAATTACAAAACTCAAACATATTAAACATCTTCTTCCCAAGTAGAATTATTGGGATTTCATCACCCAATAATGGCGACTTAGTGTTCTAGGCAGTATAAAAAAATTTGGTTACTCGTATATTGGCTAAGTCCCTTCCACCCTTATCACTGTGAGATTGTGAAGTACGGGGGTAGGCACCTATATCATGCCACATACCGGTAACCATCACATATTGGAGCCTCATGTACCTTTAGGTATATCAAGGACTCCATCTAAAATTACCTAAAACCATCCTTAGCTTATTTTTAGGTACCTTGGTTTTCTAACATTGTCCTTAAAAGATATTAAATTTAATTAAGATAATTAATATATGATTGTTAAGTGTGTTTGTTTCAATAACCATATTTTATTTTTATGTTGTTTCTTTTCCCGCATACATGGTTTTAACCCATCAACAATCCCAAAATATTAACTCATCCACATATGTCTTTGTCATTACACTACCTCCATCTAACACGGTTGTAAACATCCAAGATTCACCTCATTCTCAATTATCTAAATCACAAGTTATCCCACCTCATACACCCCCTTCTATACCCGCATTTATTTCTCGACTTATAAATCATCCAAGATTTCCGCAAGTTTTGAGGAACTTCTAGATCAAAATACCATCATGTTACAACAATATTTAGCCACTAGAGTTGTATATGTTTTTAATCCTATGACCCATAATGTAGCATGGGGACCACCACCCCCTACTTATCAAGCAATTTCTCCTATCATAAGCTTTCAATATGACCCCAACACATAGATGATTCCCTTCCGTATAAAATCAACTATTTATTTCCCAATATCCAACAACACTTAATTAAGGTCAATTAGTTTTTTCTATCATACCACCTTCATCGCCATTTTAACAACCATGTATTGATTGATTTCTCCTCCGGGTTATCAATCTGTAGTTAGAAAATTAATTCCTTATTCCACTACTTCCATATTTTTTCCTACTCCACCACTACCATTTGTAGGTCTTAATCCTCCATCACCTCCTCAAGTTAATGTATCCTATTTTCCTCCATCACATCTTACTCATCTTCATAACTTGGTTGTATCCATTCCCCATCCTTACCACCTATTAAAACTAATTTGATTACAATTTTTTAGGTTCCCCCTCAAACACTACCCACTACATCTATTCAATATGTTGGTAGTTCTCCTCTTCAACAACCCCAACCTTCAATCCCACCTCAACCTCTTCAACAGCCCCAACCTTCAATCCCACCTCAACCTTTTCAATATCCCCAAACTTAAATCTCTCCTCAACCTCTTGAACAACCCCAAATATCAATCCCACCTCAACCTACATATCAACCTTCTATTACTACCTCAGTACCTCAATACTATCTCAAGCTACCAATCCTATCCTCAATAATTTCCCACAATTTCAACACATTCCTTCTTCACAACCCCCTTATCAATATATTCTACCTCACATGCCCCCCCTAATCCACTCAAATCAACATGTAATCCTCATCCAACCTCTTACAAGACCTCATAAATAGGATGACTAATTTGTGAGTATCCTCATCTTCATCGAAAAATAAGTTATCATATGAAAAGATATGTAGTGAGCACATCCACCCATATGTTCTCATTCAACCATATCCTACCTATTTGGAACTTCTAAAATTTACCAAGTTTTATAGAAAATAAGATCCTCAACAACATCTAAGAGCCTATCGTCATGCATGTTATCTTTTATCCCCTGAATGACTCTATCCTTCTTCACACCTTTCCGATGTCATTAGAATGACATATTATTGATTGGTATGGGAACATTCCACAACATTCACTTTTTACCTTCACACAACTCACCCAAATGTTCTTAGAACATTTTTCTATCAACATCTCCCATAAAATATCTATCACAGACCTCTACGCTATCAAACAATTTGAAGAAGATTCTATCACAGACTTTTTCGTCGGATGGTGTGGAGTGATTAATCAGTTATCATTCATTCTTCCCAAAACTAATTTAATTGAACTATTTTATCATTCTTTTGCTAAAAACATTTCATCACCATTTCAAATTCAATCCTTTCATACCTTTTAATAATCCTTCACCAAGTCCCGCAAGTTAAACACCTAAGCTCTTGAAGATTGAAAAGTTAAATTGTGTTCTAAAAATCCTAAGCCTGAGCTCTCTAAACCTTCCACTAGAAATGATAAATCCAAAGGCACAACATATGTTGTTTTTATCAATACCTCATCCCACAATACACCTAATAATCAACAAGCTCAAAGGTCACCTAGACCCCTCCTAACTATACTCCTTTGGGAGATTCCTTTAATTCTATATTTTATAATCTTATAGTTGTCCATATGATAGCAATCCCTCTAGTTTTATCAATTGATGATTCTTGCCCAAGGCCCACTTGGTACCGAGAAAAGGAGTACTACAAATACCACCAAGTCCAAGGCCATGACATTGAAAAGTGTCACACCTTCAAATAAGATGTTTAAAAAATCCTTGATAAAGGTGATTTACAACTTGAAAATCCTATTACACCTCTAAACTAGACCTTGGATATCTTTAAACAACCATTTTCCAATCATTCCCCAACAAATCACACAATTCAAAACCAAGCCTTTGGATTACGAAATCCCATAGCCCATGTCATTCATGTTATTAACCAAAACCCTATGAAGCTTCCACATCCACATCTACTTCCGACCCATAAATTCAACATCCAAACATATCAAAAACCTATGACATTCCTAAGACTAGAATACCAACTGAATCATCTATTATAATAACCCCAAGCACAATAAACCTCACTCATAAAATCCCTAATCCTACTCCTTCATAATCACGAGAAAAATATTCTTCCTTAGAAGTTACTTTTATTCTTTCCAAAGGTAAATCCCCTCAAATTCCAATCAAAAACCTTGGTATTCCCATACAAAAATCATTGGTTCATCTATAAAGAAAAATTGAGCTTCCTCTTACTAAAATTGAATCACCTAAAAAGAATTGTGTCTCACCTTCTATCCTGGGACCACATACCTCATCTAAAAATTCCCCTATCATCATTAAATCTAATCATGTTCCTAAATCTAAATCTAATTATATCCCTCAATAATCTTCTTCCATATATCGTCCTCTTAAAATAGTTATGGAAATTCACCCTCCTTTCCCCTATCCTCGCTTGATTCTGAAGGATATTACACCGCACTTCTTCAAAAATCATTCAATATTCATCCATAACATTACCCCCTATAAAACCCTTTGATCCTTACATGATGAAGCCTTTGTTGTATAATTATAATTGCATGTATGCTTATCATAAAGTTTTAGGACATGATACAAAGAATTGTAAATATTTATAGAAGTTACTTCAAATGTGGATATAAATAGATGACCTTATAGATTATCCCACTCCTTCATCCAATCTTCCAAAAGCAAAAATGAAACATCAAGTCAAAAATCCAAGCCTATAAGCTCCCAAATCCAACACATTTGAATCCACTCTAGGTTCTTCTTCCCAAAAATATCATGTCCCTTCTAGCAAACCACATCTTCAAATTGATGTTGTTCATCTCACCACTAGAGCTCATGCATACAACACAAATGAAGAAAATACAAAAATCACTAACACTAGAGCTCCATCCAATGATCCTCCTGAAACTATCACCATTAGGTTCTTTTGGACATTCTAATCCACTAATTCCTAAAACCAAAATTTCTATCCTTGTATCCCCTCATACCCAAATACATGTAACTATATAAGACACCATCATTAATAAATTACATCACACACTTGTAAAAATGTCCCTTTACAATCTTATCCTAAATTCCCTTCAACACCATCAAGATATTATTAAGGCCTTTAGAAACATTGCAATCCAAGAAGCCCTTCCATTAGAAAATTTGGTTGGTACATTACGAGCCTCTAATTCCATTTTGTTTGATAACTTTGAAATCCCTTCACTACATCCAAAGGAACATTACCTTCCTCTCTTGATGAACATCAAAATTAGTAACACCCATGTTAAAAGATCCATGATTGATAATGACTCTGGTACTAATATCATTTCATCTTACACCTTCAAACAACTCAAGCTACCTGACAACATCGTATCCCAATCACTAGTTGTCTTGCGTTCCTTTAACGATATTGTCTCCCCGTAGTAGGTAGTATTATATTACATACTCATGTATGTCCTAATATTATTCACGAAATCTTATATATCATAGAAGGAGAGTTCTAATACAACATATTTCTTGGATGTAATTGTATCCACACAATGTACCTCGTCCCTTCTACCTTACATATATGTTTGAAATATGAACACAAAGGGTAAAATCTTCACACTCCCTACGAATCCTCATCCATTTAAAACATGGCAAGTGACATATCGACGAACCAATGTGTTCATCCCTCATGAAGACTCATCTCACGAGGCTTCTACTAGTTATTTTATCTTTTCATCCAAGTTAGAGATAGCATATCCCTCAAAAATGTCATGAAACATCTTTCACTTGGGGAGTGTTGCCTCTTATCTCTTTATTCATTTCCTACACAAAAATATATGGAATTCCTAAAAACAACCAATGTATGAACCTAACATCATAGTTGTCATCTTCTTTGGTATCCCTCATCCTAAAACTAACTTTTTTCTATGGAGGGATCGATTGCGCATCCCAACATCATGACCACCAACATCATACTAAACCATATGTTTCTGATTTCTCATTTTTCTATAACCAATCCTTTACACAGATGTATCTTCATCGTTATTCTTGGGAGGGTTTCATCTTAGGGAGTTAGGAACAAGGAATGCATGACTTGGTTTTGTATCAATCTCATAAACCTCATGATAAGTATGGGCTAGGTTTTGATAAACCTTTTTAGACACATCCACAAACACTACATATAGACCTATAAAAATTTCGTACTCACCCTCTTCACCTTCACAAGATCTCTCTATGGGAGTAGAAAATTATGTTTCCATCCCCTTCATCTTTTTTAGTCCATAACATCACAATAGAACCAATGACCTATCAAACTAACAACACAATCACAACCCTTCGTTAGTGTTCCCTTACATGATAGAGGAAACTCCCTACTATCAATGTTCTTCAATGCCATGATGATCAATCCACCTTATCTTATATCCTGGGTAGAGAATAATTATCTTCAAAATACTCTAACATTAAACACATATACGCTTCTTAATGAACCAACTATGGATATCAACATCGGGATCACACAAGAACCCCACATACTCAAAGTTGGCCAATATCTTGATCCCTGTGAATTAAAATACTTCACCACCTTCTTATCAAAAAATGATAAATATTTATCATGGTCCTACAATGAAATGCCTATACTTGACCCTAACAACATCATCCTTAATATTGTCACTATTCATAATGCTAGACCTATTAAAAAAACTATGTAAGATACATCCTTACATCACTCTCATCATAAACAAAGAATTGCAATGTCTTATTTTCGATAACTTTATCCTCCCCATTAACCATCCACAATGGGTTTCAAACATATTACCCATGACTAAATCCATAGGGAAGTTATGCATCTGCACCAATTTTCAAGACCTTAATCGTGCGCATGTCCTAAAGACAATTTCCCACTTCTTGACATTAATCAACTTGTCGATCTCATGATAGACCAATGTTGTCCCTTATGGTTGAATTCTCTGGATGTAATCAAATTCTTATCACACTTTATGATCAACATAAAACATCTTTCATTACCCCTTGGGGAACCTTTACTATTGAGTAATACCCTTTGGTGTAAAGAACGTAGGGGCCACTTACCAAAGATGCAATGACTTACATTTTACATTATCTTATCCATATAACTATACAATATTACATATATGATTTATTAGGAATATTTAAACATGGGTCAAATCATCTTATTTTCCTCAACGTACTATTACCCATGACTAAATCCATAGGAAGTTGCGCATCTACCCCAATTTTCCAAACCTTAATCGTGCATGTCGTAAAGACAATTTCCCACTTCCTAACATTAATCAACTTGTCGATCTCATGGCAGACCAATGTTTTCCCTTATGGTTTGATTCTCTTGATGTAATCAAATTCTTATCGCACTTTATGATCAACATAAAACATCTTTCATCACCCCTTGGGGAACCTTTTGTTATTGAGTAATACCCTTTGGTGTACAAAACGTAGGGGCCACTTACCAACATGTGATGACTTACATTTTACAATATCTTATCCATATAACCATACAATATTACATATATGATTTATTAGGAATATTTAAACGTGGGTCAAATCATCATATTTTCCTTGATGCCATATTTTCATGTCTCCTCCAATACTCTATTTAGCTTAGCTCTACTATATAAGTCTTTGGTGTTCTAGCTAGTAATATTCTAGGGTTTATAGTATCCATTAGAGGAATTTAAGTAGACCCTACCAAAATCAAAGCCATTATTAAAATGCCACCACATATAATCTTAATAAACTACATAACCTCCAAATAAGAGTTCAATCCTTTCAACATGGTATCTCACCCTTATCTTATCAAGTGTCAAACTTTTCATCATCTCCTTTGCAAAGATGTTCACTTTAAATGGGATGATGATTGTCAATAATTCTTTGATCAACCTAAGTGGTATCTCCTTTCACGACTGTGCTCACACATACATGTGAAGGTGAGCCTTTTTATTTATATATATCCACTATTAATCACGTGTTTTGAGCCATGCTACTACATCAAGATGAGCATTGTAAAGAATAAGTTGTTTATTACGTGAGTCAAACGTGCTAAGATTATGAAATTCGTTACACTAACATTGAAAATTTGTCTTTTGCTTTATACATTGCAACTTCTAAGGTTCGACATTACCTTCTCAATCATAAAACTTTTATTGTCAATAATTTGAATCATCTCAAAAGTATCTATTTGAAACCGTATAATAATGATCGCATAACTTAATTGCTCATGCTTATGACATAATTTAACTTAGATTTTTTCCAAGAAAATCTATCAAAGGGAAGTTTATTACCAATCGGCTTGTTGAATCTCCTCTTCTTAATATTCAAACCCTTAATGAACATTTTCCTAAAAAATCTATCAGCACCTTGATAAAAAAACATGATCTTCCTCTTAAAATGACCCTATTCTTTAATATCTCTAAATTTCAACAAGGGGGTGGGGGCTTGGCATCATCATCTTACCTCATTGGGGAACTCCTATCCCCTTATCATTTAAATTGAAATTGAAATTTACTAATAACATAGAAGAGTATGAAGCATTAATCATGGGTCTCTAGATAGTTGTACTTCTGGTGTTAGAACCTTACACATATTTGGGGACTCTCACTTATTATCAATAAAATTAATTGATTCTATCAATGTTAAAATGAAATACTGAAATATCTAAATCCATTGTTCACTTCCTCTTGAAGCATTTGATAGTTATTCTATCTAGATCATCCATCATTCATCTAATAAATTGGAATATAACATGTATTCTATTTCCTCATTCATACCATGGTAAACTAACGATTCTAATATTTTCATTATCATACAAAAACTTGAACAACCATCTCATAACAAATAACTCCCTTCCATCAATAACATTGAAAGTAGTCAGTCAGATATCTATTATACACAAATATATGACTATCTTTCTCAATCTAAACTTCCTTTTGACTTATCCAAAAGTGTTTGAAGATTCTTTATACAACACACTACTCGATATGTCATTGTAGGGTATTCTCTACAAATGTGGATTTGATGGCCTCCTCCTTAGATGTCTCAAATCTCATGAATCCATCAAATATATCTAAGAAGTCCACAATGACATATGTGGTGGACACTTTAGTGGCTTGGTCGTTCTTAAGATCATTTTTAGAATGATATAATTTTGGCCTACCCTCAACCATTATTTTTGTCAATATGTTAAGAAGTGTTTCAAAATTCAACAACATTCAAATCTCACTCATGTCCCTAGTTAGGCCCTAAAACTTTCTCAGGATTTGTGGCATTTTTGCGCAAAGAAGGGATTAATCTTATAAGCCTTATCAATCCACACTCAATACAATTTCATCAATTATGCTTAATATTTTACCATATGTGTGGAAGCTATTCCCATGCCTCCACTAAAATAAATAAATTTGTCGATTTCATTTATTAACACATCATAATTCATTTTGAAATTTCTGCATAATCTTATCACGATAATGAAAAATATTTCAAAAAAATACGTTAAAAAATTATGTGACACCGTTAACATCAAATTAAGCTTCTCAAAGACCTTACTATCCACAAGAAAATGGACAAGCAAAATCTTCCAACAAAACCCTCAATAAAATCCTCATGAATTTTTTTGATGAAGCGGTAGGAATTGGCATTTCCAAATTCCATTTTCTCATTGTTCTTATCGAACTAGTATTCACACTCCTACGGTGTGTTACACCATTTTATTTAGTCTACCTACCCAAGGAGTTTTTACCCTTGAAGTTAAAATTCCATCTCTCCATGTATCTATTAGAGATTTTATATCGATGGGGACTATCGTTGAGAACGTCTTGCACAACTTGAATTATTATATTAACACAACCTAACAACCCTTGAACATCATCAAGTCTATCAATAAAGAATTAAGTGAGCTTAAAAGAAACATCTTAGAGAACGTGAATTTAACATTGGAAACTAGTAAACATGGAAAGTTTGCAACCAACTATATTGGTCCATATGTCATTACTCACAAATATGGATTGAGAGCCTATCGCTTATCTTCCCTTAATGGTAAAACCAAAAAAGAGCCTCTAAATGCCTTACATTGGAAGCCTTTCTACCGTGAACATGATGAATTTTCATGAATGTAATCATATCATAAATCCCATCACATTATCAAATAATCATTCATTATCATAGTGATTTGGAATTATGTAGTCTATCGTCAACATCCTATATCTATGACCTTAAAGATGATCACGACGACTCTGTTCATCACATTTTCCATATGGACAAGTTCCTCTTAAGTAGAAACCTCATAAATCATTACTCCCATTTACCCTTCACCTATGAACTAAAAACATGCTAAGGGTCACATGTGTAGCTTGCACACCATATTTTTCCCTCGTAAAATGGTTTACAAGGTATGCCCTCAACTTAAATAAAATCAAAAATACCCATATTGATGTATATTATAGAGAATTTAGAATGGTCCTTGAAGGACAATCTGATTGATCCCTTGAAGGATAACTATCAAATAATAAACCGATCCCACGAAGGATGGATATCAAAATAAAATCAATTAAAATCCTAGACCAATCCCTCAAGGATGGCTACCCATATTATTTCAAAAAGTTTTCCTCATTAACTAAACTTTATAATGAAATCAAAATACCAAAAGCATCCGTGGAAATCTTCCCACATTGATCAAATTTATCATCATAGAAAACTTCCTGCATTGATAATTTTTTAAAATAAAATTATAAGCTAGGACATAACCCTACAATACATCAAAAAGAAACCCTATTTTCCATATAAAATTTTATGTCAACCCTTCCCATGTTCTTGGAAGGTATATAAATTTTATTTCCATTTATCCTACATGTGAAGAATTGATGTTAGTTACGTTTTGACATTTTTCACGAGGACTCAAGTGAATTTTCATACATTTTTATGTTATTATCATGTATGCATCGAATCCAATCCAAAGGAAAACATTTCACATTTATCCCTAACTATGATTAAACCACATGTTGAAACATATAAAAAAATCACCATTATTAGAAACTAAAACTTGAATTCCATAGCACATTAGTCAAATCATCATTTCAAACATCATATCACACTATATCATCTCATCACAACTTCTTATTAAAAACATCAAATTCATATATATATATATATATTCGAGTCAAAAAGCTACATATAATCTCATACATTGATCCATCATCATAGAAAAGGGATTTTAATGAGCCTCATGCATTACAATCTATGTATCAATCTACTCAATAAACTAAATTTTCACAAATAAACACTCCCATTACTCCTCGCTACACCACCAACACTCTATCCGGTCCTCTAATAGGATCACCCTCTAGACCCCGTGGTGGTTGGCCCACACTCATCAAGCAATACCAGAAGGTACTACATACCTCTACACTAAGTATACTACATAACAAGGCTCATCTAGAAGCCTCGTTGCACTATCTCCTCATAATACCGTAGCTCCTCGCATAGTGACTAGTAGTTCGCTATGCTCACACCACCTAATGGCCCCATCTAGTCACCACCTAAGCTCGAGCCACCCGTAGCTTAGTACCTTATACTTAAGGACTAGTAATCTAAAGGGTATTTCACAAGACCTCTCACTTTTGTCAATACCAAGTACTCTATCTAAGATATGTTTTGTCAACTCTATCTATATAGTGGCAAGTCACTAACTCAACCCATTCGTTCTCCAACTATAAAATCTCTCTCAGCTATCAAGGTAGTCCACTTTTCCACCAATTTTCCCTTCTTATCCTTTAAATTATTCCTTGTGACCTCTAATATAGCCACCCTATCCTCCTCCTCTCTACCCTCACCCTCACCAACATCCTCCCTAGAACCACATCCACACGGGATCACACCAACTCACAACCGTAACAAGCTAAGCCTGTTACCATGCAACATAGGCCTCAATAACCCCAACATCATCTACTTTTGTGGGTATACCCTGATCATATACACCCACTCCACCCTCCTTATCCCCTATGACATTAAAACCTATTACGTTTAGAAGAAATGTATCTACGTCACCATCATCACTATTATAAGAAGTTACCACCTCAAGAACATCATGTATCAACACACATTGTGGCTTGAAGTGACCAAATCTGATCAGCTCCAAATCTCTTAGTCTTTTTCCCTATACCCATGTCTCCTATTAAGTGTTTATGAGATCACCCTCCTAATCCTGCCACACTAGAAATCCAATATAAGTATTTTGTCTCATGTCACCACCTTGTAATCCGCGAGGAGTCAGCGATAATTACTCTCACCTCTCATCAACCCGGCCTCACCCCTATTTGATCTCCACCATAAAATCTATCATTTTCCTAAGAAAATTTCAGATCTCCCCATGGTAAACCCCTTGATCGAGCCACCACAATACACTCATAAGCCCAAAACTATAGTAAGAACCCCACATAGACACCAAACCTCTTAAGTATCCTCCATGACCATAGATCTTGATAAGTATATGCAAGTAATGTAAGGGCCCATGAAAAAATAGTTATCTTCTCTACCATGTCTACTAACTCCTCTATCATCATCTAAGAGAATTTACCTCCAAAGCAGAGTTGAGAAAATCATAAGAATTGATATAGATCATCATTAAGGTCATTAGTTCTCGACCCTTTTTCTTTGGGATATATAGTTCCCCATATGAAAACCCATTTGACAAAAAATCCACCTCATCCTCTTCGTCACCCTAAAACTTCCTCATCACTTGAGGTCACTCTCTCTCTCATCAATCAAATATATCTTCTCTCCCTAAACAAGATGTCTCAAAATCATGTGTACATCCTCTAGAGTGATGGTCATCTTCATCTTTGGCAACCAAAAGTTCCTTATCACGTGATCCCATCTCTTAACAAACCCTGATGTTTGTGGATATGTATATAATGATGCATTGCTCCTAGGCCCACATCCTCCAAGTGATCCCAATCATTTTCTAACAAGGATTCCCATACATCATCTAGAATAACTGGTATCATGTCCCATATGGTCAATTTGTCCCTCTCCTACATCCACAACATAAAAACATCCATTAGAATATCACTTAGTTGAAATTTTATCAAATTGCAACATTAAATCAAATCATACTACATATCTACTTAGTCATCAATGATTCATTGCAATCACGACATATCATCCCAATTGTAGATGATTTTACCAAATGTCCTGTTGATTCCTATGATTAGGAAAACAAGCCATAAAATGGTCTGAAAATATTATATATATATATATATATATATATATATATATATTTATTTAAAAACAAAAGAAAAAGTGTCTACCTCTACTAATGACAACCTTCATTGTCTCTTATATCCTCTAACAGCCTTTCATTCTCCTCTCTTTTCACTAAAATAACCAACGTCCGAGATATTTTCACAAACACTTATGGTAACAATGAAGCTACCATGTAACTTCTCACCTATTAATACTCCTTAATTTTCACACCGTAAATCATTGGAGTTTTTTTAATCCTCGGTGATTCCCCATAATTACCTACAATTCCTATTCAATTCATCTTATCTTTATGTTTAGTAATCTAAGTTATTTTAACTTACAATTGGACCATCATCCTTACTTTGCAAATCAAAATGTATTGTCTTCGACCTATTTTTTGGTCCCGTAGGCCAAAAGAGGTTCCCATTGGATCCTACATTATCATTATCTTGCTAAAGATAATTGTCCATCAAAGCTACCCCTTGAGGTTGTGTTGTCCTTGCTATTTGTTTTCAAGATTCCTACTTTATTTATTACAATGCATCCATTAGATGCATGGTCATATTCCAAATTCCTACTTGGAACATTAAAACATTTTTTCTTGACATCAAATATTTTAAGACTTCCAATGCACTTCATATGTTATCAATTTTAGGGGGAAGCATTATTTTCCCATATAAAATTGGGGCATCTAGCACTAGTTTTTGTCTCACAACTCATGCCTATACCTAATCATCAGAAGGGGAAAATGTAGACACCTATTTATGACCCCTTGGTGTCATTTCCCTTTGTATCTCATTATTCCTCATGATTATTTTGAATATTTTAATCAATATCCTAATTTTTAAAATCCATTATCATTTCTATCCCTATTTACTCTTAATTCACCCTTTGTAATGATGTAAAGTTATTTTCTTAACCACCTAATTACCCACAATTTATCCTCTTAAATCTTAAACTAGTAAAAATTTTATACTCCTTATCCTTGAAACTACGTCTTGGAATGAAGAACACCTGTCTTGCCAATAAACACAAACCATTAAAATGCAATGCAAGATCATGCACAGATAACCAAAATTGTAGTGAAAGATCAGGAGGATGCAAATAAACATAGAGAGGGTTGAGAATCATCCACATACATGCATTATCTGCTCCAAATATTGATACAATACACTACAAAATGCCAAGAGGCAAAGTTGCATTACAGTTTCAAATGGGAGGTTTGAACTCCACAAACTCACCTGCCAAAGAGAAGAAGGGAGGGGAAAAAAAGAATGTCCAACCTTTAGAAAGAAGCCCCTCCTTACAATTTATAGGAAGAATGAGAGAGAAAAGAGAGAGGAATTCAAAAACTACCCCAACCACCTCTAGGCTGCATTTAATTCATCTCATTATGGTGGTAGGTGAGAACCCTAGCGAACCCAAAAGTGGCGAACTGTATTTTGCATTTTTAAGAATTTTTCCCACCCAATTAAAGATATCTAGTCATAGTTGGACAGAGGACCTTGTAAGATTTCCAAAAGTGTAACCTTGCGTGAATCCAAGCTCCCTATGAAAAGTTATGGCCATTTGAATATCTCGAGTCGTGTTTACTTTGTCGGTGCTCAAAATGTCGCACCTCCTGAAGGTGCGCCTTGGCACACCAATTTGCATGTCATCATACTCTTAATTGTGCCATAGGCACATCCATGTTCATGTCGACACTCTTTGACGTGTGCCTTCTACCTGCGCCTTGGCGTGAACTTTTTTGTGTCGACACTTTTCTACTGCGTGCTGCAAGGCGCATCCATGTTCATGTCAACACTCTTTGACGTGCACCTTCTACCTGCGCCTTGGCACAAAATTTTTCATGTTGACACTTTTCTACCTATTCCAGGGTACATCCATGTTCATGTTAACACTCTTTAACATGTGCCTTCTACTTGCGCCTTGGCGCGAACTTTTTCTTGTCGACACTTTTCTACCAGCCGCCTGTGGCGCATCCATGTTCATGTCGACACTCTTTGACGTGTGTGCCTTGGCTATTGGTGACATAATAAATATCAGGCTCTAAGTTTCTTTGATTTCCATATTCTTCTACTTGTCTATATCTACCCGTGGGGAGATATTTACAACAGTACCTCCAAAATCTATGATTTGTATCCTTAGTTTACATTGGATAAGGGAAGAAGGCACTTCTGTAGAATTAATTATGTTGTCTTTATGGTTATTATCTATCGTTTCGATAAGGAGTTGTATAATTGGAGTATTTATGATGAATCCTTCAAGGAAGTACATGAATGGGGAGCTATCTACCTATAGTTTCCCACATTTACTTACATTTGGATTCCTGGCTTTGTAGGTGCTCCCAGCAAGCTGCCAAGATGTCCCACTGACAAGTGGGTCTTGCTAGAATTGGTTTGGCAATTGCTAGACTACCATAAGATCTAGAATAAATGACACAAAGTGGGATTTTAGTTCCCTATTTCAATTGGTAGATACACCTACCCAAATATTTATAAGGCTAAGAATGTGGATGTAGAAATGGCAGAAGTAACCTTGCAAAATTTTCATCCACAGACCAATTTTGACTATTGGGGTAAATTCAATGAAACAAGTTGGTGTAGTTCCCATGTGCCCTAGTTGGAAGACATCTAGATTCATTGTCAGGATGAATTTATCATCCGAAAACATACTACAAAAGTATAACTTTGGATGAGGTTCAGTAGTTCGGTATAGCCGATGTCCCAAAAGACATGCAAGATGATGATGAGGTTTTGGATGTAGCATATAAAAATGATAATGTTGCCAATCAACCATTTCCATGGATTAATTCAATGTGGAAGAATGTTGCAATACAAAGGAGAGGGCAAGGACCATTTTGTTGAGAACCTACAGTTGGTTTTTTACCTTGGGAATCTCACCCAAGGAGGTAGATACACCTACGAATACAGAATCCCCATCCACCATGAGCCAATAAACACCCATAAAGGGGAAAAGGTCAATTCAAAAGGCCCATACAGTTCCAAAAAATATTTCATTTGTTGTTGGGAGCTCATCTCTCTAAGGCTCCTGTTTCCAAATCCATGCCTCCTACAACACCTGTGGCAGAAGTAGTTGAAGTCAGTGATTCCCCAAGTGTCCCACAAGACCCATCATCTCTTCCTCCTCTTCCATTGTCACTTCCTACATCAGTTCCTTCCACTTCTACAATCATTTCTTCTTTCCCATCTCCTTCTATGGCCCAAGTATTCTCATCCCTTCTAGTTCTCTCAAGCTGGGGAAACCATTGGGTCACCCATTTCTACTTCACTTCCCCTAACCCTTCCATTTTCATCCATCTCATCTCCTAATATAATTGTATCCACTCCTATGGCCATCCTCACATTTTCCTTATCCATTATTACCACTTCCATTCCCACTAATGTTGTTGGTTCTCTTGTTGTAACTACTGTTTCAGGTACTAAATCTACTATTCTATCCTCATCAGCATTAGCCATCCTAGAATGGTTGTTTAGGAAGACTCCAAAGAAGAAGAAGAAGGTGCCTCTGGGGGATGTCATAGATCTAAGTATATTGGAGCATACACTAAAAAGATAGGCCAAGAGGCCAAATATTGTTTCTATCTTGACAGTGAATCCATCTGGGGAATGAGTTGTAGAGGTTGCTACTCCTATTGAGGGAAAAACTAAGGAAACAATTACAGCTACAAAGTTATCGATTTCTAGATTTTCACTGGGAAAATCCACTCACAAAGGAGATAAACAAGATGTACACACTGCTCTTGGAAATATGCTAGAGAAATATGACAAGGATAAAGCTTCTAAGGATGAGCTTAAAGCCAAGGTCAAGCAACTCACTGCATTGCTATGAAAAGTAACAAAACCAACTCCATCTACTGAAGTCTCAACTACTATGGCTATGACAGTTTTGTCTACCATCGATGAAATTTCTTATCATGAGATCGAGAAGATAAGCCTAGAAAGGGAGATCAGTAAATGGATGGATGGAACGTATATTACAAGAAGCTAATCCTTTAATTAAAGAAGTTGTTGAGATATATAATGATCTCGTAGGTTGGAAGAGCTATTATTTACAAAATGGATGAAGCCTTTTCCAAGGAAAATAATAATTTGAATTTGAATTTGGCAACATGGAGTGAAATCGAGAAGAAGATCTAGATCTACTCATTCAGGAGGATGTAATCAATGATGCTTCAAAGTTGTTTGAATATCAAAAGGCCATGGAATTCCAGTGTCAGGTGTTGCAAGATTTAATTAAGAAGTTGGATGATAAACGAGTGGAAATTATGGATTCCTTAAATGATATATCAGAAGAATTCGATATTGTTAATTTCAATTTCTTCAACAAAAACATTGATGCTCTCCCAGAAGATCAAATCAAGGAAATTTTCAAAGATTTGGTGAAGCATGGCAATGAGTGATGAGTCCATTATTTGGGTCATTTATATCATTCCTACGATTAGTAAATTTCCATTGAGATATGATTTTCTAATGCGTGAGGATGCTTTTTATAGTTATATCATAGTGATTTTGATGCATTTTCCTTGCTTTTGTTCATGAAAACTGATTATCGTATAAACTTCCTACTAACTATATTTGTGAGGAAAATGTGATGATGTGTGCAGGGAAATGATGAATGTTTATTGCTGATGTAATTACAAAGTCGAGTTTGGAGATGGAATACGGGAGAAGAAGACTTTTTCCACCAATCGACCTATCGTATGGGACTTGTTTCTAACTGTCCCATAGGAATTTATGAGTTTTAGTTAATATTGATTAGTGGAAGATGTTAGTGCCACCTATTATGGTGAATTATGTAACCGTTTGTGTCTATATTAAGACACCTTCTTAAGAACATGGTTAGCTGTTATTTTTGGAGATACTTTGCAATATATCGTCTATGGTATTCAGAACTTTCAACTTCATATGTTGTCTATGATATGGAACTTATTTAAATTAATAGAAGTAAACGTCATTTTGGAGATCTAAAGCTGTTGGTAATTCCTCTATCCCAAGGGAGAGCAAGGGCCCACTTGACCGAGGAGACAAGAGGTTGTTTTATGTTCACATATGCATATGGTTTTCTGATAAGTCTTACTGCAATCCTTGTTTCAGTATATTTCATGCAATCTTTGGTTGAATGTATTTGTTTTCCTTACCAACACTTTTATTTGGAATATGTGTTTTCTTTTATGCAAAGTCTAATTAACATGCGATCTTACTTTTACTAAGTTCTAGCTTCAATTGTGCAAGTTGCAATTCCATTTGTTTGAGTATTGTGTGTGTATTTCAATTTCAATTAGAAGTGTAGCTTTTAGAATTCCTTTTCATCAGCAGTAGAAGAATTATGTAGATTTACATTAAGTTTTTATAGATTAGTAACCAACGTAAAATATCTCATAACACCCCCCAATAGAAATCCCAATAGGAATTAGTTACATAAATCTCCATTACATACAGCCTAGGACACAACCCTGGTTTATAATGACACTAACAGAGATCATGTTAGTTAAATGATTGGAGAACACAATGACCCATCATTTTTGGCATTGTTCTTTGGGGACACCATAAGCACACTACAATGTTTCTTTCACTTCACATGCTATGGGTGTTAATGGAGTTCATATATGCAACCAATAGATGTCTTGGGCCTTGTTTCAATAACCACCTTTGATGCATAGGCCACGGGATGATCAAGGGAGATTTACAACACACAACATTCAACAAATCTCTCTGGACATTTTACACGTAGAAAACACTGTGAGTGACATTGCCTCCAATACAACACCTAGAATCATTTCTAAGCATTTTGTATCCTCCGACCAACACTCAAAAATGGGGGACCATGGGAATAATGGAGACCGCCCCTTGGGTCAGACCTTTACTTACCCCATTTTCTTGGATGAGGATGAGGATGCGCCCATGAAAAATATCTCACCATCCATCCTCCCTATCTTTTGAGGCATGTCTATGGAAGACCCTAATCAGTTCTTGTTTGAATTCAAAGTTTGTGCCAGACATATGACTACAGAATAGACAATCAAAAACTCAAAAATTTCCTTCCACTCTCAAATACTCTTTTATGAGATGGTTCATGGGGTTTTCCTCTAACTCCATTAATTATTGGGAAGCCATGGAGACAAATGTTTTGGATAAATATCAAGAATACAGTAGGGTAAGGGATAGGAAAGAAGAGTTCTTTCAGATATGGCAAAAAGAAGATGAAAATATAGAGGGTTATCTTAATAGATTTCTCATTCTCCACCGAAAAGTGGTTATGAGTGATATGCAGACATTACTAAAAGAGTTTTTCTTAAAAGGGTTGATGAGGAAACCAAGGATTCCCTCCATCTCATAGGAGGAGGAGATATGCATAAACTTACCATGGAACAAATCACTGAGCTATGTAGAAGTTACTCCAAAGCACGAGGGGGTATAAGAAAAAATAAGGCATCTAAACTTACTTTGGGTACCTCTGAACTTATGAAGGAAATGGCTAAAATGAAAAAAAACATTTTTCTATAGTTAACATCAACCATAGATGGACGCAAGGCCAAAACTAGTCCTACCAAAGAACCTCTTGACATAGGAAAAGACACCCCTTGAGATAATGTCATTTGGATGTCACAGACATGTGTTTAATCTATGAAGTGGTTGACCATGACACTAATAATTGCACCTTCTTACCATAGTTGAAAATAGGATTGAATGTTGTCTCTCAAGCTAACGTAGAATTAAAAATTTTTCAAAGGCCAAATAATCGTGCAAGATCTCCAACTCGACCTACTCGTAACCCTTCGAGGATTTCATGGCCTAATATAGACCCTATGCCTACTTATGGATAACATGAGTGGACAACATAAAATTGGATGACTTATCCACATCCACCACCTTGGATGAATCCCTACACTCAACCAGGTTGGACACCACCAACCCCAACAAGTCCATGACACAACCAATAGTGGGGTCCTCAATAGAATCCTAACCAAAACCAGTAGTGGACACCACCACAAAACATTAATCAACAATGGAGATTCCAACAACCACAACAAGATTTAATGGCCCCACTAAAACCTACCAACAACACGGACAAGCAACACAAACACAACTTCTAGCCCAACCGGTAGAAAATCCTAAAAATCAACAGACAACTTCAATTGATGAAGCAGGACTAAGTAACACAATGTAGGTTAATACTATTAGTAATTTGTGACTAAGGTCTGGAAAAAATTAAATCCCCTATTGTTATCATAGAAATTTCTATAGAAACTAATAAAGAAGAGACACTTGAGGACCATATGGAACCTGCACCTTCTCCACAAAAACAAAACACTCAAAACAATCAAGAACTTAACCGAATACCCATAAAGCTCCTTTCCCTGAGTGGTTACAAGACACTCAAACTGCAGATGAAACAATGCTAGTACAAGAATTGAAAAAAGTGCACATTGAGGTCCCACTTTTGTGAGAAATAAGGGACATTCCTGAATTAAACCAAACCATTAGAAATGAGTGTATAAAAACACCAGGGAGGAAAAAGAAATACCCAAAAACTATTCGGGTGGAAGGAAATTTGGCTGATTTAGTAGTTGGAAACCTTATTTCACCAAAATATGGGGATCTTGGGAGTCTAGTTATTACTATTTGTATAAAAATAGTCAATATCTAATGTTTTTGTGGATCTTGGTGTTGCCATTAATGTCATCACAATAGAAATGTTTAATCTATTGTCCTTAATAGGACTACAACGATCAATATTGTTCTTCAACTAGCAGAGCAATCCATTATTGTACCAGATGGTGTGGTCAAGGATATAATGGTAACCGTTTAATCCTGGGAGTATCCTATATATTTTATGGTCTTACAACCTAAAGCTCGAAATTGGGATATCCAGTTATCTTGGGAAGACCCTGGTTAGCCATTGTTGCTGCATATATTGACTGTAGGTCAGGAAAAATGACCATTCTAAATGGGTAGAAATCCAAACATATTTCATTATACCCTCATGTCCAGCCTTATGTGAATGCTTGTGACCATGTATGGGTAGATTCTTTAGATACTAACTCTCTGACTTCTTCTTATTTTTCCACCATTGCAGTGCAAAACCATATTGTAGAAGTTTTTGAGTCATATACATTGGCTGATGTAGAGGGCTCTGTGACTATGGAAATCAGCACTCTGGCTATAGAAATTGGAACTCTGACTATAGACCCATTTTCTCTAGACATTTCCAATGTTATTTCCTTGGTAAGTAATACTTCTGATGAGTCTTGTAAAGAAATCTATGCTTATAATTCAGAATATTTAGTCCCTGATTTCTATTTTCCTTTGACCAATATTTTGTCTCTTGACAATATACCCATTCTACACATGCTTCAACCCCATGTTTTCCCATTGAATTCCTTAATCACCAATGTAGAGCTCTCTCTTTTGAATGATACCAAGCAGGTGCCTGTCAGCATAGGAAAAGAGTTGACCATTGGTAATGATTTAGAGGCCAATCAAGAAGCCAGGGTTCTCAAAGTTTTGAAGAAACATTCCCATGATTTTTCTTGGGATTACACTGATATGAAGGGAATTCATCCTAACATTTTTACTCACCATATCTACACTAAGGATGTCAAACCTATAAGGCAGCCACAATGGAGAATTAACCCAATGCTCAGAGACATAGTCAAAGGCGAGATAGAAAAATTGCTAAAGGTAGGATTCATCTACCCTATATCTGATAGTCAGTGGGTCTCCCCATTAGTTATAGTTCCCAAGAAAAATGGTAAATGGAGAATATGTGTTGACTACAGGGAACTTAACAAATCCACCAAGAAATATTATTTTCCCCTGCCTTTTATTGACCAGGTTCTAGACAATCTTATTGGTAAGAAATATTTTTATTTCTTGGATGGGTTTAGTGGGTATAACCAAATTAGTATCGCCCCTATTGATCACGATAAAAATACCTTTACTTTCCCTGGGGTACATTTTCTTATCGAGTCTTACCTTTTGGAATTTGTAATGCACCCACTACATTTTAGAGAGTAGTCTTGGCCATCTTTGTAGATCTTACTAACGATTGTGTTGAAGTTTACATGGATGACTTCACTGTCCACAGATCCACTTTTGATGAATCTCTGAATAACCTTGAGAAAGTATTGAGTAGATGTGAGCAACACCAATTATCTCTAAGTCATGAAAAATGTTTGATGATGGTCGATTAGGGAATTGTCTTAGGTCACCACGTTTCTGCCAAAGGTATACAGGTTGACCCCAAAAAGATATCAGTCATCACTCAGTTACCTACACCAACTAATCATACTGACATCAAAATTTTTGTTAGTCATTTAGGGTATTATCGGTAGTTCATAAAATATTTTAGTAAAATTGTTGCACCTATGTTCTCATTTCTAACAAAAGATTGTGTTTTTGAATGGTCCCCTCAGTGCCAATAGGCATTTGATTCTATCAAAGAGAAGTTGACCACTGCCCCAGTCTTACGAGGCCTTGATTGGGGGAAACCTTTCCATATCCACACTGATGCCTCTAATACAACCATGGGTGCTGTCTTTGGGAAAAAGATGCATAAGATCACATGTATGCCATTTACTTTATCAACAAGAACCTGACTCCTACGGAAAGAAATTACACTACTACGGAAAAGGAATTCTTGGCTGTTGTATACTCCTTGAATAAATTTCATCATTACATCACTGGGTATAAAATCTTTGTTTATACTGACCACTCTACCATTCGATATTTGATGAATAAACCAGTGGTTGGAGGTAGGATTATTCGATGGTTACTCTTGTTACAGGAATTCAATCTTACCATTATTGATAAGCCAGAAAATCTAACATTGTTGCTGATTTCCTTTCAAGATTGAATGTTTCAGGTAATGATGAAGCAGTCCAGGATCAATTTCCTAACGAACATTTGTTTTCTATATCAACTAAGACTCCATGGTTTTCCGATCTTGTGAATTATTTAACAACAGGGAAGTTTCCTACCTATTTCACTCATAAGGAGAAATGGAGACTGGTTAAAAATAGTGCAACGTATAAATGGTGTAATGGAATTTTATTCAAATGTTGTCCTAATATGGTTCTTTATAGGTGCATTCGAGAAGATGAAGTACATGACATATTGTGAGCTTGTCATGATGAGCTAGGAGGTAGACATTATTCAAGTAAAATAGACAATTCACAAAGTCCTGCGGCAGGGTACTATTGGCCTTCCCTCCACAAGACTGTCAAAAAGTATGTATGGTAGTGTGATGCATGCCAACGAATGGGGAAGCCCACACTTTCAATGGAAATGCCTCTTAATCCTCAGTTGGTCTTAGGACCATTTGAGAAATGGGGAATTGATTTCATTGGACCTTTTGATCCCCATATTTCAGGAAGGAATACCTCTTGGTATACATGAACTGCGTCACTAAATGGGCTGAAGTTCAAGCATTGGCATCTACCAATGAGGATGTTGTTGCTGATTTTCTATACAATTAGATATTGCTACGATTTGGTGCACCCAGGGCCATTATATCTGATCAAGGTCCTCAATTTGTTTCAAACATGATTGAGGATTTTTTGGAAATCTACCAAATTAAGCACTAGAAATCGTCACCCTATCACCCCCAATCCAATGGGCAAGGTGGAAGTAACCAATTGAGAACTTGAGAATATTCTGACTAAAGTGGTCAAGTGCTGATAGAAAGAATTGGGTACCAAAACTTCCCGAGGCATTCTGGGCCTATAACATGACCTGGAAAACCACTACTAGTTTTTCCCCTATGAGTTGGTATTTGGGAAGAAGCCACTGTTACCTGTTGAGTTTGAATTATGCACCTAGAGAACAACACTAGAAGTTGGAATTGATTTGGATGAAGCACAATGTGAATGAGTGATGCAGCTGAATGAATTAGATGAAATGTAGATGGAGGCACAACAAAGATGAAAATTCTTCAATATTAGAGGAAGACCTGACACGATGCTCATATCAAATCCAGGACATTTCATGAAGGGGAATGGGTCTTACTCTTTGATTCCGACATACATTATAAAGGTAAGTTTGATACACACTAGTTAGGTGCCTATCAGATTGATAAAGTGTTTGATAATGGCTCTGTGTGGCTATTACCAATCAATGGTGACAAATGGACTCTTCTTGTGAATGGACACAGACTCAGGATTTACCAATGACCTCTTGACAAGAAAACTTTCACCAGTGACATTATGCTGAGTGAGGACATGCATGCTAAGGTGGATCTTCACCCCTCGAGCCTAGAGTAATTGTTTCCTATTAATTTCAATAAAGGAGGATGGTCATGAATTCAATCTTCTTCCCTTAGTTGTTTTGTTTTCAATAAATGCATAAATCTTCATTATTTAGAAGCCACTAATCACATTTAATCTCAAACTACAGGATGTGGGAATCTATGGATATCGGACGTTGAACTTGGCATGGGTAAGTGCATCCTAACTCACTATGGATATTTCCTTATAAATCAATCCCCCATGCATGCACTTTTCATAATTGCATCCATCATGCAATGTTCAATATATTTATTGTAGATATCCTTCCAAATCCGATGCTATGGTATGATGGCATAAGGGTGTAATGAGTCATGATTTTCACACACATCATATGTGTCACATTCTACGAAGAAGGACAGGTGTCAATTCAGTTTCAAATGATGGGATGTGCACCATCTCACATATCATAAACTCTCACGGATGGCTGGTCTTGTCCACCTTTTTATGCCACCAAATTTTCTCTGATTTTACGTAATTCAAGGATTCAGTGTAATTAAAATTAATAGTTCCAAGCCACTTCCTTTCATTTCTTCTCCGATTATTGAGCATAACATTCTACCTGCCATCACACAATTAATTTCAGCACGTCTTGTTCTTGTTTCTCTACTATTTGGATTCATTCACCTTCAGCATGGGACAAAAGAAGAAATTTGAGCTTGATTCTCTGGACCCATTACTTAAGAACGTTGCGCTTTTGTAGGTTTTTTATGATTCAGGTTGGCTTGACTTCATCCAAAAATTTAAAGGTTTTGATGAGGGTGTCATGGAGGAGTTCCTGGAAAATTTTGAAGCTACCTATTCATGTGTTGGAGGGAAACGAGTTGAGATTACCAGCCAGGTAGTTTTTGAACTATCTAGCTTGCTGATTTTGGTTTGAAAGTAATGATGAATGCTCCCCTCAAATACTTTCTTGCTCTATTTCATGAGGAGGGTGAGGCATTCCCTAAGGTTATCCTTACCCCCAGGGTGCTCATAAAGGCTCTAAGTGTGATAGCCTTCCCAACATTTGGAGAGAGATGGCCAAATGGGTTAGCAGGTATTTTATATGTAACGGCCGTTGCTCAGAATGGGTGGCGATGCACTCAAGATTCTTATTAATTTGAAGAAAGGATACTTTAATCCAGCCTTCAGTTAAATTTTCCGAAAACTTGGTAGACATCTTTATCAAATTTTGTGAAAAATACAAGTCCTGGAAGAGGCAAAGCATTGTTGAAACACTCAAAACTAATTCATTTATTGTGCTCACATCAAGTATTTTTAATCCAAAGTGAAGGCTCGAAAGGATTACTATGGGGGAGGGTTCCAAGCCAAAATAATTAAAATCAGGGCCATCTTCCACACCTCGGTCCATTCCCGCACTTTGACCTCTCGCCCTACACACAAGAAAATGAGGAACTTAGCACTCTAGAGCTCATGGACAAATTAAGTGCTTGAGTAAGCCCGTCTTTGACCACTTCTAGTTCTATAGGTAGGAATACCTCTGCTCCATACTCTTCTATGTGCCTCTCGACCATGATGGTCTTGTACATTACATAAAATTGGAAGCTCCAAGTTGGAGGGATTCACTGATGTTTCTGCCCCTGTGTGGGAAGTGGGGAATGAGGGAGACAACAAGGTTGTCCCCACTGACAAATCACCAGACACCATCTTCACTTCCGCTCATCATTTTCCCTAGTATTTAGCCATGCCTACATCTTTAGAAGTTCACTTTGCAGCTCCAAAATCTACTTCGGTACCTGAAGTCCATAATCCCATTCCAACACCTATTGCAATGGACATTGATCATCTCAAGTCATGTCAAGCTGCCAATCCTCACAATTATCTGGAAGAAATCACACTCCTTAAGGCCCAATTGAAAGGTATGGAGGAAACAAACTTGTCTTTACAAACTGAATTTACCCAATGCACAATGGAGAAAGTTAGAGAAATAACTGCTTTACAAATTGAAGTTAGTAGCTTAAAGTGATAGAAGGATAAAGGTCTTAGCATTTTGAATGATTTCCACCAAATATCTCTTTAGAATGCAAAATTAAAAAAGGAAAATAAGAAATTAAAAGGGGAGATGGAAATTATCCAAGATGAAAAACAAAAATTGCTCTCTTTTGGACTCTGTCTGTCCTTTGGCTTTTAAGCTCTTATCCTATAGGAAACCCTCCTCAGTTTACAACATGTTTATTCAGGAGCATTTTTATTCTTGGCAGTTTTTTTCAATTTGTGTTGTCAGGTGCCTTACAAAGCTCCTAATGGAAATATTTTCTTATCTGTTTACAAGTCCAGTACACCTAAAATTCAAAACTTGCTCTGTGAGTTTTACCTCCATAATATGTTAGTTACCAATGTCCTTGAATTTTTAATTAACTTATTTATGGGGGATTTTCAATTAAAATCCTTTCAGTCCTTGATGTGAAATCAGATCATATTATTAGGAAATAAGGGATAAAATATGTGGAATAATCCCTCACAGAATCGCAACAGTAGAAACTAATATGTAGAAATTATTACAGATCTCAAATAAAATTACAAAATAAAATAACACAACACAAAGAGACAATATTTAACATGGTTCACCCAATTTGGGCTATGTCCACCAAGAATCACTTGCTCAGATTTTATTACAAGCCACCACTCTCTCAATATAATACCCAGATCCATTTGGAGCTATGCTCAACAAACTCTACAGAATTCACAGTCGAATTCAAAGCACATCTGCAATGTTCTTCATACCTCTATCATATGCATAAAACCATATAAATAGACAACTGCTTAAGCAGTTTTACAAAACTATGGGCATCAAAACCATGGGAAAAACCCATCCCATAAACCTATGGGTCAAAAATCTTGCCCATATGAGAAGAGCACATTTCCCGATATGTCGGGTGCATTTTTTTGAGGCCAAAAAAATTTACACCTAATTTTTTTTTTTTTTTCAAGGGTCAGTGTGCCCCCAAACCCTGGCGAGGATACATGAAAAGTGTACAGCACTCTTAGTGTATAGTATTCAACACTTTCACACATGAAAATATGCTCCACAACCTAACACATATGGGGTGAGAAAATGGATATTTTCAATCACACGGCTCAAACAATAGGTTTCTATATCCGTCCTACACATCATACTGATGTGGCTTTGCGGAAAAACTTCAGATCTCTACTACCAAGCAGGTATTGGAGAGAATACTTCAAAAATCCTACTAAAATGTGTAGAGGATTTTGAAACCTATAGTCAGCAAAGCACTTTGGGGTGGCCAGGTAGGCCTGTGATAGGAGATGGGACACTTTGAGCTTTCCATTGAAACGCAGGGAGGTTATTTCCCCTCAGAACTTGAGTTGGAGTATGCGTCGGGGTGATGTCCTCATTACAATTATAAGATAGTCGTCAGAAAAAACTAGCAAGCAATACAATGATGAATGGGCAGGACTTCAAGTGCATTTACCCATCCTCTTAAGTCCTACTACCACTTGGCAAAATAATATTTCACAATCAAATGAGATTTTTACATGTAGGGTCGAGGTCACTTAAAATACTCATGGATGTAAAGGTATGAGGAAGTAATATGCTGATTAGTTTAAAGAGTATGACATGGCTCAACACTTGGTCACGATCGGACGTAGATAGGTTGCATTAGGACATGCAACAGGTATGGTAAGGGGGAAATGATGAGTGCATTATTTGGCTCATTTATATCATTCCTACTATCAATAAATTACCATGTAGATATGATTTGCTAATGCATGGGGATGTTTTGTATAGTTATATCATAGTGATTTTGATGCATTTTCTTAATTGTTTTCATGAAAACCGATTACCATATAAACTTCTTACTAACCTGTCTTTATGAGGAAAATGTGATGATGTGTGCGGGGAAATGATGAACATTTTTTTGATGCAATTATGAAGTCCGAGTTTGGAGATGGATTACTTGAGCGAGAATAATTTTTCCACCAATCGACCTATAAGTATAGGACTTGTTTTTAATTGTCCCATAGGAATTTATGAGTTTTAATTAATATTGATTAGTGGAAGATCTTAGTGCCACCTATTATGGTGAATTCTTTAACCATCTATGTTTGTATTTAGACACCTTCTTAAGAACATGGTTAGCTGTTATTTTTTGGAGATACTTTTCTAATATCCATCTATGGTGTTTAGATATTTCAACTTCATATGTTGTCTACGATACGAAATTTTTAAAATTAATATAAGTAAACGTCATTTTGGAGAGCTAAAGTTGCTAGTAATTCCTCTTTCCAAAGTGAGAACAAGGGCCCACTTGAATGAGGAGACAAGAAGTTGTTTTATGTTCACATATGCATTCGGTTTTCGATAATTCTTACCTAATCCTTGTTTTAATATATTTCATGCAATATTTGGTTAAATGTATTTTTTTTCCTTACCATCACTTTTATTTGGAATATTTGTTTTCTTTTATACAAAGTCTAATTAACATGTGATCTTACTTTTACTACGTTCTAGCTTCAATTTTGCAGTTGCAATTCATTTGTTTGAGTATTGTGTGTGTGTATTTCAACTTTAATTAGAAGTGTAGCTTTTATACTTCCTTTCATTGTAGTAGATAAATTCCATAGATTTACATTAAGTTTCTATAGATTAGTAACCAACTTGAAATATCTCACAACACCCCCAAAAGAAATCCGAACAGGAACTTGTTACATAAAGCTCCATTACATATAACCTAGGACACAACCCGGTTTATAATGCAACTAACAAGAGATCATTTTAGTTAAATGATTGGAGAAAACAATGACCCATCAATGAGGTTACCAAAGCGTCGGCAAAGTGAATCTATGTATAGATTGGTTTTATGCCAAAATTTCATAGGAAGACTAAAGAAAGTTGTGAGTAAACTTAGAAGAATTCAACTAAGATCACAAGGGAAATCGAGATATCAGATGTAGTAAATCACTACGCATGTGGGCCGGGAGATGAATAAATTCAAGGGATCATCAAGCATTTCCTCAAATAAAAACATCAGATGGATACATGGGAGGAAGCACAACAGAAACCTACAGAAGGATAAGGCATTACAAAACTAGGCCAAAGCCGAGCAAACATGAAAGGAAGATCCAAGCTTTGGACCTAGTCAAATTTGAGGGTTGAATGAGTAAAACCCTTGCAACAAACTTGTTATTTTTATGGGATATTGTTCCCTTGAATTAATGACATTTCTATTTTTAGTAAAATGTTAGGTGAAGGCCCAACTGTAATGGCTCATTCTAAGGAACTTATAAATAGTTAAATGCATGAAGTCTTAGGGAGATACATAGATACATTATTTTGGTGAATTTGATCTTCAAGCTTGGAAGAGTGCTTCATAGATTTTAAAACCTTTTAATTATATTTAGAGTGATATCTTTCCTTGAAGAACCTAATTTATTATGTTAGATGGTTGATCAATATATGCTTTGTGAATGCATAATTCCTTAGTGTGAATGATTATCTTACCTTTATTTTAGATTCTCTATTTTATGTAATGAGGAAGTAATGTAACCATGTTTTATGTCAGTTGTGGAAAAAAAAATTTCCTTATTATGTTAAATGTTGCATTATCATTATTTTTAATCAGTGAAATGGATGTTTGACATGTCCACATGTTCTATCCTCGTGATTAGTTAATTATGTGTTCAATCAAATTTGATCCCTCTATTATGTATACTTTGAGTTTAACAAAGCAACACATGCTTTCGATCTTTGGTATTTTGTTCCCTTTCTAATTTGTAATAGGTTAAGGTGACTAATGGTGCCCGCATCATACTCACATTAACCCTTCCTCGATTAAGAACATCCTTTTTTCGGTGCATCACCATCCCTAGTGTAGTTTCCTCTTTGCAAACCTCTTTCCTTAAAACCCAAGGAAATGTTAGTATAGGATTGGATAATTATTTTATTACACTAGGAGGAATACAACACTTAGTTTAGGAAAATGAAGCCGACCTTCTCCGAGAGGTTCACCTCGAGTCCAAGTCCCACAACTTGAGAGGTGATCCCATGTGTCCCAATCACACCGAACATTCTCGCTTTACATTTTGGCCATTCAAAGGGTGCAAAGTGATTTGGAGACAACATGACCTTTGTTAGGAATCTTGACATATATATAGCTAATATATTTTTGATTAGTGTCTTTTCCTCACAAGATATGAACCCTCATTTGAGTTTGGAACACATGTACATGAATCAAGATCAACATATCAACTACCCTTGAATTTTATTAACATATGAATGAGGTATAATAATATGTTTTATGTTATTATAATTTAAATTAACACTACAATATTACATGTATATAAAATAACATGTTTAATCTAAACAAGTGTTAAGTTTCAATAACTAAACAAGAAAAAAGGATGACTTAGCAAGACTGAGTTGGTAGTTTTTCCTATATTTTTAATATTAAAATTAGGTTTTTTCTATGAATGATTTAAAAATATTCGCAACGGAAAGAATTTAATATTTTGTTTACGTCACAAGTTGACTCAATCAGAATGACCTTAAAAGGGATGAGAGAGATCTAAAGATAGGTGGTCGACGAAAGCTATAATTCATAGAACCATTTTGAATTCCCTTGAATAAGATGAGACAGGGGTGCACAATTTTTTGAGAAGATATAGGGATACTTAGATAGGCCTTAATAAACTACCCCTCTATTCTTCATAGCTACAATTCATATATTTGAGTTTGAATTCTCGTTAATAAGATGTGGCGGGGTTTACAATGAGCATACACTAAGAAACAAAAAAAATTTATGAAAAGGATCTTATATTATATTAAATGCAATAAGATACAAGATAGTTTTTAACAAAAAGTGAGAGGTATAAGAGAATGCCCCAAAACCACAAAATTACTAGGAAAATCCTAGGAGACCGATGACAACACTAGGAAAATCCTAGGAATACACCAAAATAGAAGAAATAGGATAGATTCATCACCACAAAGATCTCGAGAAGGGGAGGATGTTGATCATCGCGATAGCCAAGACTAAGGTGGTCCTTTCGGTGTTAGGAATGTCCCAAAGCCCGAACCGGTGGTGGGCTTCTCTTCATTATTTGCCACCGTATAGGAGAGATGGTAAGAGGAAACTAAGGGAACTTGTCCGAAGGTGGTGGGGCTGAGGTGGAAGGTTTTAACCATCATGGGTGCATGTCTTAGGAGCTACTTATAATCCCCATTTGATCGATTAGTCGAGGAGCCCCAACTTTACTAGAAAACTAGTGGGGAAGCCCTCCTCTATTAATGGCTATGTGAAGAGTGGTGAGCATGATTGAATAAATACCACCGAGAATGTATATAAAAACCTCCACGGGGATGGATGCCACATGGTGGGAAACACCAAGAAGGAAAATTTGGCTCCTCGATGACATTACATGGGGCATCACCCTAATGCTGCAGAAGAGTCTACAAATGTTCCACCTTCACAGCAACTTTATAAGCCTGGACGTGAATCTACAAAAGCACATTGGAGATAACCATATATTTTTATACATTGAGAATTGTTGATCAAATTCAAAATTAGAAAAGAAAAAAGTTGTTCTTTCGAATCCAAAAAAATTTCCACTTTGAAAACATGTCAAATTTGGGTGAACATATGTGGAATTCTTTGGATATCTCCTAAAAGAATTTGTTTTCAAGTAAAATATCCAGTCCGAGAGGGAAGAAAAACTATTTAATCCAATTCCCAGAAAGTTTTCTTTGGGGTAGTACTAAAATAGGTGTATCAAGGTTTCCAAGTCGCTACAAGACAAACATTTGTGAGCTAGAACCCCAATTTGAACTAGGTGAGAGGAATTTGAAGACCATGGTGAAGAATACACCATAGAAAATGAGGAATTTTGGTTCCACAAAAACAAACAAAATAGTGTACAATCTCATTGCCTAACATGATGGGAAGAATGAACCCCCACCAAAATTGATTTTTTTAACCATGGGAAAATGTAGGCAGAGCCAATGGTAACCTTTACTAGCTGAATAATTGTGAAACATGGTGTCAAAATACCACTTCCATTCCTTCCACCAAGGGTGGGAAGGCTACATAGAAATTTTATGTAGGATATGGTCGGGGACCAAGTTAATGATATTGTTAATGCTAGCACAATCTTGTGTGGTGATCCAAAACCAAGCTTTAAGATCAGACCAAGAATACTAGGATTGAGAGTGTTTGTAGAATAGATCTTGGATAGTAAAAGTTCTACAATTGAAAAACTTGAGCACATGAATTCAAGGAGATCTTTGCAAGACATTGATCCTAATCTTGAATGTCATAAGAGCACCATAGAGATTGATGATTGATGAAAATACCATTATGGAATCCATTTCCTTTCCATTGTAGCCACGGTTTGATGCATTCCCATGCTTTTCAGATAATTTTGAGCAGGAAAGTGCCCATAATTTTTTTAGGTTAGACAATAAGATTTGGTTTTGAAGGGACCAAAAACCACTTTAATCAAAAATAAGATGAGGGCTCAAAACCCAACAAAATTAAAGAAAAATCACAAATTCAAATAGACTTGACAAGAAGTGCTCACATAACAGAGAAAACCACAATCGGTCTAATTTTATAGAACTTTGGCAGAACAAGAGCAATGAGAAGATTGACAAATCCTAAGCTTTTCTAGGTGGGGCGGTCGTAGGGTGAGCCCTCATTGATTCATGTAGCAATGAAATACTTTACATGCTTCAGGACCCTCAATACATCAAATTATCCATTTCATACGAGTTCCTTCCCTTGCCACTAAATGTCTATGAGGCCAAACCCCTAAAGTCATGGGAAAGAAACTAATTTCTCAAGAAAACAGGTGAAATCCTTTGTCGGTGGAGCCATTAGACCAAAAAAAGTTTTTGAGGAACTTCTCTATTTTTGAATAGAATCTTTAGAAGGAACACAACATGAAGAATAAAAATTATGCATGGTTGCGAGGACTTTGGAACAAATATGAGATTTTCCTTCCAGTGATAAAGGTCTCGTGATCCAATACTCTAACTTTTTTTCCACCTATTGAATTACATACTTCTAAATGTTAGCCTACGATGCCTAAAAGGAAAAGGGAATACCGAGGAATTTAAACATCTCACCATGGGAAATAATCTTCCACTCAAATGAGTTCATCCAAACAAGCACATGGAGGAAACATTTCCTATTACACTACATTTTGTGTCATTTAATGGAAGAACCAGAGGCTAAATTGAAAGTATCAAGGAAATGCATGGTATTTTAGATATAGTTCTCATCCTCAATGAGAGTAAGGAAAGATTCATCTGTGAAGTGACCATTAAGCAATTGAGAATGATTCGTAGAAGGTAACATAATTCCCCTAACAAACCCTTGGGATTTGGCCTGTGAAAGTAGATACCCAAAGCCTTGAGAGGGAGCACATTAAGCACAAGTTCCAATGAGAACCCTTGGTGAATGTAACAGAAAAACTCAAAAGACTCAAAAGTGTGGTCATTAATGGTGATCGGGAAGAAGCATTAGTAAAATGCATCTCGAGCAGATTGAATAAAAATGTGGCCAAAGTCGAGGGATTGAAGCATGGAAAGAATAAATGGTCATTCATTCCGATCATAATGTTTTTCAAATTTAATTTTAATTAACATAGAATATTTATTAGACCTACATGCCGATTCCATTCCTTCCCAAACAATAATGAATTTTTCTAGAATATAATGCCCCTAAATGAACCCAGTTTTTTCTAGATGGATGAGAAAAGGAAGGATATGATGCAACCGAATATCCAGGGCCTTATTAATAATCTTGTATGTGACATTCAACAAGGTAACAAGTCATCAGCTAGTGATTTTATCATGATCTATAGGTTTAGGGATAAATTTAATGTTCCCTTTTTTGATACGTGGACCAAGCAAATGGTTTTGAAAGCCCTCAAGATAGACCTGAAGAAGGTCTGGGCTGAAAGTGTCCCATAATGACTTGTAAAACTCGTAAGGGAAACCATCACAACCAGGGGCCTTATCATTGGCCATTTTCATGACCCCTTCATGAAAATCATCAATGGTAAGCATCGGTCACTGAGCCACCTTATAAGCTGGGAGAGCGTTTGCACAACATAATAGCCATACATTGGTCGATATTTTTTTCACTCGTCGAGTGTAGATGATCTTGAAACACCATCTTATAATGTTGAACAAATGCCTAGAGTATGATCTAGGATCATTCACCCATATTCTACCATCATTGATGGCATGAATTTATTGAGAAGGTTTTTGGATTTGTGTGAAAGAAAGAATTCTTTTTCACCCAATCACCAATTTTAAGCTAATGTATGTGGGCACGTATTTGAGATCCCCATGCATTGTAGCTATTAGTAATTTGAATTTTCTGGCGAAGCTCTGCCACTTAAAGGTGTAGATATTTAGAGAAGTTCTTACCTTGGAGTGCCACTACCCTCGATTAAGAGTGGAGGTGGTATCAAAGTATGAGTAGTGCCTAATTTTAACCAATTGTTGGCCATAGATTCTAAGGAATCTAGTATTCCGAGTCATAGTATCCTCCCACAATTGTGTCCAACTGGCATGCATATATGGATGAAATCACTAGAAATTACTTGGCCAAGGGGATAGATTCCACATCCTCTTAATGTGGTTGAAATTGGGTCCATGCTACATCAAGGAAGTATTAAGAAAGAATTGGCCTTTATGACAAAAATGCACCTATCTTGCCAAGTGATGTGAAATCGAATGGGGAGTGGTCTGAAAGGAAAAAGTTAGGCATGACCTCCACAAGTAAGGAATAAATGTTTTCAAACTCAAAAAATATTGAGTTGATAGCATAGCTATGTCGATCCATTTAATCCCCCTCAAAATTTGGACCAATTGAACCAAGTTTCAGAGGTGAGAGCGCGAGAGGCATTATGGTCATAAAACCCAAACTTATTGTGCATGAAAAACCACGCCTCTCTTTTTCCAGTTGTCCATTGCATAAACATGTTTCCACATTTATCAGTGGGAAACTCAACCATATTAAAATCACCACTTATAACCAAATAAGCATCAATAATTGTGTATACTATCTACCACCAAATATCGGTCCTTATGGCTTGCATCATTAAAGGCATTAATATTAATGACGACAAAATAGCTAACTTCAATAATAAAAAGGACCCATATTTCAAAATTAGTGGGGTCGAAACCATGATCCATCAAAAATTTCCACCATTTTAGGGAAAAAATCAAATTAAAGCCCCATACCCTCCATCATGATTCTTTATGCAGAATGATAGGTTGTCAAGCTAGATGGATTTACAAACCATCTGTAATTGAAAACCTAAAATTTTTTCTTCCTACAAAAATTAAACATTTAAATTGGAAAATTTTTACCGAGAATCATGAAAAATAAACTTTTGATTGGAATCGGTAAGACCCGTATGTTCCAAAATAAAAATTCATGGGAAATGATGGTCGAGGTCCATACCCTATGTATCTAATCCATCTAAGTTGTTGAATTGGTTTTACAAGAATTGAGAATTGTAATGCTTCAATAAATCCCACAGATCAATTTTTTCCACCCTCATATTCAATGTTGTATTCCTCCTCCACATAATCCACACTACCCATTGGGCTATGATCTCGAGAGTAGCGAGAAGGACTTTAGGCCCTTTTGGATTGGCCCTGTGAGATGTTGGTTAACAACGATGATGGTTGTAAATGAATGGAGACATTGCAACAAAAATGTGACTATTCCATGAGAACTAAGGATGCCTTGGTTGTGCTAGAGAATTTAGGTAACTAGAATGGGGAGTTGGCAACAGTGGTTGGATCTTTATTTTTTGGACTATGGGGTTATTCCTTAATAGGTAACTCAAGCATACCATTTTAACCAGCGGCCTTAGTTTACAGAGGTTTATTCCTATATTTTCATCCACCAACTATTTTCCACCCCTCTTCCTGAGGGGTTTTAGACATTTCTAGAGCTACCTTAGTTATTGGGTGATTATGAGGGACATAAAGAGACACTCCTTGATATTATGATTAGAGGCCTAGCACCGAAAGTAATTATTAGGAAATTTGATATATAAAATATGACTGGAGTAACACATGTCTCCCATCTAAATTTCCACAAATTCTTTCAGTTCATGATAAAGACCCACTTCAACATAGACATGCTTCTGCTGCACGAGACCAGCATTGTAAATATGTTGTGGTTTGACATAAACCACCACACGATGGAAGATGTAATTTTTTCAAGAAATGAACACAAGGCAAGGGTAGTCCAGGAAATTCCACCAAAAGTGACACATTAAGTGTAACATAATAATAGACCAAAAAATATTTGGTCCATAGAGATAGGAAAAAAAGGAGTTACGAATATACCAAATGTCCTGTCAAGTCAAAATGTTGGGGTCATTGGATGGGTTAGAGAAGAAAAAAGAAGAATCCTTTGGTCATATTTTTACACTCTCAAGTTAGATGCCATGAGCATTCCAAGCCAAGGTAACCCAAGATTTGAGTATGCTTTCAAAGGGGATGCAGCCGAGAGAAGATACCCAATGACACAAAAATTTTCCAACCATTGACAAACAACACTAATCTTGGGAATAGGTAAAACAAAATCATGAGGAGATTCATTACCTCATCAAAAAAATTGGGATGAAGTTCAAAGGACATTTTGGTGGCATTGCCTTTACTCAAATCTCCACTAACTCTAGCCACATGTTCAATATTAGACCCCAAAATGTCACCTAAGTACAAGATAGTGTGTGGGAGCATGGGTTGATGGTGCACAGAGGAAGGATTCTCGGCATGATTTTGTAGAACACATGGAGTGTGCATGCAAAAGGAAAAATAGGTTTTGTACTTAGCCACATTCGGCATCCTAGGAAGCACATGAGAAAAGCATGACCCTTGTGGATAAGGTTCCAACCTTTCAACTGTGGGATCAAAAGGAATCTTCCAGGCATGCAATGGAAGGTTCTAGAATACATCATTGCAATGCAATGAGCAGACAGCTCTGATCCATGAATGCATGCTCTCATGGAGGACAACTTTGACACTTGGCAACCGATCGTAATTTACGGAAGTCATGGCAGTGGGTGCTAAGGCTATAAATACAAGTGCCTACAAGAAAATATATATAAAAGGTAAAAGAAAAGAAAAGGGATGTGAATCCCTACATAAATAGATATATGATGCTATGGGTTAGGGATTAGGAGATATTTGTGAGTGATGGAACATTTAAAGGGATAGTTTTTCATTCTTCTATGTAATATGATGAGCATAATATAGCTCTGATGTATGAATTAGCTCTTCATAGTTATATGAGGATCTGTTATGACCTCAAGGGATGTAATGTGGGTTATTGACTCTGTTAGTATGAATATAATGCTCTGTTATAAATCATCTATGTGTTTAGGAGTATAATAGCTATGTATTTCCCTGTTTGTATGAACCATCTCCATATGTTGTTTATTATTTATATTTTCTGCATACAATTAGATGATAACTCGTTCTAAGTTATTAAGAATTTTTTATAGTTTTTTTCTATTCGCATTTGATTATCTCTCCTAAGATGATGCATTCTCACAAAAATTACATAAAGGAGAGACTCGGTACCGTACATGTCTTAGGTGAGCACCCGTGCCGTTGGGTGATAGGTGGTGTGCATGGGATTAGACTATTGGTCTAAGGGGTATAAAATATGACTACATATTGGTTCCATTGCCGAGACCTCTTTTGGAAGTTGTGAGAAATGAAATGCATCTTTTCCCTATGATGTGTGATGACATAGCACCTGACATTAGAAAGTGTTGAAACATGGTTCAAGAGCATGGAGGATGAGTTTTCTCAAAGATTTAGCATTGGACCTAAGTTCGATGCATGTAGATGGGTAGAAGATAACCTATACCATGAGTTGTATGAGACATTATTTTTCTTCTTCCCAGTAGAGCTATATGAATGGATTTTAGTATATGCATACAGATCAAACTGGTACTATAGATCATGTGTATGGACCCAAGATGACTATCGAGGCTGCAAGATGCAAATCTCACTTGACATGTGTTGTTGATCACCCGGTGGAAGAGAGTGTTAACTAGTTATACTCTTGAATACACAATTTATATGTATTATTTCCTAGAATTTGCTAAGTTTGAGTTTCGAGGGAGCCAGAGGATCAATTTTGAGTGTTATTCCTTTAGCTATGAATCTCTTGGTTATTACTTTAAGTTTAGAAGCATTTCCCATGGCGAGATAAACTTCTCTAAGCACCGGGAGAGGAAGCTATGGTGGAGGAAGATGGCTAACATTACGATTGAAAAGGAAAGGGAGGAGTGAATCAAGTATCGTGAAGCTTGTGGAAGGGAGATGACTAGACAACATGAGGTTACAAGTGTGATGGATCTATCAAGAGAGACGTTATGGGAATGAGTTGAGGTTCATGCAGAGGATGTGGAGCCTAAGCATTATGTGTTACCCCATCTTGGAAATTGTGAGAGAGAGGCCCCTTCACCTTCTGATGACAGTTCGTTTCATGGAGAGAGAAGATTCGTCGCGTGCATCGAACCCACTTGAAAACCAACCCTGGTGATTGGTTTTCTAGATCAAGGAAAAGTATTAATAACCTAGTTGGTATCAGTGGGAGTGACCGATCTATACCCATGAGATATAAATTCTCATTTGGAACATCCATGGCTATGTAAGCCATTCCTGTATTTGGAGGAATCTTTGGACAAGGTACAAGTACACAAGGATTGGGTATCACACTAGGAGTGGCATGGGACATACAACCGATAATGGGATAGTATCACAAACCACTAGTGCGTAATTTAGTGGGACATTGGGAACACTAGGCATGACCACTTTTGCTCCTTTGCTGATTACAATATGTAGATGTAGTGAGTCAAGAGGAACATGACCTGGTGGATCCATTGGATCTAGTGGAGGAGGAAACACCGGAGTGAACCAAGGCTATAGATCTAGAGAATAAGGACCCCAGCCACCTCCCTAAATTTTTTTAGATGTCTTTGCACTTACAGGACTATAGGGGTATTGAAGATGTTATAGAGCATATCCACAAGTGTGAACTAATATGGCGCGCAAAAGGAATCACTACCCGAAGCGAGAAGGCAAGTCATTTTTCAACAACGGTGTAAGGGCATGTGCATAGTTGGTATAGGATGTATGACCCCCATCAAATGGTGGTATACAACATTACATTGAGAACGAACTCCTAGCAGAGTTTCATATCCCGAGTGTGAGTGTGTGGGAGAGAGAGGAATGGCAGAGAGTGTGGGAGTATGATGCATGTTTCAAGACTCTCTTGTCAAAACTATCTTATGACATTCATCCCTCTCAACATGCTCAATGGTTTTTGTAGGATTTATAACACCATTTAGAAGGGCTCTGTTGTACAAGACTTTCATAGACCCGCATGAGGAATTGGAAGCTTCCCTACACGCCAAATCTATTAGGAGCATTGATACTAGTGTTATCCCTTTTTGGAGGCTCAAATTGGTGCAATGGCTAAGCAGTTGGAGAAGCTATCTACAAACTCAGCACATGAGGTTCATGGTGGGATTTTGTGTATAGACTGGGAAGTGGAGGGACATGCAAAAGATAGTTTCCCTTAGAATTCGGTGTGCACTATGTTGGTAGATTGTGATATTTTCATAAGGAATCATGATGCAAGTAGATGCCCTCTACTCCAGCATGTAATCTATAAGAATGTTTCTTTTATTGCAAGATATATACCTCTATAACCCATGATACCAAGGATTACATAATTATTGATCAAATCCATGATGCTATTGATTTGGGTGTGTGCTAGACTATCCTTACAAGAATTTAAAAGGATGATGACTGACATTATGAAGGGCACGTAGATCGAGGAATGTGTGAAATATGTTTTCGTGTAGGATTTCATGTCACATTAACCACAGTGAAGGATGAAGTGAGTTCTTGTGAGGAACATATTATAGTTGTGGATCTATAGGGCATTACAAATGTGAGTTCTGACTGTTACAATTCTCATGGTGTAGAAAGAAACACAAGTACGAGGAGTGCCAGTAAATTTATGAGCATATGAATTAGTAACATCGGAAAGACAAAGGCATTAGGATGGTAAGCATCAAGAATTCAAATTCACAAAGTAGATTCTAAGAGTGGAACATGAGTCGGGGTTAGAACCTTTGCTTATGACAACACGATCGGAGGACATGCACCAAGGAGATACAAAGAAAAAGGAAACTAGTTTCAAGAGATGAAGTGGTACATGGAAAGTATCCAGACCCTACTCATCAGAAAGAGGTATATCAAGAGACTACAGACATGATTCAGAGTTTACAAGGGGAAATCCAATGTTTGAAGGAGCAATCGAGGTAGTTGGAGAAAAGGAAGAATGTCGAGGTTCCATAAGATGATCTGGACGAGGTTAAGGAAGTATTCAATATGTTAAGGTAATAGAATATTATTCCCTTGTTAGGAGAGAAGGTACCATGCACCATGGTACAACATGAAAGGTAGGTTTTACATGTAAACCTTCCCGCTCATAGACTCGACTTTGATAATGAGATTACTTTGAATGCGGTTATTGATTGATGGATTTTGAGAAATATTCTCATCAACATGGGATCAAAGGTCAATGTTCTTACCTTAGATTCCTAACATCATATGGGAAGGCCTGCATTGTAGCCATCTTTAAATGTGTTGTATATGGAAAATAAGACTAAGGCAATTCCTATTAGAGTCTTAAAGAATGTAGTTATCACCATTCAAGGGGCCAAGTTCACTAGAGACTTTGAAATCTTGGCACTCTCCGAGGTAAAAACTTTCTAGTGTTTCTTGGGTGCCCATGGTGTTATAATAACAATACAAAATTGTGGTTTAACAAAGGGTATATCTCTTTTGAGAATAAATAATAAAGGTTGATCATCCCTTTGATAGATGGGAAGTCATTACCCTATCTTGATCCCTTAGGAGAATAAGTCCTTGATATAATATATATGCGCTCCATTAGAGATCCTAAGATAATTCACCCCACAAAGGGAGTTATCTAGTTTGAAGATGCTTAGTCCTTGAGTGATACCACTAGTGTGGCATGTAATAATTGGGTGCATGGGACTTATGAATTAATTGGGAAATAATTTAGAGGATCTATAATAAGGGTTACAAAGGTGTTCTTAGTCGGGCACCTAGGGGGAATAAATTTTCTAAGTTACTACGGAGGAGCATATCCTAAAATTTTCTTGTGAGAAATGGAAAATTAGTGGAAAAATGAGGACAAAAGGAGGGGAATTATCAACTACAACCTACTCGGAAGCTGCAACATGCTGGTGGGATACATATTAGAGAACCTCCTAGAGTGGTGCGAGGTGAGGATCACATTTTCTATAAGGTTCTCTAGGAGCAATGTGACCATAGTCATACAAGACTACCATGGTAAAGAGGTCACTTCATTTCATATCCTAGCATGTGAGAAGGCTTGGATGGGAAGCACAAAAGCATTACCACCTTTGTTATGGGTACATAAGTTATATTCCACCTTACAAGGTTGTGAGTGCATATGGTATATTCATTCAGAGATGCATCATCAAACAAGTAATTGGAAAGAATTGGCGGTTGATATCATTCAAGCCTTGAGTATAGGAGTACCAAGCCATTAGTGGATAAGGTGTTGCAAGTAATCAAACACCTTATAATGGGAGATAGTGCTATGGTAGAAGATAGGCTATTGGAGCTACTAGGTGAGCCTTACTTAGAGATGTGCCTCAATGAAGAAGAATCAGAGGAAATACAGCTTGAGCGCACATGCATGGAAAAAGAAAAAGGAAAGATGGTCTATATAATAGATGGAGAAGAGATGGATACTTTAGATGTTAACCATTCGGAAGGTACACGTGAAGTCATAGATAGCGCTGATGAGTGAGCATGCACCTACCATGAGCCCTTAAAAACAAATAAGGTTAACATTGGAATGGAGATAGAACCTAAGGAAGCTATCATCAGAGACTATTGGTTGGAAAAAGAAGTTTCAAAGGTCATTGATCTATTGCACGAGTTCCAGGATTTGTTTCCTCATGGGTACCATGAACTCAAAGGCATTCACCATTCCTTGGGAGAGATGAAGATCAATTTGAAGGAAGGTGCACGCATGATTCGGAAGAGTCCTTATTGGATGAATACAAGTTTGTGCATACGGGTCAAGGAAGAAAAAGACAAGATGATAACATCTTATATCCTTGAGGCAAAGTGGAAGAATCGGAATGGATAAGGTGGATAGTTATCATCATTAAGAAGGATGGTAGGATAAGTATTTGTGTTGAATACAGGATCTGAATTCATTTTGTGTCATCGATCCTTTCCAACCCCCTTTACTAAAGAAATTTTGGAGGGATTAGCCCGCCGCAAAGTCTACTCTTTCACGGATGGGTTCTTAAGGTACAACCAATTCGAGGATTGTAATGGAAGACCAGAGAAAGACAACTTTCACCATTAGTTGGGGAAGTTTTTCCTACACATTTATGCCTTTTGGATTAAATAATGTGCTTGTTGTGTTCTCGCGCATCATGGTACAAGCATTTTAGGACTTCATCCATAAGTTTCTCCAAGTTTACCTAGATGATTGGACTGTGTATGGATTAGTGAAGAATCATTGTGACAATTTAAGGATGATGTTTGAGAGATGTTAAAAATTAAGGATATCCCTCAACATTAAGAAATGTGTCTTTACTACTCCATTTGGAACCCTGTTAGGACACATTCTATGCAAAGAAGTCTTATTAGTGGATCCTGCTAAAGTTGCAATTATTGTAGGATTAGGGAGCCTACTAATTAGAGAAAATTACATAGATTATTTGGGCATATGGGGTACTACAAGAAATTCATCAAGGTATATACTTGAGATCACCACACCCTTAGAAGAATTATTAAAACACAAGAGTTCCTTTCATTGGGGAGAGGTGCAGTACAAGGCATTTGACACTTTAAAGGATAGGGTTGTCACGGTGCCCATACTACATTTTCCTTCTTTGGATAAGCCTTTCCATGTGCACATTGATGCCTCAAGAATAGCTATGGGAGCACTACTAGCACAACCTAGTGAGGGAATTATTGATCATCTATTGTGCTTTACAAGTAGGAAATCAACACCAACAGAACAAAATTACACAACTACTGAACACGAAGCATTTTCTATGATCTATGCACTACATAAGTTTAGGAAATATCTATTGTTAACACCATTTATATTCTAGAGAGACCAAATGGAATTAAATTACGTAGTCAACAAACCCATTCAGCAAGGGTGCATATGTCATTGGGTCATATTATTCCAAGAGATTTTGTTCACAATGGTTGTAAAACTAGGAAAAATCAATTCATGACCTAACCATTTATCAAGGATTAAATAAAGGGAGCACACATAGAGAATTGAGCATACCATGCCTAACATGTAACTTTTTAGGTTACGGCACACGCCCTCAGACTTGGAAGATATCACAATGCTCTTAAAAATGGGTGTGGCACCGGAAGGGATGAAGGCCTTGGAGAGAAAGCAGTTAGCAATATGTGCCACACCTTACATGTTGATTAGTGGAGACCTGTATAAGTTAGGTCATGATGAGGTTTTGCATTGATGCGTATTGGAGCATGAGTGTGTGGAAATTATGGAGGAATCACATGGTGGGATTACAGGAGGACACTATGTAGGAAATGCTACTGCATGGAAGATTTTATTAGTAGGGATTTGGTGGGAAACCATCTATAAGGATTTTATTGCTTTTGCAAGTCTTGTGACCATTTCCAGCAACTTAGAAAACCTGGAAAGAGAGATGACATGCCCTTGTGACCGATTGCCAGCACTAAACCATTTGAAAAATTAGAAATTGACATTGTAGGGCCAATTGACCGCTGCGTGCGAAGGACCGGTTCGTGATATATCATCACTTGCCTTTGATTAATTAACATGATGGATAGAGGTAACACCTACAAAGGATTACACTATGGCAACATCTACTCGATTCTTATGGGAGAACATAATTAGTATGTATGGTTTCCTTTTATTTTAACAAGCGATACGGGTACACACTTTCTCAATGAAATAGTCAGGATTCTACTAGCAAAAATTATGGTGGCCCATCATAAGACTACCCTATATCACCCTCAAGAAAATCAAACTATTGAGTCATTTAATAAGATACTAAGTCACATGTTAACTAAGATTTGTGAAGTTGGAAGACAAGATTGGGATGAAAAAGTATCAGTCATTCTATAGGCATACAGGAAAACCTACAAAAGGTTGAACAATGCCACACTATTTCAATTGGTGTTTGTTGTGGAGGTTTTTTTACCATTGGATCTTATGTTATCATCACTACGTATAGCACGTGCAGGAGGGTTAGCTGAAAAACAAGCACTATAAGAAAGAATAGATAAGTTGATTCAGTTAGACAAAAGGTGATCACTTTCTAGATGGAGTCAGAAGATAGAAAAAGTAAGACAAAAGGCATGGCATGATCATCATATTGAGAACAAGAAGTTTGAGGTTTGCAATTGGTGTTGTTGTATGATTCCAAGTATATGTGCCATTTCATGAAATTGAAAGTCCATTGGTTGGGACCTTACATCATCTTGTACATTCTTCATTCAGACACTTGCAAGTTACAAGCATTGGATGGGACAAGGTTACCATGTCACTTCAATGGGAGTATGTTAAATCCCTACTATAAATAAGTCTTCTTGGTGTTTGTAATAAGGTAATATTTCCAGTTAGCTTAGAATTTCCCTTTATGCTTTTCCTTTCTTGTGTTTCTTTTTCTCGTTGTGTGTTTCTTTCATTTTGTTTCAGTTTTGCACCTTATGCACCGGTAAACACATTATTTTTCCAAGGTTGTGTATGCATAGAGGACCGCGCATCTATTTTAGTGTGGGGTGGAGTGATACAAAGTATAGGCCTGTAATACAAGTTTGAAATGGTAGTAGAAGTTGCGGTGAATGGCCCGGTTGAAGGATAAAAAGTGCATAAGGTTAAGAAACATGTGAGGAAATGGTGGGTATTGCATTTTTGTCAAAAAGGATTTGTGGAAACCACATACAGAAAGGATGAAGAGCACAGAAACAACATGAGGTAGGCGAAGGCAAAAATCGGGTAAAGGACATATGAAGTGCCTTTGGCACTTTGTGGACGTGCATGTAAAATTCTTTGTTTGGGTTGGATTTTCGCATGCCAAAAGATTGTAAAGTGTTTTTTGCATAGGATGTGGCACGTGGGTAAAGGTGCTTAAAGTTGGCTTAGTGGAAAAAGTTGTATTTAATGTTAAAATTACGTTGGTAGGTGGTATAGCATTTAATGCTGGAAAGAAGCAAAAACTATAAATACAAGGTTGGGAAAGTCATTTTTTACCTTGCATTTACAAAGTAAAAGAATCTCTTGTGAACTAGAGCATCCAGAGAGAAATTTTTGCAAAGAAAGGAGAATCCGAGAAATTTGAGTGAGCATCTAGAGTAGATCTGCGAACTAGAGGGAAGGAGTACACAGTGTAAGGAAGGTTGTGTGAAGATCGCCGTCTTGTGGAAGGATTTATTGGTTAGGGTTTGGTAGCTAGGGCACAGAGAAAGAAGGATTCATTTCAGGAGTTGAAGCTTCAAAGTGAGATTTGGGATTGAGCAATGTAGCAGAGCAGAGCAAGAGGGAGTACTTAAGCTAGTCTGACTAGAAATTATGACACCCAGGAAACCAACCATTTCACCAAAGAAAACGAAGGGCAAGGGCAAGGGAAAGTAAATCACTACCTCCACGAGCACCAATGAAGAATGGTACATGGAAATGTAGGACCTAGATGGGGTATTTTTAGGGAAAGAGTTGGAGTCACACTTATGGAAGATGGCCTTGAGTGATTATAACCATCGCACAAGCACAATGGAGAAGGAAATAAAACTATAATTGATCGACCAACTAAAAATAGAATGCTAGATGGAATTCCTATTTACAATGATGAGGTGAAGGTAAAATTAAAGAAGCCTGGGTTATTCGCAACTATATGAGTTGTCATACTTTGGCAAGCCTGAGTGCCTTTATTAGTTTTTGATGTCATGCGTGCATGAGGATCATTTTTATTTAGCAAGGAAAAAAATGTGCATCACACCGCAACCGATATCTAAGTTCACATGCCTCAATTTTGATCAAGATAGCATTGATGACAATTTGGGAAACAAAGAGGCTATCAAGGAGACTATAGTTGTGTATGACTACAATAAGGGGTCACCATACTTTGATGTCACCGAGATACTGCAGACCAGTGATGAGGATGGCTGCATGTTTGGTCACCAATATCAATGACCAAGAATGATGGACACCAATGAACAAGGCATGGCTGAATGTATGTTCGAATATATCAAAAGGAACCATCTACAACTTGTTTGCTTTCATCGTGGATGAAACTATAAGCAGCGCGTAGGAGGGAGAGAAGATACACTTTGGTAATGTCCTCCTCACCATTTTATTTTCAAATATTGGAGTGCCCGATGGGCCATAAAAAAATTTTGGGAGTACCTAGAAGAGGATCCCTTGCCCTCTAAGAGATTTGCGAAATACACTTGTGAAACCATGATGACCAATCACAAAGCATGCCTGTAGAAGTGGTATAAGAGAATGCATGACACATTTGGGGCTGAGTGGAGGATCCCAGAGAATTTTCCCACACTTGTGAATGGGGAGGCAAAATTTGTATTATACCAACACTTCTGCATTGGTAGATTTATATTGAAAGATGAGAACATGAGCCCATGGTGCAAGCTACACTTCTCCTTCATCGCACAATACTTCTAGACCAGATTTAATCGGTTCAAGGATGCCAAGAGACTAAGGTTCGACCTTAGTGAGGTAGATATAGACCACCACGAGCTTCCAAAATCTGGTCTACCAAAATAAGTGTGCATACGTGGAGAGATATGTCTCCCATGAAATACAAATGATGAATCCTTTAACACTGTCAATTACAAAAAGGACCACAACAAGGGTGTATCTGCACATAAGGAATTTTTTTGAAAAATATGCTTACGGAGAATGATGTCTCCATCCCTAAATACCCTACTAGAAGGAAGAAGGCCACACCTAGAAAGAGAGAAAGAGAAGAGGTGCTAGAAGGCACCAAGTGTTCAAACCACACAAGCAGTGGCGTGTCTGGGAGCAATCACTAAGCCTAGTACTTACGTGTGGAGAAAGAAGTATCCTTTCAAGGAAAAGGAACCAAAAGAAGAGGCACTAGAGCACAAATATCCCCTCACCTAGGAGGAATTTCCAATGAAGACATCACTTGTCAAAGAAAAAGAAAGAGAAGAATCCCCTGTACTGGAATCCCTAGTAAGGAAGAAGTAGAAGGTGACATGGATGAGGCTGATTCAGAAGAGACAGAGAACCTAGATGCCTACATCAGTGACAAGGATGATGATGATGAGCCAAAAAGAGGTGAAGATGATCTTGTCTATGAGATATATGATTCTAAATAAGAAGGAGATGAGGAATATAACAAAGGAGATGAGGAGGTAGATGAAGAAGAAGATGAGAATCAAAGCAATGGGGTAAGTAGGGAAGAAAATATGAAGGATCAAAGGACCCCAAGCCTCAAAAAGGAATAGATAGATGAGGCCACAGAAAAATAAGTGGAAAAAATCATCAAGGACCTAGTAAAACAAGAGGTTGAATGTAGCATGGATTTGGTGCTAAGGGAAGCTGAGGAGGAAAGAATAGGAAAATAATATGGTAGCATGGGGGAGATCCTAGTTTGGATGTAAGATTTCCAAAAGCCACACGCATAGGGAGAAAGAGAATAGAAGCATCACATGTTCAAGGAATGGGATACATTGATGATCCAAACAAAAGGTGTTCTATGCATGATTCCAGAGCACCGTGCCAACAAAATAAATTTTATCCATTGCTTCATTTGATGAGGAATGTGCATACCCTCGGAAAAGGAAAATGCTATCATGGGCATTTGAGTCCCACATTGATGAGCCTAAGTATGAGTTAAGCCAAGGAGTTTTGATGAAAGTTCCAAAAACAAAAGGGATAAATACCTTGGTGAATTCTTAACATTATCAGATGAGTAAATCAGAAACATGCTCATCAAAGTCTCAATTGAGGTTGAAGCTAGGCTCTTCGGGAGAAACAACAGGGTGAATTTTCTAGAGGTAGAACTAGAGAAAAGGGAAGAAGAGCTCCTTGAGAAAAGTAAGGACCTGAAGCAAGAGGAACTAATCAAACTCAGTTAAGGTGTGAGCTAAAGGATGAGAAGGAAAGAGTGCATGAGGCATACAAGAAGATAGAGATGATCATGGATGTCATTGTCTTAAAGCATCCAGAATTAACACCGCCCGCACAAAAGTATGGATCATCCTTACAATGCCTAGAGGACTTGACCTACACACTCACTATGAAGAGGTGTCCATGGCCTTATAATCCACATAATAGGTAGTGGCATGCCAAGGAAAGGACAATAAGATGAAGGTTGTGGAAATTTTTCCTCAGTACAATAAAATCCACGCCGATGTAAAAGTCCTCGCATAAGTTGCCGACGCTGCCTATGATAATTTATTGGATAAGGATAGAGTGGAAAGTATCTTATTTTCTACCCATAAATCAGAACTCAAGGATTTCCAAGAAAAGAACAAGGGGAACAAGGCTGAGTGGGACAAAATCCTAGCTGAAGTAGAAAATAAATTAGAGGCCATTGAGACCTTGTGGGGCTTAATAAAAAAACGGTTGAAGGAATTGTATCCCTAAATCACTCGGATGATGGATGAGCTTGAGGATTTGGGAAAAAAACTAGAGGATATTGTGGAAACATTGAGCGCTATGGGGGAGGAACTGATTTTTAAAGAAGTGAGTGTCCCTGGTAGGGAACCTCTATCAACGGAGTTGAGAGTGTGGTCGACACTTGGGGAAAGTTAGAAGCATAATTAGGGAAGGATTTCCCTCTCCTCCTCCAGAAATAAATTTCCCCATTCTTTCATTCTTTTCCCCATTTCTTCATTCCTTTATTCTTCCTTTCCAATCATTTGCAAATATCCCCATTCTTTATTTCTTTATTGAAGAGTGTTTCGAGGATGGAGAACAGGCATAGTGTGGGGTTATGTTGGGCCCCAAAAAAATCATCTAGGTACAAAAAGGCATGTGGGAGTGCATGACATAGTTGAAGAAGGGAACATGGGTTGAAAGTGCACGTAGGGAAGCATTCTATTAGGATTTTGTAGAACACACGGCTCGCACACGAGAAGGAAAAACAAGTTTTTACTTAGTTGCATTCAACATCCTAGGCAACACATGAGAAAATCATGACCCTTATGGATAAGGTGCCATCCTGGTAACTGTGGGATCAAAAAGGAATATTATAGGAATGCGATGGAAGGTTCTAAAAGACATCATTACAAGGAGTGGAGAGCTCGAATCTATGAATGCATGCTCTCATGGAAGACCACTTGACACTTGGTGACCAATCTATAATTTCTGGAAGGCATGGTGGTGGGTGCTAAGGTTATAAATACAAGCGCTTGGTAGAAGAAAGATATAGAAGGTAAAAGAAAAGAAAAGAAAAGGGAGGTGAAGCCCTGTAGAAAAAAATGAAGGATGTTATGGGTTAGGGATTAGGAGAGCTCTGTGAGTGATGGCACATTTAAGGGGATGGGTTTTCATTCTTCTTTGTAATATGATGAGCATAATATATCTCTGATGCATGACTTGGATTTGCATAGTTATATGAGGATCTTTTATGACCTCAAGGGATGTAATGTGGGTTATTGACTCTGTTAGTATGAATATAATGCTCTGTTATAAATCATATGTGTTCAGGAGTATAATACCTATGTATTTCCTTTTTGTATGAACCATCTCCATATGTTATTTATTATTTCTCTTTTCTACATACAATGAGATGATAACTCATTCTAAGTTCTTAAGAATGTTGTATAGTTCTTTTCTATCCTACATTTGATTATTTGTCCTAAGATGATGCATTGTCATGAAACTCACATAAAGGGACAGACTCGGCACCACATGTGCCTCGCATGAGTTCCCATCACCCATTTGGGTGATAGGTCGGCGTGCATGCGATTAGAATATTGGTCTAAGGGGTATAAAATATGAATACATTCAACAACCGTGATTCGGTGGAAGATTTCATTATATAGAGGCACCTAGAGGGCAAGAAACCCTAGGAAAACTGATAGTATTACTATCCCATAGTGCTCGAAGTGGCCGCAGAATGAAAATTATGCGTGGAGGAAACCGTAACAGAGATGACTCAGCTTTTTTCTCCACCAACCAAGTACACTCGACCACTTAATCACAAAAATGAGTTTTGAATATACCTCTTGGCTGTAAAAAAACTTTGTTAAGCTATAGGCAATATCTTGGTTAGATTTTAAGTTTAGGGTATTGTATTTAAATTTATAATATTAGGTTTTACTTCTTCAAAATATAATTTTAATATCTAATGTAGTTTGAAATATTAGATTGAAATTACATTACATTTACTCTATAAAATATCTTAGGATTTATACCTAGGGTTTTATATTGTCAAGTTGTAAGTTTTGATATCAATATAATTTCCTATGGAAAATGTTTTGAATACTTGTAAAGTAGGTTTTAGGATTCTCAATATTAAAATGAATTGAAATCTCATTCAAATTGGATTTTTATTAAATATTTTAGGCTTTTAGGTTATGAATCCAAATATTTTATATCATATATTTCTTTAAGCACTAAACACAATGTATGTAGATATTATTAAATTAAAGAATTATTTCAATGTAATTTTTATTTGAATGAAGAAGTTTTGATTTTTTTCATGGCACGTAGATATGGTGAGTTCTCTATAAAATTTAAATTTCTCCTAAAAACTTGCAAACTTTTAATTACCTCTAAAATTCCTAAAAACTTTCAATTGTCCCTGAAAACCCCGCAAAATTTCAATCACCTCAAAAACTACATATACACCTTAATAAATCTCTAATACCATATCATCACAGGAGAGTTTATTTAATTAAATATTTGATTAAATAACTATAAGATCATATAAATTAAATGTACAAATGAAAAATAATATATAATTAAATTTACTCAATAATAAAAATAAATAGCACATAGAACATGACATATAAGGTGGGGAAAACTGATGTAAACAAAACTATCTATAAAAACATTTTCCTTGTATGAATTGAGGAAACTATAGTTATGCAACACAATAAATATACACTTCTCCAAATTCATCTAGATCCCAAAAAAATCCTCTCATAAATATTCATTTATAGTTGGTTTGAAAATCATCGGATGGGTAGATTGTGGGGAAACAGCCAACAAAGGTGCGAGGGCATAGCCCCTCTTTCGTGACAAAGAAAGTGAAAATGGTTTATTGCTATTCTACCAGTAGGAACCTCTGCAAGTATTACAAGTATTATGCCTTCAAATGGTTTGGGATCTCATCCCAGTAAAGGTAGTTTCGAATGACGAACAAAAATGTGAGATGGGGGAAATGAAGGGAGGATAGATCGAAGAGAGAAAAGAAATGAATTCCAAGATAGAAAGGTCAAAAGGTTTATGTTTTGGGTTGGTAGTAAACAGAGCCAAACTTACTTGCATAAAAAATAAAGCAATACTTGATGAACAAATGAAAAAGGAAAGAAAGAATCAACATAATTGAAACACAGATCTAACTTAAAAGAGATCTAATGCACATAACACATAAATTCAGCACAAAGTCTCAATGTATGTATTAATATTTTCTTCTCATTACAAGAAAATACAAAGTATTAATACAAGTATTCCAAAGATTTATAGAAGGAGGAGGAGAAAGAGGACAAAAAGAAGCCATATTGATGAACAAATGACAAAGGCAAGAAAGAATCCAAAGAATCGAAACATAGATCTAACTTAAAAAGAGATCTAATGCACATAACACATAAATTCCACACTCTTAATGTCGTATTAATATTTTATTTTGTTACAAGAAAGTACAAATTATTTCTCTCCGAAAGAATCCAACATTTGAAACATCTAACTTAAAAGAGATCTAATGCACATAACACATAAATTACAAAGTCTCAATGTATGTATTAATATTTTCTTCGTTACAAGAAAAGTACAAAGTATTTCTCTCCTCTCATTTTTCATACAAAATCTGTAATACAACAAGTATTCCAAAGTATTTATAGAAGGAGGAGGAGAAAGAGGACAAAAAGAAGCCATCTTGATGAACAAATGACAAAGGCAAGAAAGAATCCAACAGAATGGAAACATAGATCTAACTTAAAAAGAGATCTAATGCACATAACACATAAATTCCGCACAAAGTCTTAATGTACGTATTAATATTTTATTTTGTTACAAGAAAGTACAAAGTATTTCTCTCCTCACTTCTATTTTTCATACAAAATCGTCCACCTAGAATACAACAAGTATTCCAAAGTATTTATAGAAGGAGGAGGAGAAAGAGGGAAAAAGAAGCCAACCACTTATTTACAAAATATCTAAAAGTCAAAAGTTGACTTTGGAGAAATTTTTAGGATGACAACATCTCATGGTCCAATATGGATGATGTCATCATGTGTGCCAACATGCTTTTAAATATTTTACAAAAAATGGAAAATCCATCCCGGAGGAAGCTATTCATCATCGTTTCTCGGCTCGAACTTAGCTTCTGGCTGAGGCTCATGGGAGTCGATATGACACTGTGCCCGATATTCTACAAACTTTCTGGTTATTTTTTGAAGTTCATACTAATTAGGACCTTTGAAATGGTCATGAATTACTTCACAAGTTTCTTTCTCATTTTTATCTTGTCAGGAAAATCAGCGTACTCTTCATTTGCATTGATGAAAGAGCCGATAAAGTCACGACAGGCCAAGAGGTTGTTGATAGACTCTCGATCGAAAGTGACCTCTTGCGCTGACCTTGAGAGACAATAGCCTTGAAGTGCTGAAATGTATCATATGCTTCTCTTAATTCATAGGATGCACTGAGCAGTCTAGGAGACATCTTCGAAACTACTTTCTCCATGTTGTGTAGTGCATCCAAGGCTTCTTCCTTGAATTTGTCAATTCTTTCCAGGATGAATTCCATTTGATCGACCCGGTAATCTAAAGCATGTGAGAGCTTTATAATGTGCCATGGGTGATCGATAACACCGACCTTTAACAGGTCATCAGCCAAATAGTTGACCATTGTCTAGAATGTTCCTTGCTACAACTTAGCGTTATCCAATTCCTCAGAAAGGGAGCCTACTACTGCTTATAGCTCTTTATTTCCTCAAGTTATATCTTGGTGTAGTAACGTGAACCTACCAATTATCACTTGACCATCTTGGAGGATCTTCTCAATCCAGGATGACACAGTTGTACCTTGTTCAACAATCTTTATGTATTCATCTATTTTCTCTTGGTTGGGATCTTGAACAGTGTTCTCGCAAAGTAGTTCTTTGAAGGAGCTTTTCCCATTTTCTACAAAGCTTGGAGGAGATGTTTATTCTATTCTTTGAGCACTCTCTTCTCCTTTGGCATCTTGTAGATTTTTACGAGGGGCATCTACAACCGACAAGGCTTCTCCTTGTAGGCTTTCAAATGATGTTTCCATTGTGACTTGAGTCATTGTGAATTCTGTAGGAGACAGATCTTCTTTCTTCTTTATGGGATCCGGATAGGCTATCTCCATGACCCTTTCTCCTGAGGCACTTTTTGAGAAGTGAGTTATTGCTTTTTTCTTCTTGTGTCCCTTTGTTGGAATGATGGAGAAGTCCATAGCTGCAATGGGGACTTTCCTCTTGTGTTGACTCAGGTGGTCAGAGATCCAACCAGGACTTAGGGGATCGGGATCGGAAGAAGAAGAGGAAATGGGGGTGAAAGGGGGAGCAACTATAGCGGACTCAAGGAAGAAAGTGGAAACACTTGGTGGCAGCATGGATAAAGAGTCTAATGCACTAGTGCTCACAGAGGCTTGGAGTCACTACAGGGGAAGAGAAGGACATGGAAATGGAAGGGATCTATAACATGATGGAGGAAATGTTGGAGGATAGATCCACGAGAGAGGAGAAGATGGAAGAGGAGGGAGATGGAAGGGAGTAAGATGGAGGAGAAGACACAACCAAAGGAGCGGTTGTTTGAGATGAGGAGGAGGGGAGTAGAAGAGGTAATGGTGGTCACCTCCACATAGTTGTACATGTGATAACATCCTGAGTGGATGTGTTCGTTGGAATATTTGTCACTTCTTCTCTTCCTAGGGACACTAAGTCCACTATTTGCTCTGAAGCAGAAGGAGGGCTATCAGGATATTTCTCCTACTTGCTTGACTTTCTAACTTCATCCTTTCCTTTTCCCTTTGGAAAATGATCTGGCCTGGGAGGTGCTCTTCCCAAGGGGAAGTAGTGAAATCCACTCCAAGGTAGATGAGACCATTTCATTTACACCAATGCTTGGTGCGTTGCAGCATGGGTTGGACCCTTTCTTCTATGGTCTTGGGTGCCTTGGTCCTATCGATGCTTACAAATGGCCAATCATCCCCATCCGTGTCAAGGTAAACTTGATCAATTTCCTGATATTTGGGATGATGACAACTCCATAGTGGACGATCTCTTCCAGTGCCAGCCGGGAGTGATCCTTTCACTTTATTTCAACTTTGTGGTTCACGTCTATCCATATGTCCTCGATCTCTGGGACATGGATGGGATGATCTTTGCCTTGGGGAGGTAACTCGTAGTCAAAGGTTGGCCTTTCCGGGAAATCATGCTTCAAGTTGAGAAATTCCAGCTCTACATACATCTTTGGGGCTTTACTTAGTGAGGTGCAAGTGTATCTGCCAACTGTGAGGGGGAAAGGAGTTCCCCCTTTCTTCCTTTTCATAAATTTCTCATGATATGTAATCAGCTGCCTTGACAACTCTAGAAGGATCAGCTAGGACCCTGCATACCTTGGAAGCTTTGTTGGCTCACCCAAGAAGTTGGCAGCTTTGAGATATGTGAAGGTGGGGAATTGTGTAAACAAGGCCCCCCGCTTCTTCATTGCAGTGATCACGCTTGTGCTGGTGCGACCATGTGTCATGTTTGGCCTCAATAGGCAGATGATGTAGAAGAAGGTGTCATTGATTTTGTTAAACTGGGTGATACTGTTCTCAAGCCTTAGCTCTGGGTAGTATTCATATATCTTGACCTAAGGCCATACCCCATTTTGAATCAGTCCTGGGTAATATCTCTCTGAGGCAATGACATATACGACATAGGAGTTCATATAGAACCTCCTAGTCATTAAAACTTGTTGGAGTTGTTGCAAGATAGTATCACTGATAATCTCTCCCCAACCGAAACGTTTCTCAGGAACATTCTTGCTCATGGTCTCTAAGTACTTGAGCATCCATTTGTGAAAGTGGTGGGCATCAGGAAGCCCAAATACTCTGCTGAGGAAAGTGATGGTATCACTTAGCTCCTCGAGAAGTCACTACGGTGGATGGTCTGGGGCCATTTGCTCACCACCTTTTTGTTCTTTAGGTAGACTTCGTTCATCATCTGCATACATTTGTCTTCATTATCGGTCCATGTCTTTAAGCATTCTTCAATGCTTACTGCTACATACTGGATGTGGTGAGGAATTCCCAACATGATTTCAAAGTGGTGGGTGGTGAGGTTGATAATCACCTTTCCCTCCTTATCTTCGACACATCTTGTGTCTTTATTGTAACAATAGGCCACCAACATGATGAACTCATTATTTATTGCACTTATTGGGAGTCCTGCTGCAAAGTGTAGCCCGCTACCTACTAGTTTGTCCATCCATGGGCTACCGGTAACTTGTTTGGTTCTAGCCCAAAAATCATCCATATCTATCCATCCAAGCTCTGAGTCTCTGATGTCAAGACTGCATTCTGCAAGTGATTCAAGCATCCTGACCTCTGATATTTGTATTTCATTTCTTGCTCTATCAACTTAGCTTTTCCTTTAGACTTAGTTGGCTTCTTGCTCGACAAAGACATGTGTGAGCTCGAGGATGGCTGATGTTGCTCTGCATGGAGAATCAAAGAGGTCCAACACAGAAGAGCCATGTCAGCCATCATGTTATTCATAATAACAACTTGCAGAATGGAAAAATGAGCTATTATAAGCCTTAAGGTGCAAGGCGCAGGTTTATAGCATGCTGCAGGGCTTAAACAAGATGGGTGACTTTTGAGGATGTCAACATGCAAAAATATGTGCCTGTGTTGAAGGGGGAAAGCCGTACAAAGGATTATAGAGGGGCACACTTTTTAGGAGTGTTGCATGAAAGATCTTAGTGCTAAAGAGAAAGGCGTGGGGTGTGGGTTTGCAACACACAACATGCAGTGTTGGTGTTAAGGTTCATGCGCCAGTGCCTTAGGAAAATGTGAACTGGGTGCTACTAAAGATGATGTTGCATGGTTTTACATAGTGCGCCCAAGGTGTGGTTTTGGAATGTGTTGCATAAAAGCTTAATGTGCCAAAGGGTTTATAAAGGGCACAGATTTGGGGAACACAACATCGAATGTTGATGTTGATTGGGATGCGCCTGCACCTTGAGGAGATTTGTTAAGTGCTTATACCTAGCGCAGGTTAAGAATATGTCACATATAGGGACAATGCACCTTGGTGCAACTGTGGGGTTTGTAACATGAAAGGACAACATGCCAAAGGAAAAAAGATTGCTTTTTGCATTGTCTGATCTCTTTTCCCTTTGCATGACCCTTTTCTCTCCTTTTTAATTTTTGCAAAGTGTCAAAGAGAGGGTTTGTGGGATTTATAGCAAGGTAGAGCCTTCTCAGATACAAAGGATGGTTTATTCAGAGGCGTAGAGCCTTCCCATATTTATAGATCTGGAAGGAGGGATAATGGTGTTTCAGATAGTTTAAGTTTTTTCATTTAGATTTTTAGATTTAACCTTTTTTATAACAAACCTAAAACCACCGACAACCAAGAAACAAAACCACAAACAATAGTGAGGGATAAAAACCACTTACCGGGATAAATAATGATGAAGGAATGACGTGGGATCCACAAGCATGAGAAACGACACGTGAGGCTGATGGGAAAGGCTGACAATCATAGAAGAATAACTTTTCACAATTTTTAAGTCATGAAAATGATAGGTGTGAACCGCATATATATAGGAAAATACCACATTTATTGTGCCACCAACTGCCTTTGGTGTGGTTGGTGAAGTGTCGACATGGGATACATCACGCCTTGGTGCAGATAGGAGGGTGTCGACACCACATTTCCAAATGCCTATGGCACACTTTTCAGGATGTTAACATGATTATAAATGTGCCTTTAGCACATGTTCTTTAATGTCGACATAACATTTTCAGCGCCAAGGGGAAAAGGGGCGCACATTTTTATGTGTCGACACATCAATTTTCACACCAAAGGTGCATTTCTTTGGTGCAAGCTTGAGGATGTTGACATGTCAATCTTAGCACCTTAGGGGCGCAACTTTTGTCATGTTGATATGCCTTTTAGGGTGCCAAAGGATCTTCAAAGGGGCGTACTTTTCTTGATGTTGACACAACAAGTTTTGTGCCCAGCTCAAAAGGCTGAAAAATGGCTAAGTTCTTAAAACTTGATTTTTGGAAGGGGAATTTTAAGCCATTTTGAATGTTAGTAGACCTTTTCAGGGGACCAGAATGAAATTTTGGTATGGTTATCTGCAAAATTGCCCTTGTCAATTTTACAAGATAACAACTGGCTCTTGTCTGGGACTATCTTTGAGTGAAACTTAAGGGTAGAGAATCCCAATCTTCATGTGCCTATTCATCGGGTTAAAAAGAGTTGAAAACAAGGGCTAACAAAAGGAAAGAAAGGAAACACACAACAAACAAGAAGCAAACACACGACAAAAGCAATTTGTACAAAGAAGAGAGCAAGCTCTACTTCCTGAAGATCTTTAGGTGTTTCCCGCTATAGGGAAGTGGGAGCTCAATTTTGTCTAGATATGAGAGATAGAAACTATTCTCCCGTTGAGCTGTTTGATCTGAAATGGCCCTCTCCAAAGAGAGTCAAATTTCCCATGCATGCCTTTTGGTTCTCTTCATTTATCCCATAGAAGGACAAAATCTCCTACCTAGAAATCTCTTTGCTTGGCTTTCTTGTCGAACAACCTTTTAACTTGATTTTGATGCTCGGTGATCTTTTTGACCACCTTCACTCACTTTTCTTCAAGTTCCGTTAGGTACATAATTCTCTTTTCAAGGAATTCTGAAAAGTTTCATCTTCGATTGCTCATGCCAAGCGCAGAGCGGGAAGTTCCATGGAGATAGGGATCTCAGCATCAATCCCGTACAATACTTGAAAAGGTGACATACCGAGGGACCTCTTCGGAGTGATACGATCTACCCACAAAGCATCATATAATGACTTGTGCCAGGATCGTTGGTTTTCATCAACCAGCTTCTGTATGATGGTTACTAGGTTCTTATTGCTAGATTCTACCTGACCATTTCCCTGAGGATAGTAATCAGAGGCATGAGCCAAAGTTATTCCGTATCCATAGAAAAAACCAATGAATTCCCATGAAGAGAAGTTGGAAGCGTTGTCAGCAATGACTTTGTGTGGAATGCCAAATCTCACGATGATATTTTCCTTGATGAAGTTAAACAACTTCAGAAGTGGCATGTTTGACAGGTATGGCCTCCACCCATTTGGTGAAGTAATCTGTTGCTGTCAGGACATAACTATGTCCGAAAATCAATTGAGGATTGAGTGCTCCAATGAAATCAATTCCCCACTACCTGAATGGTTCATCAATAATGACGGGCCTGAGGGGAAATGCAGCCAATTTTGGTTTGCCAACAAACTGTTGGCAGAGTTCACATTTCGCTACCCAGGTGGCTGCATCCTGAAATAGTGTTGGCCAATAGTACCTGGCCTGAATGATCTTATGTGTTGTGACAGAAGAGGAGAAATGACCACCGCAGGCTAAGTCATGAAATCTTTCTAGTAATTTTACCTGTTGTGGCTTATCAACACATCGTAGGAAGATGCCATCAATTCTCGCTGCTGTACAACCCGTCATCCCAAATGACATACCTTTCCACCCTAAGCTTCACCGTCCACTTCTCCTTTGTAGTTAGATGAGTTGGGAACTCTCCATAGGTGAGAAAGAAAGCGATGTCAAAATACCATTCATCATTAGTCGCGACAAAAACAGAACCATGGGTAAAGAATCCACTTTCTCCAGTTTACTTTGTTCTTCATCAACCTGAGCAGCTTGCTCCTCAGGTGCTTCTGGGTCTTTATTTTCAGCCATAAGCTGACATAGGCCCTTACCTCTTACCAACTTGGTTGGTTTGATGTCTAAATCATACTCTTGGACCTTTGCGATCCAATTCCCTCGTAAGCTTCCTAACTCCTGTTGAGTCAAGATAGACTTAACTACCGTGTCTGGAACCAACACTACTGTATGAGAATTTAGTATGTAGTAATGGAAACTTTTGACTGCTTTTACTACGGAAAAGGCATGCTTTTCTAGTTGAGACATCTTTAGTTCATGAGGTTTGAGAGGAGAGCTCATGAAAGCGATCGGGGATTCAACATCCTCAGAATTCTTCTGCATTAAGATAGCTGATACAGTATGCGCAGACGCATAATTGTACATAATGAAATCTTTGGAGAAGTCAGGACATACCAGGACAGGTGCATGAGCAACGGAGGCTTTTATATCCTCGAATGACGTCTTGCCTTCTTCACTCCACCGGAATGTTTGTGACCCTTTCATCATATTTGATATATGATGAGTCTTTTTAGTGAAATCGGGAACAAAGCGTCTGAGAAAATTCACCTTTCCAAAGAAAGAGTGAACACCGGTCTTGCTTGTGGGCAAGGTAAGGCTCTGAATAGCCTTGAATCTTTCAACATCTATCTTTGTTCCTTCTTTGCTAATGATGTGTCCCAACAATTTTCCTTCGGTGACCCCAAAACTGACTTCTTAGGGTTTAGAGAAATTTTATGTTCTTGGCATCTAATCAAGACTTGCTCCAAATGATCACAGTGATCACTTCATTTTTTAGAGAACATGGTTAAGTCATCTAGGTATACTATGATGACCTTTCCCATCATACCTTTGAACACGAAGTCCATCGCATGTTGAAAGGTGGCACCGCATTGGTTAAACCAAACGACATCCTGCTATAGGTGAAGGTGCCCCAAGGAGTGGTGAATGTTGTTTTGAATTGGTCTTCAGTGTGACCTCAATCTGATTATAGCCCAAAAACCATCAAGCATGGACAACATCTTTGAACCGGTTACTACCTATAGAACTTGATCCATTATGGGCAAAGTGGATAGTTTTCCTTTAAGGATGCCTAGTTCAGGTTGTGAAAGTCTACGCATATGCGTATTTTCCATTCTTCTTGCACAGTACAATATTAGCAACCCAGGTACTATGATGAATTGGAAAAATGATTCTTGCATCCAACATTTTCTGAATTTCAGCCTGGATGGTACCTAAGATTTTGGGGTTGTAGTGCCTCTACTTTTGACGGAAAGGCTTAACATCGTCTTTGAGTGGGATGTCATGTTGAATGTCCTTAGGCTTAAATGACTTCAGATCAGCATAAGACCATGCCAATACATCCATATATCTTTTCAAAATTTGAAAAAATTATACTTTTCCTTGGGTGTACAACACTTCCTGATGTTCACAGACTGAGGATCATCTGCAGTACCCAAATTGATAGATTCGGTTTCTGGAGAAGATTCAAGGTTATCCTGTCACTATTTCTTGACAAAACAATCATGCTTATCAAATAATCATTCTAGGGAAACTAAACCTTTCAGAATCTTATTTCCCTTGAGCTGACATATGCCCCCGACTTTCCACCGATTCTCATGCTTAGCCACAGAGACTCACGACACACAGAAGTTGATCCATCAAAATGGAGCTCTTTGAAATTTTGGTTTTCCAGAAAAGTGATAAGCTGATTATCATCATTGAATACCTACCAGTGTTGTGAATTATCTGGCACACTTGGGTGGAAAACTACCTCAATGGTATATGTGTTTGTCTTTAACCCTGGGTGAGGGAGCATGAGAGAGGCCGAGACAGCCAAAGAATCAACCATGTCATTCTGAGCTCATGGAACTACTTTGATTGAGAAAGCATCAAATTCCTTGATGTTATCCCACATGGTGTTGCGGTAGTGTCTGAGCCTATCGTTCTTTACTTGGTATACCCCTTTCACTTGATTGACGATTAGCTCAGCATCACCCTGTACTCTCAAATTCTTAATTCCTTTTTCCTTTGTAGCTTGCATGCCAAGTAGAAAATATTTGTACTTAGTAGTGTTGTTTGTATTGAAAAACTGCAATTTGAAAGAAAGAGGGAAAATCTCCATCTCATGAGATATCGAAGAAAAGCCCCAAAGATCGCACCCACTTGTTGCACAACTTCCGTCAAACTACAATGTCCATATCTTGTTGAGTTCCTCCTCTTAGATGAGAACTTATATTTTATCGAAGTTAGTAGATAAGATATAGTTCCCCATCCCTGATGATTCAAAGAGAATCTGGGCCTTGGGGTCGTCAGAGTTGGTGACCAGATATTTCTTTTGTGATTCAAGCTCCAACGTCTGCATCACTCCTTTGACAGGATTTTGACTTTGGACCAGTCCATATGGATTTCTCCACCAACTTCCTTACAAAAACTCCTCCCTAGTAATATTCCATACGCCGTTGGAATATCAGCCATGAGAATAGTCATTTTAACTCTTTTCTCCGGGAATGCTGCGAATGTGAACTGTGCATCCTTGATCTGACCTATTAATGGTACCTACTTGGTTTCCATGGAGTAAAACCTGCCGAAAGGTTTAGTGAGTGTGATGCCCAAAGCATGGGTGACCTTTGCTTTGCGGCATGACATTTTCGGATGCTCCATAATCAATTATGCGATTACTTAGCTTGTGACCATTAATTAGGAGAGATAGATGAAAAGGTTAAATTTTACCCGATGCGGAAGTTGAGGCAACATTTATGCGGGATGCAGAGGGAGTGGAAACAATTCCTTTTGGAGAAATGGGATGAGAAATGGTAGCTTGACTTTGAATATACTTTGTTAATCTAACAAGCTGCTCGGGGTTAGACTGAAGGTACTCAGCTTCAGACATTTGGATCTTGGTCCTTTTGGCATGATCGACTATATCAAATGCGACCAAAGGTTGCACTGACGAAGGAATGAGTCCTTCATTCCACAATGGTAGAGGAGTGGTACTGGTATTTATGGTAATGGAGGGAGGTTGATTCAGAGGAGAAACAAGAGGAAAATATTTCTTTACAAAATTCTTAATAGGAGGTTGAGTAGGAAGGGGATTACCTCTTTTAGTGATGGTTGGAGGCATATTTAATACAGTCTTTTCCTTTTGTATTTTAGCAGCAACTTTTACTTCTTTTCCTTGTGAGTGGGTGAAAATAGCATATGACTGTCTACTTGCATACCCTTGGGTACCTTCCTCTTCATCAGATTCCTCATCTTCAAATTCCATATACCCGATTATAGAGTCACCAGTCGGTTCACCGACATCTTGATCATCTTCACCTTGCGATAAAGGTTCTTCATAATTTTACTCATCTTCTTAAATCTTGACCAAGGCATTAACTGGAGGGGCCTCAAGTGCTAACCTTAGAGTAGCAACAAGAAAACGCAGCCTTTGGGGGGCATTTTTGGGAGTGAAGTTCCTCGGTGGGATATCCCGGTACGGAGTGCTAGACGAAGCTTGAGTTAATTGCTTCTTCAATGCGAGAAAATCATTTGCCATATTTTGGAATGCTGGATCTAATGAGGTGGCTTGAGAAGGAACCGAAGCCTTTGATTAGATAGCTCTCATTTTAACTCACCAGATATAAGTAGGTTGTCGTCTATCTGAATGGTCATAGCTTGAGCAAGAACCAAGGTGACAATTTGTTCCCGCAAAAGTAAAATACTTACCCTTGAACTCATGGCATTCATAAAGAAACACTTTTGATTCTCTGGTGTTGGCAACATGATGGTGGCACATGGTTGATAAGTGAATTAAAATAGATGATAAAATCACGCATGGTTTCATTGGCATCCTTCTTCAAATGAGTGATCTTTGACAGTAACCCAAATGCATCTTCTGAAGGCTTATACATATCTTCAAATGCAGCTCGTAATGTGGCCCAACTAGTGATGGATCCGACGGTAAATGTTGAAGCCATTTCGATGCGAGCCCTTACAAGGTCTCGAAAAAGATACGTACAAATACATATTCGTGAGTCACGTCACGCTCTAGAATACTGCATGACATAATAAATGCAGCAATATGTGCATCTGTGCTTTGATTTCCACTCCCATCAAATTTTGGGAAATTCTTGCAATTTCGTGAGGGAGGGTGTGAACTGGATGCGGCAGTGCAAGAGGGCCCATGACATTTCCCCATGGTACTGCCATTTGAAATGCGGGGAAAAGAACACGAGCAGGGAGTGTGGTTCTGCTTAAGAAAAGAGCACTGCAGATAGATGTCGAAGCACCTTGTGAAACCTGGCTCTTTCGTGGAGGTGAGACACTTCTTGCTAATCGATCCACCGAACTTAATGACATGAATCGCACTGGTGTGATACTAAAATTGTGCCTTTGAAGTAGATCAAAGATTGGATCAACTTCTCCATGAGCCCTTCTAATACGAGTAAATTGTTCACCCACCAGTGTATCCATTCAGATCTACGATAATTTAGAATAGATCTACAACAATATTTTTGTTTGTAATTGCTGATTTTTTGATTTTTTTGGCAAAATCAATAACATGTACTTTTTTAATATTTAAAATTTACCCTCTTTAATAACAACCGATTGTGGTTTTTTGACACAGATTAGCAAGGATAAAATATGGGTTATTTAGAAAGCTGATTTTCGGATCTTCGAATTGAATTTTATAAGGTTTTGAAAAATATCAGAAAATTTCAGGTTCTCAGATCTACAGAAATATACAATTTTTTTGTAAAAACTCAGCGAACTAAAAGCTCCTATTTGGTCCAGATCTATGGATTTTCCTAAGGAAATTTTTGATTTCGATCACTTCTGCAAAAAAAAAAAAAATTTAACAAAGGGTTAAAATTGAAATCTGGTAGTGATTTTCATAGTTTTTAAATTATTTCCTTAGCTCGATCCCCAACGGAGTTGCCAAAAACTGTTGGTTTGAAAATATGTCGGATGGGTAGATCATGGGGAAACAAGCCAACAGTGTGTAGGGCATAGCCCCTCTTTGAGACAACAAAGTGAAACTAGTTTATTGTTATTCTATCAGTGGGAACCTGTGCAAGTCTTACAGTATTCTGCCTTCAGGGGGTTTGGGATCTCATCCCAATAGAGGTAGTTTCAAATGACAAATAGAAATGTGAGAGGGGGGGAACGGAGGGAGGATAGATTTGAAGAGAGAAAAGAAATGAATTCCAAGATAGAAAGGTCGAAAGTTTATTCTTTGGGTTGGTAGTAAATAGAGCCAAACTTACTTGCATAAACAAATAAATCAATACTTTGATACAAAAATGAAAAAGGCAAGAAATAATCCAATGTAATTGAAACACAAATCTAACTAAAGAGAGATCTAATGAACATAAAACATAAATTCAGCACAAAGTCTCAATGTATGTATTAATATTTTCTTTTTAACAAGAAAGTACAAAGTCTTTCTCTCCTCACTTCTATTTTTCATACAAAATTGTCCACCTAGAATACAACAAGTATTCCAGTATTTATAGGAGGAAGAGAAAGAGGACAAAAAGAAGCCATACTTATGAACAAATGACAAAGGCAAGAAAGAATCCAACATAATAGAAACATAGATCTAACTTAAGAGAGATCTAATGCACATAACACATAAATTCACCACAAAGTCTCAATGTATGTATTACTATTTTCTTCTGTTAGAAGAAAGTGCAAAGTCTTTTCTCCTCACTTCTATTTTTCATATAAAACTATCCACCAGAATACAACAAGTATTCCAGTATTTATAGAAGGAGGAGGAGAAAGAGGACAAAAAGAAGTCAACCACTTATTTACAAAATATCTACAAAATATCTAAAAGTCAAAAGTTGACTTTGGGGTAATTTTAGGATGGCAACATCTCATGGTGCAACATGGATGACGTCATCACGTGTGCCAACATGCTTTTAAATATTTTACAAAAAATGGAAAATCCATCCCGGAGGAAGCTATTCATCGTCGTCTCTCGGCTCGAACTTAGCTTCTGGTTGAGGCTCAAGAGAGTCGATATGACACTATGCCCGATATTTTACAAACTTGTTGGTTATTTTTAAAGTTGATATCTTGATCAAGACCTTTGAAATGGTCGTGAATTACTTTGCAAGTTTATTTCTCATTTGTTAGCTTGTCGGGAAAATCAGCATACTCTTCATTTGCATTAATCAAAGAGCCGATAAAGTCACGGCAGGCCAAGAGGTTGTTGATAGACTCTCGATAGAAAGTGACCTCTTGCACTTAACTTGAGAGACAATAGCCTTGAAGTGCTGAAATGTATCATCTTCTTCTCTTAATTCATAGGATGCACTGAGAAGTCTAGGAGACATCTTCGAAACTACTTTCTTCATGTTGTGTAGTGCATCCAAGGCTTCTTCCTTGAATTTTTTGATTCTTTCAGAATGAATTCCATTCGATCGACCTAGTAATCTAAAGTTGTGAGAGCTTTATAATGTGTTCGTGGGTGATCAATAACACCGACCTTTAATAGGTCTTGACCATGTCGTGAATGTTCCTTCGCAACTTAGCGTTATCAATTCCTCGTAAAGGAGCCTACTACTACTTGTAGCTCCTTATTTCCTCTTTATTTACTACATATCATTGATCCATGGAAACTTCATGCTTCAAATATTCTCTCGGGTGATAGAGATTCAACAATACCTCTCACCTTTTCTCATTCAATCTTCATTACTTCTAGGAGATTATAAAAAAAAGTACACTAGATTATTTTATGAAGTTGCATTTATTAAAGCTTACAGATAATATCTCTTTGGTAAAACATTTCAACACTTATCTCAAATTCTCCAACCTGTTCTTCCTTTATTCTACTAAAAGCCAAAATGCCATTCAAATACATAAGACAAAATTTCCCATAAAAAGTTTCAACACTTTACTCATTATTCTCATGAATGTATGAATTAGCTTTAAAAACAATAAGCTTCACCACTCATATAACCATGTTGTGATTTTAACATGGTATTCCAATAATTTCCTCCTTTATCTTGATTTAATGATAGCCAATATCGATATCAATATTTCGAATTATCACTCTTCACTCTAATATTCCAACATCAAGTCATCCATGAGAAATAATGGAAATTTTGATTTCATAGTTATCTTGTTGATTTCTATAAAATCAGTGCACATGTGTCATATTCCTCCTTTAATTTTGCATCAACACTATAGGTATTGTGTATAACATTATAATTCTTTATCAACCCCTTTTATAATAGATATTTAACTTACCTCTTCACCACCTCATTCTCTTAAGGTGTCATTCTATACATTTTATTTTGGAAAAATGAAGCTTATAAGCAGGTACATTCAATATATTATACTCAACATAGGTGATGTAGACATTAAAATTTAGTAACTTATCCTTTAACCATGACAAAATTGGTTATTTTTCCATTCTAAGACAAATGTGTACAATTTAAGTCCAATAAGTTGATATCTCTAGCTATATTCGACTTTCTCATCTCCACACTCTATTGTTTTATTAACACAATAATTATTAATTAAGAAAAATAGTAATTTATCTCTATGTATCATTCTAAAACTTTTTATTTTGCATCACAATATTCCAATCCAAAATTTTACAATTTGGTCATTATAAGTCATACAAACTTCACCAAATTTTATGTCTTTCCCCTTTGCATCTCTACACTTTGGTTTCAATTGGAATATGTTAAGTGTTTTGTTTGATATTCCCAAGGTTGGTCCTATCATAATATTTAAACTACATAATGTTATATAAGCAATTCAATATCAATTTATTACTCACCTGACACTTTCATAAGGTCCTATTGAAAATATAAATCCAAATGCACTCAAGGCTCTCTTATATCTTCCTAAATCAATTGCAAAACATTTAGAGAAGTCACTACTATATGGTTGAAGCACTCAACTAGGTCAAATAGTCTATCTTCCTCCATTTTCAAGTATGCAAAGGTCCTAGAGTCATGTCTTAGCAAGAGAAAATTTATTCTAAGGGGAAAACAATTTTAGTCATGCATTTAAAGCACACTACATTACACTACTTTTATTTCTAGGATGCACTATTAATTCTCTACCAGCTACTTACTTAGGGTTACCTTTAAGTACTGGCAAGATTTCAGTGGAGGTATGGAATGATCTTATTAAGAGATTTCAAAGAAATTTGGCTGGATGGAAAGGAGCCGTTCTTTCAAGTGCAGGTAAGTGTCTTTTGGTTAAAAGCATGCTTCAAAACTTGCCTATTTACATACTGTCAATGTTCAGCATGCCTACAACTGTGATGAATAGTATTGAGAAGATTCAAAAACACTTTCTGTGGCACGGTACTGAGGACAGATTCAGATATCATCTTGTGGCTTGGGAACAAGTTTGTAAACCTAAGAGACTAGGGGGGTTAGAAATCAAAGATATCAAACATATGAGTACCGCCCTTCGCAAAATTAGGATGGAGGCTTATAAAAGAGCACGAGACTTGGACAGAGCTGATTAAGATCAAATATCTTTCAAATCAAAACAAGATTTCCTTCATTTATGATCAGTCCCTTCCGAGAGGTTCTATTTTCTGAACAACCTTCGCAGCAGCACACATTTCTCTCAAAGTGCAGTGGAAGCTTGGAGATGGGAAAAACATAAACTTCTGGACTGATAAGTGGACGGATTCTAACTAGATTTCTGCTTATGATCATATTAAAGACAGATTAATTGCAAAGTATGGACACAAAATCCAGGGATACATTGAGAGGGATGGAAACAAAAGAAAATGGAAGCAGCTAAAAGTGGAGAATGATAATATTCAGGCTGATATTATATCTCTCCAGAATCAACTTTCCCTAATCCATATAAGTAATCAAAATCTTAAGGATGAGCTCATCTGGAAAGATTCTTTTGATGGGGAATACACTATTAAATCAGGATATAATTCTTTCTTTGCATCCATGGAAAGCGAAATTAAGTGGCACAAGTTGTGGATGCCGGAGCTAACCCCTAGAGTGAACTTATTTTGGTGGCTAATTATTAATGGCAAGATCCTAACTAATGACAACCTCATCAAGAAGGGATTCATCATGCCAAATAGATGTTGCATGTGTCAGCAAGAGGCTAAAGATATAAAGCATTTATTCCTTCATTGTGAGATTGCTTCCAAAATTTGGCAGCTTGTTTTTACAAAATTTAATCTGAGATGGATTTTTCCCCTTACCTGCCTTCAGGCTTGGGAGCAATGGAGCTCTCTGTTTAAACATTGCATGGTGAAAAGGCTATGGCAACTGGTTCTGCCCCACACTATGTGGAGAATCTGGAAGGCCCGTAATGATAGTATTTTCAGAAATAATAGACAGGCTTGTAACAAAGTATATAAGGAAATTATCATTGTTGTGTAAGATAATATTGCTAGATTTAAACCCCCTAAAAATAGACTCTACCTAGGAGAATGAAGAATGCATTCTGACTGAATGGAATATTGCCACTATCAATAGAAATAACAATGGTACTGACAGAAACACAGTCCGATGGATTAAACCCCCCACTGATTGGCACAAGTTAAATTTTGATGGGGCCTCTAAGGGAAATCCGGGTGACTCTGGAGGAGGGGGAATCATCAGGGATCAAAGAGGCTGTTATGTTGCTACTTTTTCTGGGAGAATGGGTAGACAGACTAATCATTATTCCGAAGCCATGGCGGCTCTTTGGGGTATTAGACTTGCCAGAGATTGTAATATTCCAAATATCATAATTGAAGGTGATTCTCTAAATATTATCAATCTTCTGAATAAAAAGCAACACCCCAGCTAGTCTATCAGGGATTATATTGAGGAAGCTATTGATATATGCAAAAGATTTGAAAAGGTCCAAATCACCCACACCTACCGGGAAGGAAATAGGGTCGCTGACAGTTTGGCTAACTTCGGTGTTAATAATCCCTTTCAAACTTGGATTGGGGGGGACGTTCTGCCCGCTCATGTCAATAAAGCCATTATCATTGATCTACATGGCAGTGAAAATCATAACTAATGGCTGTATTTTTATGCTACTTTGTGCGAGATCCCCAAGTACATGATGATGACATCACAAAAGATTTAGATGATTGTTGTGATCTGTGCAGGCTGGACTGTCATCATTTCTTGGCATAGGAGGAAAGCCGAGGAGTGGGGCAATAATAACAAGTGTAGCATAATAATTAAACCGGATTTCACAGAAGGAAAGATTCAAATACCAAAATAAAAGTTTGGCCTATCCACACATTGGTAGCTATTTTAGCAATGAGAACAAGAAAAGGAGCAGAGGAAACATGGTGGGGCTGCCATGCAAAACCGAACCGACCCACAATCCTGAGTGGAAAGAGAACATGGAGCTTTGGGATTACCTACAAATCGGGGGCCTGTCTAATTTCATTGAAAGGATCCAAGGCTTTGACCAAGACATCTCTATCAAATTCACCTAGGGTTGGAAGAATATAATAGTCAAATATAGTAACATGAAAATGGAAATCACGGAAGATCTCATAGCTCAGATCACGGGCCTCATCCTGGAAGGCACAAAATTCTTCAATAAGAAGGTAGACAGGGAGGTGGAAACCAAGAAATTTCTAGAAGAGGGGGAGAATCTTGAGTTTGTGACTATTGGCCTCAAGGTGGCGTCGATCCCTAAACCTTTTGATGAACTGGCCAAAATGGTGGTAAGGTATGTTACCCTTGAAGGAAGATATGTGACTATACCTCAAAAGCATCTGATTTTTTTGTAGAAATAACATTATCATCTTTCCTCACTATTTGATTAACTCTCTGGAGAAATTTATAAGGGAAGTTCAAAGCCACTCTAGGGCTGTCCCTTTGCACTAGGGCCTTATCCTCTTGATTCACCGCCATTTCTCCAGCTGCCCTCCCGTGAATCCTATCCCACCTCCCTCCTCCATACCTCCACTTGCCCATATGTGCTCCCACTCCCCCCTGCTAAAAAGAAAGAATGAAGATGTTGTCTCCAGCAAGAAAAGCAAGAGCCTTAAAGCTAAAATCCCCGCTTCCCAACGAGCCACAAAGACTTGGAACTAGTGAAAAGCTCCTGCATATTAGCAAGCATGTGGAGGAGCCCAAAGAGGAGGAATTGCTAGATAAGGTGGACAGATTAGAAAAGGAGATACAAGAGCTCAAAGGGGCTATAAAAAACATGGAAAGAGCTAAGGGTAAAAGGATCCTTCAAAGTGAGGAGGAAGAGGGGGTTATTGGGGAAGTCTTCAAGAAACTACAGTCCTTAGATGGAAGATTGGGGAATGCTAAAAGCTGAAATGACTGCATATTGTCTACCCTCAAAAGCATTTATAATTTCATTGAACAACATGTCCATAGTGTTTGCAGTTTAAGTGGGATTAATGAGGACATATGGGGCCCTAAAGAGAAAAGGGACATTTCAATTTCCCAAGAATATTTGCAAGACTCCTCTCAAGCCACTGCCATTACCTTCTTCATGTCACTGCAGAAAGCTATCAAGACCAAATTTGTGAGCCATCAAGTAACGGGCTGTTGTGATGCTATATTTTTGGCTGCGATGTGGTGTCATCTATGATTCTGGAGCTATTTTTGGTAGAGCTCTTCATGTTGTTTCTCTTTTTGTTTCTTTTTGATCTTGCCTTCTTTTCCGGATCTTTGTATGTTTAGATCTTTTTTCTCCTATATTGTAATATTTGGCTATTGAGCCTTCCTTGTTTGAATTTTTTTCCCTTCTCTGGGATGCTTCTCTCATGTTTACTCTCGGCTTTTGAGCCCTTTTGTATACGGTGGTGTAGTCCCTTCAAAACTATTTGGCCTTAATAAAAAAAAATCCAACTTGGATATATTTTGTATATTTGTGCAATCCCAATGTATGTTATTAATTCATATAAGAAAAATTTAATAATATGTAATGATATTTATGCATGGGTAGATAATGTGAAGAGCCACTTTCTTTAAGGAAAGGAAGAAGAAGGGACTTGTAAGTAAAATATCATATGATATTATATAAAGCTATGTAAATGCATTGCATGGAAGGTTAATGTATATTTGAATTGGTCTTGAATCCATATATTTCTATTCTAAGTTCATGTTTGAGTTTTGAATTAGTATTATGAATTCTAGGTTAATACTTATATTCTTGTCTATTGTCTCCAAGCTTCGTTAAATGATGTCAACTATGAAGCTATTTTTTACTTAGAATTTAGCTATGCTATATTTTTAAAAAATTTACACTATTTAATTAGATTAATGTGAATTTATCCTATAATATAAGATATTGCATGTCTTGATTTTGTGATGTAGGGAACTCTATTAAAAATGTTTTGTTTCTAAGATCTAAAAATATTAAGATGGTTTCTTGCAGGTATGTGGAATGATGATTGTAAAATAATATGTAATGTTTTATGGAAGATGAAAATACTATGACGGTTATTCCTTCCAAAATAATGAGGTTAGCTCATATATATGGAGACACTTATGAATTTATTTTATGCAAGCTTCCAAAATAGTTACCCTCATGGTGATTCAAAAAAATATGAATAATGTTATTAAAATCAAAGCAATGACTGCTATAAATGAAATACAATGAAATATAAATGCTAGGCAATTTATTTGATTTTAATTATGAAAGGAAATAAGAGAGATAAGACACTTACCTTGATTTCACTCTTCCCGAATTATTCTTGGGCTGAATAATGCGATGAAATATAATTATAGACTATCGTAATGAACCTAAAAAAAAATGCAGAGGAGGTGGAAATGCCTAGACATGGGCACCCGGGAAAGTACAAGGGTTCTTGTGGGCACCCAAAACCTCTATGGGGGCACTAGAGTCTATAAAAAGGTCAAAACCTAGTTACGAAACATTCCCTTGGGTTTCAAACTTGTTCATTTTTAGTTTCTGTATGTCACACTTGGATCACGAGGTACTGTAAACCTACACACAAATATCCTCCTACAAAACCCTCAAAAAGACATCAAATCCTAAAAAGGAAAGATGTAAAATGAGGGGTCATACTATCCTTAGTTTTGATCGAACTTACAACTTAACATTGTACTACATCTCAAACCTAATGTAGTTCTATGTGGTTATATGTGAAATAGTGCTCCTAGGTTTCCCTCATGCCAATGACACCAAGATAACAGGATTAGATACATAAAATTTAAATGTGTGGATAGAATAAAATGAACTCCCTAACTATGAAGTATGTATGCGAGTAATGGGCCCAAATATAGTCCCTTGAGATATGTAGATAGATAGCCCTTGATAATAATTACTGCCATTATAATGATATATATGTTGTGTTTATATAGGGATGTATTTCTTGAATTTCAACACTATTTACCCAACATGCCGATTAGTGCCTTAGGATATGAGTGGAAAACCTGAAAATACCAACCTCAACTATCAAATTTAAGATCAAACATAAATGGGGCATGAGTACCTAGGATGGACGGGAGTGACTTGGCACTAGTGTCCACTCCGGGTGCTAGTTTCTAGTCCGAGGAGCTAGTGTCCAGAGACAAATGATGACAAATGAGTGGATACTAACTTACAGGGATCCCTATGATCTTACTAGAACTGGGTGTATGATTGAGAAGTGTGAAAGATAAAATAAATGAAACAAGTAAGACAAATAAGCAGTGGGCCATCGGTGAATACTTTTCTTAGGAAAGATTCATATCTAAAACAACATACTTGGTGGTATAGTAAATAGTAGTAAGTGTGTGATTTTTGTCTATACATGGTTATTTTAACTAGAATATTACTATTTAGTATGAAGAGGGAGAAGAATAGGAATGGATAAATGAAAATATAGAAAAAATATGTAAATTTGAAACTCAATGGACCCAAGATGTAGACTATTGGATGAAAACCACTATTGTGAGTATTCAATTAAAATTTTTGTACATAATTTTTGTTCATTTGATTCTTCCAAATCATGTTTGGTTTCTATATTGCAAGGAATGTTTTAAAAGAAATTAAAGATGTGGGAATTTGCTACGAGGATCGCTAAGTGAGATTAATGATTTTGATATTGAGTGATTGGAAATTTAGATTTTATCACTAATGGAGATGTGTTGGGGTAAGGAGTGAGTAGTTCCTAGCCTAAGTTTCTATGTGTGATAAACTAAGGATTTAGGTGTCCCATTTCTAGAGGAATAGTGTAGGGAGAGAGGTCTAGTTTCTTGTCCAACTTAAACTACATCCTCAAAAGGTATAGCCACTACATATTGGGAAAGACTATATTTTGTTCATTGGGATCCATTTTGATTTATTTCGATCAAATATGAATAACCCATATAGGAGTAGTATAGGAAATGCAATGATGTCTCATTACCCCCACTCCAAGGGTGTCTCCACAATGTGTATGAGATGGCTTCCATATTTACATCATCCGGAAGCAAGAGAAAATGTAGAATAACTTCCCATGTTAAGCCATATGGGAAAGTGGTGATATAACTCCCAAGGTAGGTCATTCGAGAGGATAAATATGTTATTTTTGTTGATTTATTGATGTGATTTCAAATAGTGAAATATTCGTGTTGTTGATATTTGAATGTGTGTAATTTATTGATTAATTACTCATGGAGATATTTTGTGCTTGTTTCCCCATTAGGTAATTAGGGGGAATCGCTAGAAAGTGGTGTGAAATATCACGTAATGTGTGAGGGGATTATAGGATGTCTCAATTATATTCCCTCTTTCGGGGAAAGGCGGAGTGATGATGAGAACTAACGCTGAGCCAAAAGTAAATGTGTGATGATGTAATAGTGAATGCATGATAGGTATCACAAAAGTGTGTGTATATCGAGTTGAAACAATGTCAAGGAGGAATATAATGTTTATTAAATATGTATGATAAGATAGTAGTCAAAATTCTAAAAAAATGAGGTAAACAAGACAAGAGTTAAAGTAGGGATGCTCCATATATGATTGAAATTGTGCGATGTGTATTAGTTTGGAGGATAAGTGTAAATAATGATGATAATGTGGTAGGTGAAAAAAGTTACTATAAATAGTAATATGAAAAAGTGAATAGGCAACTCATTTGATTATTACGCGAGTGTGATTTTGAGCTCTAGGTGTGTGAAGATTCCTTAAGTAAGAGCATCATGATTGAGTCATTTCGAGACAATGATGACAGTTGTGGCATCAAGTACTATAGTTGAGCTAGTAATTGTGATTTTTGTTAAAATTACATTGAAATTAGCTATTTTTGGCAAAATTTGGTAAAAAAATCAATTGATTTTCTAGTTGCTTTAGACCTAGGCAAGAGAGGTGAAGGTGGTAATGACCTTCAAGAAACTAGTGCTTGAGAATAGGTGCTAGTGATCTATTTTGGGGTGCCCGATTCATGCTTCGGCGTTGGTGACCCAAATGGATAGGGTTGATCCCTAAGTTTTGTAAATGTGAAAATTAACACTTGTTGATGTTATTGGTAGGTGTATTGGCATATATATGAGATGTTAATGTTTTTTTTGTTGTCGTTTTGTGGTGTGTAAAGGGATATTCATTCACAAGAGTTCTGTGGTGGCTGCCATTTGAGCACATTGTTAGGATTGGGTTCATCTAATGATAAGTAGGATGTATTGGGACCGTGTCATCCTACAACACATAATGAGGATGGGGATGTGGCCCATAATATGCGATGATGACCACACTTTTTGAGAGATGGTGTGTATATACTTACTCATTTTGGCTGCCTATGGGTGAAAAAAAAAAAGTGACTTTGGAGGACATATATCTCATATTGTGCTTACATATTATTAGTGAGAGGGTTCAAGTGATGGCTATATATGATTCTCGAGAGACATGATGAGGGTCTGCTAGGCATTACTTTACTTGGGACTTGAGTTAATTTTGAGGTCCACATTTTTCCGGATATGATATCGAGGTCAAGGGTTCCACAATTGTGGAAGCTCATTGTTGTTGTGATTTCTACGTAGATTACAATGGAGGGAGGTGGGTTAGGCATCTTGTATAAGATGCATGACATTTATCATCATATAAAGGAGGATGGGATGAGATATGCTTAGGCATGATGTTTATTGGCCCACTTGTATAGGGATTTGTATAAATTTATGTAGGATAAGTAAAGGGTGGGATTTCATATCCCGCATTGCTACATGTATGGGCCTACAAGAATTTTTGATATTGAGGCAGATTGGTGGACCACGTGTAGAATGGGTGAGGCTAGTTATATTTGCTAGGATATGGGTAGGTGTTCATAGTAGTTAGATGGATATGGATACCTATAGATCAATGTTATATCGTATGGATCCATAGGCTATGACATGGAGACCATACCGAGACTATGGAGGATTTCTAGAAGATGTACTAGAGCTACGATGTATTTGGTAGACTATGTGGATAGAGGATCAATTTTAGGGGTGACCGAGTAATTTCACATCGAACGCGTATTATGACAGTTTTTTATGTCCCAGGATGTATCCCTAGAACCATATATATGGGTGAGGGTCATTAGGCCACCGAGGATGGATGTAGCTAGACCGAGGCCCATAGAAGTGCAACTAGTACCCACAGGTAAGATGAGGTAGATGAGACAATGAATTTGATAGATATAGATTACGCGGGGTATAAAAAGGCATAACGTGCATGGTGGGTGTCAAATTGGTGGGTAATTTTATTTCCATTATTTTTGGATGTGGCGGGAGAACCTCCGGGGGAGGAGTAAAGGGGTAAGGACATTCCCCGATAGTGTGGTATTAGAAATAGAAAAGCGTGATTATTAGTTATAGTGATACATGTGATTTTTAATTGGTTGATTGATTGTTGTTGTTATCTAATGTGTTGATATATGGATGCACGTGATGTGTATTGTTCAATCGATTATCGACAAATATATATGCACATTAACGCAGGATGTGCCCACCGATGTACACATATGTGGTAGTATGATAGATTGGGTGGATGCCATTGCATGTGAGCATGGTCATATATTTGATCTAGTGGCACTAGTGGTGGCAACATGTACCATGTTAATGAGTGATAGGGTTGAAACATGAGAGGAGATGTAGTGGGCTAGAGAGGTGCAGGTGGAGGTCCCTTATTGTAGGATGTTTTTGTGAGGTTTTGGAGGTACAAGGTTGTTTTTAGAGCATTCGACTAAGGTTACATTATTACATTGGTAGGTAAAGACATATAGGGGCCGTGACTAGTGGGAAAGAGTGAGAGGTCAACTTCTAGATCTAGAGCTATCACAATTATAGATATTGATAGTGATGATGAGATATGATGTATAGTGATGTAACGATGTATAGGGGATGCCCCCAATATTGACATTTTTGTAATCGTGATTTTGAATGAGAGATATATATGGACTATTGGCATATGTTCATTATATTCAATGTTTAGTGATGTGATGTTATGATGATAGAGACTCATATTGTGAAGTATGATGCATTGATTATTGTTGTTATATTTGATGTGTGATGTTTTGATCATTGTTTTGTTGATTTTATTTGCAATGTGTAGTTGTTGATGTTAACTAATGAATAATGATGATTAATGTGATTATAGATAGATAAATGATGAGATAGTGTATTGTATTCTTAAATAGAGTTCGATGAATCTTTGAAGTACATATAAAATTAATTATATGAAATATTATGTGAATGAGATGGTCGTAAATGTGTACTTAAGCACGTGTGAATATGATGAAGAGGGGGAAAAGGAGAATAGTGATGCCCCCACTATGTAGATGATAAGGTTCATTTATATAAGACCCCTCAATAAATCGAGAATTAACCGTAAAGAAAGATTACGTCATCAGAAGTGATTCAATATTATATGCTAGATAGATAGATCAATGAAGAATGTAGTGTAAGATACGAGAGAGAGGTTATTATTGTAATAGATCCCTCAACAATCATGTAATAACCATGAGAACATGAGTGCATCATTGAAGGGTAAGGTGATAAAATCACCTACTAAAGACCAAGCGGGCATGGAGTGGTGGAGATGTATTGGTGGGAAGTGCAGATGTTGATGGCTTAGGAAGCCAATTTGTAGTAGTATAATTTCACAACAAATGAGATGGTGCAATAATGGATGAATGATATGGAGAGCATGCATGAACAACAACCTATGGTGGTGGAATAATAATAACCTTAGAACTAGATGAAGGAGATAATTCAACTAGAGTAACAACACACTTGTGTGGAAGTGGATACATAGACCACTCATGAGAGTGAGATCCAAATGAAATGACACCCTTATCTTCTAATTTTTTAATCTATCATGAAGGGCACAATAGTCATTGTTGTGATGGCCATTGATACAATGATAGTTATAATAAGTTTGATCACGTTACTATTGAAATTGATGAGGTGGATGATGTTGATTAGAAGGTAAGTGAATCAAACACTTGTCAAGAAAGGCACACAACACATCATGAGGTCTAGCGTGATGAGAAAAGTGTAATGGCTCCCATGAAGGAGATGTAGAAGTCTGAGGTGGATCCGACACGGTGGAGGAGATGAAGGATACTTATGCAATGGAGAAGACTGAACTTTTTGTGAGGTGGAGGAGATGAAGACTATGGAGGATGCTCAATAGATGGAAGTGGAGAAGAACTAGATGATGCAATAGTAAGCAATAGTAGGAGGTTGTATAATATGTGCAACAATGAGATATTTTTCTAGATCGATGACCTTATAGCATAAGAGTGTGAATGATTCACATGTGTCATATTACAAGTGCTCTTTTAAAGAAGGAATCATGCCAGAAAAAAGATGAATTTCTTTTCTAATTAAATGACATTAAAGGGTAATTGATGCATGCAAGCATTGATGCACAAAATGTAATCAATGATAGGTTTTGGTTTTCCTTTATGTAAGCCAAGTAAACGATCATATGTGACTCTAGGGCCATTGTTAAATATAAAGTGTTGAAGGAAGGCCTCCACCATCTCACAATGGGTACTAATAGATCCAAAGGGTAAATTTGTGTACCATTGGAGATCGTCATCAATAATACTATGGAGAAAATATTTTAACAATAAATGATCATTAGAATAATAAGCCATACCTACAAGATTATGTTTAAGATGTAAATATGGATTTCTAGTACCATCAAAGCATGAAAATATAGCCATAAGGAAATCCTTAGGGAATGTTGAATTGTGAATATTTTTCAAAATAGGGTTTCCATGTAAAGAATTATTATCGATAGAAGCATAATAATTACCCTCATTGTTAGTGAGACATTCATGAATGTTTTTGTGCAAGATTCCAAAATATTTACCCTCATGGTGATTCAATAAAATCTGAAAGCAATGATTGTTATTAATGTAATACATTGAAATATAAACTCTAGGCAATTTATTTAATTTTAATTATGATAGGAAATAAGAGAGGTAAGACACTTATATTTATTATTTTTGTCCCGAAGTGTTCTCGGGATGAAGAATATCATGAAACATAAATACAAACTATTGTAAAAAAACTCGAAAAATGCAGAGCGAGTGGAAATTCTAGGACACGGGTGCTTGGGCAAGTATAGAAGTGTGTGCGGGCATCGAAGACCTCTATGGGTCACTATAATTTGTAGAAAAGGTCAAAACCTAGTTCCAATATTGTCACTAGGGTTTCACACTTGTTCACCTTTGGTCACTTGTATGTCGCACTTGGATCACTAAGGTACTTGTAAACCTTCACACAAATATACTCCTACAAAACCCTCAAAAGGACATCAAATCTGAAAAAATAAATATGTAAAATGATGGTTCAGATTTTCCTCGGCTATAAAATAGTGAACTTATGATTGAGCATTGAACTACATCTCAGACCCAGTGTAGTTCTATGTTCTTATGTGTGCAATATTTCTCCTAGGTCTCCCTCGCACCAATGACGCCAAGATAGTGGGTAGAAGCTAGATAAATTACAAATGTGTGGATGGAATACAATAAAATCCCATTCCTATGTAGCAATCTGTATGCATAGTAATGTGCCCAAATGTAGTCCCTTGAGATATGTAGATAGATATCCCTTGATAATAATTACCTGCATTATAATGGTATGTATGTTGTGTTTATATAGGAATATCTTTCTTGAATTTTGACACTAATGACCTGACATGCCGACTAGTACCTTGGGATATGAGAGGGAAAACCGAAAAGACATACCTCAAGTGTCGAAAATAAGATCAAACATAAAGAGGGAACGGACTCCCATGATGGAAAGAAGCACCTAGGTACTAGTGTCTAGAGATAAATGATGATAAATTAGTAGAGAATTACTGATAGGGATCCCCGTGATCCGACTAACAAGGTGTATGAGAGACAAGTGTGAAATATGAAATAATAGAAACAGGTAAGAAAAACAAATAACGATCCACTAGTGAATACTTTTCTTATGCAAGATCCATATATAAAACAACATACTTGGTGGTATAGTAAATAGTAGGAAGTGCATGATTTTGTGTCTATACATGGTTATATTAATCGGAATATTACTATTTCAGTACGAAGAGAGAGAATAATACAAATGGATAAATGAAAATATAGAAAAATTATGTAAATTTGAAACTTCATGGACCGAGATGTAGACTATTGGATGAAAACCACTATTGACGAGTATATAATTAAACATTTTTGACACAATTTTTGTTCATTTGATTCTTCCAAAGAACATTTAGTTTTTATATTGTTAGGAATGTTTAAAAACAAAATCCTTTCTTAGTAAAAATGCAAGTTGTGGAAAAGGCCAAGGTGAGGATTCTATGTAGAATGGAGTAGTTGGGTATTTGTAAAAGGGATGTAGTCCAGAAGAAGAAGAATGAGGGGAAAGGGCCAACATTAAAAATGAATCTTAAAGGTTCTAAGAAATATTAGAAAGGAGGAAAGAGAATGATAGAAAGACTATAAAGAAAATAAATTCAATGTAATATATGGGTAAGTTCAAGCTCTATAAGGGGAAAGGTGAAGCGGCCTATGAGGAGGAGTAGAATAGGAAAGTGATAGAGGAAGAAGGGAAGGCATTTCATGTAAAATATAAAGAGAAGAGAGAAGCATAATACCAAATTGGTTGAGATTGTGTATTAAGTGATGCATGTACTTTGATTCTGAAATAAGAAGGATAATCAAAGGCACATAGGAAAAGGAAAGAGAGAGAAAAATTATGGGATTAGAGGTAGTCGGTGTTGAACGTAGAGAAACCATCATGGAGACCATGGTATTGTGTATATAGAAAATAAGAATTCCATAAAGAAGAAAATATATTAGATCCATGAATGACAATAAAATATGATCCCACCCCTCTTCTAGAATGTATTTCTATTTATCTATATAAAAACTAATTACTTTGTACTTTTAAATGATTGCAAGAAAGTTGGAATGATGTAAGAATTTTGAGAGAAATTGAAACGGCCATACACAGTACATCCAGTGATAAAATTTTTTAAGATGACTCTAGTAGACATCACAATGGAAGTAGATTTATCATTTAGTAGGCATCCATCGCACATAATCTCATTCAATGGGATAGAAATATGATTGGGGATTGTATTCCAATTATAGTTTTATGAGTCCAAAATATAGAAAATGTTTTTCAAAGTCCACATAATCTAATAGTGATTCTTCATATCCAAAAGTGGAGAAGCATGAATCGAGAAAAACAAGTGTCGGTTTTGGTGCAAGTACTAATCATTCAAGTGTACAATCGAATATGAATCTAATTAGTAGTTAAATTCATATTGTTTCATAGAATAATATTCCTAAGATCTACACAAGATTACAACCATATGATTGGTATTCTAATCCAAAACACTACTTTTATACTTGCAATATGTGATGAGGAGAAAAAGGAGCAACAAATGATAATACTAAGAAATGAGAGTTCATACTTAATTGTATATAAGGGCCCTAGATTTTATATACTCCACGAACCTTAGTGGAAAGACACTCAAAGAAGTGCATAATTACCTTACATGGGAATTCAAAAGAAATAAGTGTATAGGATAAAGCATTCACTATTTGAAGGATATTGAAAAGAATACTAGAGAATGTTCTATGGACTATTAAATGTGATTTTTAGATGTCATAAAAAGTTCTTTAAATTTGATGAGCCTAGTTAAGTTTCGTGGTTCTTAGAAGCATTGCACAATAAAATATATTTTTGATTGTTTAGATAAAATTCAACACCAAAGTAGAGGTAATTGAGGTTACTATTAGAGTAGAAAATATTGAATACTATGGATAAAGTGGTGTGGAAATTGAAAATATAGAATAAAAATTTGGTTTAGTAATGCACATATTAGAGGAATTCAAAGAATAAAAACTCCTAGATTAATTATATGATGCATAGAGTGTAGATACAAAGGAAATAATAAAAATGAATGCATTAGGGATGCTTCCTCTATCTATTTCTATCTACTCGCACACATCGCTACTCATAATGCTAGAGTGGAAAACTAAACTAACAATGCCAAGGGACCAAGGATAAAAGGATAATAGAATGGAAAACCAATCTAAGGAAGGTGATAGCATAAGAAAAATAGGGATGAAAACTATTTGTTTCAATCAAAAATGAAGAGAAAGTCATAAAACTGTTATCCATAATAAATCTCCTAGTTATTTGGATAACTCATCTCCCCATTCTGGCTCTATGGTTCTACATGCAAGTTGCACGCACTTCACTTGTTCACTTGGCACATTTTCATGGTTGTATATTCCCTATGTGCCTTGTGCACATGCCTTTCTTTTCATGCTTTCTCCCCTTATTTTCCTTTTCCTCTTCCTCTTTATTCTATCTTCCCCTTGTGTGAACCCTCTACGCTTTTAGCTTCTCTACATTACTTTACCTTCTATGTGTGCCTTTAAGTCAAAGGCATCTGCGTTCCCTTTCCTCCCTTTCGTCATCTTCGACACCTCATTCTTCCACATGCATACATTTTTTCCCTCCTCTGCTCCATTCTATGCCACATCATTCTCTATAACCCTTGAGTGTACCACACGTGACTTATCAAAGTGCACCGGATGGGTGCTGAATCCTTGTAGAAAAAAATGAGTGACAGTGGAAGAAATGACAAGAAAATTTTAGCGATTGGTCATACTTTAAGCTAATCCATGAGTGCAACATGTTTTACTGTGTAAATAGATATGACAATATTTTGACAGCCATATCTCTTACTAGAGAACTCGATCGGTGTGTGCCTAGTCGTAATCGATAGTTTTGATGTAGGATACAAGTCTTTATACATTTAGATTAAAATTCTTGGTGGATCTCATAGGTGATAAATGGGAAAACATATTTCGAGCATTGATGAAAATATATTATTGCTCCAACCACCCAAATTTGATCCGATCTACCTTCTTTCCCCAACACACCAAATAGACTTAGAGAAGCGCATTTGATATATTTATAGGTAGAGTGCAAGCATTCAATGCTTCTTGTTGGTGGTTGTATTTCTAATTCAGGTTTTCCCTCCTTCTCCTCTTCTTCTTCCATCGAATCATCTATAAAATGTAAGATTTGGGCTCATTTTTAATGTTGGACACTTTGGATCCTTAAGCATTTGCTAAGGACTTCATATATTTGTATTTTGAGTTGCACACCTCTAGATCGACTCATGCATTCAAATATTGACATTTAGTTGCCATAGTAACATTCATGCAATTCTTAAAGTAATGAAAGCATGATTTTTTGGATATTATTTGTCCTAGCATGTTTTCATTCCTTCTTCTTTCCTTTCTTTTCCTTTGTTTTCTTGTTCTTTCATTTTACGTTCCTTGCATTGTGATTTTATAGTTGTGTTTCATGAAAAATGATCATGTAAATGTGTGTTGGTCTATGCTACGTGAGCCTAGCCTCCTTGACGCATTTCTCTTCATTTTTCACTCGAAACATATAGTGTTCATCCCTTTTTTCATGTGATATTACCTTCCTTAGATTATTTTTCCATCTTTTTATCCTTCTATCCCCGGTCCCTTGGCATTGTTAGTTTATTTTTCCTTCCAAAGCATTAGGAGTACAGAGTAATAGAAATAGATATAGGAACTAACCTTCTCTCGGAGATCTGTCTCAAGTGCACAAAATCCCACAATCGGGAAATGGTTCCATTTTTGTCTCAAACTACTCAGTCTTTAAGACCCATGACATGGGTGCAAGTTTCACAACCAAAATTTTATGGCATGATCGGTGGGACTAGTATTGAAAGCTTAAATTTCTTATTGTTAAGTTCTAATGTGTGGACTTAGTATTTCCATCCTTTCAAGGCTCCTTTCAACACATCGAGAAATTCCCAACATTTCTATATCTCCTGTTTTGTAGTCTTAAGCACCTTTAATGAGAAGAGTGCATACTAGATAGAGTGCTGCAGCTAAAGGATCCTTTGAATATCTCTATATTTCACAAACAAACACACACAACATATCTTCCATGCACACATCTCCATCTCCAATGTGCCATGTGCACTCAACTCCTGAAAACCCGACAACCTATGTGCATTTCCAAGACACATCATCCACCTCCCCTAGCAAAGAAATTTTCCAACTTCAGTGGTGGAATTCCTCTAGTTCCAGCCGTGCAACATGATATGCCAAATGGAATGTTCAAAAGTATTCCATACTTTACTGGTGAGAATCAAGTCACCCTCAAGAGAATATCTAAGATATAGAAAATGTGTGTTCACTCTACCTAATCACACATGATGATGTAGTAGTTAGGTTACTTGCACCTATTTCAAATGTAAAACACTTCAATGATACATGTTTCACCTTTTTCTTAGATTGTTTCTTAGAAGCATTGATGAAATAGATAGGTTAACAGCATAGGAGGAATAATTGCTCAAATATAAGTTGATTGGTTGTTGTGCACGTATGACTTCCGAATCCACATCCGATCGTGAGAGCTTCCTTTTGGCTAGGAGGAACTACCGTAATGAAAACAAGACCACAAAAAGTAACTAAACAATATGGGAAATGAACTACCTAAGCATGTGCTAGATCCGGGGAAGTGTGATACTTCCTAGACAACTATTAGTCCACTATTTTAAACAATTCGATTCTATAAACAAAGTAAATCCTATTGTTATTTTAAAATGATTTAGGTATCTCACTTAAAAAACAATAAGAAAATATATTTAATCTAACAGGATAAGCTAGAATAGAATCCAAAGGTCAAATGATTGGTTCTGGGTTCTGCAGGTTTGGAAGAGGTCTCGGGTAGATCACAGGTGAGTGAGGGTAAGATGAAATTAGGTGGGTAGGTCTCTGTTAAGGGATGTGTGGGAAAACACAGAGATCGGTGTCGGTCAGGGGTGACCAACGACGGTTAGATGTAATTGATGCGCCATTCTTGTCGAGATCTGGAAATGTCACAAAATAGGCTAGGGTCTCCTTTGTGATTGCACAAAAGACTTTGGTTGGTCGGGATGAGGTATTGGGTGACTAGAGTAGGATTTTGTGAGGTTTCAATGGGTATACGGAGGTGAAAATATGGAGAAGTTCAATAGGGAGCAAGATAAACAATGGATGATAAAATGATGAAGAAATGAAATAACCAAGAAAGTATGATGTTGTACTTACTTGGGTTTTGTTCCAGAGTTTCTGTGTGTGAGGATGGAGGTGTTGATGATGAGTTTGAAGGTTGTAAGTGATCACCAATTGAAGAAAATCTTTTGCATGGGCTGTATGTACACTCCTCTTTGCTTGGATAGATCAGATCATGGCTGGGATGGCTGTGCAGGAGAAGATGCTCAATCTCCTCCTTGGATGTGAGTTTTCATTGGAATTGGCTCTCTGAAGATGTGTTATCTCTCTGAGATGTGTTCTTGCTTGTCAAACTTTCTCCCAAAGTTTTCCAACTTGCTTCCAACTTCCAACCTTGAGAATAAGGTTGTTTTGGGGTTAAAAGGGAGTAACCGATGGTGGTTTGGCTTAACTTAAGCAATGGTTAGGGGTAACCAACGTCGGTCAAGGTGGGATTTCCTAGGTTTACCAAACTAGGGAGATCCTCCTAATTTCCTTGGATCTCGTGTCGTTATCCCATGGATTAGACTGGGAGCTTCTTGTGAGCATGTGGGAATGTGGTTAGAGGGAATGTAGGCATTGATTTTTAGGGTTTGGGTAAGTCTTAGTTAGTTATGGGAACTTGCTAAGAATAGGTCTTAGGTTGAGTTGGCTTGGTGAGGTGTCTAAGTGAACTGCATGTGTGGATATTATTTAAATAAGATATTTAAATAATAAATATAGTGAGGATAATGCATTAATTTAATTAAATTAATTATTTATTAGGGGTGAAGGGGGTCATGGCTAGGTAAATGTAATAAAGGGTGCTTATATGTCGAGGGAAAAAAGGGGAGTGTGACCTAATTTTAGTGTCTACATTTTCCCCTTTTTGTTGTGTAGCTTGTATTGGTAAGTGATCTAACAAAAATAAGATGTGGTTGCCCCATGTGTGGGTGAAGGTGATCCCCTCAAACTAGGAACTGACGAGGTAGCAGGCTGAAGCTGTGAGTGGTTTGATAAAAGGTAAATGTGAGGAAAAGGCAAGTGGGATAGGGGAAAAAAGGGTGAAAGGTCTATTTGGGAAATCTAGGTAATGGGTCAGGGTCATAGGTAGCAACAATCAAATGCACGCACACACGTATAAACTGTAGCATGCTACCGGGTTGAAGAGCAGAAAACTCTACATCGTCTAAGGTCGATAGGTTTATCCGAACAAGGTTGAAGTGAATCCGGTATCCAAGGTATAGGATATGGTTAGGAAACACAATGTAGGTTAGGTGCAGGAACGTTTAGGTATGTTCTAGTACACCAAAGGTAGGGTTAGGATAAACGGTCACAGCAATAGGCTAGGTAAGGTCATTAGGTCAACAACACAGTAATGTGATACCGCAAGGTATAGCGAACACATGAGGTCAAAGGTCACTAGCGATGGTCCAAGTCCAAATATCTAGGTCATGGCATGGGTAAGGCCAAGGTATGGGTAAAATAATGAGTCCCCAAAGGAGGACAAATTGGAGGTAGTAAATGATGAGGTCAGGAAAGGTAAGGTAAATAGGTTGGGTACAGGTGGGGTGGGGTAAAGGAGCAAGGTAAAGGGTGGGGTAAAATGGCAAAGTAGGGGTAATGTGTAGGTTAGGTTGATGATGGCGGTCATGGATAATCGATGTCGGTATAGGAAAACCGATGATGGTGAGGTAGGGCATGAGATCGATGCCGGTCTATGGGAACCGACATTGGTTAGGTCGGGTTTTGTATAAAAAAAAAAAATCCATGTTTTTTTATTCATTTGTTATTGGTCGAAGGGAGAAAATGATAGAAAAAAAAGAGAAAAAAGTGAGAAAAGTGTTTGGATGGAATGGGACAGTGAGTGGTGGTAGTGTGATTTGATGAGGATTGGGTTGGTGAGTAGCGGGTCCATGGGATCAGGGCGAGAGAGGTGATTGGTCGGAGGTTGCGGGTAGATTTTCGGGGATGGCAGAGGCTAGAGAGGGATCAGGCAGACCAAGCACAATGGCAAACGTGCCACCGAGATGGCGATAATGTGTAATGAGGTAAGCACCTAACTCTATAGTGTTAATTAGATAGAGTAGAGGTTGTGATAGTTAGTAGTTATAGGGTTTTGTGGGTTTTTGTATTTTATGGGTGGGAATGGTGAGATAAATGGGTATGGGGGAATAATGGGCAGTGGTTAAATGAGGGGGAGAGTGGTAAATTGTATAGGTGGGGTGGGTAGGGGTCTAAGGGGAGTTTAGGTCATTATAGGTGGGGTAAAAGGGGCAACAGGGGGAGGTTTATACAAAGTTGGGGTTTGGGAAGCTAATTGGCAAGTGTAGGAGGATGAGATGATACATTTATAGACATGGTGATGGGCCTATGAGTACATAGTATGTGTTCGCTCGTATAGGATATTCCTCCGGTAGATGCATTCCCACAATGTGTAAGGATGGAATGGAGAGGCCCTTACCTCTACCATAGTCTTCATAGGTCAAATAGGCAGATGATGAGGTCAGCCATTTTGGATTAGTGGAGGGTTGTCTTGAGTGGATGACTTGAGGCCATATGTGGGATTCCCCTCATATGATGCACATATAGGTAGGTAAGCTGATAAGTGGTGGATATGGTCTCATGCTTTAGGGAGCCATGAGATGATCCCGAGGAAAGGCTTGATAGCTCATCATTATAGTGTAGAGAGATGCCCTATAGATGATGTGGAGAGGTATGATGTTGATCGAGTAGATAGGGTATATTATAGTGGACATGGATTATGCTAGAGGGGTCCATACCGTGAGGTAGAGGTAGAAGAGCTACGAGTATGGTGGCTAGTCATATTGGTGCCTAGATAGGATAGAGGGAGAATGGGAGAGGGATGGAGGAGATGGAGACAGAGATGGTAGAGCTAGGTGGCAGCCTTACTAGCCTCATAGTGGTAGGGTGGAGGAGATGGAGGACATGGAGACAAAGATCGGTGGTAGCCTTACGGCTTAGGGGTAGGTTTAAGGGCACCAGCCATAGACACAGGACATAGATTGGGGCCTTATAGGCCAGAAATAAGCATAGGGAGCTGGTCCTAGTTCATAGGCTGCGCATACGCAGTAGGGAGGGGGGTCGAGACCTATGGGACCACCACAGACCATGCCTATATCTAGGTTACGGATGCCCTAGGTGAGGTGAGATATTATCAGGACCAGCTCATGGCATTTGGGATAGACTTCCTCTCTTATGGAGAGTATAGGGCACAGAGGCATCCAGTGAGAGGATGAGATCCCACACACATAGTGTGGAGAGCACATAAGAGGGTAGTGAGCTTTGAGGCCTGAATCAGGAGAGGCCACCAGCGCATGGTGACCAGAGTGAGGTGATGTACCAGTAGGGCCACAGGAGGCCGAGGGTGCAGGTGACACAGAGATGGAGGACATTTGGTGAGATGTCTGATATAGGCCACCCGATTTTTGATGTATATGAGTGACTTTTGTTGATATATATGTCGGCCTGCGTGCCGAAGATTTTTGTATTTTTATCACATACCGGCCTACGTGCCAAAGACAGTGAGGATGTATGAGTGATTTTTTGTATATTGTGAGCATATACTAGCCTACGTGCCGAAGATTTTTTGTATGGATTCATTCATTCTTTTTGTATATATATGAGACCGCCTACGTGCCGATGACATTTTGTATTATATATCAGCCTACGTGCTGATGATTTTGAGATGATGGACATGATGAGATAGCCATGTATATAGATACACATTTATTTATATGATGAGATACATGTTATGATTTGACTTGTTGATATGTTGATGAGATTTTGAGTTGTTATTTTGATATGAATGGAAATTAGGTGAGTTAGGCATGATGGAGTCAGGTCGGTTTAGGCATGGATTAAGTCAGGTTATAGGCATGGTTGAATTAGGTTATAGGCATGGTTGAGTTATGTTATAGGCATGGATTGAGTCATGTTAGTTTAGGCATGGATTGAGTCAGGTTAGTTTAGGCATGGATTGAGTCAAGGTTATAGGCATGGATTGAGTTAGGTTATAGGCATGGTTGAGTTAGGTTATAGGCATGGTTGAGTTGAAAGTAGGTTTAGTTATGATTCATTATTTTGGAAATGAATGATACTATGGGTCATATGTGAAATGTTGTATAATCTATGCATAGTGATGATAGAGAGATGGTAGGTGTAATAAATGTATGTTGTAGTAAGCAACTTGTTATGTATGTGGCTTAATTTCCAATTTTGTTAGAAAAGGGGAACTAAGTGAAATGTGATGTAAATGGTGAGTTAGGCATGGTTGATGAATTGGTTTAGGGTAGAGAATGGCTGAGCTAACCTCCAAGGGCCCCATGCCCTCAGAGTGCTGCCTACATAGTCTCGGTGAAAAGGGACCTCAGGCCGATGTAGTTCTCCCATGAGCTAGGGAAGAATATGAAAATGAGTTGGTAGGTTTTTTAGGCATGTTGTGGGTTTAGGTTTAATAGGTGTGGGTAGATTATAGGTAAAAGGATGTAGGTGAAGGTGATTATGGTGAAAAGGGAGGATTACCCCAAAGGTAAGCATCGAGTACCAAGTCTTGTATAAGGTAATCAAAACGTAAACAAAGATGGTTAAAAGATAAGAGGGGGAAATAAAGCCACCTGATTGGGTAGGATCATACCGAGTAGATCATACCTTGGAGGGGGTGATGAACACAAGACCCAAAAGGCATTGCACGATTAACTATTCTATGATGAAGGTAGTCATAGGATCACCAAATGTCAAAATTCCAAGATGTCCCTTGAGGCGATTGAGGAAATGAGAGTGGAAATGGTAAGGTGGGTGAAAGGTAATTAATTGTATATGTTTTGAGTGACAGGGATTTTGGGCAAGAGGTCGAGGTCACAATGGGCAAGTCCATGACTAAATTTTTTTGTTGTGATAGACTGATTGATGCGGGAAGTCTATATGGGATAAATAATATGGTACTCCTTGAGGTCTTCGTGAAGCTGATCGATGTGGGAAGCTTCGGTTTCTCTCATTTTTTTTTTTTTAAAAGCTTCACATAGTTGTCCTTCGAGGGAGCAATCTATTTATAGTAGCAATTTTGTTGAGAGGAAGATGTCCTTTTGAGGGAGTCATATTTTTATTAGAAGTTTGACTCAAGGAGTTTGGTCCCATGTGAGGTTTTGAAATCATGGACAAGACCAAGGTGGAGGATAGGAATCTTGTTCAAAAGGCAAGGTGGAATGACCATGGGATCTCATCTAAAGGTAGATGAAAAGTATCCATGAGAATCATGCTATGTGTGCGTTGTGGTACACATATTCAAGAGAAGATAACAAGTGATGGGTACTCACATGATTCTTGTTTAATCATTAGGGAGGTGTATGGAGTGGATAGTGCTCAAGGGACGAGCCTGTAAAGAGACAAAGGGTGAGGTAGGACAACGAGTCAACAATAGAATGGTCGAAGATGCAATGCATTAAGGGGCTCAGGTTTAGGTTTACCATCAAGTGAGGATAAACGATAGGCACCTGATCCATAGGTATGAGTTACGATGTATGGTCCAAGCCAATTAGGAGTGAATTTTCCCGTTTACTTTTTTTTTGCTTTGGTTACGTGTTGATTTTCTTTCAAGACAAGGTCACCAACTTGGAAGGTTCATTCATGAACACGTTTTTCATAAGCACGTTTGATACATTGTTGGTAAACTTGAAGGTGATCCAAAGCGTTAAGATGACGTTCGTCTAATAACTCTAGTTGTGCTAAGCGGTCCTGACGAAAGTCATCATTAGTAAGCATGTCATGGAGAGAAATGTAGAGTGAGGGGATCTGGACTTGAGAGGCAGAACAACCTCTATACCGTAGACCTACAAAAAAGGGTGTGGCCATAGTGGAAGTGTGAATACTAGTGCGGTATGCCCATAGGGCAAAAGGAATGTGCGTATGCCAATCCTTTCCTAGTATCATCAACCACTTTCATGAGAATTTTGTTGAGGGTTTTGTTAGTGGATTTGGCTTGGCCATTGGTTTGTGGGTAATAAGGTGATGAGAAACTAAGTTGAATGTGAAGGCATCACAAAGTTTTTGCAATGTTTTGTTTTTGAATTGTTTTCCATTGTATCGGTGATGAGGCGATGAGGAACACCAAAGCGAAAAATGATGTGATGGTTAATGAACTCACATATCTTCTGGCTTTCGTGGAGATGAGTGGTATGGCTTCCACCCATTTTGTGTAGTATTCGGTAGCAGTTATGATCCATTGATGGCATTGGGAAGAATGAGGATTGATTTCTCGACAAGATCCAAACCCCATTGAGAGAAGGGCCACAGGTCACGAGCGACCTGTAAGGCATGACTGGGTGTATGATGAAGGTTGGAATGTTGTTGGCATTTCACACAACATTTGACATAGTGGCAACAATCATGGTTAAGGGTCGGCTAGTAATAGCCCAGATGAAGAATACGCTTAGCAACAACAAGGCCACTAAAGTGACCTCCACATATGCCATCATGAACCTCCTTAATGGTATAAGGAATTTCAGAACTTGTGAGGCATCGTAAGAGAATACCATCAAAGCCACATTTATAGAGGAGTCCCCTAGAATGATGAAATGAGGAGACTCTTTTAAGGAAGGCGCGTTGTCCATTACGGGTGAGATCAGGAGGTAAGATGGAGAGGAAAGGTAGTCGGAGTATTGTTTATACCAAAGGTCACTCGGGTCAGGGGTGTCATTTCGATTGAGTAAACATCATGAGGTAAATAAGAAGGTGAATGGAGGCATTGTATGGTGACAAATATTTTGGAATCGGTAGGGGAAGCGGGTATTTGGGAAGCTAAGCAAGGCCATGGTATCTACAAATTTGTTGGTTGAACGTGGGATGGTTTGAAGGGTGTAACGATCAAAGGTGGTCAAAAGTATGTCTACATGATGTTTATACTTTTGAAGTATCTCGTTATGACATTGGTACATACCATTGACTTGGTTTATGACCAATTGTGAATCACCAAAGATGTGGATTGATTTGACATCTAGGGCATATGCGGCTTGGAGACCTAGTATGAGTGCTTCGTACTGGAAATATTGTTAGTGCATTCAAAGTCTAGTTTGAAAGACAAAGGCATGGGTTCCCCATCCAGAGGAATGAGGATAACATTGGCCCTGCCCCTATGTTGACACTTGGAACCATCGAAAAATAGTGTCATTTGGTAAGGGGGTTCGTCCAGGGAAAAAGTAGCAATTGACTCATCGAGAAAGTCAAAATTAGAGGTTGATCCCGAAAATAGGTGCGTCAACCAGTTGGTCAATGATAGCTTGGCCCTTGATGGAATTTTGGTGAATGAATTTGAGGTCAAGATCAGCTAAAAGCATAAGCCATCACATGTAGTGTGCTGATTTTGATAAGGTTTGGCATACATGAAGTGTAAGGGATCGGTGTTGGTCACGACATAGGTTTTGTGGTTGAGTAGGTAATGGTGGAGTTTGGTGGCAATGAAAACTAAGGCTAAGAAAAGATTTTTTGGATGGTTGTATCGGGTTTCATAGTCCAAAAGAGTATGGCTTATGTAATAAACCACCTGCTCCCTGTGTTGTTCATCGTGATGAGTGAGCATGGCTCCCAAGGAATGATCGGTAGCTGATATGTATAGGTAAAAAGGTTGATCGTCTTTAGGTGGAATGAGTACGGGTGGTTGGAGAAGGTATTGTTTTAGGGCCTCAAAAGCTTTGTGATAGTCATCATCCCATTTAAAGGAGACATCCTTCCTAAGTAGATGATGAAATGGTTGACCGATCAGATAATTGTGAATGAAATGGTGAATGGAATAAATTTACCTTTTCAGGCTACGAGTTGTGTAAGGTTAGTGGGTGGAGGCATTTCCAGAATGGCCTTGACTTTAGTAGGGTCAACTTCTATACCACGGAGGGAAACAATAAATCCCAGGAGCTTTCCTGAGAGAACCGTGAAGACACACTTTTTAGGTTGAAGGCGGATGTAATATTTAATGAGGCGGTCAAAGATGGTTTTGAGGATGGCGAGGTGCTTGACGTGACATTTAGATTTGGCCAAGAGATCATCCACGTAATCTTCAATATATGATGCATGATATCATGGAAGATGTAAGTCATAGCACACTGATATGTAGCACAACATTTTTAAGGCCAAAAGGCATGACTCGATAGCAAAAGGTTCCCCAAGGGGTAATGAATGCGGTCTTGTGCTGATCTTAGGGCAAGAAAAATTTGGTTATAACCCGAGAATCCATCCATGAGTGAGAGCATCTCATGACTAGTGGTAAGGTCAACCAATTGATCAATACCGGGCAAGGGAAAGTCATCTTTCGGGTAGGTGAGGTTGAGGTCATGGAAGTCCATGTGCAAATGTGAGTCCCCTATTGCTTTAGTAATAGGGACAATGTTAGAAATCCAATGAGGATAATCAATGGGTAAGATGAAGGAAATGGAAAGAAGGTGCTGAAGTTCTTCTTTGATGAGAAGAGCAATGCGAGGGTGCATTTTCCTCTAGCTTTTGTTTGATAGGTTTGGCATCGGGAATGGTTATGATATTGTGGACCACTATGGTGGGGTCAAATACTGGCATGTCTGTGTAAGACCAAGTGAAAGCATGGTTATGATCTCGGAGAAAAGAAGTGATGGCTTCTTGTTCAATAGCATCTAAAGATTTTTGATCTTTAGGATGTGTGGGTCATCCTGAGTATGAATGTTGATCTCGATAGTCGATTCATTCAACATGGTTTGTGTCTCAGATGGTAATGACCGATGAATATATGAGTCTTTGCACCAAGGTAGGTGAGTATGGATTCATCATCCTGACATTAAACGATGTTAATTGTAGGTGTGTCATCATCGATCATCTCAGGATACAAGAATGGAAGAGTGGAAGGGGCCTCACCTTCACGTTGATAAGTCAAAGGCCCCAAGGAAATGGTTTTATGAAAAAAAAGTTAGGAGGGATAGATTTGGGATCCATCGACTCCGTTGGTGAAGATGGTGATGAAGGTGGAGCGGGTGAAGGTAGTGATAAAGATGAAGGTGGAGGGGGGCTAGGGTCTTCAATGAGTTCAATGTGGGCCTGTTTGGTAGGAGGTTGGGGAAGCCGATACCACTATGGTCATTATGTTTGTGGGTGGTACATGGAATAATGGTATGGTGGCCTTTCTCATAAAATCAAAACCAAAACCCTTCCACACACAGTGGTGCAGGAAGGTGTGGGTGAAATGGTGATTGGTAAGTGATTGGAAGTTAGTGGAAAATGGGTGGGGTTGTGATGGTGGTTTAGGTGTGTAAGTGGTAGTATCAAGTCCCCCATAGGTGAGACTAGTACGAAGATGAGGAGGACCATAAAGGAGGCATTCTCCTATATGGTGATCATAGTAAGGGTGTTGGTGAAGGCTTCCATACTGTGTGGAGTAAGGAATGTGTTGACACTATATAGATGGTACTCCCCCAGAGTGAGCGTTGAAAAACACCTTCCAAGGGATCAGTGGTTGGTATGTAGGTAGTTGGTATGGATAATGTGTCGGAGGTCGATGCGGAGGTGGAGTTAATGGATTGGGAAGCTAATGGGTCAGCCATGGAGGTTATAGTAGTGGTAGGAATGGAGGAGGTATGTGTGGTAGAAGTAGTAGTTGTATTGGTAGGTGGAGGTGTAGGTGAAGTGGTATTGGTTGCGGAGGTAGACGGCTTGATAGGTATGAGCACATCATTGGGTCGGTAAAGCATGTTGCATGTTTTGAAAGGTGATGGGTCAGCTGGAATGGTATAAGTGTGTCCTTCATGTTCAAACTTTACACAATGATGCAAAGTGGAAGGAATGTAACCCATGACATGGATCCAGGGTCTACCAAGCAACAAGTTATATTGGAATTCCCCTCCAAAACATAAAACAATTTTAGAATAGTGCGGGGGCCCACGTGAATGTGAAGGATGATAGTGCCTAGTGTGGAAGTGATAGCGTCATTGAATGAATGCAACATGACCGGATGTTTATGCATGTAATTTTAGGTATGCGCATTTGAGAAAATGCATGGGATGAAATAATGTTAATGCTAGCGCCTCCATCAATCATCACATGGCGTACCCATATGTCATCAATGTGGATAGAGATGAAGAGGGCTGGGTCGGGTCATCATTTTGGTATGGCGTGATCTCTTCCTCTGAGAAGCTAAGGAGGCCACTTGGTGAACAAGGTGAGGTGAGGATGAAGGTGGTAATTTGGTGAGAGAGGCTACATGATGAGGTGTGATAATGGAGGCTACGGGTGTAGGGTCATTGGGTAAAACCTCAATAGATTGAAGAACCTCCATGAGGGCTTGATGATGGGATTCTGAGGTTTGGATGAGGTCATATAAGGACATTTTGAGAGGAGATTGGTGTAATTGTTTGAGCATGGTGTGATGTGTGACGCCATTAGAAATGGGGTATGTGGGGCTGCGTGGATAGTTATTTTAGGTATGGGTGTAGATGGTATGTTGGGTATAGGATTGGTTGGTGGGTCAATTTGCCTTTTTTTTCCCTTTTATGCATGTGTAGTGACATGTATCATGTTGATTTGAGGGAAGTTGGAAAATGGAGAAGGTGTAGGGTGAGTGGTATAATGACACGATGGGAAAAAACCTACCAGGAGGAGAAAAACCCTGTGAGGTCAGTTGGGTGCAATGACATTTGGGTGGTGGCATGGAAAGTTCTCTGATGTGAACCATGTTAATTTCAAATCTTAGGTGTGGCTCTAGAAGTTGTGAGGGTGGAGGTTGTGGTTGTTGAGTGGGCTGTGGGGATGGGTGTTGGTGAAGTAGGATCCTCATCGAGAAGGTCGTCATCGTCAAAGTTGGTTTCTAGTGGACACAATTGGATAAGGATGGTTTTCAAGGCCTTGCAGTTCTCCACATCATGCCCTGGCACACGATGGTATGCAAAATTTTAGTATCATCAAACCCTTTTGGCTTGGGTTTGAGGGGGTCATAAGGTCAGAGTGGCGGTAATGTGATAACAAAAGTCTCGAGGAGGTTGGTTAAAATTTTGGCATAGGACCCTGCTAGTGGATCACAATGGGAAGTGAATGTGGGTTTGGGTGTAGGTGTGGTTGATTGTCGAGGAACTATTTTTGGAAGAGTAGGAATGGGTCAAGTTATGGTTTTAGGTGTCGGTGTGGTTTTAGGTATCGGTCAGTGTTTTTTTGGGTAGGGGTATAGTAGATGGATGGGTAGGAGGGTGTGTGGTTGTTTTGACTACCTTATTGTGGGGTAGTGGGTTTTGTTTTTGGGTTGCACCTTCTTGGGTAAAGGTGATGTGGGTGTATGAGGTCTAGAAGGAAAAGTAGATGGAGGAAGAGGGTGAGTTACCCATGGGGATAATGGGGGTGCGTTGTGAAGGTAGATGATGCGGGTCGTACTTGGGGTGTGAGGGATAATGACTAAAGTGTAGTGGGTAGTGAAGCAATAGCTGAAGGTATTGGAGGTATTGGTGGTAAAAGACTACGCAGTGTGGGTGTAAGTCATGTTGTGTGCCTAGGTAGGTTAGAGGTTTGTGAGGAAGGAATGGGTTGTTGTGTTATTGGTTTATGGATGGGTGAAGGGTGCTTGACCATGTTGGTAGTTGAGGTTTTAAGGCAGATGGGACAAGTGTGGGTGTGATTGGTGTGGTAGGGGTATGAGGTCGATGAGTTTGTTTCTTTGGTTTGGGTGTCGGAGTAGGTGTGGTTTTGATGTTGGAGGATGTAGCTAAATCCAGTTTAATAGGTGGATGAGTAAGGTTGGTGGTCGGGGTGACCCCTAAAGTGGTAATAGGTTTAGTTGAGGCAAATGTTGTGGGTATGGGTTTGGGTTTAGATGTAGGTCGGGTTATGGGTAAGGGTGTGGTGTGAGTGCTAATGGGTATCGTGGAAGGGGTTGTGACAGTAGTGGTTGTATTTGGTTTGATGGGTCGAAATGTGTTTGGGTAGATAGTGGAGGTATCAGCGAGGGATCTCTACATCTGTGTTGAGACAAGGAGTAAGAGGTGCCCCCATAGTAAAGCCCTATCCACATAATCTAAGTGATTGGCCAAACATGAGAATGACACATTTGTGGGTGGAGTTGGTGAGGACCTAATAGGAATTCCCATAAAATGCATCTTAGAGATGGGGAATTGGCCAGCTTCAGCTTCCGTGGGTAAGAGAGCCAAAAGTAGGTCTATTGGATTTTGGGTAGTAGATGGAGAATGCTCGCCGAGAGGAAAAGGTATCTCAACTGGGTCTATGATGGGTGGAGGAGATGATGGGAGCTCCTCTATAAGTGGAGGAATGGATAGGTGCTCCTCTGTGGGTGGAGGAGGTAATGGGTGCTCCTCTATGGGTGGAGGAGGTAATGGGAGCTCCTCTATGGGTGGAGGAGGTACTATGTAGGTAAAGGTTCTCTAAGTGGAGAAGCTAGGGGTGAGATGGTCTCAATGTTAGTGGAAGACCCCTCTGTAGGTGATGAAGGAGATGAAAGGTGTTCCTCTATTGGTGAAGGAACAGGGAGGTAGGTTCAATGTGGAAGGAGGATTTTGGGCTAGGATTTCCTCTATGGAAGGGATGTGAGGTAATTGAGAGGTGATAGGTACCTCGTTAAAGATAGCGTGAACCTCATGGGTATGGGTATCATGAGTTGATGTCTCACGGTTTGATTGGATGAAGGGGCATGGTTGGGAAATGGTTTTTGAAGATTTGTAGATTTTGGTTGGGGTGGCATTGGGATTATCCATAGTTAACTCACCTTTCTCGAGCATTTCTTGGACAATATTCTTGAAAGTGATGTAGTTTCCATCACTATGACCCTTTACTCGATGATAGTTATAGAAATCATGTTCTTTATACCATGCGGGCATGGGGTGAGCAAGGTCAAAACTAGTGTGTGGTTTTATGGGTGGAAGGGTGATGGCTCCAGCTTTGATAAGATTTTCTAAGATAGAAGAGTAAGGTTCCCCAATTGGGGTATATTTTTGTTGCTCTCATCTAAATTGAAAAGTCTAGATAGGTGAGAGATTAGATGAGGGTGTAGCTTTGATTGATGGATGAGTTGGGCCGGCCTTGAGTACCACTGCGTTAGCGGTGCCCTTAGCTTTTGAATAAGTGGTTTGTGGTTTGGAAGAGGAAGAGGTATCATTTGACTTGAATGCCAAATTCTTATTGCGTAATTGGATTTTCTTCTCTTCGATGGCCCGAATCTCTAACTTTCGTGCCATAGTGAATGCCTCATCGAATGTTGGAAGGTTTGGACCTGCAAGGTCGGGGAGATATGTCTAGCACAAGCTCGTGTGAAGAGCTCGATGAGTTCAGTTTGTGGTAGTTGGAAGGTAAGTTGATTGATCAAAGTTACGCCAATGAGTGACAAAATCATGCGATGGATTCATCCTCATACTAACGTGTGGAATATAGATCGGTCATGGTAACCTTCTTGATGATATTGATAGAGAAATGATCCAAGAAGGCTTGGGCTACCTGATTGAATGAGAATATAGAGTGTTTAGGTAACCCACTATACCAATCTAATGCAGGGTCAGTGAGGGACATGGGAAAAGTTCTCAAAAGCAAGGCATCATCATGAGTGATCAGATAACACCCATGTTTGAATGACCACAAATGTTGTTGGGGTCTTCTTTGCTATTAAAGTGATTGAATTTAGGCATTTCCCAATGCACAGGGTATGAATGGATAGGAATGGATGGGTGAATAGGCTCATTGCAAATCTCATCATAGGTGAGAGTGTTGTGGGAGCCATAGAAACCGATGCCTCAATGTCTGCATCTTGTCCAACATCAATTTAATTAGGTCATTGGTGGGTTGTGATGATTGGATGCCTCCTGTAGCATGAGGAGGTTGGTTTTGGGTGTATAGGGGTGGCACTCTAGTGTATGGGGCTGCCATGTAGGGTGGTGGAGAAGAAGGTAGTGAAATAGGGGGTACGTACCGGAATGAATAATGGATGAAACAGGAGGTTGTTGGTAGTATGTATATGGGGGTGGAAGGGTCGTGGTAACCCTAGTGGAAATAGGGGCTAATGATTGTGGAATGGAAAGAACCACATTCTGAAATGGGGTAGGGGTCACCGACACTGGAGGTGGGAATGTAGCTATAGGTATGTATGAGACATTAGGGGTGGATGAGGTTGTGTTTGGGGTAGTCGTCGAGGGTATGGTGGATGTAATGGGTGCCACAGAGGTAACAAATAAATGTGGCAGTCATAGTGGGTATAGAACCTAATTGCAAAATGACTGGGGGTAAGGTGGATGTGGGAAGCACAGAGCCAGATGGGGCTGATGTGGAAGTGGGTGTGAGAGTCGGGGGGATAGATACGGGCATGTCGTATATCAACTGACCTGAGGCATCTCGAGTGGATGAGTGGGAAAGGTAAAACTACAAGGCGGTAGGGTTCTAGTCAAGGAGTCATGCAAACTCCTCATCTCGGTAGTGATAGTAGTAGGTTGGATGGGATCCATGGCTGGTGATAAAATAGAAGGTGGTGAAGGACTAGGTGGGAGTGGTTGAAAATTGGTGTGGAATACGAGGGCATTTGCTTGTCTTCGGGTCAGCACCATGTGAACCAGTATTGATCAGGTAGGGCTGCTTTTTATAAATGATACAGAGAACAACAAGTAGGAATAGGTGAATCTGGTGATAAAAAGTGGATAAAGAAAGACCAAATGATGGTTGGAATGTGAAAACAAGGCTAACCGATGACGGTTAGGAAAATTGATGTTGGTAAGAGATAACCGGTGCCGGTCATTATAGAAAATGGACAGTGAGTAAACAATGAGGCAAGAAGGTAAAATATGATAGGTATGCCAAATCTGAGGATGTTTAAAACATCAATGGGAATAATGACAGTGACAGAGACTGTGAAAAGTGGAAGAAAGTGAAGTAAAAATGTCCTTTTGAGTAGGTTAGCAAAAGGACTTGGAACCAACGTTCGGTTGGGTATAACCGATGGTGGTCAAGAGGTAACCGATGACGGTTACTGTGAAATTGAAATAGTGATGAAAGAAAGTGGTTGTGAATTAAAATCTGATGTAGAATCAGACCCAGAATTCTAGGAATGATGATGATATGGCCTAGGCACACTTAGGTGAAGCCGGAATACACCAGCTATGATGAGGAGTGCAAGGATGAACAAAAAAGTGATGAACGTGATCTCTCACCTCAAAACGCAAGCCAAGCAAAAACACTAAGAAAATGTGATCCTAGGAGTGCCTTTTCTATTATGTTTGTTTAGCTTATGCTATTTAGGGACTGACACATGAATTGTGAAATAGATTTTTGGTGAGGATGGCTTCCTACAAAGAAGGAGATCTAAAAGGTGAGGTTTTAGGTATGTTATGGTGGGGGCGGGCTTCGCTCTGAAGTATGACTCGACAGAGCAGTGAGCTGGGTGCCCACTATGTCGTGATCATGTGATCACCTACAACTTCTTCTAGGTAGGATGTTGTTTAAGAATGTATGTATTTTGAATTTTTGTGTGGTTTGGTAAGACTCAGAGAAAGAGAAAAGGATAGAAGTGCTTTTCTATGATTCATTTGTCAACCATCAGCTGGTCATGACTTCAACATATAGGTTGCCCTCAATTAATGTGAGCTAATGCAATAAATCAGAATGGAATGCACTTGTTTTTAAACCCAAATCAAAAATGTGAAATTGGATGACACAATAAGATGAAGAGGAAGAGGGATGCTCTTTCACTACAATGCAGAAAACATGAAGAAATGATTCTTTTAATTACACCAAAAGAAAAGTTTCCTTTAGAGCAAATAGAAAGAGAGGTGGATTACCAAAGAAGAAAATTAGTGTGTATGCTTTTTAGAAGGGAAACAAACACACAATTTTTTTCCTAGGAATGAATGAAATGCAAGGAACCCGGATGGGTCCCACCAGGCAGTGCCAAAATGTTTCACCTTTTTCTTAGATTATTTCTTAGAAGTGTTGACAAAATAGATAGGGTAATGGGCATAGGAGGAATACTTGTTCAAATGTCGGTTGATGGGTTGTTGCGTGTATGACTTCCGAATCCACATAGCTGATCGTGAGAGCTTCCTTTTGGCTAGGAGGAACTACTTGTAATGAAAACAAGACCACCAGAAGGAATTAAACAATATGGGCAGTGAACTGCCTAGCGTATGCTAGATCCGGGAAGTGTGATACTTCCTAGATGGCTATCAGTCCACTATTTTAAACAATTCAATGTTGTAAACAAAGTAAATCCTATTGTTATTTTAAAATGATTTAGGTATCTCACTTAAAAACACAATAAGAAATAGATCTAATCTAACAAGCTAAGCTAGAATAGAATCCAAAGGTCAAATGATTGGTTTGGGTTCTGTAGGTTTGATAGAGGTCTCGGGTAGATCACAGGTGAATGAGGGTGAGATAAAATTAGGTGGGTAGGTCTTTGTTAAGGGTTGTGTGGGAAAACACAGAGACCGGTGTCGGTTAGGGGTGACCGATGGTGGTTAGGTGTAACCGGTGCCGGTTACTGTGAGATCTAGAAATGTCACAGAATAGGGGGTCTCCTTTGTGATTGCACAAAGGACTTTGGTTGGTGGGATGAGGTATTGGGTGACTGGAGTAGGATTTTGTGAGGTTTCAATGGGTATATGGAGGTGAAAATATGGAGAAGGTCAATAGGGAGCAAGATAAACAATGGATGATAAAATGATGAAGAAATGAAATAACTAGGAAAGTATGATGTTGTACTTACTTGGATTTCATTCTGAATGTCTATGTGTGAGGATGGAGGTGTTGATGATGGTTTGAAGGTTGCAAGTGATCACCAACTGAAGAAAATATTTTGCATGGGCTGCATGTACACTCCTCTTTGCTTGGATAGATCAGATCATGGCTAGGATGGTTATGCAGGAGAAGATGCTCAATCTCCTCCTTGGATGTGAGTTTTCACTAGAATTGGCTCTCTGAAGATGCGTTATCTCTCTGAGATGTGTTCTTGTTCGTCAAATTTCTCCCAAAGTTTTCCAACTTTCTTCCAACTTCCAACCTTGAGAATAAGGTTGTTTTGGGGTTAAAAGGGGTAACCGACGGTGGTTTGGCTTAACCGGCGATGGTTAGGGGTAACCAACGTCGGTCAAGGTGGGATTTCCTAGGTTTACTAAACTAGGGAGATCCTCTTGATTTCCTTGGATCTCATGTCGTTATCCCATGGATTAGACTGGGAGCTTCTTGTGAGCATGTGGGAATGTGGTTAGAGGGAATGTAGGCATTGATTTTTAGGGTTTGGGTAAGTCTTAGTTAGTTATGGGAACTTGCTAAGAATAGGTCTTAGGTTGAGTTGGCTTGGTGAGGTGTCTAAGTGAACTGTATGTGTGGATATTATTTAAATAATAAATATAGTGAGGATAATGCATTAATTTAATTAATTTATTATTAAAAGGGGGTTAAGGTAAATGTAATAGGGTGCTTATATGTCGAGTGAAGGGGAGTGTGGTCAATACCAAGGCTTGAGACATAGATCTATCAATGATAATGGGAACAAAGTAATTACTTAGGTGCTTATATGTCGATGGAGCAACTCACAACAACAAAGAGGGCATTGAATGAGTAGGCAATTTATTTCAATATCATATTCTAGAAGACTTGGGATAGAATCCATCTTGAGGTAAGGCCTACGGCTTAACATGTTTTCTCGATATTATCTAAAGGTGCTAAATAGTGACATCTTAGACATGATTCAATCCATGTGAGGTGGTACTTTACCAATCGCTTATAATATTGCATTAAGGGTAGAAAATAGTCTTATTTAGGTGGGAAAGTTAGCTCCTAGACCACCTATTCCCTTATTCCCATAAATGTCACAAGTGCCCTAGCCTCTGTTTCCCTTGTTCCTATTCTTGAGAAAACCGTGCAACCTATTGCATCTACTTCCTACTCTACTGATGTAAAGAGGATGAAGAGATGAGATCCTTGATCAGGAACTTGTCAAATAAAGTCACATCTCTTGAGAAGCAGCAAGTGCAATCCTTAAAAAATAATTCCAATCAAGTGCATAGCCAAAGAAATCAACCTTGGAGGAATCAATATGCAAACCAAACATATGCACAGTAACCAACAACATGATAAATGGCATGCTAATGTACATCTACCCTTGCAAGTTGTTCCTCCCGTGCCTTCTCTTCCAGCCGCTAGTCCAAGTATGGAACTTGTTCTAGTTTAGGACAATTTGTCACAAGAGTCTTAATGGTGCTTCCTCGCAACATACCTCACAACCAGTATCCTTGCACTAATGTTGCATGCACACAAGCCTTTATGATCTAAAATTCCTCCATCTGTGAGCCTTCAATGAGCGCACCTAAAGAAGAAAACCAAGAAAGGTCATAAGCTCCTCTAAATGAAAATATGATGTTTTTGGCACTAAGGACTTTTGTGAAATCAACCAAGCTGCAGATGATGCAAACAGATCATGTGCACCTAGGTTGCGCAGACAACACAAGATACAAAGGACAATACTAGATTCTCGACATGTAGGTCACAATTCTAGCAATATAGGTCAATCCTCATAAGCGTAAGGAATAAACTAAGACATCCAATAGTAAAATTTCACAAGTTCCAGCATGTGAGGTCCCACACAAACCTCATCTAGAAGTGGTGCATGCCCCTCTTTTGGTAGGTCAAGCCTTTGTTTCAGCTAAAGCTTCTACCTATGCACCTGAAAAAATAAGAAAAGATGTTGTTGTGCCTGAAATGCACAAGTCAATGGGTTTTCCATTCATCATTATGGATCAAATTAAGAGGAAAAACATAAATGTCACAATGTGGGATGCCTTGACCATTCCATCCCAACGTGACCTATTACACAAGGCTCTAGCCCAACTTTCATGCATTGACCCAGCTTTTTCAAAAACCGCATGCTTCTATTAATATCTGTCAAGTAGAGGAGAAGAAAGTAAGTAATGTTGCTAAAACCCCACCCTTTTATATGTCCTTGATCATAGGAAAACATCTAGTGCATAATTTCATGATAGACTCAGGCGCTAGTACTTTTGTTATGCCCAAGAAAATTGTTGATGTCCTAGGTCTTAAGTATAACCCCTTGTCCAAAGGAGTCCTACAACTTGATGGCTCAATTGTCACTACCTTAGGATTCATTAAGGATCTTGAGTTAACCCTACATGCATGTCCAAGACTTACCATAACTCAAGATGTGTATATTATTGACATACCTCCTTTGTTTTCCCTATGTCTATTAAGAGAGTTTATTGTAAAAGTGGGTGGTTACTTGTCTTCTGGTTGGTCCCATATGTTACTCAAGATAAGGTATGGTACCCAATTTAGCATACAAGCTGATCCAATAGTTTCCTATCATGTAGAGTCATATGTCCCATCCCCTCTCCAAGCTAATTGTTTAATTCAAGAAGAACAAGTTTCAATTTTTGAAGAACAGCCTCTCATGCCTCCTATCCTAGACTTAGTGTTGGATGAATGGGAAAAGAGATACCATAAATTTGATACATATGCTGAAGAGATGGAAGATTATGAAACTAGGCTCGATACTTATTACATCCTCGAACAATAAGTTATTTTGTCGCGCATGCTCAAGAAATACCAAGATGAACCTGGTCTATGGAATTTATACTTTGATGGTTTCAGAAACAGAAATGGCACGGGTCCACGAGTTTATCTTATTTCTACTAAGAATGAGAGGTTATTTTTCACGCACAGGTTTTGGTTCACATATTCCAACAACATAGCAAAATCTGAAGCATTGGTGCATGACATTGTCATTGCTAAGAAGAAATGGATTAAGTCACGCAAATATTTGGGGATACAGAATTGGTTATCCACTGAGTCACCAAAAATGTCGATAAATAATAATCTTCTCAAAGAGTATAAACATACATTTTGGGACCTCCTTGAGAGCTTTGTTTCTCTAAATTTACAGGTGGTGCCATGTAAGATGAACATGGAAGATGATCGGATGGCCACACTTGGTTCATAGTTCTCTCCTATTGAGGACTTTGTCAAAGGAAACACTCATCACATCAAGATGATGATTAGACCATCCATTCTCAATAACAACACCAGCTATAAAGTGTTTGAAAGTGTCACATAGATCATCTAGTTCATTCAAATGAGGCAGATTTCTCACCAAGCATGAAAGTTGACTTGCATAACAACTATGGTGACCAAGTGATTCAATTGAAGTAAAATAAGCTTCCTAAAGGGTTGGTCACCTTATAACAAATGTTCAGCCCTGATGATGAGTTCAAGGGTGAAGAAAAGTATATGTACAATGTGCAAGAATATTGTATTCCAATCAAGATTACGTGTAGAAAGGATTTTCTACTTAGTAGAGCTTGCACACAAGAAGAAAAACATGCCTTCATATCTATCTGCCAAAAATACAGTGATATCTTTTCATGGGAATATGAAGACCTCAAATTTTTTGATCCAAATGTTTCTCAAAAATATATTGACCCTTATCCTTGTATCAAGCCCATCGGACAAAAGAAGAGGCAGTCAATCTAAAGATAGAGCCCCTCATGAGAAAGGATTTTTCCAAACTCATTGAGTAAAAGATTAATTTTCCCATCAAATACTCTACCTAGGTCGCAAATCTAGTTCCGGTGCACAACAAGAATGGTGAAATCAGACTGTGTGTTTATTTTAGAGATTTTAATAAGGAATCCTTTAAGGATCACTATCCTTTGCCTTTTATGGAGTAGACTGTATAAAATTTGGTCGGTGTGTAGAGATTCTCTCTCTTTGGATTAATACTAGGGCTTCAATTAGATCCTGGTTAAGGAAGAGGATCAATTGAAAATAGCATTTACAACAAAGTGGGAGACATATGCATATCAAAAGATTCCCTCTAGTCTATGAAATGCAGGCACAAAATTTCACCGCTCATGGATATTTCCTTCAAAGTTTACATCAATGATTTTATCTTGGTTTACCTTGATGATATTATAGTTTTCTAAAAGCAAAGCGCGGATCACATGGCGCACCTGGAGAAAGTATTTGAGAGATACAGGAAGTATGGGGTGTATCTTAACCCCAAGAAGTATAATTTTTAGTGGCATAAGGAAAATCTTTTTGGGCCATGTGGTTTCAAAGGATGGCATCGCAATTGATCTTGAGCACATTTCAGCCATCCTAGCTCTTTCCCTATCAGCACATAAAAGTCCTTGTAGTGCTTCCTCGATAAGATCAATTTCATTACGTGCTTTATTCCTAACTTTACAATACTCCTAAGGACAATCACCCTCATGCTCAAAAAGGACATAGCTTTTAGATGGACAATAGAAGGAAAAGAAAGCTTTGACAAGATCAAGAAATAAATTTCTTATACGCCAACAATCATCAACCCTGAATTAATCAAAGGATTACATCTTTTACGCATATGGTCCTGATGTAAGTGTTGTTGTTGTCCTGACCCAAGAAAATGAAAAAGGACTAGAACAACTAGTGTATTTATTCAATCAAAACTGAAGGATTATGAGTTCAAATATAGTCACATAGAAGTAGGTATTTTTCATCATGCACACACTCAATAAATTCAAGATCATGCTCGCTACAAATCATATTAATGTGCTAGTTTTGCATGCCAGTGTTCAAGACTTCATCATGAGAGAAAACATCAGCGAGAAGAGAGAAAGATGGGTGGTAAAAATCATGGAGTATGATGTGATAATCAAGGCCACCAATCTGGGCCGAGGTAATACACTATGTACATCATGAACCCGAGACATTATTTTTCTAGATCAAGATCTCCCACGCATAAAAATTGAACAAAGTGTAGATCATGTCACATGTGACTGGATGAAGGACATGATCACATTCCTTTCCAAGGGTGCATACCCTCCTGGTTTAAACAAAGCAAAGAGAATACATCTAAGGTTACAATCTATTCCTTATGTTTTGATTGATGGCCTTCTCTTCAAGAAGAATCTTGATGGCGTGTTGTTAAGGTGTATTGATGGCACATGATCGAAAAGGTGTTAGCAGAATTTCATGATGGATTATTTGGTGGAAACTTCTCTTCCAAGACTAAACCATTGAAGATCATAATGGAAGGTATCTTTTGCCCTGCCTTGTTTACAAATGCACACAAGTGGGTCACCAAATGCAAAGAATGCACTTTATTCATGGGAAAGAATAAATATGTAGTGCTTCTCCACTGACCAATCCAAATGGATCAACCTTTTGCACATTGGGGTCTTCACTTCATAGGAATGATCAATCCTCCTTCAATCACTAGCCACAATTGGGTGTTGACAGCTACATATTACTTCACCAAATGGATAGAGGCTATCACATTCAAAGAATTAACCGATTCAGTCAGCCATGACTTTCTCAAAGGTATAGTGACAAGGTTTAGCATTCCTCAAACCATTATATCTGATAATACAAAGGCATTCCTTGGTACCAAAATCACCGATTGGGCTCTTATCCTTGGGGTATATTTAAAGACCTCTTCCAACTATTACCATTAAGGAAATGGTCTAGCAGAATCAACAAACAAGAACTTGATCAAGATCATGAAGCACACAATGAATATCAGCCAAAGACAATGGCATACAAAGGTCTCGCATGCGACCTTTGGGAAGAAAACATTACAATGAAGAAAGAAATAGGAACTTCACTTTATGATCTTGTCATGGAAAGGAGGCTGCAATTGTTTGAAATTTGATTTAAACTCTTTTTCACTTGCCGAGTAGCTAGAATTTGAACGCACAAACCGAGAGAAGTAAGAATGACAAAATTGGTTAGTCTTAAAGAATCAATAAAGAATCAAGGAACTTTTATCATGATAAAGCTAGAATAACATCAGCAAGCAACAAAGAATCAGTTTGTGAAAGGATGGGCCTAAAAATTCCGAATTTGGGGACTTGGTATTAAAATGGGATGCTAAAAGAGATTAAACAGGTGTCATGCAAATTTTGATGCACTCTAGAGTGGCTCGTGTACTATCAGTTCATGCAAGGAGGCTAACTCTGTCAATTTATCTCATCTTGATGGAGGCGCACTACCAATCCTAATAAATGAGATCTATCTAAAACCCTTCCATTAACTCTGCTGCATCATTTTTCTAATATTAGAGTAGTTTCAATTCCTCCAAGTGTGTTGGAAGAAAATTGTTTATTTGTACATAATTCTTTCTTCTCACATGCTTACTGCGCACCTTCTTTTTTTTTTTCATCTAGGATTCCAATTATCTCCCAACAATTTTAGTACTTTCACCAAGATTCGAACAAAGTTTAGAATATGTTTCAAAGTGACTTCTGGGGAAATTATTCAAAACTATGGATCAGAGATCCTATATCACGATTTTGTGCCTAATGGATGCTTCAAAGTGCCTCTTGATCTCCTTTATCTAGTAGGTAGATGGCCCTGAAAGTCATCAAAACTATTATCCTGTAATAACTCTCTCGAGTTATTTAGATAAATCATCTCCCATTCCAGCTTTATGGTTCTCCATGCAAGTTGATTGCACTTCACTTAGTCACTTGGCACATTTTTATGGTTGCATATTCCCTATGCACCTTACATGCATGCCTTCATTTTCATATTTTCTCCCCTTATTTTCCTTTTCCTCTTCCTCTTTGTTCCATCTTCCCATTTCGTGCACCCTTTGCACTTTCACCTTATTTGTATTACTTCACCTTCTATGTGTGCCTTTAAGTCAAAGGCTTCTACGTACCATTTCCTCCCTTCCTTCCTCCTCATGTGCTTCATTCTTCAACATGCATACCTTTTCACCCTCCTCTGCACCATTTTGTGCCACATCATTCTCTAACACACTTGAGTGTGCCACAAATGACAATTAAAGTACGCCACTAGGTGTTGAATCCTTACAACAAATCAATGAGTGACACGTGGAAGAAACAACAAGAACATTTGCACAGTTGGTCATCCTTTAAGCCAATCTACACAAGCCACGTGTCTTACATGTGAAAATGGCTCTACCAATATTATGACACCCATATCTCTTGCTACTGAGCTCCAATTAGCCCATGCTCCTAGTCTCAATCAATAGTTGTTGACGTAGGCTACAATGATTGACATTTAGATTCAAATTCTTGGTAGATCTAGTAGGTGAGAAATGGGAAAATGTCTTTCGATCATTGAGGAAAATATCGATTGCTCTAACCACCTAGATTTGATCTGATCTACCATCCTTCTTTCCCCAAAACACCAAACAAATTTGGGGAAGCGTGTTTGACATATTTGTAGGCATTCAATGCTTCTTGCTTTGGTGGTTGTATTTCTAAATCAAGTTTTCCCTGATTCTTCTCTTCTTCTTCCATCGATTCATCTATAAATGTAAGATCTAGGCTCATTGTTAATGTTGGACACTTTGGATCCTTACGCATTTGCTAAGGACTTCATATCTTTGTATTTTGAGTTACAGACCTCTAGATTTGACTCATGCATGTGAATATCGACCTTCAGTCACCATTGTAATAGTCTGTGCATTTCTAGAAGTAATGGAAGCATCATTTTGTGGCTATTCTCTATCCTAACACATTTGCATTCCTTCTTCTTTCCTTTCTTTTACTTTGTTTGCTTGTTGTGTCATTTTATGTTCCTTGCATCACCATTTTCTAGTTGTGTTTCATGAAAACTGATCATGTAAATGTGTGTTAGTATGTGCTACATGTGATTAGCCTCCTTGATGCCTTTCTATTCATTTTCTCTTGAAACATATAGTGTCAATCCCTCTTTTTATAGTGCTATCACCGTCCTTAGATTGGTTTTCCATTCTTTTATCCTTCTATCCATGGTCCCTTAGCATTGTTATTTTAGTTTTCCCTTCTAGCATTAGGAGTAGAAAGCAGTAGAAATAGATAGAGGAACCTACCTTCTCCAGAGATCTATCTCAAGTGTGCAAGGTCCCATAACTTGGAGATAATTCCATTATTGTCTCAAACAACTCCATTCTTCTAGACCCAAGACACAGTGCAAGTTTGACAACTAAAACTACTTGAATGAGACCCAAACTACATTACACATAATTTTCCTTAAAATAAAAAGTGGAAAGTGTTTTTACATATTGTAGGGTATAGGTGCAACATAATACATGATGTTGTGCCTCATTAGAGAAGTAAATGGGAAAAAAATACACAATGTTAAGATGATCAATGTCGTGTCGAAAGATATTACTAAGCTCTAAGTTCTTACTATACTTTAAAGGAAATAGAAAGACTTGGAACATGTGGAGATTCCTAGTGAACCTTGACTATGATGCACATATTATGATAAAGATCCTAATCTGAGAAAACAAAAATAATTAATGAAATAATATAAGTGACTAGTGCATTCAATTAAGAACAAAGATATCAATGTGCCAAACATTTGGGGAAGCAGAAGCACACATATATGGATAGATGGTGATCATTTTAAAGAAAGGAGTGGTTGTTGTGTTACATGATCTTCTAAGAATATTAAAATTGTTGTTCAATGAATATATTTTAGAAAATATGTACAATCTCTTGTAGAATCTATTAGAAAGTGAAATTAGTGGAATTGTGTAATCTAAGAAGCCTATTTTCTAATTCAAAACAAAGAACCTAAGGATGTAGACACTAAACTAAACATAATGCTCAGAGGATATGAAATAAGGATGCAATCTTTGATTTGTGAAGTATTGTTAATATGATACCAATGTCTACATGGGAAGCTATGGGTGCTCCCACCTTAGCTTACAACAATGTCAATTTTAACCTCACATATTTAGGGAGAGTGGACCGAGTTAGATGACTAAAAGATGTAGAAATTCAAGTTGGGGTAAGAGTTTGAAGGGATAGTTTGAGGTCATTCATATGAAAATTAATGAGACGTAGTATCATATTCTCAGTAGAAATAAATTTTCATATGGTCATAATATGATAATCAATACAATTAAAAATATTATGAAATCACACATTATTGACTTTATTGGTGTCATAACTATAAATAAAACTGTTATAAAAGATATACATTATCCATAAAGATCCCATGTCCCCTATATACATGATATTGAGATGTGGTTCAAAGTATAACATCAAAAATATTAGAAGTATTATAATCCAGAAAGGAAAATCATATATTAGAGTCTAGCAAGTGGGAAACTCCTACTAAAGTGTCATCTAATAATACATTTTTAGAAGAGAATTTCCATTATACAATTAGATATTCTACTAAGTCTAAGATAAGTAATCTATATGTATTTGTTCATATTGAGTTATATTATACATAAACCAAGGGATAAATTCACATTTTATGAGAAGTAACCTTATTAATTAGTGGATACTCAAATGTAGATCTTAACCCCTAGATGTATAGAGAATATGATATTATGTGTATGAGGATGGTCCAAGTGGAGGAAAAAAATCCACAATAACTTGGGAATTTCAATTTGGACATTTTTGGTCAAATTCTAGAAAACATGCATAAGAATATCCGAGTCACTATACTAGGCTACACACTGAAAGGGATAAACACAACATGGTTATTTGTGTAGAGAAGGAGAACCTTGCATGGGGTGAAGAAATAGGAATTTTACGTGCAATATTTGCACTACCATATGGATTAAATAAATATTGTCATATATTGTGCAAATCAATTCCCAAAAATTTATTATTCAAGGATATATTGTTGCTTAAAAAATATAGCAAATTATGCCAAAATGTTGGGTTCATATATTTACAAATACATTTACCCTACTGCCAAAATCATGGTACCTCTATCAAGAATGGACAAGAGAAAGGTGCACTTGGAGACCAAGTCTTTGGAATATTTTATTCAAACCTTCAATTTAAAGATAGTAATCCTATGGTATATGTGGAATTATAAAAGATAAACACATTTTTATTCTATGGGACTATAAATACAAAAGGAGGAGATGGATTCCAAGACTTAGATGAAACAAAATAGGGAATTTCACAACCATGAAGATTAACATTTAAACAACCCATAGGAATACTCATCATAAGGTTGATGTATGCCATAGAGTTGGGGAAAATAATGAACAATAAGAAGATTAACTAGATGCCAACAAAGGAAAGTAACTTTTAGGAATGTTTGAACTAGAATGGATTGAAACCCTTCTAGTAAACAAAGAACTATGCAATGAAAAATAAGAGCATTTGTGCAACTCGAACATATAGGAGAGAGAAGGCTAAAGAACGTCACAAGACACTAGGGACAGATTAAATGCCACGATGTGTGATGAACTAGTGCAAAAAGGATGGAAGATATATTTCTTATAAGAATGGTCAAGGTAGCTACTATTGGGGATTACTAGATGGAAAAAGAAATTTCCAAGGTTCTAAAACTACTATGTGATTTGTGAAGATGCCTTCCCAACTAATTCGGTGAAATAAAAGGAGTAGATACATCCCTAGGAGAAATGTGCATTGAACCAAAATAAGGAACAAATCCCATGAATAAGATTCCTTATAGGTTGAATCCTAATGTGAAATCAAAGGTTAAGGTTGAATTGGACTTCATGGTTGAAGCAATATCAAGATATCATATAAGAAAAATATGATTAGGTGAGCCCAAAGTAGTCTCTCAACTAAAGATAACATTAGATATTATAATTCGTAGTGATTATAGATATCTTAATGATGTATTCTTAGATGATCCATTTCAACTCCTGTCATGGATGAAATCTTGGAGGTAGTAGTAGGGAAAAATTCTACTCATCCAGGATGGATTTAGTAGCTATCATCAAACCTTGATCATGTATAAGGATTAATCAAAGAATAATTTTGCAATAGATTAGGGAAAATTTGCATATTGAGTAATGCCATTTGGGTTAAACAATGCACTAAAAGTCTTTTCTTGAGATGTGATCACAACAATTACGGATTGTATACATAATTTCCTTAAAGTATATCTTGATGATTGGAAATTCTTCTCTTTATTTAAGAATCACATTTCTAAGGTATCCCTCATGTTAAAACATTATAAAGTGTTATGTATTGCTTTAAATTTAAATAAATGTTTCTTCTTAACCCCTATAGATTTTTTGGTCATTCTTATCTTTATTTAAGAATTAAGGATTGTATACACGATTTCCTTAAAGTATATCTTGATGAATGGACATTCTTCTCTTTATTTAAGAATCACATTTCTAAGGTATCCCTCATGTTAGAACATTATAAAGTGCTATGTATTTCTTTAAATTTAAATAAATGTTTCTTCTTAACCCCTATAGATTTTTTTGGTCATGTTGTTTGTAACAAAGGGATACTAGTAGACCAAGAAAAACTCATAGTCATAATATCGCTTAAACCACCTATAAATCCCTCGTAATGAGCACATTCCTGGAACATACATGATATTTTATAAAATTCGTTAAGGACCATGACAACATTTTGTAATTGATTGGACATTTATTATTGAAACAATCTATGCTTGAATGGAAAATAGAGTGCCATGATACATTTATGTAAATTAAGAAAAATCTAGTGAGTGTGCCAATATTAGTATTACCTAATTGGAGAAAAATATTTCATGTGCATCTCAATGCCTTAGTAGTCACAACCATATAAATACTTCTATATCCTAGAGAAGGGGAATTGACCATCCAATAAAATTTTCAATCTAAAAATATCACTAGCGAATAAAAATTACACAACTACAAAATGGGAAGCACCTTTGGTCATGGTATTCACACTATAAAATTTCATTAAATACCTCTTGGTGATAACCTACGATTTCCTTACATACCACCGAGAATTATGATATTTGGTAAAAAAATCCATTATTAGGAGGGAGGATATCAAGATGGATAATGGTATTTTAGGAATACAAGTTCAAAATAAATGTCAAGCCAAGGAAAGAGAATGTAGGAATAGATATTATTATCCACATCAACACAAGGGAAGAACACATGGAATTTGATGAAGATTCATTAGATGTGTACTTTTAGAGTCATCTCAATCCCAAAATAGCTAGAAGAAATTGTGTAGTTCTTATAGTATGGAATTTTACCAAATCAATATTGGAGCGGGTTATTCATGAATTGGACCCTTATATGAATTGGTATTGTTCACCTGATTGACTAAGGATTACGCCAATGATGTCCTTCCAAAGATCCATCCTAATCAACACATTTCAATGACAAGTAGACTATATCGCCAAATTTACACCAACATCCCAAGGCTTCAAAAGCACTCGAGAACCTTTCCTTCTTGGGTTCGTACTTCAACAATGTTATCTTCCTTGATGATAACGAGCATTCCTTTTATTTCCAACATCCTAATGGGATTTTGATTAATGTGGAAGGATGATGTGGACCAAAATTATGAGGCAATTAATATGTGTACACATGTTTTTATTTTTAAATTTTGAGCAATTTTAAGACTCAATTAAGAATGTTTTACGCTCACAATATGTATAATTTTTTTCTATTATTTAGTATTTTCTATTTGCATTAAATATTTTATTTGTTGTATCAATTCAACACTAATATATAATATAATTAAATTCATCCTAAAATTTACCTTTTGGCATAATTACATATTTGAACACATATGTCACAATAATTATTCTTCATTCATCTCTCTAAAATCTCCATTCGTTTGATTTGTTTATTGTTTTCACCCAAAGTTTATATTCTATACAAACTTAAACATGTGTATTTTATGTATGTTGTTAATGGTTAGGAGGCTTGCCATTGTGTCGTGGTGGTAAATTTTTTTGTCACTCACCTTGATGCTCAACATGAAAACAATATGAGGAATTTTTAATTATTTGGTTTATTCCAAAACAATATAGGTATTTTTACCCCATAGAAATATATGTGGCATTGGATAAGATAATAATAATGATTGTAGGAAGATAATAAATTTTTTTCTTTGTTTAATCTTTTATATTAGATGTGTTAACCCATATGTCATGGAAAATGTTCTTCATTAAGCCCTCTAACATATACATTTGTTTGATTTTTTTATTATAGTTTCCAAGAGTGTATCTTCTCTATCAAAGTTTAAAATATGTAGTTTGTGTATGTTGGCGATTAAGAGGCTCACCATTGTGTTTGGTGGCATTAAATTACTAGCCACCCTCCCATAGTGTAGCCCTATCTAATATGTGTCTGCAAAAGTGATCTAAACAATAAGACATGTGAAGGACTAAAAATAATATTTAAATTTTTTGAGTTTTTTTCAACCCTTAAAATTATTTCAAAATCTATTCTTGTTATACCACGTATTATCAGTTTTGAATTATTTTCTATTTCCAATGCTTGTGTTATTAAACATGTGTAATAATGTAGGATTGTTTAGTTGTATTAGTTTAACGTTTAAGTTATTGAAATACATAATAATGTAATTGGAGTAATCCAAAATAGTTACAAATACATTAATTAGGAATGATTTCTATGTTGGCAAAAATCAAGACAAATTTTATAGTCAACAACCATTCTATGATCAAATCTCATGTTTAGCCTAGCACTTAAGAAAATTTAGCCTCATGTATTATAATACCACATGTAGATTCTTATGCAAAGTGTTTTCGATGACAACACTTTTTTTTTTTTTTATGTGGGCATATTTAACATGTAGTTTCCCTTTTGGAATCAATATTGTAATGCCAAAGGCACTTTTCCTAATTGGAGTGAAGGTGGCTAATTCTAATGGGTGTCAAATAGGTGAACAACCATTATCCATTTGGTTGTTGATGCATGATCACATCTTAACCATTCATATTGGTACTAATTTAAATCCCCACATCCATTGATATGTTTCATCCATCGAATGTTTACAATGTTTTTAGTGTTAGAGCTATCTAAGGTATGTTTTCAAATTTTCTAGTAGTTATTATAAATGGAGATTGAAATGGATGAATACCAATAGTTTGATTATAAATCTTATCCCTAAATATGTCCCAAGTGTTTGACACAATGAAATTAAAAAGGGGGATGTAATAGCATATTGCAGCCTTGAATCATACAATTATAAGTTACATTTATACATGTTTCCTTTTTCATTGTATTTTTGTAAAATTGGGTTTTCTTTCATTTCCCTAGATTTTTCATGATATATATTTACTTACAACACTAAGGCTTTACAAGGAAAAGGATTGCAAACTGGTCGAGTAGTGGAAATTCTATGCACGACTCACGACATAAGGGCATTATGGTTGATTATGTGTTTTATGATTATTTTTACAAGCGTGCTCTAGAAGATAATATCTAACATTATCTTTGTAAATGGTAGATGATGTGATGAATGGTGGCCTATACATATAATATTATTTTGTTCATAAATGTATGGTTTTTTAGCCATCCAAGTGGGTCCTAAGAGGATTGGTTTCCTTTGGAAACATCAACAATATATCCATTAATGTGGTGAAAAATGGCAAGTTCAGATGTTTGGCTATAACTATGACATCAATAGTTTGAATCTCATCAAATAAAAATTGTAGTTGGGTTATTGTACATCTAGAGGTGAGGTAAGAAAACTTAGGAAAGAAAAAGGGTCATGTTGTAGGCAAAAAGAGGTGATTTTGTAAACATGGGAACCCTATTTAATAAAAGAATACGGTCTCATCCATGGCTGAGATTGACAATCGGCATCTTATCTCTCTCACCCATTTATTATCCTTAGATAGACCATATTTTTGGAGAGCCATATTTATTGTTAAATAGGCCAAGTATTCTTTTAATATAATGGGTAATCCAAAGAATACACCAACATCACTATATGTTCCCTCATCTTCGAGATAATAAAAGTGTATGGTTTGGGAATACTTGGTTCGAATACCATGGATTGTGAAGTGAAAACTTGAGAAAGGAATCGTAGTTTTTCGATGAAAATAATGATGAGATTCTCAATGTAGCATTTTCTATAGTACTCCCACTAAAACATTATATGAATTCTCTAGTATTCGTATTTTCACTTCAACATTGTGACGAGTATGCTAACATTACATCTCCCCCTCCATAATTCATTACCCACATCACCACGATCAAACTATGAAATCTCAAATAAGTACAAAGAGATATGATAAATAAATAAAATTATAATCTACAAATCGATAAACTGAATTATATCATATGAATGAATGAAAATATTCCCTATTTATAACCTTAGATGAGCTATAGTATCAAACGAGGACCAAAAAAATCAAACAAAATTTATTTTTTCTCCTTTTTCAATGCCTCAACCATTTATTATGTTGATAAGTTTTTCCAATTGGGTGTGTTAGTGGCCTTGTCTAACATGCATCAATGAAATGGTTGGATAAGTTGGGGAAATGAACGATCAACATTTTTGTCGGTGATCAATAATAAATGTCGTTAACAAGACCATTGGTGAGGGAAACCATAATCAATTCCTTACTCACTAAAGATAAACTCTAATCGTAAATCTTTCTGTAATCGCTAACAAAAGAAACCCAAAAACACATAGTTTATGTATCTAACATATCCAGAATTTGGAATTCAAAAATATGCAAGTTTCCTATTTATAAGAGGTGGTGAAGGAGATTCTATGATGCGACTAGTTGGCTCACCTCTCCTCTCATGGTGCCAATGGGGGCCACTCAAAGAATAATTATCATTATCCTCTATTTTTGAGATGATCCAATGGGGTAGTCATTATAACAACACTATCATGTCGTGTGTTCAAACCTTGATGATAACATTGCTAGTAGTGAAATTTTTGTTGAAAAAGTGGCGAGTCGTGAAAACCTTGCTTGGTATGGATACACATGACAATGTTTCAAATTTAATGATTGTTAAGAACCTGGAATGTTGAGGAGCAAGCGAGTTTCAAATAAAACTCAACTAGGAAAACTATTACAACCGATATTTTTGTTATCTAGGAAAACATGGACGATGGCCTTAGATAATAGTCTATAAAGAAATGGTTCCAAACAACATGACCCACCATCCTTTATCGCTATCAAGTTCAATTACTATGTTGATTCAACTTAAGATGTCAAGTTGATTCCATATTTCCTATCTCTAAAGTTTCCTAAGACATGTGGAAGCGAATTCCCCTTAAATTGACGTGTGCACTAACTACTCACAAATCATAAGGGTTGACATTGCAAATATCAACAATTGACATTGGTATTATTTATCAACCATTCCTTTCTTTCAAAGATACCTCCAAAGTACATTTCTTGATGATCTATGCACCACACCCTCTTTCTCCTTAGAACTATTGAAAAAAATGGCACATGATTCATATATGCCTAATCATAAAAAAGAAGATTTTTGTATGGGTTCGCCTAACATTTTCTCCACTCGTATACTTCTCATTTTCTTCTTCATCACCATTTTTCCTCCTCCAACATTTGTTCCCTCAAGTTTAACTTCTTTGATGAATACCCTTCAAAGGTGTATCCATTGCACAATCTATGTGTGATTGTTATTTATATTTATATTTAAATAAGAGAAGACCTGAATATTTCTATTCCAAATATCATGTGTACCTTCACAAATAGGAATAAATCAAAATTATATGCCAAGAAATTTGTTGAATAATTCTCTTTAGTGATGAGGAGTGGGAAATGAGAATAAGCTTAATCGACATGAAATGTCATTACATCATGGAGTATACAACTTATAGTGACGTCCATATCAAGTATGTAGACATCGTGTGAGTTGAAAAATTACCCAAATTGTTTAAGGAGGCAAGGCTTGAAAACACAGTCAATTTTTTTATTCAAATTCATGGTAGAAGATATAACATCAAAAAGAGTCGAAAATCTACAAGATTGATGAGACAACCCTTGTGTATAGTTAGTGTTAGAGTGATAACCCTTTATTTCAAATATTGATCCCATACACTCTTTAATCTTGTGACCATTATTAAAATATTTTATTCATTCATTTTAATAATATAAATATGCAGAGTTTGGGTACCTCATTTTGATAGGCCAAACACTTTGGTAATTTCGGTGGCTTAAATATGTCACATTGCTTGGAGGCATTCCATATGAGGAGATCCATACTAGAAAACATCAAATTCTCGCATGATTTTTTTCGACGACGCATATCCTGGTAACACCGATTATTACATTGTGAGGTAGATCTTATTTGTCCACTATCTATGTTTTTCGACATTTTATCCCCTGGCAATATTTTCGGGCATGATTCCCAAACATTTTTCTCAATGTATTTTCATTTCCCTGCATTTCCACTTACCAAAACCTTACTCAATGAAAACGAAGAAGCATACATTCCTAATTTTTTCTCTAAGTCCCTACCATTTTAGAAAACCAAAAATGCAAGAATGGAAAAATAAAATCCCAAGCTACGTGCAAGGTGGTACCACAAAAAATTTAGAAAATATCTCTAGAAATAACTTCCTCTGTGTGGTTGATAAGATTACGACTTTGGAGCATTCAATAAGGGATTTCTACAATGAGGAGAGAGCTGCAGTGGAGAAGCACTTTCCTCGATGATGGCTTGGAGTGTTTGTTTCCTTCTTGAATTCTTTAGAAATTATATTACCCCATTTCAAGACGGAGATCGAGATGAATGATGTCTCTTTCGCTAGCATTTTCATCTAGATTTCTTCCCGGAAAGTGATAACAAGATGTAATGTGGAAATCCTATGAGAAAAAGAAAGCAAATGTTTTAAATAGCATATGGACATCCACTAGAGAATGTATGATTTCCAGATATAGTTTCAAGTTCCTTAGTAGATTTTTATGCAAAATGTGGAAGTATGCACAAATTTGTTTGCAAAATGTGGTGCCAACTGCAACCAACACAAGGAAAGACACAACCACTATAGAAAACACACACAAAATATATCTATTATATTGATTCAAAAACTTCTTACAAATTTGGAGCTATGGTTTTTGTATATTCTTTTTGTTTCTCTTACAATATTCTCTCGAGCTTCCACTATACAAGTTCTTATTTGAACATTCTTTTTGCTCGCCCGCTCTTGCACAAGTTTTTTGTTTTCTAACCGCTCAAGATGTTGCTCAATCTTCCTCTCTTTATCTTATTTTCATTTCTCACATATCTATCGTTACTTAGATTCAAAAACTACACATGTATATTTAATTGTGAGTTTCTCAAAACGTGATAACATCTAACACAAACCCAAAACCAAAGTTCATTTTGGTGAGTTATGCAGATTTGACTTACCCACCACCCACGCAGACTTAACTCCTTTCATTCTGCGACTTTTCCTTTATATGCAACATTTTCTCAATGTGCGGCTTTTTCTTCAATGTGCGTATTTTTTTCTCGTGGAAAACCAAACCCACACATCACTATCTCTCACACTCACAACTTTAAACACTCCTTCATACAATGAATTTATATTTCCTTTGTCCGCGGCTTATACCAAATCTTTTCTTTGCAACTCTCGTGGCTCCTCTTTGTTACGCTTGTTTATATCTGTTATGTGGCTTTTCCTTTGTACCGTGGTTTTGTCAGAACTCCAAAATGCAAATGGCCAAAAACATAAAATAAATATGTGTCGAGGGGAGGTTGGGAGTGAGGGAATAAACAAGTTTGAAAGCTTTCATGAGACTAAATATTGTCGACACAATTAATTCTAACACTCCCTCATAATCTTGAGCAGAATAATATTTATTCAAGGATAGACATTGATTTACGGAGCTAAGTAGTCCTTCATCCATGACATCACGTATTGTCCTTAAACACTCAAATATTTATTTTGAAAGTGGTTTGGTGAAAATGTCAACTAGCTACACTCTTACTTACATAATTTAAGTTTGATTTCACCATTCTCAACTAGTTCACAAATGAAATGATATCGGTTGCAATATGCTTGCTTCTACCATGAAAAACTAGATTTTTATAATGGAATTGAAGACATATTATCACAAAAAATGATTGAACCTCTTTTTTATTTTTATACAAATATGAGAGGATTCTCTTCAACCATATCATCTGAAAAGTGGCTGAATTTTCTGCAATATACTCTACTTCAGCAGTAGACAATGAAACAACTAACTACTTTTTCGAAGCCCATGAGATGGCTCCCGATCTAATATTAAACACATAAAATGATGTGTTCTTTCTATCATCAATAAGTCCTACCCAATCACTATTTGTGTATCCAACTAATTGGAAATCATTATTAACAACATACAAAATTCCATAATTCCTTGTACCATTTACTTACCTCAAAATACACTTACTTATTTGCCAATGTGTTTCCTTTGGAGTCTCCATGAATCTATAAATTAAGCTAATGTATACATTATATTTGTCCTTGTTTTAATTAAGTACATTAGACTTCCTACCATGCTTTTGTACCTTATAGGATCCACATTGTTGTTGCAATCTTCTTTTTCAATTTCAGACTTATCTCTGCTGGTGTAGATGTTGGTTTACTATCCAACATTCTGAATCTTTTCAAGATTTCTTTTGCATACTTTTCTTGAGAAACAAATATGCTTTGACATATTTTCTTGACCTCAATGCTAAGGAAATACTTCAAAAACCCAAATCATTCATCTCAAACTCCTTCTTCATGGCTGATTTAAATTGATCAATTACTTTGTCTGAATTTCCAATAAAAATCAGATCATTTATATACAACACAATAATTAAAATCTCACCATTTTCTATTTTTATTTAGAGAGCGGGATCAATGCTACTTTTTCTAAAGCCATTTCTAATCAGATAGGAATCAATCCCACTATACCAAGCCATTGGTGCTTGTTTTAGTCCATATAAGGATTTATTTAGCTTGTATACCTTTCTTTCATACCCAGGATTTCATAACCATGTGGCTGACCCACATACACTTCTTCTTCTAATACGCCATTCAGGAAAGCTGACTTTACATCCATTTGATGAACCTTCCACTTGTGATGAGAAGTAATGGCAATAATTGTTCTCATAGTTTCTATCCTTGTTACTGGAGTAAATGTCTCATTATAACCATGTTCAAGCCTTTATTTATAGCCTCTGAAAACTAATATTTATTTGTGTCTTTCAATTTTTCCTTCAAGAGTAGTCTTGGTTTTATAAACCCGCTTGACTCTAATAACTTTCTTTCCTTCAAGAAGATCTACTAGTTACCATGTCTAATTATTTTCTATGGGATGGATTTCTTCATCCATTGCTTCACATCATTTATGATCCTTAATTTCTTCTTCATAATAAATAGGATCAGCTTCTGAAAATAAAGCAAAATTAATCATTTCATCTTCATTTTATTCATACCTTAACTAATCATAGATCTCTTGAAAATTACTCATTCGACCTTGTTGCTGCAATGAGTCTGATGATGATGAAGATGCTTCATTTTCTGGTCATTTCATTATTTTTTGGTTGCTTCCATTTTAATATTCACCCCTTTGAGAGATGGATGTCCAACTTGGTACAATGTCCTGTTTCGACATTTATTACTTCAAAGCAACATTAATTGGTGCATTTGTTTTTACTTTTGGTTGTTACACTTCGTGTGGATCTTCTCAAGATAATTCCTCAATGAATTGAACATCTCTATTGATTATCAACTCCTTTTCACTAGATTATACAATCTATATTCTTTTGATTGCTCACTATATCCAATGAAAATGCATTTTTCTCCTTTGTTATCCCACTTAGATATTCTTTGCTTAAACTTCAAGTGTTCAACACATGGTTTTCTTCCACTCCATGGTTCTTGAGGCATGATGTTCCTCAAACTCTTTGTAGGACACCTATTTAGCAGATATATTGTTTTCCCAAAACTTCTCGCCCAAAATTCATTAGGCAATCCTTTAGTTTTCATCATGCTTCTTACCTTTTCTTAAATGGTTATGTTTTTCCTCTCTGCTACACCATTATGCTGAGGTGTATACCTTGTGAATTATTTCTTAATATCGTGCTCCTTAAAAATTTTAAAAACTCATTTGATATATATTCTCCCCTCTATCAGTTCTCAATGTCTTTATATAATGTCCACTATGCTTCTAAACCATGGCCTTGAAGTGTTTGAATACTTCAAATGTTTTTGATTTATTTTTCAAAAAATAAATCCATGTCCTTCTACTGAAGAGATCTATGAAAGTGATGAAATACACATTTTTAGAAAAAGAGGGAATCTTCATGGAACCACACAAATATGAATGTATCAACTTAAGAGGTGAGATTTATGTCCATGATTTACCTGAGGGAAAAACATTTCTATGTTGCTTCCCCAACATACATGCCTCATAAACCTAGTCTAGTTATTCAACATGAGGCAATCCCTTAACCATTTTCTTTTTATAAAGTACATCCAATCCACCATAACTTAAATGACTATACTTGGGATACCAAAGAGTGGATTGATTAATGACTATTCTTTTGAATGTTATTGCGCCTACTACACTCTTGATCCTTAAAGGGAAAATTTTGTTTTGTGTCATCTACACTATTGTAATCATCTTGTTGTTTCCACATTTATCAAATATAATACATCATCCATTTTCAAAATCTACTTTGTATCCATTTTAGAAAATTCGCCCAATGCTAAGAAGATTATACTTCAATCTTGGCACATAGAAAGCATTAAGTATATGGTTCTTGTCTCCTTGCTTGGTAAGAATGGATACAATTCCTTAACCCATCACAAGAATCTTATGATGTTCCCATCTTCACTTCACATCTGATTTCTTCATCTATATTATTAAACACTACTTTATTTCAACACATTTGATTGTTGCATGCACTATCCAAATAATATACTTGTTTGTTTCCTTGTTTAGCTACATTGCAAGTTAGAAAGAAATTTACATTCTTTTCATTCTTCTCTAGTTCAACTTCCTTTGCATTAGAGAAGTTTGCATTATAATTATGATTTCTAAAATCACACTCTTTATTTCTACATTCGCTAGCATAATGCCTGAAGTTTTTGTAGTAATAACATTGCACTTTGGCTTTTTCATACCTTTGTGAACAACTACCCCTGGAAGTGTTGTTTCTCCTTCCTCTACCTCGACCTCTTGGCTATGACTATTGTTGAATCTATCTTCCACCTTATTGTTGGTTGTTGAATCTTCCTCTTCCTCTCTTGTATGCTCCTCTCCCCACGCCTCTTGCATTTGTATTTTTTTAAGGCTTGTTCATGTGAGGAGTTGATTAATATTATCATCCTCTATTCATGGGTTTATAACAAACCCATCATCTCATCAACTTTCATTTGCTTCAAATCCCCTGGGCTCCTCTATTACAACCACAATTGGATCAAATATGGTTAGAAGGATTCTTAATACCTTCTCTATGATTCTAAGTCCTCCAACCATGTCTCCATTAGTCCTTATCTCACTTACTATGGTCATTTTTCTTATGAAGAAATCATTTACTCGATTATAACTCTTTCATGAGAAGAGTCTCAAACTCTCTTCTCAAAGATCTCGCAATCTTACAACATTCTACAAGGTATCACATGCTTGCTTGGATTTTATAACTATTGCTATTCTAGGAAAAACTAAATCTCGATGGCATTCGAATATAGCTCAAATCCTTTGCATCATTTCTTCTATTTTATTTCAAATGAATCTTTTGTGTTTGTGTTAATGCATTGAATGCAGCCTATTCCCGCTACCTCTATATAGCCTCTATGGGCCACAAAATAATGGCTAAGTACAAGAAGGTGTGTGGGCACGTGAGACTAGTATGGATAAGGGCACACAGTTGAAGGGGCACAAGTAAGGGTTCTTGCATGGTTTTGGAGTAACACACGACGCACGCACAAGGCAAGTTAGGTTTTAGACTTAGCCATATTCGGTGTCCCAAGCAACACATGAGAAAATCGTGACCCATCTAGCATGAAAAGTGGATAAGGTGTCATCCCAAGCAATCGCAAGATCAAAAGGGAATATTCTATGCATGAAATGGAAGGTTCTAGAAGAACATCATAGCATATAGTGAAGATATCATATCAAAGGAGGCATGCTCCATCGAGGACCACCTAGACACTTGGCAGCAATCTGTTACCTCAGAAGGCATGGTAGTGGAGGTAGAAAAGCTATATATAGAGGTGCGTGGACAACAAAAAAGAAAAAGAAGATAGAGAGTGATTAGTGTGGTAGACTGGTGGAAGAGAGAAAAATATCTGCAACAATATAATAGAGAATTATATGGGCTGGGATTAGAGAAAATATTGGAGTGATGGCACACTTAGAGGAATGGGTCTATATTCATCTTTGTAATGTGATGAACATAGTTTAGTTCTCATGTATGACTTGGATCTGCATGGTTATATGAGGGATGTAATGTGGTTAGTAAACATGTTAATATGAATATAAGGCTCTATTTTGAATCATATATGTGTTCATGAGTATAATCTTTATGCATTTCCTTTGTGTATGAATCATTTCTACATGTTGTTGTTATTTCTCTTTTCTGGATGCAATGAGATGACAACTCATTCTATGTTCTCAGAATGTTGCACGGTTCTTTTCTATTCTTTTACACTTGATTATCTTTCATAAGATGATGTGTTCTCACAAGACTCACATAAAAGAGGGACTCGGCACTCGTGCATGCCTTAGGTGAGTGCCTAGCACCCATTGGGTGATAGGACGGTGCACATGGGATTATACTATTGGTCTAAGGGTATAAAAATGACTACATCTTGGTTTTGTTGCCGGGACCTCTTTTCAAAGTTGTGAGAAATGACATATATATTTATCCCTATGATGCATGATGACAGAACATTTGACCTTGGAAAGTGTTGAAACATGGTTCAAGAGCACGGAGGACAATTTTTCTCAAAGATTCAACACTAGACCTAAGTTCAATGCACGTAGATGGGTAAAAGAGAACCTATACCATGAGTTGTATGAGACATTCTTATGTTATTTCCTAGTAGAACTATATGAATGGATTTTAGCGTATGCATCCAAATCAAGTTGGTACTATAGATCACGTGTATGGGTCCAAGATGATTATCAGAGGCTGCAGGATGCAGATCTGACTTGGACAAGTATTGTTAATCACTGGTGGAAAGGAGTGCTGACCAATTATACTCTTAAATACACCATTTATACGTATTCTTTCCCAAAAGTTTCTGATTTTGATTTTTAAGGGAGCCCAAAGGATCATTTTTACATGTTATTCCTTTGGCTATGAAGATATTGGTCATGAATTTGAGTTTAGAGGCATTCCCATGGCTAGATAAGCTTCTCTCGATACGGGAGAGGAAGTTAGGGTAGAGGAAGATGGTGGACATTGCAGGTTGAGAAGGAAAGAGAGGAGAGATGACTCAAGTATAGTGAAGCTCGTGAAAGGGAGTTGACTAGATAAAGTGAGGTTGCAAGTGTGATGGATTTATGGAGGCAAATGTTTTGGGAAGGAGTTGATGTTCACGCAAAGGACGTGGAAACCGAGAAATTTTTCTACCCCATCTTTGCAAGCATGAGAGATAAGACCATTTAGCTTCGATGAGATTTGATTGCATGGAGAAAGGGGATCCGCTAACACACATCCGAACTCACCTAGCGACCAAACCCTAGAGCTTGGTTTTCCAGATCAAGGAAGAAGTTGTTAACCCAATTGGAATCGTGGGAGTAACCGATCTGTGGCCGGAGATAATTTCTTTTTGAACATCCATGGCTATGCAATCCATTCTAGTCTTTGGAGGAATTTTTAAACAAGGTGCAAGTACACAAGGTTTGAGTGTCACATCTGGGAGTGGCGTACAACACACAAATTAAAGTGGGATGAGACGAGTAGTTCAATGGGATGTTGGGAAAACTTGGTGCGACCACTTGAGACCATTTGTTTAATGACTATAGGAGGTGGATCTGGTAGATCAAGAGGAACATGACCTAGTGGATCTGGTGGATTTGGTGGAGGAGGAAACACCGGAGGGAACCACGGCTCTAGATTAGGAGGACAAGGGCCTCAACCACCTCTTTAATTAGTTTTTGATATGTATTTGCACTTACTATACTATATGGGTATTGAATATGTTTTAGAGCATGTTCAAAAGTGTTAATTACTATGACACGCAAAAGGGATCACTACCCCAAAGCAGAAGGCAATTCAGTTTTGCAACAAATTTACAAGGGCGTGTGCATAGTTGGTATAGGAAGTATGACCCCATTAGACGGTGGTAGAATACACCGCATTGAAGAACACCTTCTTAGCAGAGTTTCATATCCCCGAGTTTGAGTAGAAGAGCATCAACGCTCTGAAGGAGATCTAGTAAGGAATGGCAGAGAGTGTGTGGGAGTAGAATGTGCATTTCAAGACTCTCTTGTCAAAACTATGCTATGACATCCACCCTTCTCAACATTTTTAATGGTTTTTTGGAGGATTTATAACATTGTTTAGAAGGGCTCTATCACACAAAACTTTCATAGACCCATGCGAGGCATGGAAGATGCCCTACACACCGAGGCCATCGGGAGTGTTGATACTTTTGGTGTAAGTCATTTTCTAGAGGCTCAAATTGCTACAATGGCCAAGAAGTTGGAAAAGTTGTCTACAAACTCAGCACATGAGGTTCATAGTGGGCTTTGGTATAGAGACTATGAAGTTGAAGGGAATGCAAAGGATAGTTTCCCTCGAAGTCGTGACACGCTATGGCGGTAGACTATGAGATTTCCATGGGGACCATGATGAAAATAGGTTCCTCTACTACATCACGCAATGCACAAGAATGTTTCTTACTATTGTAAGATCTGTACCTCTACAACCCAGGATACCAAGGATTGTAGACTAAATGATCAAATCCGTGATGCTATTGTTCTAGGTGTGCACTGACTAGCCTGCAAGCGGCTTCTAAGGATGAGGATTGTTTTTATGAAGGGCACACAGATGTAGGAGCATGTGGAAGAGGTTTTCACAGAGGATTTCATAGTTACAGTAACCGTAGCAGAGGACTAAGTGATTTTTTGCAAGGAACTTGTTATAATTGTGGATCTATAGGGCATTACAAACGTGAGTGTCCTGATCTGTTAGAATGCTCATGGTGTGGAAAGAAACATAAGTATGAAGAGTGTCTAAATTTTTATGAGCATATGAACCAAAGTAGCACCGGAAATACAAAGGCACTAGGATGGTGAGCATCAAGAAGGCCGATTCACAGTGGATGCCAAGAGTGGTCGGTGAGTCGTGGCTAGAATCAGACTTGGTGATGATGTGAGTATAGGTCACGTGCTCCAGGGAGATGCCAAGATAAAAGACACTAGTTTGAATAAAGGAAGTAGTACATGGAAAGTATCTGGACCCTTCTCATCAGAAGGAGGTGTATTAAGAGACTATGGATGTGATTTAAAGTTTGCAAGGGGAGATCCAATGTCTAAAGGAGCAATCAAAGTAGTTGGAGAAAAAGAAGAATGTTGAGGCTCCAAAGGATGACCTGGATGAAGTAAAGGAAGTATGTAGGATGTTAAAGCAAGAGAATATTATTCCATTGCTAGGAGAATTCTGAGGGAGAAGGTACTATGTGCTTTGGAGAAGAGTGCAAAAGGTAGGTTTTGCATGCGAACCTTCCTCCTCACAGCCTTGACTATGATAAGGAGATTAATTTGAACACGGTTGGTGATGGATGGTTTCTAAGTAACATCCTCTTCAACATGGGAGAAAAGGTCAATATTCTTACCTTAGATGCCTGGCATCAAATGGGAAGGCCCATATTACAACCATCTTCTAATGTGTTGTATATGGAAAACAAGACTAAGGAAATGCCCATCGGTCGTGAGGAATGTAGTTATCACCATTCAAGGGGCCAAGTTCACTAGAGACTTCTAAGTCTTGGAACTTGCTAAGGAAGAAAACTTTTTAGCATTTCTTGGGCTCCAATGGTATTACAATAATAATGTTGACTTCCGGTTTAACAAAGGGTATATATAGATTTGAGAACAAGGAAGAAAGGGTGATTATCCCATTAACTGATGAGAAGTTAGTGCCCTCTACTGATCCCTTAGGAGAATAAGTCCTTGATAGAATCTATGTGCGCTCCATCAAAGATCCTGAGATAATTCATCCCACGAAGGGAGTTATCCAATTTGAAGATGCTCAGTCCTTGAGTGATACCACTAGCATGACATGCAAAAATTGGGTGCATGGGACTTATGAGTTGATTGGGTGATAGTTGAGAGGATCTGTAATAAGGGTAATAAAGGCATGCTCAGTCAAGCACCTAGGAGGAAAGAAGTTGCCAAGTTATTCTGGAGGAGCATACCTTGAAATTTTCTTGCAAGAAATGGAGGCTCAATGGAAAAATGAGGACGAGAGAAGGGGAATGCTCAATTATAACCTACTCAAAAATGTAGCACATGGTGGGCTACACATCAAGAGAACCTCCTAGAGTGGTGTGAGGTAAGGATCAAATTTTTTGTAAGGTTCTCTAGAAGCAATGTGCCCATGGTTATACAAGAATACCATGGTAAAGAGACTACCTCATTTCATATCCAAGCATGTGAGAAGGCCTGGATGGGAAGCACAAAAGCGTTACCACCTTTGTTATGGGTGCATAAGTTGTATTCCACCTTACAAGGTTGTGCACACACATGGTATATTCATTCGGAGATGCACCGACAAACAGACAATTGGTAAGATTTGGTGGCTGATTTCATTCAAGCTTTCAAGTATAGGAGTATAAATCCATTAGTGGATAAGGCGTTGCAAGTAATCAAGCTCCTTATGATGGGAGATAGTGCTATGGTAGAGGATAGGCTACTGGATTTACTAGGTGAGCCTTATTTGGAGATATGCCTCAATGAAGAATAATAAGAGGAAGTACAACTTGAGTGTGCATGCATGGAAAAAGAAAAAGGAAAAATGGTCTATGTAGTAGATGGAGAAGAGATGGAGACTTTGGATGTTAACCATTCTAAAGGTACGAATGAAGTCATAGATAGTTCGATGAGCGAGCATGTGCCTACCATGAGCCCTTGAAAATAAATAAGGTTAACATTGGGATAGAGACAAACCTAAGGAAGCTATCATTGGGGACTATTGGTCAGAAAAAGAAGTTTCAAAGGTCATTGATCTATTACGCGAGTTCTAAGATTTTTCCCTCATGGGTACCATGAACTCAAAGGCATCCACCATTCCTTAGGGGATATGAAGATCAAGTTGAAGGAAGGTGTGTGCCCGATTCGGAAGAGGCCTTATCGAATGAATCCAAATTTGTGTGTACGGGTCAAGGAAGAAATAAACAAGATGATAGCATCTGGTATCATCAAGCGCAAGAAAAGAATCGAATGGATAATACCAATGGTTATTAGTATCAATAAGGATGGGAGGATAAGAATCTATGTTGACTATAGGGATCTAAATGCAATATGTTTCATTGATCCTTTCCCAACCCCCTTTACTAAAGAAATTTTGGAGGGAGTAGCCGGGTGCGAAGTCTACTCTTTCACGGATGGGTTCTCATGGTATCACTAAGTTAGGATTGTAAAGGAAGACCAGAGGAAGAAAACTTTCACCACTGAATGGGGAATTTTTTCCTACATGGTTATGCCTTTTGGATTGAAGAATGTGTCTATTATGTTCTCACACATCGTGGTACAAGAATTTAGGGACGTCATCCATAAGTTTCTCCAAGTTTACCTAGATGACTAGACTTTGCATGGATTGGTGAAGGATCATTGTGAAAATTTAAATATGATGTTTGAGAGATGTTAGAAATTAAGGATATCCCTCAACATTAAGAAATGTCTTTGCTTACTCCATTTGGAACCCTCGTTAGGACACATTCTATACAAAGAAGTATTATTAGTGGGTCCCACTAGAGTCAGCAGATATTGTAGGATTAAGGAGCCTACTAATTAGAGCATAGTACACGAATTCCTTGGGCATACAGGGTACTACAAGAAATTCATCAATGGATATGCCGAGATTGCCGTGCCCTTATAAGAATTGTTAAAACACAAGAGTGCCTTTCATTGGGGAGAGGCACAGTGAGAAGGCATTTGACACTTTGAAGGATAGGCTTGTCACGATGCCCATACTATGTTTTCCTTCTTGGGATAAGCCTTTCCATGTGCATGTTGATGCCTCATGAATAATTATGGGAGCAGTGCTAACACAACCTAGTGAAGGAATTGTTGATCATTTGTTGTGCTTTGCAAGTAGGAAATTGACACCAGCATAATAGAATTACACAACTACTGAGCGTGAAGCATTGTATATGATCTATGTGTTGCATAAGTTTAGGTAGTATATGTTGGAAACACCATTTATATTCTACACAGACCACATGGCATTGAAGTACTTAGTCAACAAGCTCATTCTACAAGGGTGCATATGTCGTTGGGTCCTATTATTCCAAGATTTTGAGTTCACAAAGTGGTTGTAAAACTAGGAAAAAGTAATTCAGACCTAACCATTTATCAAGGATTAACTCAAGGGAGGATGCGCAGAGCATTGAGGATACCATGCCTAACACACAATTTTTTAAGTTCGGCGCACACCCTCGAGACTTGGAAGATATCACGGTGTTCTTAAAAATAGGTCTAGCACCAAAAAGGATGAAGGCCTTGGAGAGAAAGCAGTTAGCAATATGCATCGCACCTTACATGTTGATTAGTGGAGACCTGTATAAGTTAGGTCATGATGAGGTTTTGCATCGATGCGTATTGGAGCATGAGTGCATGGCAATTATGGATGAAGCACAGGGTGGGATTATAGGAGGACAATATGTAGGAAATGCTACCACGTGGAAGATTTACTAGTAGGGCTTTAGTGGGAAACCATCTACAGGATTTTATTGAGTTTTGTAAGGCCTGTGATCATTTCTAGCGCCTTGGAAAACTTGGAAAGAGGCATGAAATGCCCTTTCAACCAATAGCCATCACTCGAATCCTGTTTGAAAAATGGGAAATTGACTTTGTAGGGCCAATTTCACTAGTCACGCGAAGGACTGGTTCATGGTATATCATTACTTGCACTGATTACTTAACACGTTGGGCAGAGGCAGCACCTACAAAGGATTGCACCATTGCAAAAATTGCTAGATTTTTAAGGGAGAACATAATCAACAGGTACGATTGTCCTTTAATCTTAACAAGTGATAGAGGTACACACTTTCTCAATGAAACAATCAGGATTATGTTTGTAGAATTTATGGTGGCCCATCATAAGACTACTCCCTATCACCCTCAACAAAATGGAAGTGCTGAGGCATTTAACAAAATACTAAGTCACACATTGACAAAGATCTATGACGTTAGAAGACAAGATTGGGATGACATAGTATTAGTCATTCTATGGGTATATAGGACAACCTATAATAGGTTGAACAAGGCCATACCATTTCAATTGGTGTTTGCACTGAGGCTATTTTTCCAGTTGAATTCATGTTACCATTGCTGCATATAGCACGATAGAAGAGTTAGGCGATGAAAATCACAGAAGAAACAATTGATAAGTTGATGCAGTTAGACGAAAGGTGATCACTTGCTAGATGGAGTCGAAGACAGAAAAATCAGGAAAAAGGCATGGAAAGATCATCATATCAAGAACAAGAAGCTTGAGGTTGGGAAGGACATGTTATTGTATGATTCTAAGTATTTGCGCCATTCTAGGAAGTTGAAAGTCCATTGGTTGGGACCTTACATCATCTCATACATTCTTGAATTCGGCAGCTTTCGAGCTACAAGCACTAGATGGGAGGAGATTACCAAGTCATTTCAATGGGATTAGGTCAAGCCCCGCTATAAATAAGTCTTCTTGGTGTTTGTAATAAAGCAAAGTGTTGCCAGTTAGCTTATAATTTCACTTTATGCTTTTCTTTCTTGTGTTTCCCTTTCTCATTGCTTGTTCCTTTCTTTTTGTTTCATTTTTTGCCTTTTGTGCTGATAACCACATTATTTTTCCAAGGTTCAGTATGCACTGAGATGATTGCATATCTGTTTTAGTGTGGGGCAGAGTAATGCAAAGAAAAGTATAGGCTTGGAGTACAAGTTGAGTGGCACACGGAAGAAGGAAGCACGTAAGATTGAGAAAACGCGTGAGGAAATGGTGGATAATGAATTATTGTGTCAAAAAGGTTGTAACAAAGACCATGTACAAAGGATGAAGAGTGCAGGAACAACATGAGGTAGGCGAGGGCAAAAATCGGGTAAAGGATAGAATAAGTGCCTTTGACACTATAGACGCGCGCGTAATGTGAGTCTTTGGTCAGATTGGATTTTTGCATGCCATAAGGTTGTAAAGGATTTTTCACGTAGGATTGAGCGTGTGGGTAAGGGCACTTAAAGTTGGCTTGGTGGAAAAAGCCACATTTAATGTTAAAGTATGTTGGTAGGTGGCATAGCATTTATTGCTAGAGGGAAGCAAAAACTATAAATACAAGGTCGGGAAAGTCATTATTCTATCTTGCTATTATGAAGTTGAAGCACTCTTGCAAACTAGGGCATCCAGAGAGAAATTTGTGTGAAGGAAGAAGAATCCTAAGAATTTAAGTGTGTGACTAGAGTAGATCTCGCAAACAAGAAGGAAGGATTACACATGCGTAAGGAAAGGTTATTTGTGGTATGTCATCTTGTGGAAGGTTTTCCTAGTTAGGGTTTGGTAGCTAGGGCATGGAGATAGAAGGATTTATTCCAGGAGTTGAGCTTTAGAGTTGAGTTTGGATTGTAGCAAAGTAGCGGAGCAGAGTAAGGAGTTCATAGTTTATCCCGATAAAGCATGACACCCAAGAAAGTAAGCTGTTTCACCAAAGAAATCGAAGGGCAAGGACAAAGAAAAGTAAACCTCTATCATTGTGAGATCCAATGAAGAATGGTACATAGAAATGCAATACCCAGATGGAGTATTGCTAGGAAAGTAATGGGTGTCGCATCTAAGACAAATGATCATGAGTGATTCTAACCATCACACGAGCACAACTGAGAAGGAAATGACACTAGAGTTGGTCCGCCCAACTAACAAAAGGACACCAGATGGGATGCCCATATATAGTGACGAAGTGAAGGTTAAATTTGATAAGGCATGGTTATTGTAATTATATGATTTTACTTACTTTGAAAGACCCGACAACCTTTATCAATGGTTAATGTTGCGCGCACATGAGGATCACTTTTATTTTACAGTGGCGCAAGATGCACATAACACCACATCTGATATCCAAGATCAAATGTCTTATTTGTGAAGGAGAAAGTATTGATGATGATCTGAGTGACAAGGAGGCTATCAAGGAGACTGTAGCAGCGTATGACTATAAGAAGGGTTCGTGATACTTTGACATCACAGAGATACCAAACCCTATTATGAGGATGGTTGCGCGCTTGGTGACCAAGCTCAATGATTAGGAATGATGGACATAAGTGAACAAGGCATGGATAAATGTATGCTAGAAGATATCAGAGAGAACCATCTATAACTTGTCCACTTTCATCGCGGATGAGATCATAAGTAGTGCACAAGAGGGAGAAAAGATATTATTTGGTAAAGTCCTCCTCACCATTATCTTAAAAATAGGAGTGCTAGATGGGCTAGAAAAGTTTGTTTGGGAGTATCCAGATGAGGATACTTCACCCACAAAGCAATTTGAAAAATACACTTGTGAAACCATGACAGACGCTCACAAGGTGCACCTGGAGAAGTGGTATAAACAAATGCGTGATGTATTCGGGGTAGAGTGGAGGATCCTAGAGTAGTTCCCACACTCGTGGATGGAGAAGAAATTTTTTTAGTTTACCAACATTTCTACATTGACATATTTAGTTTAACAAATGGGACTAAGGGTCCATGGTGCAAGATTCCCTTCTCCTTCATGGCGCAATACTTCCAGGAAGGGGTCAACAGGTTCAAAGAATCCAAAAGAATAAGGTTATACCTTAGTGAGGTAGACCAAGACTTGCATGAGATACGCCAAAAGCTCGTGTACCGTAAAAAGCGCGTGTACGTGGAGAAGTATGTATCCCACGAAGTTCAAATGATGAAACCAATAATGCTACCAATCAGCTGGAAGGGTTGCAACAAGGATATACCTTCGCATAAGGAAAAATTTAGAGAAATGTGCATACCTCGAGAATGATGTCTCCATCCCAGAAGACCCCACAGGAAGAAATAAGGCCACACCAAAGAAGAGAGAAAGAGAAGAGGGGTAGGAGAAGAAAATACCAAGTTTGGAGACCGCACAATCGGTGGGTGTGCCTAAAGTAATCACAAATCCTAGTAGTTAAGCATGGAGAAAGAAGTCCCCTGTCAAGGAAAAGACCCTAGAAGAAGAGGCGTTGGAGCATGAAGAGCACATCACCCATGAGGAATCACCAAGGAAGATATCACCTAGGGAAGAAAAATAAAAGGAAGAATCTCTCAGTCTTGGAATCCCCAATAAGAAAGAAGAATAAGGTGATAGATGAGGTAGACTCAGAAGAGATAGAGAGCTTATATGCCTACATTGGTGACAAGGATGATGAAGATCCTAAAGGAGGTGATGACCATCCAGTCTATGATATACATTATTCGAGGAAGAAGGAGATGAAGAGGAGTATAACAAGAAATATGAGGAGAAGAATGATTAGGAAGAAGCTAAGGCTCTGTTAGGTTGTGGATCCTATTTTCATGTGTGAAAGTGTTGAAGATTGTACACTAAGAGTATTGTACACTTTCCACGCTTATCTCACTGGGTTCGGGGTGATAGCCGAAACATGATTTTCTCATATGGGTGGGATTTTGACCCATAGGTTTATGGGATGGTTTTGGTCCATGGTTTTAATACCCATGGTTTTGTAAAATCCACTTAAGCAATTGTCTACTTATATGGTTTTATGCATATGGTAGGTATAATGTAACATTATAGATGTGTTTTGAATTTGAGTGTGAATTTGTAGATTTTGTTGAGCATATATCCAAAAACTATGGGTATTGTATTGAGAGAGTGGTGGCTTGTAATAAAATATGAGCAAGTGATTCTTGGTGGATGTAGCCCAAATTGGGTGAACCACATTAAATACCATCTCTTTGTGTTGTGTTATTTTATTCTACAATTTTATTTGAGATCTATAATATTTTCTGCATATTAGTTTCTATTTTCGTGATTCTATGAGGGATTATTCCACATATTTTATCCCTTATTTCCTAATAGGCTAAAGGCAAGGGGGTGAGCGAAGAAGTAAGCACCAAGAACAAAAGAACCCCAAGCCTCACTAAGGAGAAAGTAGAGATAGCCACTTAGAGAGAAGTGGAAGGCATCATGAAGAAGTTGGTAGAATAGGAGTTAGAGTGGAGTACAGATGAGATTATAAAGGAGATAGAAGAATAGAGCGTTGGGAAGGAGTATGGCAATATGGGTGGGGATCCCAAATTACTAGTGAGCTTCCCAAAAGTTATGCGAATAGGTGGGAAAGGCATTGTGGTGGCAAAAGGGTAGGGAATGGGATACATTGATGATCCTAACAAGGTGATACAAGTGTGCTTCCATAGCACCATACCAATAGAGCAACTCTTAGCTATGTCATCATTTTACAAAGAAAGCGCGTACCCACAAACAAGAAAGATGTTATCTTGGGCATTTGAGTCCCATGTGGATGAACTGAATTTGAGGTAGGTTAGAGAGCGCTAATGAAGGTGTTAGAAACCAAAGGAATAAATCCATTGGTGAATGCTCAACAGCTATCAGATGAACATGTCTATAACATGCTTAACAAGGTTTCAGTTGAAATTGAGGCCAAATTGTTCGGGAGAAATGATAGAGTGAGATTCTTGGAGGAGGAACTGGAGAAGAAAAAGGAGCTTGTGGAGAAGAGCAAAGACCTAAAGAAAGAGGAGTTGATCGGTGCCCGGTTGAGGCGTGAGTTGAAATAAGAAAAATATAAGGTGCACAAAGTCTCTAAGAAGGTGGAGATTATTACAGATGTAATTATCTTGAAGAACCCCGATTTAGCACCGCTTGATCAGAAGTATGAATCAGCCTTGCAATGTTTGGAGGAGCTAACTCACATTCTCACAATGGAGAGGCAACGACTTGCTTTAGAATATGTAGAGGAGGCACAAGTGCACCAAAAAAAAGAAAACAAGATGAAGGTTTTGAGATTGTGGTGGATACACTAAGCTTCTTTCGAAGTAAAGGCCATCGCATAAGTTCTTTGAAGGTGTGTATGACATGGTTGCACCAATAGGGATAGAGTGGCAAGCATATTGGTTGCTACCCATGAAATGGAACTCGAGGAGTTATAAGAGAAAAATAAGGGGAATAGATCAGAAAGACATAAGATCCTAGCTGAGGTGGAGAAGAAGTCAGAAGCAATCAAGACCCTGCGATGCCTGATCAAAATCTGGTTGAAGGAACTCTACCCCAAATCATCCGTAGGATTGATGCCCTTAAAGACTTGGGGAAGAAATTGGAGGTTATTTTCGCCACCATGAGCACAAAAGGGGAGGAACCGAGTTTTGAGGAAGTGATTGCCCTAGTGGATGACCTCTATCGCAAGCTTAGAATGAGGTTAACGCTTGGGGAAGTTAGAGGAAAAAAAAGGAAAGGATTTCCCTCTCATCCTTCAAAGAATAAAAAGTTCCCCATTGTTTCATTATTTCTCCCAATTCTTCATTCCTTTATTCTTTCTTTCCAACCATTGTAAGATCCCGCCATTATTTATTCTATTGAAGAGTGTTTTGAGGATGAAGAATAGGCGTAGAGTGGGGTGATGTTCGGCCCTAGAATATTGGCCAAGTACAAGAAGGCGCGTGGGCACGTGGGACCAGTATGGATAAGGGGGTGCGCAAGTTGAAGGCATACAGGAAGGGTTCTAGAAGGGTTTTGCAGAACACACGGTGCACATGCAAGGAAAGGTAGGTTTTGGACTTAGTAATATTTAGCATCCCGAGTGCAACACACAATAAAATCGTGACCCCTCTAAAGCATGCGGAGTGAAAAGGTTCCACCCTTGCATCGTATGATAACAAAGGGAATATTCCATACATGCGATGGAAGGTTCCAGAAGAACATCATTACACAAAGTGAAGAGCTCATATCAAAGGAGGCATGCTCTATCGGAGGACCACCAGGAAACTTGGAAGCCTATCTGTTACCTCGAGAAGGCATGGTGGTGGAGGTAGAAAAGCTATATATAGAGGTGCGCGGACAACACAAAAGACATAGAAGATAGAGAGTGATTAGTGTGGTAGACTAGTGGAAGAGAGTCAAATCTCGTAGTAATATAATAGAGAATTCTATGGGCTGGGATTATAGAAAATATAGGAGTGATTACACACTTAGAGGGATGGGTCTGTATTCATCTTTGTAATGTGATGAACATAGTGTAGCTCTCATATATGACTTGTCTCGAATGGTTATATGATGGTATGTTATGAATTCGAGGGATGTAATGTGCTTAGTAAACATGTTAATATGAATATAAGGCTCTGTTCTGAATCATATATGTGTTCATGAGTATAATCTTTATGTATTTCCTTTGTGTATGAATCATTTCCATATGTTGTTGTTATTTCTCTTTTCTGGATGCAATGAGATGACAACTCGTTCTAGGTTCTTAGAATCGCATGCTTATTTTCTATTCTTTTACACTTGATTATTTGTCATAAGATGATGTATTCTCACAACACTCACATAAAAGAGAACTTAATGCCCACGTTTTCCTTGTGTGAGTGCCTAGCACCCGCTTGGTGATAGGCCAATGTGCATGGGATTAGACTATTGGTCTACATGTATGAAAATGACTACATCTTGGCTCTATTGTTGGGACCAATTTTTGAATTTGTTGTGAGAAATGGCATGCATTTATATGCATGTGATGCATGATGATAGAATTTATGACCTTGGAAAGTGTTGAAACATGGTTCAAGAGCACGAGAGGACAAGTTTTCTCGAATATTCAAAGACTGGACACGAGTTCAATGCACGTAGATTGGTAGAAGATAACTTATATCATGAGTTGTATGAGACATTCTTCTTTTGTTTCCTAGTAGAACTATATGAATGGATTTCAGAATATACGTCCGAGATCAAGATGATACTATAGATCACACATATGGACCCAAGATGATTATTAGAGGTCTGCAGGATGCGAGATCTGACTTGGATGCATACTTTTGATCATTGGTGGAAAGGAGTGTTGATTAGTTATACTCTTGAATATGCCATTTCTATGTATTCTTATTTGAAGGCTTTTTCATGTGAGGATTTTTTTATCTTCTTATCCTCTGTTCATGGGTTTGTAACAAACCCATCATCTCATCAACTGTCATTTTATTTAAATCCTTGGACTCCTCTATTATAACCACAACTAGATCAAATCTCGTTGGAAGGCTTCTTAATACCTTCTCTATGATTCTATGTTCTTCAACCACGTCTCCATTAGTCCTCATCTGATTTACTATGGTCATTGTTCTTGTAAAGAAATCATTTCCTGATTCTAACTCTTTTGTGAGAAGAATCTCAAACTCTCTTTTCAACATTTACAATTTTATAACCTTTACCTTATTGCTTCCTTGATAAGCATTCTACAAGGTATCCCATGCTTGCTTGGAGTTTATAGCTACTGCTATTATAGGAAAAACTAAACCTATGATGGAATTTTGAATATAGCTCAAATCCTTTGCATCCTTTCTTCTATTTTATTTCAAATGAATCTTCTGTGCTTGTGTTAATGTGTTGAATGCAACATGTTCTGCTACCTCTGTATAGCCTCCTTCAACTAGTTCCCATAGCTCTTTAGAGGATAACCATGTATTCATCTAAATAAACCATATTTCATAGTTATTCCCATCAAATGTTGGGGGTTGTTACCATGATTTACCGCTGGAAAATATTAGAGCTCAACCTAGAAAACAAAGAACTTAAAAGTTCCACAAACCCTTAGCTCTAATACCAAACAATTGACAAAAATTGGTGCCAACTACAACCAATATAAAAAACACACACAAAATATATCTATTATATTGATTCACAAAACTTCTTACAAATTCAGAACTAGGGCTCTATATATTCCTTTTGTTTCTCTTATAATATGCTCTCGAGATTACGCTCTATAAGTTCTTCTTTGAACATTCTTTTTCTCTACTTACTACTGCAAGTGTTTTCAATTTTATAACTTCTTGAGCTTCTAATCAATATTCATCTCCTTCTCTTATTTTTGTTTCTTACTTATCCATTGTTACTTAGATTAAAAATCTACACATGCATATATAACCATGAGTTTCTACAAACATGATGACATCTCGACACGGATCCAAAACCAAAGTTCATTTTGGTGAGTTCGTGGCTTTGAGGGTAAGTGCACCAAGTTGGGGGACAATTAAGTGGACATCAAATCCTGAATTTTACATTAAAAACAGCAAAACATCAAATTTAGTCTTCCGTGGACTTGAACCATGCCGAAAAGTAAAAACTATGTCATAAAAATGGTACCATTGCATAGGGGAGACTATTATCTTTGTAGAAATACTGATTTTAAAGTGAATAGAAGAGGATAAATATCATTTTATAATTTTTTACTAATAGTAGGTCTTTAAGACACTTTTTCCTGTGAATGTTTATGTCTACGTTTAAGACTACAAAATTTGTTTCACTTATCAGAATGTGATAAAACTTATACCATCCCAACCGTGGTGAAATTATATACATGTTAAAAAAAAATTATTTGATTTCAATATTTTTTGATGAAGTTATGGTGGGCAAACGGAAAGTGCTATGTTTTCTTTATGTTTTCATACCACTTTCATGGAAAAAATCATAAAAAATAAAATATTACTCAAAAAAATACAAAATAAAATCCATCCCAAGATAGATAGTGGCATATAACTTCTCACCAAAGGAAAAAAATATATATCAATTTTTGGTCATCCAAATTGTGGGCAAATGGACTATAATCTTATCGGCGTTTTTAAAAAAATACCAAGTCATTGAATTTTGAGTGTTTAATATAGCTAATATTGTCCATTTTTACAAAAATTAGTATTTTAGAAACTATATTCTGGATTCTACGATTCATATTAATATAATTTTGTCTAATTTTGAGTGTATGTATTGCTAATAATCCCTACAAGTTGATATTATGTTGTTATTTGCAATATGATGTCCACGGATGACCCTATATTTGTCCATCAACTTCCTGCACTTACCCTTGAATTAGCCACAACCTATGCAGACTTAACTCCTTTCATTTTGCAAATTTTCCTTTATACGCGACCTTTTTCTTCAATGTGCAGATTTTTATTCAATGTGCACATTTTTTCATTATGTGGAAAACTCTAGATTCACACATCACTATCGCTCACACTGTAAGTTCTAACACTCCTTCATACCAGGCTTTATATTGCCTTTGTCTCATGGCTTCTACTAAATCCTTTCCTTTGCGGCTTATGTGGCTCCTCTTTATTGCGTGGTTTCTATCTCTGTTATGTTTATATTTCCTTTGTACCACGATTTTGTCGAGCACTCCAAAATTTAAATGGCCAAAAAACATAAAGTAAATGCATGTTAGAGGGGAGGTTGGGAGCTAGGGAAAAAAAAAGTTTGAAATATTTCCGAGACTCAAGATTATCAAACAGTTAACTATGACAAAATCATGTGCATTGTTCAACATAATTCTTCAAATTAGCGTGGTCTTATGAAGAGAAATAATTGCAGGATATGTAAAACTAGGGTTTTAGAAGAGGCCTTAGAAGCTTTCAATAAAATACAACTAGCAACCAGATTCCACACCCTTTTATAGAAACCTCCCAACCTCGTTCAAACTTGGAGCTTCAAAACAAGGAATTAAAATCCTTGAAAGAAACATGGAAAGTTTATTTATTGTATATATAATCGCAAGTCCCCTCTCAGAGACGTGTGTTTAAAATGCCGAAGCTTATACAAGGCATGTGGAAAGTTTTAAAAATGCCTCACATGGACATGGTCTTACAGATCACTATAATTCTTTGCATGGATATGCACACAATGGATTTGTTGAAAATGTCGTGAGAAATCTTCAATCAAATACAATTGTCAAGTGTAAACCAAGAATCCACAAAATGCCCCAAAGATTTATTGGATGTTATAATTCAAGTGCCTTGTTTTATTTGTATTAAAATGTGGACACATACATAAGGTATATAAAATGTTTCACAAAATGCCCCATAAAAATGTCATCCCATGGAATTTAGTGATTTTTGTGGTATCCCCAAAATAAGTTTGTTAAAAATCCCTAGGAAACATTTAAATGTCAAAATGAGAGTTTTTGCAAATGGATGCTAGGTATGGCCACTAAGACTATTTCACCAAATGCAACAAATGGATATTCAACCCAATCAACTCACCTTTTTAGTGTACTTGTGGGCCATGGAAAAATAAGAGATTTAAAACATGGTATAGATATCCATCAAGGTATAATAGGAAGTGTTTGATCAAATGTTGTAGTTGCACTACATTATTTGCTCCTCCCTATATCATAAACTCAAAAGAATTTCAGACGTCATGCCTTTCACCATAAATTACAACTTCAACAAAATTAATTTCTTGAGGATTATTACCAGAGTTTTTAGTAAGTGGGTTAGCTTTATCATGATTGGTTCTACTCCCCACATCACGAAATCAAGTATAATTTCTTATAGGAATAATCTCTCTTTATAGATGAATTAGGAGTCTTTGGCTCATATTATCCACAATAACCCCCGGGCTATTTTGGCAACCCACATCTTCATTTTTGGACCTTGGTAAAATTTGTAGTCGATTCAGGGCTAATGAATTAATTTTTAAGTGTGTCTAGTTTTCGGGATCTTCGTGCATCTCCACATGTTCCATGCTCCTTGTTCTCTACCCCCAAAATCATTTGAGAAATCTTGAAAACTACCCAAGTGTCGAAATTTTCCCTTTAATTTTGGATTTTGGGTTTCGGGGAGCAAAATGCAATTTACATGCAAATTGTTCCTCAAACCCCGAAACCCGAAATATAAAGGATTTAGTGCATTTTGGGTTTTGGGATCCAATTTACAATTTACATGTAAATTGTAAATCAAACCTCGATTCTTGAAATACAAAGAAAACAATGCATTTCGGGTTTCAAGTTCTCAATTGCAATTTACATGTAAATTGCAACTTGATTCCCAAAACCCTAAACTAGACAAGTTCAGAAAACGGTGGACGAATTCCCCAACGACCATTTAGGGATTCATAGGTAGCATTGCAGGGGTCGACTTCCACCAAGAGTAAATTGGAATTTTGAGGTTGTTTGCAAGTCCCGAGTTCCGCCCTTTGTATTTCGGAGGTCAACAGGTGCAAATCAAGGTCAAAATTCCAACAGTCTCATTATTTCAGTTTTGGGGACTCACTTGCATTGGGACATCGTAACCCAAATGCATGTTCCATACAATGTGTTTCCTACTTACAAACCCGAAGGTCTACAAAGTGTTCAAAGTTTCGGGATTCTTCTACATTGGATCATGACAACCTAAAAATGTATATGCTACTTGCATTTTTATCCCGAAAACCAATGGTCCTTTGTTTTGGGTTTTGGGGATGATTTACAAGGTTCAGCAAACCCGACAGAGGCTTGATTTAATAGCTTTACCACTCACATTTATTGAAGTATGGCACCCGTAACTTCAAATGGACATAACTTTCGCCACATAACTTCAATTTTCACAAAATTGCACTTTTTGGAAAGGTCTCATCACGTACTACACCACAAAGTTTGATGAGGTTAAGTTGGTAAAAAGGAAGAAATACATTTTCCACATTAAAAGAACAATTTCATATTTCTCAAGCAAGCAAAGTGACATGGGGTAATGGCCTTAATAGGGTACTCATGGTTATTTTCAGGAATTCAATGCATCTTGTTGGTGGTTGAAGGAAAAATCCAAGTTACTCTCTTTTCCCTTCTCTATTTCTCCCATTTTGATATATAATGTAAAATATCTCATTTGAAAAAGGGGGATGTTCTAAAATGTAAAGGAACTATGTCAAAAAATTTCCTAAGTAGTGGTGAGTTGCAGACCTCCATTTGAGCTTGGCAATGTTTTCTTGTGCCTTCTTCTTCACATTTAATGGTCTGCATGCATACCTTGAAAGAAATAGAATATTTATTTTTTGGTGTTTCTCAACCCTAACTTATGCTTTGTTGCATGTCCTTGCCTTTCCATTCTTATTGTTGTATTTTTTGTATGTATTTTTTCTTTGTAGGTTCATTTGTTTGTGTTTCATGGAGAATAGAAGGAAAAATGTTGTTTTGGATCTGTGTTACTCTATCAAGCCTCTCCCTTCTCCCTTTTCCCTCATTAGAGTGTCCCCGTCGTTTTCGGTGTTATTACCACATGTTAGTTTAGGATTTCATTTTTATGCATCCTTCTAACCCCCTCTCTCTCTCTCTCTCTGGTCCCTTGGAATGTGTAGATTAGGATTAGATAGGTTGTTTTCTTGCATTAGGAGTAGTGTTAGCATTAGATTTAGGTAGAGGAACCAACCTTCTCTAGAGGTTGATCTCACTTTGCAAGTCCCACACTTGTGAGATCATCCCATGTTAGCAAAAAGTAGGGATCTGTAACAAACAAATCCTAGGGTGCTACCTTTTGTGATAACAACTTCGATAAGGAATTTATCAACAATGATTCCATTTCTATGGAGATATCATTGATCTCGCAGAAAAAAAAAACTTAGTAAGAGTAATGTTGTGAAAGCAACACCTAAATGTAGTACTTGCTCTAGACTACTTAAAAAGACTTGCTTGTTCTACTCCATTTTCAATTGTTTTTGTCACTATTGGTATTTTCCTAATCGAACCAAAAGCTGCTCATTCTTTATGTGAGGAAAAATTTGACTTGCCACCAATCCCTCCCAACATCACTATATTCATCATTCTAATTCAAGATTTAAAATAGTTTTCATTTGCACTTCTCTTGACTCTACAAGGGGCACGCAAGCTTTATGGGTTCATATATAGATGTTCCATATAATTTAAAATGTTAGTGAAGCATCTATAGCAAGATGGAGTTAGAATGCTCATAACACATTTGAAGTTGATAAAAAACATTGCTCATTTGTTCCATGTGTGTACGTTATATTAAAATTGTAAGCATACATAAAGCACAAATTGTTTGAGAAAATGACTCAATAATATATGGTCTCATAGGATACGTTTATTTTTTATTTTTCAACATAAAAAAATAAAATCCTAAATTAACTTCAATTCAAAATCAATTTGGACATAATTTGGAACTCATGTGCAATTGCTAATTTATAATTTCTTTGGCACTCAACCTCATGATTTGACATATCGTGCAAGGCCATCATGGGAAGTGAGAAGGGCAAAGTCTAAGACAAACTTATGCTTATCAATCTCTTTCGAGTGCTTTAAAACGTACTTCAACTTTATGAGAATTGAAAAAAAAAACCGGACCGATGATTTTTCTCACTGTTTGTGTATATTGATTGGCGTACTGCATATACGGCGGGAAAGAAATGGTAAGATGTGGGCCCACGGATTGGGAGAGTCGGTGGACGTTTGATACGAATGTGATTGCACCACATCAAAAGTGGGGCTCAATTTAAATGTTGTCAACAAAATTTTATATTTATTTCATTTTCCTTTACAATGTAGAGAATCTTAGTAAAATGTGAGTCGTACGTCTCATCAATTAGAAGTTCTCAAGTACAAATCACAACCATACATGGGGTAAACATAAGCACACGTTGCATATGTGATCACTTGAATTTATTAAAAAACATAAATTTACGTTCGAGCGAGACCACAAAAGTCTAATTTATAAGTGTCTTGCAATGCTTCTCCACTTCATGTTTGGTAATGTTTGCTGCCCCGATTCTGAAACCCAACGAGTAATGCCATGTCTATACCAAGCTATCATGAAACCCTCTTATACAAGTTTTCTTTATCTCAAAATTTGTAAGTGCCTTGTCGAGAAATTTTGGTTCGTGTTTTGGTGTAGGCTTACATTTACTAGTTAATTGACTCGTAATGTAACCAAATTACACACACGAGACATATAAATATTATATGTTTGCTCTAGTTTTCGTTGTTTTTGATGTGGAAACAGTATTTCTCTATCCGTGGGCTATGAGTTTTGATATTTTGGGTATATATACATTTATAGAAGCTTTTATTTTCGTGCTTATCTTAATTATTGGTTTAGTTTATGCATGGAGAAAAGGAGCATTGGAATGGTCTTAACTTCCAGATTTTGGGGTGGTAGAAGGGAAGTAGAAAATTATATAAAGCCAGCCATAAATCCTGTAGAGTCACTTCTACTTGATCAATCAATTCCGAATTCAGTGATTTCAACTACTCTAAACGATCTCTCAAATTGGGCAAGACTCTCTAGTTTATGGCCGCTCCTTTATGGTACTAGTTGTTGTTTCATCGAATTTGCTTCATTAATAGGTTCACGATTCGACTTTGATCGTTACGGTTTGGTACCAAGATCTAGTCCTAGACAAGCCGACCTCCTTATAACAGCTGGAACTGTGACCATGAAAATGGCTCCTTCTTTAGTGAGATTATATGAACAAATGCCCGAACCAAAATATGTAATTGCTATGGGAGCTTGTACTATTACAGGAGGAATGTTTAGTACAGATTCTTATAGTACTGTTCGCGGAGTAGATAAGTTAATTCCTGTGGATATCTATTTGCCGGGTTGCCCTCCTAAACCAGAAGCTATTATAGATGCTATAATAAAACTTCGTGAAAAAATAGCTCAAGAAATATCTGAAGATAGGACCGAGTCTCAGCAAGTACAGAGGTATTTCACTAGAAAGCATAGGTTTAATATTGGACCTAAAAATGAAGGGGAGAAGTTTTTTCATCAATCTTATGAATCTCCATTCAAATCGACTTTAGAGATACCCTCCAAAACGTCTGAATCCATTTCAGAGATACTCTTTGAAAAACTTGAAAATAGATAGATAGAGAACTCTATCTATCTAATTGGCTAATGAATAATCGTTAGTAGAAAAGTAGAAAGTAACGAGCAGGAAATAAAAATAAACTTGAAAATTTTTTTGCAAATGTCAAATCTTTATACAGATACTTTGACAATAAATAGTAATCAAATGAAGGGTCGATTGTCTGTTTGGCTAGCCAAGCATAAGTTAGCTCATAGACCTTTAGGTTTCGATTACCAAGGCACAGAGACGCTACAAATCAAATCTGAGGATTGGGCTTCTATAGCCGTTGCCTTATATGTTTATGGTTTTAATTATCTCCGTTCTCAGTGTGCCTATGATGTAGCACCAGGGGGATTATTAGCTAGTGTATATCATCTTACGATAATAAAGGTTAATACAGATCAACCCGAAGAGGTGTGTATAAAAGTTTTTGTCCCCAGGGACAATCTCGAAATCTCATATGTTCTTTGTATTTTGAATAAGTAAACAACATATAAATGATAGTGGGAGGAGTGGTTAGTGGAGGTTAATGTCGGTGGAGTGTGAGGAGATTGCTAGTATTCAAATGAAGTGATGTTAACTTGCCTTTGTGATCTTGAGGGTTAGGGGTGTTCAAAAAGGAGCCACCTCACAACTCATTATACACAAAATATGCATGAAAGAACAACTCAAAGAGAAAGAAACATGCATTAACATAAAGACCAAATGAACATAGACTTGGAACAATAACACAACTTTATAAATATCATATTCAAAGAAACAACACCATTAGATTGATCACCAATGATTAAACCTTCTACACAACATATGGACATGACATATCCTCTATGTACTATTATTCAATACTTGTTTCACCCTTAAACAAAGTTCTTTTTACACCATTACTATGGGTATTCATCCATCATCATTATATGTTGAGCATTAAGCTTACATTGATATTATGCTCTTAAGCACTCTAAGATCTCTCCCAAAAATTGAACTACTTGTCTAAGGAAATTGGCTCTACTCATATAGCCATCCAAGACACCTCTTAAAACTTCTAATTTTAAGGAATTCAAATGAAGGATCAAAGGACCCAAACACAACTAGTTGGCCTTCTCCGAAACTCATGTCTTCAAAACTTAAATTATTCTAAATTTGTGACTTGAACATGATTGCGTAAACAATGTTGTGTATTAGACGATTATGTAATAGACGAAACATTGCACAAAGAAACTACACACTCCATAAGTTTTGTAAAAGGACTTACCCACTCAATAGAATGCAGCTTTGTACTCCATGGCTTCTTTAGTGACATGTTTCCACAATGCACGACCAAAAGAATACTCCTCAAAATGTGCATGGGAAAACTGACTCACAACTATTCAACTATTTTTGGTTGATACAAAATTTACTATGAATCTGGATGCTCTTACATCATACACCTTAGGTATTTTCGGAAACTTGAGCTCTTTCTCAAGAAAGCTGTTATGCTACATTTTACGGCACCCACAACACTTATCCAAGTCACTTATTTAGTCTTTTTACCTTTCCACTTGACCAAATACGGGGTGTACTCATTATTATGTGTCTTCTTAATCATGGTGTCTATTATCCCTTCCACTTCATCATGTTCCTTATTGGGAATCGATTTCTTCCAATCTATTTTGTTATCCTATGATTTGGGTTCATCTTCATCTTCTATGCTACGTAGAATGGATACAAATCCCCCATAGTAAATATATTAGATATATCAGTACCTACATGCAACTCAATCTCCTAAGGATTTTGTATAAACTCCCTAATGATTCTACATGACCCTATCTTCTTCAAGTTAAGGTTTTTATATGTTCCTTTCAAAACCCTTTCTTTCTACAAATATGCCAAGCACATTTCTTTAATATGATATTCAACTTCCCTTCATTTATCATATAAATGGTATTTTTACTACGCATCCATCTTTTACAATTGATTTTGCACTTGTTGGTTTGTCTTTCATGTGTTCCATAAAATATCCGACTACTGACACTCGATCTTCATTCTACGGTAAGTATCACAATTCCGTAAACCGTCTTAGGTTGTTTACATATATAATTTAGAATGGTGATTCCCTATACTCATATTTACATAATTGTTATTAGAAAAATTTCCTACAATAAGCCAAATCCCAAGTTCTTAGATCTCCAACCAAATATCTAAGTAAATATCCAAGGCTTGTATTCACAACTTTTCTCTATCCATCGGTTTGTGGATGATATGTTGATCTAAATTGTAAATTTGTATCTCACTCTTCCATAATGTTCACCAAAAATGACCAAGGAATTTTGTATCTCTTCTAGACCTTATGTTACACAAGAATCCATGTAGTCTCACAATATCCTGAAGAATATATTTACAATATATGTTGCGTCATATTTCCTCTTATAAGCAATGAAATGTACCATCTTTGAAAACATATCCTTCAACACAAAAGGGAATAAATGCCCCTAGGTGTTACAAAAAAACCCAAAACAAATTGACTATAATTTAATTGAATAAAGAAATAAAAGATGAGAATTTTTCACAAAATATTTGAGATGAATCAAAAATAGAGAAATGACATACACAAGATTACACAATACACATATTTATCCTAGGAAATCCTTCAAGGAAAAAAACCAACTCAGTAACTTATCTTCCTTATTGTATTAACTCAATTTTTTTACTATATAATAACATACTACAAATTTATGTTTTAACTTACTAAATGTCCAACCATATATAACCACATCAATAGGTAATTTCCACAATGGTATTACAAAATAATGGGTACTAAAACTATGGGCCAAGAATAGAACCAATAATAGCTCCCCATAAACATGAGTTATCTAGACACCCATAATAACGTAGGTTAAAGCACATATATGGTCCCAAAATCATATAAAGTACGGTCTTAATGAAAGTAACTCATGGAAAGTATACAAAATGTTTCCAACATTTTTATTAGATAAGGTAATAAACAGGCCAACATTTTTATTAGATAAGGTAATAAACAGGGATTGGATCCTAGAGGCCTTATAAGAAAAGATACATCGTGGTAGCACCCATACAAAAACAAAAAGTGAAACAAGACCAAAAAAGAGTTAAATATGCTTAACTCAAGAGGAAACATGTCCACAAAACCAAAAACCAATGAAAAAAAAAAACTAACGGTTAATGACAATCCAAGCAAACATAGTTCACATACTGATCAGAAAAAATACCTAACCAAAAAATAGAAATTGAGTTTTCTTGTGACACTTGGGGGCTTGCCCACGATCTTGGTGAAATCCTCCTACTAATTATCTTGAGAGAAATCCTTTTGAGTCACCATCCCACCTTCATCATCATCGAACGCTCAGTTGAGTTGGAACTTTCTCTTCTTAATTGATTCCAAAGTGTTCGGTCTCTTACGCATTTCCTTGACCAAATAATCCAACTCAATAACCTCCCCTCTCATCATTTTATGTGAAATGAATATATTTTTGGAATCACTGATGTAGTCAATCATGTCATCCCTCATATATGAGCTAGTTTCTTTTATTGTTTGCATAATCATTTCCGGTTGTTGAATTCTACGAGTTTCATTTCTCATAATTTTTCTCCCCTTCCTCCTAAAATTTTCCTTTCCCCTCGAGAGGGCCTTCATTTCCACTATCTAATATGATTATCCCACTTTTGAATACTTCCCATAGTCGGTGTCAAGGCCATAGTGTTGAAAAATTAAGGTAATCATGTCCATTTCTTTTCTACACCACGAAAATTTCTTAGTAGTTATAACTTTTGTCAAAGAATCAACATTATCTTCTATTTCCACCTTCTCTAATAGTATCGTATTCTCCTCCATTATTTCACTTACAAAATGGTATTGAATATATAAAAAAATTATTATCCAAAATAAATCAAATTATTTCATTTGAGAATGATCCTCCGGAGTTCCTTACTAGAAAAAATTAACTTTGACTATCACAATCAATCCGTATAAAATTTAGAGTGAACCCAACAATGGAAACCATCCTTTGAAGCCAAACTGATTCCTTTCTTGCATGAGTAGATTTCATGTACTCATCCTCTATTGTGAATATGACAACATATTCTTGACATTTATTCATCTAACTTATAACTCCATCAAACAATTTGAAAAAATACCCAATGATATATTTTTACATATCAAGATCTCCCTCGGTTTGAATCTAGAAAACCATGTAGATTCCATCGCTTGCTATCTTGAGATTTCCTTGATAGTAAATTATATAGTCAAATGTCCCATGCGAGATACTTGATGATCATCTTAATCACATCTAATGTTCCTTTCTATGATTTTACATGAATATGCTAAATACTCCCACTACATGAGCAACATCAGGTCTAGTACAAAATATTTCATACATCACACTTCCCATTTCACTAACATATGACATGTAAGACATGTACTCAATATATTTTCAATTTTGGGACATAGTTTGGTAGATAATTATTCACCAATTGGAAAGGGAATACTGATAGGTTGACTTTCCTACATTTTAAACCTTTGCAATATCATATCAACATACTTTTCTGACTTAACCACATTTTATTTTTACAAGATCTCTTTTAAGTTCCATTCCCAAAATAAATTTTGCAGCACATACATCCTTCATATCAAATTTATATGAGAGTTAATACCTAACTTGACTTGTCATTTCCTTATTGTTACACATTAGCATGTTGTCTACCTAAAATAATATGATAACAAAACATTCACCTTCTTTTTAAAAATAAACTTAGGGACCATATTTACTTCGTCCAAGTCCAAGTACTAACACATACCTGTCCAATTTATGATTCCATGTTCTTGGTGATTGATTCAATCTATAAAGATAATTATCCATCCTACACACCAAATCTTCCTTTCCTTTAACATTAAAGCTTTATGGATGCTTCATGTATATTTCCTCCTCAAGTTCACCATGTAAAAAATTTGTATTAACATCCATCTTTTATATTTCCATTTTGAAAGAAACAACATCTCCAAGAAATCTAATAGAATGTAACATACAAACATGAGAAAAATATCACCAAAATCAACTCCCTCTACCTAAAATAACCCATTGACTTCCAAGTGATCTTTATACTTCTCCATTTTCCCTTCTATATTATACTACTTCATAAATACCCATTTATAACTAATAAGTTTTCTTCTAGGAAGTAACTTTACCAAGTCTCATGTATGATTCTTATTTAAGGAAACCATTTATTACCTCATATCCTTCTTCCAATAGCTATTTTATTTTGTGCCAAATAACTTCTTTATAGTTTTTACATCATCATCAATAATAGGTAAAAATGTAGAATACAAATTAGGAGGGCTATTACTATTAGGTTCCCTTCTCACTTGATTTTATCTTCTCAAAAATATATTTTCTAGTTCTAGATCTTTTAGTTCCTCCTCCTCTGCTTCATCTGAATATTCCTCATACAAATCTCTCCAATTTATATTTAACATTTGCATCAAACTCATACAAAGATTCACCCTTTTTAGTTCAATATAAAATTGTGTATTATCATCCTATGGTTTTTATCCCTATGCTTAATTTTTTTGAATATTACATTAGGACTATAAATAACTTTTGGGTTTGAGGATTCCTTATCTTGTATCCTTTTAAAACATAAGAGTGTAGATGCTCGAATTTGGAAATTTACTATTTTGACACTACTTATTGCGATTTTAATTCATGGCTAAGATAAACACCCACATCATATTCTGTCAGACGATGGGTGGAATAATCATTAATCAAATTTATTAAATGTTAGGTTAACATTATGAATAAATATAAATGCGCACAAATTAAAAAAATTAAATATCACCATAAAACACAATGACATAGTACATAACATGGAAAACCCCTAAATGGGTAAAAACCATGGAGAATAAATCCACTAAGTGAGAAACTTTTTACATCCACTAGTCCAAGTAACTCCCTCCTCACTTCTATTCCTTATTTTTACCAGGATTTACCTTCATATTAACCATTTGAATATTATAATATGATATGATAATCAATGACCTATGATCATATTTAAATAATTTGAAGGGTTATGTCCTTTTTAAGTGATGGAGCACCCTGATTTAATTAGTTAGTTTATTAAATTAACCAACCACATAATATAGAAGTTTATATTTAAACAATAAGACTATAGATTATTCTATATTATTTAAATATACACTAAATATTTTGATACACTTAATATTATAGTTCTAACACTCCTCCTTAATATTAAGTGGGGATTCATATGCCAACATTATTTGTTTGTACAATAGATTTACGAATCCCTAAACCATAACGGTTTATGCTAGCATATGTATTTGTGAGACTAAATTTCATGTTTCACGTTGAAATATTCTTATCTTGCATCTCTAAGAGCCTTTTATAACACAAGGACTTCCTTTACAAATAGATGCACACTGAACTATATTTTTCGTAAACTCTATCGGTTTACATCGATTATACAAGATATTTTTACAATGCTTTTAAACCAGAATAGAAGTATAGAGGAGGAGTCAACAACCTGGATGACCATTAGAGGTGGAATTTTGATGCACACTCCCTCAATGGAAACTCTACGAAAGGCCAAGCATTGAACAAAACTTGCATGAACTTTGTAGCACACCTTGGCTTCGTAAATAAGTATGCAACTTAATCTTCAGTCGGGCAGTACTGGAGATCAATATCACTATAGAGAACCTTATATTAGATAAAGTGCATATGTATCTTGATATGCTTCGTTATTTAATGTTGAACTAGATTTTTAGCGAGATAAATTCAACTTTGGCTATCACATCGAAGAGGAGTACTTCCTTTAGCTTCCATGTGCATCTCTTCTAATAGCCGCTTCAGCCACATGGATTCTTTTGTTGCTTCCATTTCACTTCTATATTTTTCTTGAGTAGAAGAAATGGAAACTGTTGGCTTCTTTTAACTGCTCCAAGTAATGACACCTGCACAAAACTTGAACACATATCCAATTGTAGACTTTCAATCTATCACATCACCAACATGGTCAGAATCACACTATCTATATAAACATGCATTGTTAGATGAAATATAATGTAAACCAAAGTTAATTGTGCCCTTAATATAATGCAAACTTATTTTTTCTAATTAAATTGATCCTGATAAGGCTCCTGCATAAACCTTGAAACAATCCCTATTACATAAGTAATGTCAGGTCTAGTAATAATTAGATAAATAAAACTACCTATAATTTTCTGTATACAAAGTAGGATTAGCTTTTTCATATGCAGGTTTAGGATCAATTTTACATCCAACTTCTATTGGAATAACAATTGGTTTACAATAAAGCATATTAAACCTTTTAAGAAAATTAGTTGCATATTGTGATTGAGATACTATAATAGAATTTTTATCTTGAAATATAGCCATGCCCAAAAAATGATGCAATAATCCTAAGTCTGTCATCTCAAAATATTACATTAATTTTTCTTTAATTTTCATAATTAAACTATAAGAATTACTATTGATAAGTAAATCATCAACATACAATACAATGAGAATGATAACATTTTATTCAATTTTAAAAAACAAATCATTGTCAGATGAACAGTTAGAAAAACTAACTTCATTGAAAAATCTATTAATTTTAGAATACCAAGCTCTAGGAGCTTGTTTTAAACTATATAAGGATTTTTTCAATTTATAAACATACATTTCTTTACCTGGTTCTTCAAAGCCTTTAGGTTGGGTCATATAAATTTCTTCTTTTAAATCACCATTCAAAAAAGCATTTTTGACATCCATCTGATGGATTTCCCAACCATATTGAGCAACTAAGGAAATCAAAATCCTTAATGTGCTCATTTTTGCAAATGTACAAATGTTTCAACGTAGTCGATATCAGTTTTTGAGTAAACCCTCAAGCTAAAATATTGGATTTGAATTTATCTACACTACCATTTTCTTTATATTTAATCTTGTATAGCCATCTAGATCCGACTATACTTCATTTTTAGGAGGGACTAATTCCCAAGTTTGATTTTTAATCAAAGCAAGTATATTCATATTTCATAGCATTTATCCATATTTTTTCAAAAGAATCTTCTTTGAAATATTGGGGTTCAAGTTCATACAAAGTCATTAAAGCATGATATGTATGATGACTTCTAGTCATTTTATGAAGGTTTTTAGGATTAGAGTCTTGAATAATAGACTCATCCCTTCTAAGTCTTTTAGTTATAGTAGAACTAGGACTATCTCATTTTCAATTATAGGTTCAACACTAGTTTATTCATTACATACATCATTTTCACAATTTTCAATTTCAAAATTTTCATTTCCATTAGAATGATCATAAATAATGTAAATAAGAAGATGAAGAAGAAGAAAAAAAGGTTTTTCCAAAATTTTAACATTCCTATTTTCTGTAACTTATCTCGTTTTATGGATCAAATATCCTAAGACCTTTAGTTTTTACACCGTATCCTACAAAGATACAAGGACGAGGTTTGATCAAGCTTTTTCTATTTTGATTTTAGAACAAAGAGGGAAGTAGGGATACTAAAGATTCACAAATGAGATACATTTGGTTTTTGATTTGAACACTTTTTCAGAAGAGTTGAATTTACTAAGGCTTTAGTGGGAACTCTGTTCAAGATATGAACAATAATGTTCATAGCTTCAACCAAGAGGAACTTAGGAACTTGACCAGAATGTATCATGTTTCTAGCCATTTCTAGAATGACGTAGTTTTCCTTTATGCAATCCATTCTGCGAGGGGTATATGGAGTATTCAATTCCTTTGAATGCCACATTCGACACAAAATGAGACAAATTATTTACTAACATATTATCCCCCATTATCAGATTCTGAGCCTCTTAATTTTATAACTAGAGAGTTTTCAACTAAAGATTTTATTTTTTAAAATTTTGACAAGACATCTAATTTATTTCTAATGAAATATGACCAAATCAGTCGAGTAAAATCATCAATGAAAGTGACATAATATAGAGAACCATTAAGAGATGGAGCTTCTAGGGTCCTCGAACATCACTATGGACAATTTCTAAAGTTTTAGAAGAATTATCATCATGATGGTTGTGAAAGGGATTAAGATTGCTTAACACATAAGCATCCTTCACACGTTTCATGATTTTGGGAAATAGGTGGCATATTAGTTATTAGATTTAGTTGAGACATATCATACATGCTTCTGAAGTTGACATGACCTAATCTCTCATGCCACAATTACATGTCACTTCTTTGAGATGTTAAACAAGAAGCATAAGGAAAGCCATTAAACACATAAACCATCTCTTTGAATGCCTTCAACTATAGTAACATTATGTTCATTTTTAACAAACTATTTATCTTTTAATAATGTTATGCTATAGTTAGTTTGAGTCAAATGAGAACAAAAAAGAAAATTCATTTTAAGTTTAGGAATAAACAAAACATTGCTAATAAAACCATTTGAAACTTTTTCTTTTCCCTGACCCTGAACATCGAGAATGGAATGATCACCCAAATAGATTTTATCATTACACTCTCTAAGTTCAAATAGGATATCAAATCTAAATGTCATGTTCCTAGAGGTACCGCTTTATCCAATCTCAACTCATTTTTTTATACAACGACAAAGGCAACATATAAAGCAATTACATTTTATTTTTGGATATTTTTCTGATTCTTGTTTTGGTTTTTATTTTGGTTTTGGTAAGATTTGTTACCCTTTTGATATATAAAACTTGTTTTATTATTTTTAAATTTACAATCCTCTTTATTGTGGCCAACTTTACCACAATAATGACATTTTCTATCAAAGCTAACTCTTAGATTTCCAAGTTTCTTATCTTTGCTAGGAGGTTTAAAAGTTGGCTTTTGATTTTTGTTGAGTCTAGATGTTTTTATTTTGATTTCTAAGCGAGAAGTTCTGAGTGACATTCTTCTTAGAAAAATTTGAAATCACTCATTCTTCCCGAATGAGAAGAGCACTAAGGGTTTTCAAATCCCGAATGTCTTGTTCTATTTGATATTTTGAATTCAAAATTGAAATGAAATTTCTCATGAATATTCAACTAAATAATGAGCTAAAGTAATTTATCATGAATCAAATTACTTCCACATCCATCTAACTGTGACTTAATATTTTTATTTTTGCTAAATAATTTATCACTTTTTCATCTCCCTTCACGGGAGTTGTCATTATAACTAAAATCAATTTGATAATTTTTGAAAAATGCGTACCTTCATGCATCGATTCCAATTGAGCCCAAACCTCACTCAGAATTTATTGATTCTCGATATGAAGTAGAAAATAATCTTGTACACTTTGAAAAATAATGGACATCGCCTCTTGTACTTTTTGTTGTTATGTAGCAAGCAATGTTGTTAGAAGTTGCTTGTCTTCCGATTGGAGCTTTCTCGGTTCCATTCAAACTGCCCATAATTTGAGAGTCTTGAATTCGCCTTCAATTGAATCTTCCAAATGTTGTAGTTGTTTCCATTCAACATCTGATATTTATCAATTAAAAATTGATTAGACCCCATATTTTTGTAAAATAGAAATAATTAATAAACAAGGATTAAAATAAGAGTTTTAATAGATTCCCCCTTGTCATATTTTAATCCTCACAATTGAACACAATCAATTTATGCCAAAAAAGGAGGTCCTGTTAATTGAATAATCTATACATGAATACGTTAGAATGATATCAAAAATTAAATTGAAATGTAAGTGATTTTTTTTAGTTTTCTAACAAAATGATGACAATTTTTTTCGTCATATCTCAAGAATATATCATTTTTAAATAAAATGATACTATTTTACTATTTTTACAAAAATAATTTTTAGAATTTGTTTATATTTAAATAAAAAATAAACAAATAATTCATACATTTTTTGAAAAAAAAAAATTATTTACAATTTTTTTTTGGAGCTCTTGCTCCTTATTAGGTAGGATTTTTTATCAACTTGGTCGAGTTGGCTAACCAACTCAACAAGTTATCCATTGAGTTACCATATAATTTCCAAACTATGAAATTTATTAACCATATAAGCCACATATACCAATTTATCTATGCCAACCGAGCCACAATAATACCATGGCCAAGCTGAACAATGATTTATAGCGGACCCAACTCATGCACCATTTGGCCGAATCACCTCACAAGGAAACCAAGCCATACTTGTAAGGGCTCAAAGAAAAATGGGGTGGTGTGACCATAGTCACACCACCAACCTCGCGTGCCTAGGCTTATAAAGCCTACAACCTTCCATTGCCTTCCTATGTGGGATAATACTTTGCACAAATGAGAGGACAAGGTCTCTGGTATGAGAGAGGAGAGGAAGGTGGTGGAGGGTCCGGGAGGGACACGTGGCGACCGAGAGGATGAAGCTGAATAAAGTAGCATATGGGGTGCCACTTGGCACATTTTTAGGAGGGGGAGTTTGGAAGAGGCCGTTCCCAATAAAATTTTATTATATTTTTTTAATATAAACCTTTGGCATAGTTTGTAGGGTTTTTTTATATAGGTTTATATAGAATCATTTTTAGGTAATATAAACCATAGGTTTATAGTTTTAAGTTTTTATATATATATATATATATTATATTTTTATAAAATACGGAAGATTTTATAAAAAACTATACAAAGATATAGTTTATATAAATTATAGGTGCAAAATAATTTATGAAGGTCCACCCAGGACATGGAATGAAATTACAGTTTAAAAATATAAAAATATAATATATATATTACCATGGGACAAGAATTTGTACCAACCAATAAAGAAATTTAAAAGACCTATTTTCTTGATTCTTGTCTCCCCCTATAAACTCGAGTTTCACTTGAATTTTACTTTCCCTTTTTTATTTCTTGAATTTCCTGCACACTATATAAACTATATAAAATATTTCACAAAATTTTATAACCCTTACCTTAGTTTGTAGGGCCTGAGTAATTCCTGAACTTGAATTTTTCATGTGCGGTTGAAATCTCAAATGAATTTCCACTTGTGCAACCAACATATGATCCATCCATACAGAGAGGGAAGGTGGGGTTAAATAGAATTCCAAATAACTTAACCACCTAACTTCCCAACCATTACAACCTTAGGATATTAGGATTAAATTAATTTATTAATCTCACTGGTACCATGTCAGGACGAGGGGTGGAATAAACATTAATCAACTTTATTAAATGTTAAGTTAACATTATGAATAAATATAAATGTAATGTAAATGTACAACTTACTTAAATAAAGGTAAATAGCTCCTTAAAACATAGTGGCACAATATACAATGTGGAAAACCCCTAAATGGGTAAAAACCACGGAGAATAAATCCACTAAGTGAGAAATCTTTTACATCCCCCAGTCCAAAGTAACTCCTATCCTCACTTCTATTCCAAAATCCACTAAGTGAGAAATCTTTTACCATGATTTACCTTCATATTAAACATTTGAATATTATAATATGATATGATAATTGATTCCCTATGGTCATATTTAAATAACACGAATGGTTATGTCATTCTTAAGTGATGGAGCACACCTGATTTAATTAGTTAGTTAATTAAATTAACCAACCACCTAATATAGAGTTTATATTTACATAATAAGAATTTAGATTATTCTATATTTTTAAAATATAAACTAAATATAATGACACACTTAATATTATAGTTCTAAAAATTCCCACTTAGTCTATCTTGCCATATTTTTCCTAATTTTATTATTCCTACACACTAATGTGTTGAAAAGCTATGAGTATAAGTCCATAAAAACAATGTTTAAGCTATTACCATCATTGTGTAACTTTCAGATTTGATTCACCTTCTCCTTTTCCAATATTATATATTTCAGTTAGGTTGTATAATCTAGTCGTGGCCAACCTGTGTCCTACATTGATACCTTCTCCAACTTTATTTTCAATGTAATATCATTTTTTTGGGTCTTTTTATCTCGCTAGGTCAGCCTTATCATAATATTTCACCTTTAGAAACATATATAAGCAAGTTAACACTACCTCATTTCTTCACTGGTAGTCATATGGCATTATGTTGACATGCTCTCTTGTACCACTAATAATGAGGAACTCAAAGCTCCTTAAATCTTCCTAAATTTAATGAACATCCATTAGGGTAGTCACTACTATAGTTATGAAGTGATCAACTAGGTCAATTATTTTTCCTTCCCTAGCATACAAGCACACCAATTTCCTATCTCCAAGTCTTTTCAAGAGCACAATACAATCAATCATGATCCAAGGGTTCAAGCTACTAACTAGATGCATCCATATAGATATTACGTGTTAGGTGGAAAACTACATTTGATTTGAGGATTCTTTGGAGTAACTTCTATGTAGGTAAATGGTGCATGGGGTGCACCACAACCCTAACACTAACCTTCTTATAGGGTCTTCTACCCATGGTTTTGTTTTTGGAGTGGGTCAACTGATTATAGATGGTATTGAGATTGTGTGAAAACTAGGGTTTTCTAGTAAAGTACACTTTTATGCCACCAATTCAAGAGAACAATTCAAAATGCATCCATGACTGTAAAAAGGGGAAGGAAAGGATTATACATCCTAACCAAATCTGTATAGTCATGCATGAGGATATTTCCATATCATAGTTTTAGGATAAAATATTTTTGAGGCTCTACACTTCATGTTTCTCTATCTATCTTCATAGATTCTTCCTATATGGCTCTATGGAGCTAAGTATCTAACTTATGTATTTTGATCATGTATTCATTTATTGAAAGAATTAATATGGTAGTATGATTTTTGTAATTAATGTTGAAAGTTAATTTATTAGAATAAATCCTAGTCTCTAGACCTTACATTCCTTCTTATTTTTGTGTATTGTATAAAAACCTAATTAATCTTTTAAAAGGGTGTAAAAATTTTATGAACCAGATGTCGAAATAAAACATTTTGGCTCAAACCATAGTTTCCTAGGATTTTATTTCTACATCGTATATTTGGATCCTAACTTGATATTCACATATCACCTACCATAGATCCGGTATCTTTGAAAGTTTCTAGGGTTTGATGGTTGGTCTTTCCCTTTGGTCTCTTTCAAGGTATCCTAATTTCAAAATCACCTTTCATTACATATCTCAAGCATAACAAGTCTATTTTTAAATGCCATTGATGTTATTACAAATTTTTATATATTTAACAAAAACCTCTTTTTATTTTATGTAATTCTTAGCACATTTATCATTATTTCAAAAATACTATTTTTAGTGATTAAGGAATAATAATAAATTTATATTTTCAACATCTTTGAGAGGATATTTTGCAAATTTTTAGATAATACAACACCTATCTTTGTTTCATAAAGTTCAATTTCTATTTTCATATATGGTTGTTTTATTAATTTGACGATAGTCATTTTTTCTCAACATCACTTTTGTGTCTTATCTTCCATGATCGTTCAAGTGTTAACGCTCTATATGATAATTCTTATTATTTTTTACATGATTGGATTTTTTTCTATCATTTTTCTTCCATCATGGCCCATGCTACAAATTCTCAAGTCTTCTTGTATAATTTACTTCAACATCATCGTATATGTAGATACATTCTCACAAAACTAGTACAAGAAATAATGCTCCCTGATAATATGACACCTTCCCATGTGGATTCAATTTCGAGATTAATTTTAACTCCTAAGAGTAATGATGACACCTTTGATAAAGCTATTTTAGAGTCTGTTCAAGATTTACACCATGATTTTTAAGTTTAATTTCAAGTTATGAGTACCGAGATCACATCTCTCAAGCGTGAGGGAACATCGAAGGATTCTTCCAAGGCCCTGTGTCCATAATGTATCCACACATAATGATCAATCTATTTATAAGACCATTAAGAACCAACATGATATACACATTATGTATGATACACATGACCATATAAGTGAATTGAAATTTCTATATAGAGGTACCAATGTGTATGTTCCATAAGATCAATCTCGTATACTAAGGAAGCCACAACAAAAAAACCTCTTAGGTTTGAAAAGAATGATATAAAACATGATATTCTATATTATATACTTGATAATTGCTTAATCAATTTGTTACCTAGCTCATTACTACTCCCACTATTGAATTACAAAAATCAAAGGTCAACTGTTTTGTAATTATCATGAAAATAAAAGACATCATGAAAATGATTGTTATGATTTACAATGATGAATTTAACACCTTGAGCATAAATGGCTTCATTTCCTTCAACACGTGACACTCTATAAGATTCATTTCAAGTACCTAAACTTCATTGGGTACCAAAACTATAACCACTATATTAGATGAGCATAATGTGATAATACACGACACATCTTTGGATATAAAACAAGAGTCATATCCTTACAAATTAGATATGAGTACATTACCTCCTTCATAATAACTATTCTCTATGATTATATTTCATCATTATATTGTGAAAAAAAAAATGAAATCAATAATAGTTTATCATGAACAATTTCACACCACCTTAAATCACTTAGAGCCACGAAGGCCCAATCAAGGTGCAACACAACAATAATTCTACAGATATCTCTAATCTTCCACAATAAAACTAGACAACTTTTGATTGGAATGACGATATCAATGAATATGAGTCTGATGAACCATTTGATATGATAGATGAACATTTGTGAAAATTATATTTCATTCCCATCAGGGGAGTTTAATTTGATATTAATACCAAAAAATTTGAACGAATTGATAAACTGCTTGATATTTTTGTGGATGCCTTTAATTATCGACAAAAAGGTGATATAGATCCTCATTCAAATAATCATATCAATTCTAATTCTAATGCAAATTATCCTATTTGTAATGCCCACATTTTACACACACAATGTCAACAATAAAATACTAGGATAATTTTTTTGACTTACATTGCTCACTACATGCAACACAAGAAGGGCTCCAAGTACAGAAAATCGACTCACATACGACAATCACATAAGTCATCGACTCACATAGACACATGAAAAAAACATAGGCATGTCGATGCCTGCATTTTTCCTAATGAATGGTTACTAATAATGACCCAACCACAAGAAAAATGACTTCAGGAATAGGCAAACCCACAACACATCTTTTCTTTAATTGTGTTTTAGTTACGATTTACATTCCGAGAACATTATTGTGCAAGGATAAATTTATTATTTGTCCACCTACTGATTCTTAAGTTCATTCCGTGGTTAACTTCTTTGTTTGACCCTCTTTAGTGACTTCTTATTATTTACAAAAGTTTCCATAACTTGCATTCTTATTTAACATAATTCCAAAAACATAAAGTACGTAATTATCTTGTCCTTATGTTAAGAGTATTCTTCTTGAACATATGTTCAATGTCTACCTTTTAATTTGGCAACTTGAGTGGATGTGGCTTGGTGTCCATATAGCGATATTATGTTTTAACGAAGATTTAGATGCGAGATAGCTTTTACCTGAAAACATACCTCGATCACAGGTTAGTTATTTCCCTACCATAGTTATTCCAATTTAATGACTTGAGGAATTCCATTTTGATTTATATAAATATTTTGTTTTCTTGAAGGTTGAACACGCCAAGGAAATTCATATTTTTTGAACCATAAAAATATATTTAATTACGTTGTAAGGTCTCCAAGAGTGGCATTATTCCGAACCTCAAATCTCGTCTTTACTTTTATATGCTTTATTTTCCACGTCACATTATGGTCTCATTATTAGTATTGTCTTGTAAAAGGAGTTACGAAGTGTTTGACTAACCTCTTGAAGACATATAAGATTAGAAGACTTGAAACTACACACAAACCCTAAGTTAACATTTGATTCAACTACGGTTTAGATTAATTCCAACTTCACCTAAGGTTCTACCCCTTAACTATATAGGAGATTTAAGCGAGAGGATAAGTTTATGCTAAACCACCTTCACGAAAGGACCAAGGTATTATGTTGAGAGAAACCAAGGTAAAAATTTAGCTGTGTGGAACTAAGGAGTTCATTAATAAGAGTTTAAGACCTAGAACAACTAAGTCACAACCTCCATCTATGTCGTCTGGATCCAACAGGGTTTTCACTCGATGAAGAACTTTAATTTTAAATCTATCTTCGGATGACAAGGTAGTCCACTAGGCTACGAAGGAGGAGTTAGCTCTACACACTCCAAGAAAATTTTGACTGTGTCGCTCTTAACTCAGACAAGTTTAAGACAATGTCACTAAACATACTGACTAAGACGATAAGCCCATTCTCGAGTTCTTGTTTACTCAAGCTAGGAGATTTCCATCGAGAGTAAAGATTAAGTTCATCCTACGGTTTTCAATGTCATCTACGGTAAGGAGTATCACACATGAAAACAAGTTATACTCCGATATTGAACAAGGGTAGAGTGTTTTGATTTAATTCTCTTTATTACATTTACCAAGTATGAAAGCACAAGATGACTCATTGACCATTTATTGAATATTGCATATGCACTACAAGATATTACTTCAAATTCATTTAATTTTTATAAATATCAAACCCTTCTTACTGGGTGTAATATAAATCAAAGTTGAACTATGATTAAATGCACATTTCTAGATGTCCTTAAAACTAGCATTTCATACATATCAACAAATTATCAATTATAACCTTCTCGTAACAAGAGACTACATTATAGATTTATTAATTTAACAATGAACTATATAAATTAAAATGATAATTAATGAATAACACATCACCTTTTCGTCATCATTCTTTCATCCTACAAAACCATATGAGCATGATATTAGCAATAATTCGCTGGCATGGCATCCACCCTAATCTAACATAATTATCATTTTTCAGTTTCCCATTTACATATAATAATAATTACAATTTGCAAGTGAGAGAAAAATTTTAGAGACATGTATTCAATGCATTTCATTTCACTTCCTTCGTAACCTAGAGAGAGAAAGAGAAGGGAAGAGAGAGAAAACACCATTTGTCACAATTTCTATTTCACACAACAATTACACTATAGAGTTTTAAAAAATTATTTACATGTGTCAAAAGTATCCACGGTGGTTTGGCAACCCAAAGAGGGTCTCATGACTTCCTATTCTTACATTTTCTTCTTAAAGCTACAAAACGTTCAAAATGGGCTCAGAGGCTAAGAAAACACTTTCAAAAGTTATCTTCCAATGAGAACACACACCATGTTTAACTTTCTACGTGTCCCCAGAAATACCAAGAGTTCATAGCAACTGACAAAATTGGGAAAAAGTGAACGGTTTGCGTTTGGCGGCTAGTTTTCCGGGGCCACTGGTCGTAGTTGACCTAGTTGTAAAAGGACAAAAGTTAGCTCAAGGGCTTAGAAAACCACATCCAAAACTGACATTCGATGGATGTGCACACAATGAGACACTTCCTACTAGTTCCCCTATATAAGGAGAATTCATCAGAGTTGACGAGACTGAGAACTAGAAAACCATTTTCAAATGGCGACAAGTTTTCTGGAGTGACAAGTCGAAATTGGTCCAGTTTGACCTCGTCAAGCTAACGACGAGAGAGGCCTACAAAATGGCTTTGCCAAACTATTCGTAAAAGTGCTTTTCCTAAACTGAATGTTCCATGCAATTGTCTAGTATAAACACTAGAGGTTTGCGAAGAAGGGAAATAATTTGTCTATCCAGGTTTCAAATGGTGGTTCAAAACGAAAGCCAACTTTCTAGATTTAATGACTTTATCTGCTGTAAACCAAAGTGTAATAGGGTTCCTATAAGAGCGTCAAAAAAGATCACATATGTTTGTTCTGGGGTCAAATCAGAGGTCAAGGTGATTCCTCACATAAGAAGTTACACGCATGAAACCTAACATCTCATTTTCAGAGTTACGAAGGGTACTTAATGAGTCTCCGAAAAATGCAAAAATTAACTATTTAAACTGGGAGATGATCAACGTTATTACTGGAAAGTCAATTTCGTCTGGTCGATAAAACAATGTTGTAGTGATCCAGTTGGGTAGGAATTTTCTACATCACCTCAGAATGAGGGTGGAAGTTCATGTTTTAAAGCAAATGGGTATTTGGGCTTTGTGATTTTGACACGACATTTCATTATTTTTTTGCAACAAGTTGAAATAAACATTTAACGGTATTAAAATCCTAATATTTTAAAATTCTATTAAGTTGCAAAAGAGAACTAAAACATGAGAATTATGAGAGGTAAGGGAAGATGAACCATGCCTAGAAACGATGAGTGAAATGGGTATAAGGGGCTCCAAGTGGTTTACACTCGCGATCCATTGAGACCACCATTGTTGCCACATGATGTCAGATAGTCACGTGAAAACCCAAGCCATTCGTTGTGCACCCATGTCTCATCAAAAAAACATTTTGTGTTTTCAAGTAGTCATCCCGATCCATGAGACCACATTTTCTATGTCAAACAGTTGGCAAGCCATCTGAATGTTTCCACATTTGCATACATGTGTATCAGGGAACTTACAACTATAACATCTGACCAAACAACCATATTCTATTGTTCGTACCCCGTTCCAAAACTCTTATTTGTCCATGGGCTGAGATTATGCTGGAAAAGGTGTTTCTTTATCATCATCTCTACGACTGGATTTGGAATGCAATGAAGTGCAAGCAATAGTATAAGAAGCAACCCAACCCAAATTCATCTCCAACATAAATGGGTGTGGGGTATACACCAGACGACACACTGCACTGCAAGGATAAATATAATGGGATCACCAATGTCCTTACATGGTTGAAACTAGTAGATTCCAGATTTGAATTTTGTGGATCTGAAAAGAAAAACATCTCCAATGAACAAAACAACGGCATGGAAGAAATTTCATTTTGTTTTCGCTTTGCAAGATATAAAACCTTTTCAACAAACCCATTTTCAACACATCCATTTAGTCCATATCCTGCAGTCCATCCTTTTATGCTTTTATGGACATCCATTCTTGGTTCCTGCGCTCATGTTTTTGGCACATGCTAGAAGTGCACGTTTCCCCACTCGCATACTGACTGTCTGAGCACTTGCAACTACAAAAATGACAAAACCACCATTTTGGCATAGGCTGAGAGAAATTTGGAAGGAAAAATCGTATTTCCACTATGCTTTGATGGATGTGCATACCCTGCTCCAAATCTCCTCTTTCAACGTAGAATAGGGAAAATGTGTGGCAAGGTGAATCGGCTTGATGGAAGTCAGTTGGGTTACATTTGTGGAGAAAATATCAATGCTTCAAATGGATTCCTAGATCCCCTACACCGCCATCATTCTCTTCTATGAGACCACGTTTCAAAAAGACATTATTCCCCACAAGGCACGTCCCCTACCCTGCGCACCTTCATCTGCAAACAACTGGCCAAGTTTTCTCCTTCAGATCTTCATTGGAAAACATCACTCTGATCCTTAGCGCAAGAAGAGAGGGAAAGTGACAAAACATCCTGGTGTTTGTTTTGCTGCCGCCCACACACTCGCCCATTCCCCAAAGAATAAGGATCAAACCCTAACTCAGCATTTTAGAGATTTTTCGCCCTTTCCCCATTTAGTTCTATTTTATTTTATATTAAATTATAAATATATTTTTATTGGATTAAAAGACTATATAAGCTTATGCGTTTTCCATGCATTTGCTTATTTGGTCTATGACATAGATTTATTTATTTTATTTTATTATTATTTTTTAATTTTCCTTTTACAAATGTACTTAATAATCTTCCTTTGCATACAACAAACAACATAATGACAAACAAGAATCTCCTTTCATCCCAGAGGTGTTTGAAACCATTTTTAGGTATGTATACATATCCAAATCAGTCAATATGTAAATATTAAAAGGAGGAAACCATATGGATACAAAATTATCTCTCTGCTTAGGATTATTTATCTCCACCTGTAGGGATGATTTAACCGAGAATGAGATAGAAAATTAGGATGGCTTGCTAGAGATCCATTTATCACGGTCTGAGATTATACTAGCAGAGGGGGTTGATCACGTTTATTGAAAAGGTGGAATAGAATGAATGTTGCGTGAGGATGGATTTTTCTACTACGCCAATGAGGAGATAGGAGGGGCACTACACTATTCATGTGTCAAATACTAGTAAGGTGACCCCTATTATGTATGAATGGAATTATAAATTATATGACTACCAATGATGATTATATGTCTATCTCTACATGAATGGGAATATATAAGCTAAATGCTAAGTTTTATTCTAAACAATCTTCTTCCACCAAAACTCCCAACCCTATCGGGAAAACATATACAATAATATCACACATAGTACTAATTTATCACTCATACTCAATTTTGATGACATAGATGAATTTGATCCTACCTAATATTATGATGACTATGAACACCGTAATATGTCTTTTGAGCATTTGCAGATTCTCAAGCATATGGATGAAGAAGATGACATTATTTCACTAGAACCATTTTTATATTTCTCGCGTCTATCTCATCAATAATAAAGTTACGTAAATGGAAAATATAACACCCTAGTGAATTCACCTCCTCATACTCTTGATGAGTTCTTATGGTAGCACCCTTGTTTCAATATTATACAAATTCAATAAAGCAAACATTCATGTACTTAACATTCCATTTGTGATACTGATATAATTTTCACTCATGACACACTCTTACGAGTGGGTCTCTCGATCGTCATATAAATATTTGATATTTAGCTACATGCACTAATATATAACCCATTTTCCAATACTTAGGGAACATGCAAATATCCCTTCCTTCTTTTCCAAGAATAAGTTTCCTTACACCATATATGCTCCTACATACTTTAGTGAGGTCATGTTTATAATATTTTTCTAATATTGATAATTATATCTATCATCATCACATGCTATATCATAGCTCTTTAATAAAAATGGGTTTCAACATCAATAAAAAGTAATATATATTAATTGAAATCTCTTTAAGACACAATATTCTAATAAAAATCTCAATTAAAATCCTTCTACTCATACTATTGTTAACAAGTATACAAGATGCTTTCGTCTTCTGTCATGATATGAATCCTCTATAGTTTATACATATACTATTAAATAATTGATTTCTACACATCCTTCATCATTTGGGGTTCATTTCCCCCTAATTAAGACTCTTCTTAGGTAGCTCTTATCTACCCCTCTCCTTATACATAGTTAGATTCAATAATATAAAAACATTATTATATTTTCAAATAAAATAAAAATCAAGACCTATACACATAGCTTGGCTAATTAGTACTTTACATTACGTATGTTGTTAGTCACTTTGGTTCAATTGGAAACATCTAATTTATACTCTTTATGCACATGCATTCACAAGGTATATTGAATACGATGCATGACACACATATTTTTATATCCTAATACAAGCTACCATGGTTCCCTACATTATTCTCTTAGGAGAATCCCTCCACACTATATAGGTGTTATTATTTCATTATAGTTATTTTATAATTCCTCATTATACTTGATTACATATATTGTGTATATGTTATTTTTTAAGCTCACGGGACTAACACGTGTGTCTTATACAACGTTGACATATATTGACTTATATGATACAATATTTCTTATTATTTTCATCATTGTTTGACATCATTTGTGTGCATGCTTTATAGTTTTGTTTTTTACTACTTATTTTCTTCATTTTACATGGCCTATGTGCCTTGATTGTCTTGTGACACCGTGGGTGTCCCATGTTTATGGATCAAATCTTTCTTGGGTGACATATCTTTCTCTAGTATATGGAATAAGTGCCTTGATTGTCCTATGACACCATGGGTGTCCCATGTTTGCAACTTTATGCCTTGATATGATTGTTCTTTACATGATCTTGTGTGTGCTTACATGATTGTTACTTTAGCTCTATTCTAGCTACCTTACATCTGAATTATTGTTACTACTATTTTTATATTTGTTATCACTAATTTTATTTATCTTTATCCTATGATTGTTTAATTATTTATGTTCCATGCTTTTCACCATGCACAAGCCCCTTTTTATAGGAACAGGTTCTCCAAGGTGGTCACAACTTTAATATCATACACGTTTTTACAAATTCCCATACATACAATGCATAAGCACACATCGTTTTTGAGTTGCATGTTCAAATGAATTTTTCACATGCACCTCAAAAGAGAGGGCATTCATCAAGGTATATTCTACACTTACAAGAATAATCACAAGCTTAGATAGAGGTTTCCATAGGGAAAAGTAATAATAAATAGATTAATCATAAATAGAATATTGCATCATATTTTAGTATAAAATACGTAGGTTAAAAATTATACAAAAGGGTGAAAACCGTACGCATGATTTCGACCACACCATACATATTTTCCCTAGGGAAAAAATAGATTAATCTACATTTTAAGGTTTTTCAACATAAATAAATGGTTCGGCACATTTTTAGACTCAAATGAAAAATATTAGATCATACTAAATTCGACATGAAATATTTCACTCCGCCTCTTCAATACTCACTTCCAATTGAAAATTTTAGGTGTTTTGGGGTACAAGTCTCCTTCTGCATTAATATTTTAGAAGATTTCATGCTCTTACTCAACAATAAAACACTGATAAGAGCATGAGGAAACTCATTATCTTTATACCTTGTGTTTATATGTTTAAAAATTATGCGTAGATCCATTTGTAATAGTGTAGACTTATGTGGGGTTATGGAAAGTATCAAAGTGGCTAAGTTATTCATAGATAGTCTTTCCTCCCCTCATATTAAAGGGTAATATATTAGGTTTACTAAATTTTTTTATACATAGTCTTCTTCGTTCAAGGGGTGCATTGGTAATTATCCTTTCTTCCATTTGGTGTTAGGTTACATGCACCCAATACTCTAGTTTCTCCTTCACAAAATTAGGGAATGATAACCCCAATATTTCAACAAACTTTGGCAACAACAATATAAATATGTAAATATCCAATTGCAAGAAATGAATGGAAATATCATTCCTTAAAAATCATAGATTTCACGTTTTATATCTCTTTCTTTCACTTTATGAAAGTTCAAATTCTATAGTTATTATTGAGTTACAATTCAATTTTCTACTATGGAAATTGACTACACTCTGTGTTGTAGGTTTCATCATGGAGCATGCCAACACCAACACATATGGATAACAAAAACTTCAAGAAAATATGAAGTATGTCTACACATTCATGTATCTTTTCCTTTAATCATTTAATTTCCATTTCATACTTAAAGGCGGGAAATGTAGACACTTGCAGACGCTCAATTTAATAATTCATGTATTTGCAACAACACAAATTGTACAACACCTTTTCACTATTACGTACTTGTCCATCTTGGTAAATCATGTTATCATTAGCTATATTCCATTCATTTTGAATTACACACACAACTCTTCTATTCACAAAATGGTAATATTAGTCCATAGAATCAGTCTAAACCCTTACACAATACAATCCCGGTTGTCAAAGCACTCACACATGCATCCAAAAAAAAAGTGCCTAGAATGGGCGATGAAATTTTTATGCTATGGCCCTTCCCATATGCTTTGGTACCTTTTCCTTCAATGAAACTTTTATTAATTAAAATTCCTATGGGACACTTATAGTCGACCTTATCTAAGCTTTCTAGATCCAAAAAACATATACAAGCTAGTTATTTATCCATTATCAAAAGAGGAGATCAGTATCACTTGACACCAAAATATCCTAATGATCATACAACAATAGAAATCATAGGAAAAGACATTCCAAAATTCCCTTGAGCTTCATATACTTTTCATATTCATTATAGGGAAATAATCTACTTAGATTTGGAAATACAAGGAATATATCATCATTCAAGTCAAGGTAGGAAAAGGTGTAAGAAAAATTATCATTTTTGTAAGATCATGGTTATTTATTTAGTTACATACATTCTAGAGATAACATGATAGGTATGAATGATGTGTGGTTTGAGCCCTCTTTGGATTAGAGTTGACACCATTGGTGCATAGGAGTGCCCACAACCCACCTAATGTTTTTTTAAAAGACCTCTTTAAAATATAGGGTTTTAAAGGATCAATCAGTTAGAAATTGAACATAATAAAAAATTTTAGGTCTAGATTCCAGACATAAGAGTATATCAAAATAAAATACATGAGACCCAAAAGTATCAAGATCAGAGGATTTAAAGGGACATGAGTGTAGGGAAAGGGCCATATTAGGGGTATGCTCTGTCCCATGCCATAAAATTTGGTTTGTCTACAAATTTGGGACAAAATTTCAACACCGAGACTATGTTAGGTCATTTATAGCCTATTGGAGTTATCATACCACCCTAGATCATCATACGAGTAGGATATCAAATAAGCAATATTTTCTCTCATTGCAAGTTCTTTATCCACTATTTCTTATCAATTTTTTTATTGTTTAATTATTATTCATGATATTTATACAATTATATTTGGAAACTAATTGATTAGGATAATATTCCTTTAGTTACTACCCCTATAATATATTTACCAATTCCGGTTGAATTATTTAGTGAACTCAACATTGCTCAAACCCTTAACATAATCTAGGATATCCTTGGCTTATGGGCTGACTAATTTCCACACCCTATTTACTTTAGGATTCATATCTACATTTTATCTTTAGATCCATAACTGATTTTCATCTATCATCTGCAATAAATTTGATTTATACAAAATTTCCTAGGGTTTCATGGTTGGTCCTACCCTTTAGGTCCCCTTCCAGGGCTCCTAATTGTAAAATACCATTTTGTTTCACATAATGAGAATAAAGAATCTATTTTAAAATTATTTTGAGGTCATTTTTAAATTTTTACATGTTTAACAAAAATCTCTCTTTCTTCCCGATTTATGATCACAATTTTTGGAAATTTAAAATTACTATTTTTAGTAATTAATGAATACTTACAACATATAAAATTTTGGATAAATAACTTGGATGTTTTTATTTATATTTATCATATTCAAATATACCTCTTTTTTGGTAAGGTTCAAATTATATTTTTGAGATATGGTTGTTTTATTCATTTGACAATAGTCTCTTTTTCTCCACATCACTTTTTGGGTTTTTTTCCCATGGTATTTTAATTGCCATACCTTTATATGATTATTAGTATCCTTTTCTATTCTATTTTCATGGACCATGCCATAATTTATTACGTATCCTTGTACCAACTATTTAAATGAAACCCATCATGTAGAGATACTCTCACAAAACTAGTGCACACAATACAAATCCATCATAGTGAAAAACCTTCCCCTGTGAATTCAAATTTAGTCATATTTCAAATCCTTCTATTAGTAATTATGATAGATTCCATGCAAATATATTAGCATCTATTGAATATTTACACCATGATTTTCTAGATAGACTTCAAGCTATCAATAATATGATTACATCTCTTAAAGATGAGATGTAACATCTCAAGGATGATTTCAATGCACATATTAGTTCTCTTTCTATGCATCATGATATTATAAGGCCAAATCAATGTATTGTGATATAATTATTATGTCTACTACATGTTCTCATACAGCTGAGAATAAAGTACTACATAGAGGCAACAATGTGTATGTGCCAATAGATCAACCACTCTATTTTAACAAGAATGCTACACAACATGATATCCTATATGAGTTACTAGATAAGAGGCTAATTAATTTGTTATCTACTCATTATTAACCTCAATTTTGTTTTCCAAAACTCAAAGGTAGACGATTTTTTAATTATTATGGAATTAATCCACATAATGACCATGATTGTTATTCTTTACAACAATAAATCAAACAATTTGAGCATAAGGGATTTATTTTATTTGCTACAAATCATTCTACTACACATTCATTCCAAGTTTACAAATATCAATGGGTTCCTCAAAATGATCCATTTTTATCGGTGACTATAATGCAATATCGAATGATGTAACTTCTATAATAATACAAGAGCTACCTATTAAACAAGACAATAAGAATGTTATACCTCCTTTGGAACTATCATCATCGTTAACAAAATTATATTCTCTTATTATGTAAATTGAAGCAATATAAATTGCACATGAGCCATTTCCCAACACAAATAAAAAAATATTAGTTGAGCCACCACAAACTCAATCTGGGAGCAACATGACAATGGATTCTATAAGAATATCTACTCCTTCACAAAAAATTGAGATAGATTATAACTACACAAGTATTGATGAATTACCCGATCATTTTGGATCTCTAAAAGTATTGGATCATGTAGGGAAAATCCTAAGTATACTTATAAAAATTATTCTGGGAGGAATATGAGGCAAAATATCACTATTTCCCCATAACAAAATACGATAAATCATAAGGCTACATCTCTACCTATTTTCCTTGTTGACGATTCTTACCTTATCCCTGAAGGTCCTTAGGATTTTCACATCAATCAATATAAATTTCCCTCTCATATCAAACAATTTTTTCATATGATCAATACACTCTTAGATTAAAATGGGACTTTCTTTTCAATATCTACAAGTTCTTCTACCCATTACATTTCCATTATATCATCCACATGCACTAATATTTGAATCCTTCTCCAATATTCACATGTAGTGGGGCATCTAATTCCCCACATTATCGATGAAACACTTTATTTATAGGATAAAATTTATTGTTGAGGGAGCGAGTTACACACCTAAACCTCATTTTACACACACACATTGGGGAAAAAATTTCTTTCCCAACTTTTCTTACACACTATATAATCCATAAAAAGAAATAGAAATCAATATATTCCCCTCCCTGGGGTAATTCTTGGATCACCCTTCCTTCTCTTCATAGAATATATTTTCATCTATGTCCTCAGGGATCCTAAAATCTAAAAACATTCGAACATGCTAAAAATTCAAAAAGAGTTACATTGATCTTACTTAGTTATTTCTATTGCATGCTTATAATTTTCATGTTACACTTTATTTATCATATTAGATTGATATATAATATGTTATCTCCTATTTCTATACACATATGTGTTCATGTGGTACATTGCGTTGAATATAGGATACACACAAATTGTTACATGATGGAGGATGCTTAACACTACTCTTCACCAATTTTTCT